>CM051641.1:9103615-10303615 GCA_028020825.1 Podargus strigoides | reverse complement strand
GATGTCCTCTCCTCCATTGTCACTTGCTATCTGTTGAGGGTCTAAGCTGTGTGGTCAGGGACCTGACACTCACTATGTTTTAGAGTGTCAAGCATAGGTAAGGCTACAAGGTGATACTAGAATATACAGCTATTAAGAACTCCAGTGCTTAAAAGCTGATGGTGAGGCTGAGCAGTCCCCAGCCCCTGTGCGGCGTTTGCAGGCACACTTCATGTAAAGTAGCTTGGGATTTCATCAGAGATTTTACCCCATCACAGTAATGTGCAGCACTCAAACCTGGACTTCAGATACAGACATGGCATCCACTGTATGCCTAAAAGACAGGCAGGTTTCCACCATGAGATGTAAGTACTTAAATTAAAAGTATTAAGCACTACCTAGCCTTTTTACTACTAAGCTGCACAGGCACCATCCTGTGTAAGATCTTCCATTGACCGAATCCATGCACAGAATTGCGCTCCTCCTTTGTTATTAGACCAAGGCACAGTTTGACCCTGTTCCAGCTGAAGCCAGATAACTCCCAGTGATCATTTTCATAGTAGGCAGTCAGATCCAATCAGCTACTAGATGTTTACTTGTTGTTTATCATTTTAATTAAAGAACATAAGTAACCAACTTGGAGGCTGCTCATGTCTTGTTTCAGGGGAGATGCAGGAGGAGAAAGAAAAGCTGCAAAGATTTCATCTTCAAAAAAAGCCGTTTGCACTAAGTATGGCTAATGACAGGAATAAATGACAGAAGTCTGAGAAAAGAGCATTTTTACAGTATGTCTTAAACTATAGTGTAGGGCCTATTTTGCTGAAGCATTTCTTAAATTCAGTGGTTAACTTATTTGGGGCCCTAAAAAAGAGAACACCTCTCCCTGTACTTTCACACCAGATCCATGCTGGCAAGAGTAGATCTTGCAGTGCAAAGCAGTGATTGAGCATGGTCTTTCCAATTTAGCTTGCCCTTCTTTCAGATATAGCAATTATATTTTCTTATTATTATCCCCAGTTTAACCCACTTATGCCCAACCTGACTTGTAAATTTTTAGGGAAAGTAGTTGGGATCCTAACCATTAGAAGAGAGGGAGGGGGTGGATGTTGATTTTAACTGGGATGTTTCAGCGATCCAGTTTCAGGCAGCACTAGCCCTGCTGCAGTAGTGCAGTGAGGACATGGGCAAGTTTTGGCATGGAACAGAAACAAGCAGTTGCAACTGGGGAAAGGAGGGTGAGGGAAACAAAAAGGGGGGGCAGAAGAAGGACATTGTAAGCTTGTCTCATTGCAAACCTATAGCCACATCAAGAAGCTCTTGTCACAGGTCAAAACCCCTGTCTTAGATGCTGAACAAGGACAAAGTTTAATTAGTTATTAAACCAATAATCAAGTAAATAGGATATGCACCTAAAGTAAACCATGTGATGTGTGAGTATAGTAAAGCTAATGGAAGTTTTAGATATTTTCAAAATGCCTTGGGATTCTTCATACAGAATATAAGATTTATGCTGTACAATTTAGGAATTAATTATAAAGCAGTCCTTAAAAGAGAGAGAGAAATGAAGAAGGAAGTACAACAAAAATGAAAGGATGTGGTGAAGGTCAAAGGTGAGAAAAACTGCAGAAGTAATGAACATTTCATGTTCAAGGCTAAAGCTAACCACAGATTACAAGAGCAGACTGGTTCAACTAACCACAGGGTCAACAAAATCAGGCTCTGGGCAAGATCCATTCCATCCAGAAATACCTATTTATCATATTTGTATTCATCTTCATATTAGAGTTTAAAAGACCAGGTTTGCCCCAAGATAAAGAAACCTTTTGGTGCTGATCTTGTGCATGGTTAGATATAGCTCGCCCAACATCTAGTCACTTGGTAGTGTCCCTTGACAGTTGCTTCTTAGATCTTTCACATTTTCAGTATTAAGACTATTTTGTTATGCTTCAAAAAACCCTACATTTTTTCTTTAAAGTAACACTTGGGATGCTTTTTATTGTTATTATTTATGGTCTCTATTTCATGGTTAATATTTTCTATAAAGCTCTTTTTAAATTGTTTTGGAGGTCACTGCAGCAGATTCCTCAAACTCCACGGGTCTCTATCAGGTTTGGGTTGGAGGAAAGGAAGGACTGATATTATTAGTGTTTGTGCAACAAACCCATTCCTTAACTCTATAAAAGCAGCCATTTAGAAAGGTATGCTCAATGTAACTAGAGAGTATTTTTTTCTTACCCAAACTAGCCCTTGTCTTTGGAAGCTCACACTGGGGCAGCAGTTATCATTACAGGCTATTTTCCTGCAAGGCTTCATATACTGCAAAGGAGGAACAGCAGTTTTCATATAATCATAGATGCTTTGGTCTAGGAACACCAGCTCTCTGCATGGCCTTCAGTCAGGACTTATATCCTTCAGGCAATTCATGAACATCCCTCTCCATTGCTTCAAGTAAACACCTGGTACCTCACACTGAGGACAGGACTGAAGGGTGCCCACATCACATTCCCAGATGGGGCTTTGCTGAAAATGTTCATAGTCCAGACACCTGTTTAGCAGATGTTTGCAGCCATTTTCCGTGCCTTCCAGATTATAAGCAATCAATGCAATCAAAGCCAACCAATCAGCCAAAAAAAAATAGTTTGAAGGTCTCCTACCAGCTCCTACCCCAGCTTCTGCCTGACCTGGGACAACAGTGCACAGTCTGTGCAGGTGTTTTGCCAATTACTAGGCCCAGTACAGCAGCAGAAAAACAATCCAGCAAGTAGATTCTATTGCACGTAAAGGAGTCAGTATATAGGGGATCGCTGGGGGTACAAACAAGTCAGATCACAAATAATAGACATCAACCCCGGCGATCCCAGGAATGACATAGCATGACCCATAATGGATGGAATAAACAAAGATACAAGGTAACCCATGGAAAAAATGGGAGACAACCAAGTCAACAGGGTGATCACATACAATAGAGGTAACCCCATGTTGCCTCCCCACAAAGCCCGTGTTTGTAAGTGCCAGACCTGACTGGGATCCAGTTGCATGAGGAGTCAGGAGGTCCTTCCCCAACAGGAAACTCTGTGAAGTGCATCCACCTCACAGACAGACTCTCCAACCCTTCCTGCAAGAGGTCCCAGCTTTTATGCCCAAAGCAGGACACCTGGCACTCATTTACCCAATGCAGGGCACTTGGGGCTTGTTTACCCAAGGGCTTTCCTTACAAGGCCGGCCGCACCTTGGAGGAAAGCCAAAAGGCAAACTCATCCCCCCCTCTTAAAGGGCCATGGGGACCACCCATATGTCAACCTTAATTCAGGGCTTGGGGTTCAGACCCCAGCACTTCAGCAGGGCAATGATTTTGTCACCTGGAACCCTACTGAAAGGATATCATGAGCAAGAGCTAGAAAAATGTCCTCCCCCAACACAGAATCACATCACAACCAACATCCACATGAATACCAATGAAATGCTCAGCCCACCACTGCCGGGCCATTAGGGGTTTGCCCTCACCAGT
Source organism: Podargus strigoides (assembly GCA_028020825.1). Taxonomy (NCBI): domain Eukaryota; kingdom Metazoa; phylum Chordata; class Aves; order Caprimulgiformes; family Podargidae; genus Podargus; species Podargus strigoides. The sequence continues at coordinate 10,300,128 of CM051641.1, read as the reverse complement.
CCATGGAGAGCAGGGCACTGGAGGATGTGAGTGCAGCTGCATCACTGCACTTTTATGCCCGTGTGCTCCTGTGGGAGTGCATAGCAGACAATGCGACCCTGAGCAGTGATGAAGTACTTCTTGTACTCACGATTTCTCCCTCCTGCTGCAGTCTTGCCCCAGGACAGCCTCAGGACCCACAGCACTGCACCCTCCTAGGCCAGAACCTGCTTTATGAGTACCTCAGCCCATGGCACAATGACATGAACATCCAAAAGCCAGCATCAGTTGAGACTGACATCTCAGCTGGGCTTGACCTGCAGTGCTGTGACATCTTTGGAGATGTCTCAGTGATAAAATAGCATTGATTTGTGAAGCGACTCTGAGCCATGGATTTGTAGCAAACAGCAGCAGGTTTACCAGCACGTCAATTCTAATCCAAGCCTGCACAGCACTGGAAGTCCTGTCAGGGCTTTTGAGCAGCCATACTTTGCTGTCCTTCCCAGAAGGCTTCTGCTCTTCCATGTAACTGCATGCAAAAGACGATGCCCCAGCTGAGCAGAGAGTTACGAGGAAGGAGCGACTCAGAGAGGATGGAAGCAAAGCAAGAGCAATACACAGACTCACGGGCTTTTCCTTATCGACTCAGAACACTCACATGCCAGACGCTCTGTGCCGCTGGAAGCGCACATCGCTGATCTCTCGGCTCAGAGGGAAGAGCAGGATTTCAGAGCAGGAGAGCATGAAGTCTGTCCCTGTCACTGCAGGGAAGATGAAAGCCCGTTACGTGCAGCACAATGCCAGCCACACACTTTCTAGGCAGCCACAGCTGTATTACTGCAGCACAGGGAAAGGTTTCTGGGGCAAGCAGTTAGGGTATTTGACTAGAAGAGACAACTAATCAATGCCCAAGGTCACTGGCCCCATTGTCACACAGTATAAAGTATGACATACAGTCCCCTTGTCCGTCACCTGACAGCGCAATCTTTGCATTTTAAGATGCCTCACATTCAGATCTGTCATTCTTGCAGATAAAACAGAAGCATCTTTGAAGCACTAATTAACTTGAAAGCCACACTCAACAATTGCATGTCAAGACAATCTTCAACTTTAATGTACTTCAGCACAGAAAATTAAAAAGTGGGTTATAAAAACAATTCACTCCCAAGTCATCTGTACTTATAGGAAGTGAAATACAACCATTTATGCCCAATATCCTACCATCTGTGCCAAGCCTGTTGATAAACCTTCCCTGACAGGCTGAAATACTGCTCCTGTAAAAACATCCTTAACATAATACGCCTCTACAGCATTGGGCTGGACTAGGTTTGAAAAACAGCCTTTTATAATACACAGATGAATTTAGCACTTAAGAAGATTAATGGATTCATAAATAGCCTGGAAATCCAAACTCATTGAATTTAGTTCACAGAACAGGTCAAATAGGCATTTATCAAACCATCTGGCATCTTTCTTCCCTGGGGGAAAAAATGTGGTCCAGCTATGGATAGCTGAGGAACCATCACAACAGGGAGGGGTTGGTTTTCCCTGTACTCAGCTTCCCTCTAGAAATTGCTGTGCTAACTAGAAAGCAGTACATCTTTTTGGACAGAGTGCTGCAGACCAAAGAAGGCTGCCCCAAGGCACATGTCTTGAATCCACTGGAGATGCCACATTTTTGCTGGCAAAATGTGCAGGCAGAAAAGCAGCTTCCCTGGTTCACGCAGCAGCTGCTCCAGTAGTTCAGGAGTGCAGAGTCATTTGAGCTGATGTTGGCTTCCTCCAGAGTTATTCACCTTACAGGCTGTGGGACTATCCATGAGGTTGTTCATGGACTTGCTGGGGTGCCAATGCTGCGTGAGGCTGAGGGCATTAACTCCTGCCCATGGCTGGCCCAGACCAGCCAGTATGAGCAGACCTGACCCAAGGCACATTTGCTGAGGCATTGAGCCCTTTTTGGAAAAGTTTATTTATTTCCCCAGTTCTCCCAGACAATCACAGAAGTAAGAGGGCACAGGAGCTGCTAGGAGAAAGTCTTCACGCATGAATTTGCACATTACCCACCATTTCTGAGCTGTTCTATGCCCAAAGTCCATCTCCAGCTGGCCTGTCCTTTGTGTACATTTTTGGTTACTCATCGGTGTGTGACTGGGGGAAGGGGCAGAGGCAGGGACAGCTACTCGCAGTTGGTTTTAGCCAACGTGTTGCCCATACTGAACCACCACCTTAGCAAACCATGAGCCAGGGCAGCTCCACCTCGGCCACTGCTGCACCAGCATCCACAGGGACCAGTCTGGGGAAGGAGCAGAGGTCATGTTTGTGTTGAATTACTCATGAAAAGGCAGAGGTTGGGGGAAATAACAAGTTTAGGAAAATGTTTGAAAGTTTTTTTAAAATTAATTTCCATTTTTATTCTTGTTTCATGACATTTTAGCAGTAATAAAAGATGGTATATGTTGTATCATTTCATATACACATGTACATCATCATATGAAAAGCCATGTATAATGATTTAATATAGTTAAAATATCACAGAAGTATATGTCTATATAGTCCCTTATTTTTTAAAGTGTTACTACTTAACACAAATGTAAGCATAGTTATGTTCTAAGTTAAAGTGTCTATTCTCTATGCTGCAATAAATAGCTTGCCATTTGCTCTAGACCATAAAAAGGACATTCCTGTGCACCCATTTGAGTAGCCCACAAAAAACCAGCAGAGTAATTCAAGGAACTCATTAAAAAAAATGGGGTTTGTGCAGTTTAGTTTTGTGAGCAAAATACCAAATTATTTTATTAATGAGCTCTGATACATAAAACATGATAATTCTTTCTGGTCATATTACCAGCTTTCACTGAAGACTTCAAAGATAAAACATGTAAGATGCCATATAAAAGAAAATGGTGGCATAGCTGGTTAGTACAGCATAATATGACACACTATATGGTACATGTTAGTGGTGGAAATATAAAACATTGACTAGGGCCTGGTTGCACTTGTCATCACCATGTTCTGCCCCTGCTGTCATGCTGTGAAATAATCTACAAATAAAAACAATATATGCCTTGAAACAATGTAATCATTGAAAAATAAAACCACATTGAAACTACGTTAATAAGTAAGCTATTAAGCTTAAACAGCTTTGCTTCAGAGAAGACTATTTTGACAAATGTGTCCATCTGGTTCTCCTGCACCTGAGGCAGGATAGCAGAGGGAGAAAGAATCAAAATCCTGTCTGTAGTCATGATCAAAACATTGTGCCCATCCCAGACCCGCCCAGGACCTCCTCAGACGCTGTCCTCCTGTTCACAAGGGCTAGTGAACAGATGTTGCCCAGGACAGTCCTGCTTCCCCACACATGCTGGTGGAAATCAGGAATAGCTCACCAGCCTTCAGTGGCATCCGCCATGGGTGTGGGTGTCTGTAGGGATATGAAGAGAGGATCTGGTTTTGCTGTCTCCTCTTGCTCTCATAAAGTCAATGGCTGGGTCAACTGGAGTTGACCAACCCAACAGACCCCTCTTCCCCTTGCTCCCAGCAGAGGACATTGCATGTCTGTAAGCGTAACTCTACTGCTATTCTTCATTGCTCATCTTCCACACAGCTCTGCAAATGTCCAGGAGGCTCTGAGACCTCACAGGGCAGGTTTCTCACCCAGAAAGGGACCTGATCTTGAACCAGATCCCACCAGCTCCCAGGGGAATCTGGAGCCAGATTCAATCAACCTGCCCAGGCAAGTTTGGAGCCAAATATGTAACTAAGGCCTGCGATACGAACTTTTCCTTAATGACTAGGTAGGTACAAGGACGAAACGCTTAAGCAGGTTCCATGCTCCAGACAGCCCTTGGACTATTTGATCTGCAAAACAACCACTGTAAAAAGTGCTGGGAGGTAAAAAGAGAAGCCAGTTTCAATACTGTCTTCCCCCACCCCAGAAGAAACCCCATCAGTCAGTCCATCCAGCTGTGTGGTGTTACCAAAGACTTCAGTGGTGTTTGCCACCTCTTCAGGAAGGCCCATCTGGAGCAAGAGTTTAGAGATAAGGCTGTTGAACTTGCTTTCCGTGGTAGACCAAGGCTCTTCACTTGGGGTTGGCCCTTCAGATGTGACATTTAGCTCCACTGGGTCAAGACAGAAACCTTCTGGTGATCTCTCATAGAGCACGTCCATCAGGTCAATCCCAGCTACTGAGGAGGGGGAGGCACAGGGAATATCCCTGACAAGCCTGTAATTCTCCATCCACTCCTTCAGCCACTCGATGCGGCAGTCACACTCCCAGGGGTTGCGGAAGAGGTACAGCCGCCCCAAGAAGTACACCGGCTGGAAGACAGACAAGGGCAGGGTCGTCAGGTTGTTGCTGTTCAAGTGCAATGCAACCAGGCTAGTGAGGTTTTCAAAAGCCCCTTCCTCAATGTAGTTGATTCTGTTGCGGTCCAGGTAGAGGACCTCCAACTCCCCCAGGTCCCTGAACCAGGTGTTGGAAACATTCCTGAGGAAATTGCCCCCCAGGTTGAGCATCTTCAGGCACCTCAGGCCATCAAAGGAGTTGTCTGGAAGCTCACTGATCAAATTGTCGTTCAAGTACAGGTACTCCATCTTCTGGCAGCCCTGAAAAGCTCGCTCATGAATAACATTTATCCTGTTGTCCTGCAGATTCAGATATTTCAACTTGGTCAGGCCCTGCAAGGAGTTATAAGCTACCGCTTCAATCCTGTTTCTCTCCAGGTAAACATGGGTTAGATTTTCCATGCCCCTGATGGCACCTGGAATCCTTCTAAAGTTGTTCTGGAAGCAGAAGAGCTCCTGCAGAGCAGGCAGCTCGATGAAGATCCGGTCTGGGATGTTGAAAAGGTTGCAGTCCGCCAAGTCCAGCTTGACCAGCCGTCTGAGGGCAGTGAAAGTCCGCGTGTGGAGATAGCGAATGTACTCGTTGTGGGCCATCTTCAGCTCGGTCAAGCTGGGCAGTCCCTTGAAAGCCCCCGGAGTGATGAAAGAGATGTTGTTGTGGTTGAGTGACAGGGATTTGAGGGAAGGCAAGGTCCCAAAGGCCCTCTCAGAGATGAACTTGATGCTGTTTTTGTCCAGGTTGATAGAGGAGGCTTCGCAAGGGAACTCACTAGGGATCTGCCCCAGCCCGGCACGATCGCAGAGGACGGAGCAGCTCCGCTCCTGGGTGCACACACAGTTGGCAGGGCAGGACCGCACACAGGCCCACATCATGTGGACGTGGGGGACCCAAAGGATCACTGTCAGAGAGCAACACGGCATCCCCACAGAGGTGTGGGAGGAGGGAATTGGAATGCATCATTAGTAAATATATTAGTCATGACAGGAAAAGAAATTATGCTGTCTTTGCCCCCCTTCTAGCCAGGCTAATTGCCACCTGCTACTTGTACACCAGTACTGACCAAGGAGCTCTTGTGAAAGATTCCTAAAAATCTTCTGATGGGGCTTTTAAACCCTCTGAAAAGGGGTAGATATAAATTGTCATCTCTGATTAATTTCTCTCCCCAAGACAGTCTAGGTGAGTCCCCTCACCTAGACTGAAGTATTTCTCAGTGTCTGTGTGATTGATATCTGCAAGCTGACAGTGACATGGTTTGGCTAGGGGGGGGTAGGTAGAGATGCTTTGAAGGCCAGCACCTGTGGGGGGGTTGCAGTATTTCTGGGTGGGAAAGAGAAGAGGGCAGTGTATGTTAGTCCAGCAGTGGGCAGGGGAAATCAGTTAGCTGCCTGGGGCACATCAAATTCATGCTTTTTGCTTCTTTCTTTTCTTCATTCATTCAATCTAACATTTTTCCACCAGAGCCATGAGCTGCTGCAGCATTGCAAGGGGAACTGTCAGCTGCTAAGGATGCAGTACAGTATTTAAAAACACATTCCTACTGTATTTTGGTATAACAGCATGAGGAAAAACAAAAGCTATATTGTTCAACTGCTTTCCTCAAGACCTTACCATAGATTAGATACTCTGCACTTCCAGCAGAGTTTTCACTGTTTTGCCAATTCTCAAGACAGTCACCATAGTGCTTTATGCTTGATGAGAGCAATCACTTTGTCCTTTTATCAGCCTGACATGGGAGGTGTGTGGCTATTCTGGTTCCTTTTCAAGTTAGTCCCATGCAGGTGGATGTATAACAAGGAAGAGGAGAAAGCTCTTGGGGAGAGATCAGAGAAGAGCGAAAGAATGGGAGACAGCCTCCATGGACAGGCATTTTTGTGGGGAAAAAACATCCAGTCAACAAGACATCCATAAAATAAACTCATTAGGGAGGAAGAACTGAAGGCAGAGCTCATTCTGTAATTGCTCTCACAGGCACATCCCACCTACCACTCAACAAAATGAGCAGCCACACCAGCGAACTCTCCATGTTGTCACTAGCAGGAAATGGTGGCATTGCTACCGACAGGTTTTCCTGCTGCAGTTTATTGGCTCCCACACAAGCATAATCCTTTTATATTTTTTTCAGTGAGACCTGAGATACCAACAGCTTTACCAACAGCCACGTTTATGACAGCACTGCTGGGATCATGCTGTTCCTACTGCTGTTGTGTGCATGTCTGGCCCCAAGGGCCAAGGAACAGGCTTTCCCCCGCACTCCTGCTGACTGGAGAGGGAAGCTCCAGCAGCTGGGTTGCCTCTTCCCACTGGTTTGCAGCACAATGATTGCCCACTACAGCTGCATTCCCAATGGATATTTTTATTAAGACAGACTGGCAATATGCCAGGAAAAAAAAGTTTCAGCGAGCACTGAGCTTTTATTTTTGCAGCCTCTAAAGTTTTAGCGTACAGACCAAACTATGGTTCAGTGCAAGTGCTCTGCCCTTTCGCCATCATTTTTAAAAGCAACATGCACAGAACTGTATTTATGAGTTTACGCTGCTTGTGGCTTCTTGAAGCAGAAGACTTGCAAAATGCCAAGTCGCCACTGACAGGACATCAACACAAGAGCCACCCAGCCCAGTTCCATTCAAACCAACCTGGCCATTGCATGTAGAAGAGGGATTTAGATAATGCGGAGGGAGCACTCCAGAAGGACTTTAGCTGTGGCCTCTTTATCAAAATTCAGGTCCCATCAAGCCTGGCCACACTGTGACCAGAGAATTAGCAAAACAGCATCACTTCAAGGATAAATGATAGTGAAGGACTCTTGAAAGGTGGAAAGTATTTTAGACAGGTTGTCATAGAGCCCTGGGTAGACAACAGGTGAGGAGCCTCAGGACAAGAGGGGAGATAACACACCAGCCTCAGATTGCTCTTTCTTTGTGCAGGCTGCCTAGGGGCTGCCTCATTTGATACCATTTGCACCAGTCCACACTGCTGCTTGCAAACAGGAGCATATGTTGGTTTTGTAAGGCAGTTACATAAACTGAGGGCCAGACAGATTAAGGATTTGCCTATTCCCAAATGTCTGACCACAGGTGACTGTCTAGAAATGATGGATGCAAACTGTTGTTGCTGGAATGAGAGCCTTGCAGGGGCTCAGGGTGACATCCAGAGGGGCATATGTGCATCAGCTGTCCTATATGTGAGACTGTCCCAAGCAAGGTCAGTGATTAGCTACAGCTACCCCAAGCTCAGTCACATCTCTGGCCTTCAGAGCAGACCTTCCCTAGCAGCAGTGTACACTGTGTGCAGCACAGGAATGAGCACACTGATAACCAAATCCCCTCCTTCCTCTCCCTGCTTGTCTTCTAATCACCTGATAAAGGAAGCGAAGCCATATCTAGCCTGTTTTGCTTATACACAAGGTTTTTTAGTGCCAAACCTGGGTCTTCTGCTAGTGGCATTTCACAGCGCACATGCAAGATCTCTACTTACAAGTGCGTCACTCTGCATTGTGAAGTAGATGGAAAACAAACACTTGAGGACCACGCAGCTAGAAAACAATCCCCTGGCAATAAAAGCTCAAAGGCGCCCCTCAGCACCGCAGTCTTTGTGGCAATTCTCCCTCCTTCTCTTGCAATGGAAGTCAGAAAAAATCCTCAATTCTGAAGCCCATCAAACCCTTGGGAGAGCTGCTGCTTAGAGCACTGGAGATCAGATCCCCTCTGACCAACACAGCATGAAGCATTCCCTCCTTCCTTACTCCTTCCCCTTCCCCAAAAAAGATGTTCTTTGCTTTTCACACTGTGGCAGCAGACAGGGCAGCAACTGGAAGATGCCTCCAACTCATTGACACAGAGGGGGCTCAAATGAGATGCTTGTTTTAAAAAAGGGTGAAATACAGCAGTAAGGTCAAAAATATTTGTGAGATTAAGGAATAAACAAAATTCCGCCCAGGGATGATCCCTTTTGCTCTTTTAAATACTGCAGTAACTCAGTAGTTGAAAGGAAGAGCGAGAGACTGAAAAAATGTTTGCAGAGTTTTTAGAAGGGTAAAGAGACAATGACTGCAATAATGGAATATTTAACCTACACCTTTCCAAACTATCTGTCTAATCCACCACTGGGTAATGCAGAATAAGAGTATACTCACCATTTAAAACGATGGCAAACATTACCTTGATTATTCACTAGTGGCATTTCAGGTCTGGCAAGTGAACTTGAGGGATCTAAAAGCATACAGGAAGAGCAGAGACAGGTTTCATCTTCTGTCATTTCCCTGCATCATTTTCCCACAATAAGCTCTATGTTTAGAAAGGAAGATGAAAGAAAAAGCTCCTCTCCCACACACTTTCAAACTGATGAAGTCCCCAACACCTTTCTGGTGAGTATCTTCCTTCCACCACTGACCTTCTCAGGGAATGCTGCAGCTTTATGCTACTCCTTTTCACGAGCTCATCTGCATCCTTCCCACCAGCCGTGCCAAGGGCAGGTTCCTACCATCATCTGAGGTGGGAAAAGATCACCAACAGTAACAGACTAGGCAGCTCCCCAGGAAATAGGTGCTGGTACAGAGGAGCGTAACCAGCTTAGCATCAAAGAGTCAAAACTAAAATTCCCAACAGAAATCATCGAGATACATTGCTTACCGAGCTGGGCAGTGAGCGTGTCCTCCCTCCTGCTCACGAGGCTGCCATTAGCCATGCGAGTCAGTCTCTGAATTCAAAGTTGGCATTTTTTTCTCGCAAGCTATCATTTAATGGCAGGAAAATCCTCTGTATCAGAGGAGGATTAGCGGAGATGGAAGAATGTGTCTGTCCTCTAAATCTCCCACAGCAAAACAGGGATTGCAGACAAACCAAACTGATGCTTTCTCCCCTCTGTCAACCTACTCTCCCCCCCCCATTAAAAAAAAAAATACAGTCCAAAATTGGACCACTGCCATTCAAACAGCACTGCTGAAAGTCATCACTCCACTTCCCTTTATATAATGGCAGAGGAGGTGGGAGTGGAAGGTGCAGCCTAAATGTGATTAGATTTGGGGGCAAGCACAGTCTTATGGTTTCTGTTCATTGAGCTCTCCAAACTGACACAGCTTGGGACTCTCTTCCCCCATGCACATTTTTCCAGTCTCAGGGTGGCTCACATGCTGCTAACAAGATAGCAGCGTGCTTTGCTTCGCTGGGAATTGCTCCTGAAGGACAAGGAGATGCCAACAGCACCAGGAGAAGGGTCAGCAAATACAGGGAGCTTGCATGGTGTGTATGGCCTTGATAATAATGAACTCTGCCTTGCTTATGAGCGTGTTTTGCTTGTGATGCTGCAGCTGGTGAGTGGAAATCATAAGGACAGGTTCTGCATGTGGTGATGTTTTAGCATTCAGGGAGTGAATTGATTTTTAAAGCCTTTTTTGTGACAGAATGATGATGGTTTCTTTGGAGAATGGGGGCTGAATAAGTGAGTTATCTCAGCCTTCCATGCCTTAGGTAATTGCGTTCACCATGTCAGAGGGAAAAAATAGCTCTGCTTCTTATTTCTAAGAAGTGAATTATTCTGCTTTTTTTTTTTCAGGAAATGAAATACCTGATGAATTTATGCTCGATGCAGCAGGAAAGATTCAGCTGGGAACCAGCCTGCTGCTGCTCAGCTCTTCCTGCAAATTAAATTGTTTTGGCTTTCCCTCAGTCTTAAGGCATCTGGCTGGCACCTCAGGAAATTTGTGTCTGCCTAAAGAGCATGTAAGCAGGCTGGTGCTGGGGAGGGCAGGCTGGAGGGATGGGGGTGACCCATATAGTACTGATTTTACCTGGAGTATACATTTATCCACTACATTGTTGTACCAACCCCCAAGCTTTTCACTTCTGGGCTTTGCACCATGCTGCTTTGCACAGAGGATGAAAGAGGCAAAGCCACACACAGGGGCATTGTAGCCTCTGCCACGGAGCTGAAGCTGCTGGAGAACTTCTGGGGACTAAAGTGGTATCAGCTAGGTGCTCACCAGTGCTGGGGCAGCTGGTGTTTCCTTTGAAGGTCCCAGATCCCATGGGAATACCAGGAAACCACGATGTGTTGGATCGCAGAAAGCAGATAGCTAGCCTTTCAGCCATGTAGAAAATTGGGGGGGAGGAGGAGCCCTAAAGGTGGTACCAGAAACCTTACCTCTCCACAAGCTGTAGACAAGGGGTAGTGGCAGTGGGCAAGGACAGTAACATGGGACTCAGGGACAATTTGGCATGTGATCAGGCGGCAGCTCCCCAAGGACTAGAGCTGCTGCTTGGTTTGCAAAGCAATAATAAATCTGCTCATCAGAAACGAGGGGTTGATCTGCACAAAGGCACCAGGTTTCTGCTGAGACTCTGGGGCTCTCCTATGCATCACTGCTCTTCTTCCATGTGTGCAGTAAGGGACCAGTGGGAATGGGACATGAAGGATCACTGAGCCCTGGAAAATGCTTTTGTGGTATGTAGACCCACCTTCCCCCAAAGAGGCAGCTCAAAACACATCCTCTAAGGAGGGCAAAGGGAACCTTTGCTATGAACAGTGAGTGGTGTGGCTGGTAGGTTGGGGGTGGGGGCGGGGCTTGTTAAACTGGGAGCTGTATGCACCTCAGCAGTCAATTTTGGATGGGAAGAGGAGAGTGGCAGTCGGTGCCTGTTACGAAATCAGCAGCTGTGATGTGCTGAGGCAGGTTTCAGCAGAAGCACCAGGCTTAGCTGGAGGAAAACTGGAAAGGAACATCTCTCAGAGAGCTGCTGCGACAGGCAGCCTCGCCATAGACCAGTGCAGATATTATTAGCTCCCACAGGACCTTCTGACAACAGCTCAGCCATTGGCATCCCACATACATAGCTTGGTGGCTGCAGCTTGCCTGGAGATCAAGCCTAGCCCCACTCCAGCCTTTACCGCAGCTGGAAGTAGGAATGGCTGAAACAGTCCGTGTCCTGCCCCATCATGAGCCCTCCCACCCACACCCTCACCAGCCACCCTGTGCTGGCACACCTGGAGCTCCTGCCTGGGCAGCAGCAGCAGCAGCTCCAAGGCTTACAGCAGTATGTTCTTCTGCATCATCTCTGGGCAGGAGCCTTGCACACCTCCAGATCACAGCACAGAGAAGATAGGAACATCTCAGCGTATGCACAAGGGGAGGCTGGGGGTGGGAGACACACTGAGTCACAGTTTCTAGGAAAGTCTACTGCTGCAGGGAGCCAGCTGGTCAGGGAGCATTGCCCTGTGAGTGGCTTCAGCAGAACACTGAGCTCACCACCCAGCACCTCCCATAAACTTCTGCCAGCTCTTGCAGCTCCTGATTCGTTTCCTGATAACCCCAGGTCCTGGACATGACAATGTGAGAAAGAGGCCTGGTAAGGAGGAGTTTCTAGTCTTCTGAGGTAGAAAAATTTAAATACCAGAGGGTACATAAAGGAGATCTGCATTTATTCTTAAAAGAAACAAACTTGGGCTTTAAACCACACCTCAACGCTTTTCAGAGCATGACTCACAGCTGGTTAATGCTGGGGGCTGAACACACTGCAGATGCTCAGTGCTGGGAAGCTGCTGTGGCTGCTGAGCTGGAATTAGACTCAGAAGCTACAGATCTTGCCACTGTGGTTCTGTGCTGTTATTTATTTTTGCCACCAATGGCTCTTCCTCATGACCTCTCCCGCCCTTTTTAATCTCGGGGATCTCAGAGAAGTCAGAGGTCAACATAGCAGTGGAGCTGAGCCCAGAAAGCAGCAGAGCTATGCTGCCACTGAAAAAACAAACAAACAAAACCAACAAAACCAAATACCCAAAAAACCCCAAACCCCTAGATGTTTATATCTGATCTTCCACCAAAAGAATTTGGAGAATTCAGCCCAGACCAGAGAAGCCGGCTCTGCTCCAGCAGTGTGTGCTGGGGACATAAGCCTTGGTACAGCTTCATGAGCTAGCAGCGAGTTCAAGCCCACCTGGCAGGGCAAGATTGCTCAACGCAAGATTGCTTCTAACAACCCATTTCTTCACGGCCAGGGGCGTTTCATGTGACAGTGGGTTAAGGATCTAAAAGTAGCTCCCATCTCTGATACTCATTGATACGATCACTGGGGACCACTTCCTTCAGTGGTTCAGCTGCAGGTTTAATTATTTTCTTTATTTTCAAAAGTTGGCTAAAAACAGCCAGTGGGATTCGTCTCACCTAACTGAAGCTCACCCACTTCAGCTGCCTACCTGCAGGGGCCACCATGCTCCTCAGCAGTGCCCATTCTCACTGATGGAGGATGACAAGACAGCCGAGGGTGTGCAGCTTTGGGGACACTTCCACACCATTAACACCAATGCTGGGTTAGCCAGATCTCAAGCACTGCATGTCCGGATGCTTCCAGCTCAGAGCAGTGAAGAGAGAGCTGCTTGCCTGACTCCAGTGGCTGACAATCTTTGCTCCCTTGTCTTTTATCTCCACGAGCTGCTTGCATTTGTGGGACTAGTGCAGGGGGGTGAGGTCCCTGCACCGCAAGGCACCCAAGCCCCTTTGCCCACCGCAGGCTTTGGTTTCCTCAGCTTCTGTAACAGCATCTGCAGCTGCTGCGGCTCGGTGCACACTTCCCCTCTTCTCACTGTGGCAGCTGTGTTGTACATCTGAGCCTTTCCTGCACACGTAATCACTGGTGACCTTTGAAGTAGCTGCCTCAGCATCTCTTGCTGGGGCTCCTGTCGGTGGCTCTGCTCCGTGGGAGCTGGGCTGTTTGTGGGGTGGTCACCCAGCTGACCACACTGCTGCCTGCACAGCTTCAGATGATGTAGGTTTGTGCTGGGGAGAAGGCATCCTCTGTCGTGGGAACTGCTGTGCTGTGAGCAGACAGGACGGACCAGCTCAGCTGAGCTGGGGTTTGCAACTTCAGCACAGCCCACATCACTGCCAGAAATAGTGCTTGGTGCATGTGCGATGCTGCTTCTTACAGGAGAAGCAGAAGCAGCTGAGGAGCCAACCAAGACTTCAAGAGCAAAGGGTTAAGAGTCTTTCCCTTGCTCAGAAGAGACGATAGCTTTTCTTCTGCAGGCAGAAGTTTTGGTTTTGTCTGGACTGAGGCCCCTGGACTTCGCTCCAGGGCCCTCAGGGCACCTGTAGGTGTTATATGGGGGGTCTTTCCCAGGGCCTCCCCCACCCTTGCCCAAGGGCCCAGAGGTCACATTTCATCCCAGCCCAGGGCTGTAGGTCCCTGTTCAGCCTGGGTGCTGCAGGATGCATGTTGTCACTGGCCCTCTGCCCCATGTTGCAGCCCTCTCGAAGCCTGACCAGCCCCTCAGGCAGCTATGCCATGCCCTCACTGGGCTGCCTTCTGCTGGTCCCACCCCAGCTGGAGAAGACACATGCCACCTCAAGAAACCCCTTGGAAGGGAGAGTCGCTGTGGTGCCCCCTGCAATGTCCTCCCCATGTATTCTAACCAAGGAGGGCTGCCACCAGCAGCAGTGCCTCCTTGCTGTCAAAATGGCTCCTGCCCTTCAGAAAGAAACCCGTCTCACCCCGAAGATTCATTGTGGCCCCTAATTCCCCTCAGCAGCCTCTGTTAAGTGTCCAGGTTTGTTCTGCTGTGCATACATAAAACATTGTCCTGGAGAGACAGGACAGCCCAAAGAACAACCCATTGCCCAGTTGGACATGCACTGCGCTGGCCTGGGTTTGCATGTGGAATGCTGCAGCCCTACAGCCCCTTCACAGCAGCAGCAGCTGCCCCCCTTTCCCTCCCACCCCAACCCATGTCCCCATGGCGGTGCAGACATGCATGCTGCCTGGCTGCCATTGTGCAGTTGGTCTGATTAGGGACAGTTTCCTGATGGACACCTGCCCATGGACTGAGAGCACAGAGAGCACTGGGCAGGTCGTGATGCCCAAACCCAGCCCAAGGGTGAAGCAGCCCAGTGGCTGCCTCACACCTGGGCTTGGCTGGCTGCGGGCTACCTGAGGGAGCAACTCTGGGGGCTCTTCACCACCTGGTCCATGGCAGGAGGAAGCAGGGACCAGACAAGGGCCAGCAGCAGTGCTCAGCAAGAAACAGCCATCAAAAATCTGCTTACCCATGGGGAGGGTAAGGCAGCGAAGCAGCAGAAAGAGGAGAGGGTCAAAGTGGGCACCAGATCTGAAGCCCCATCCCAGCTGCTGCGCAGTGGCCAAGCCCTGCAGCAGAAGTGGAAGCCCAGGAGCCCACAGCTGCAGCAGCAGCGTCTTCTGAAAGGGAACAGCACACTCTAGGGTAGGCAGACTGAAGCAGACGCAGTGCACAGCAAACCACAGGCTAGCACATTTGTCTGCCAGCCCAAACCTCTGCCTACAGCCAGTTAGGCACCATGCAGACCCCCTGCAACAGGGACAAAGAGCCCGAGGGATGGAGCATAGCTCCACTAAGGTCAAATCCTCCCAACGGTCTGTTCTGAGGGCAGGACAGAGACTGTCTTCAAGACTGTCCAGGCCACTGGCTTTTATACCAGCTCATGAGGTCTCTCCCAGCCCATCCTGTGGATGTGGTTTTAAGTCTCAATCGTGCTAATCAAACTGTAACATTTCCAGCAAGAAAGGAGCATCATGGACTGCTCTGCAGCGAGGGGCCAGGCACTTGCCATGGAAGCAAGTTCCTGCTTCCTATTGAAATACATATGTATGGATGCAATGCTGAAAACCAACATCATCTGGGTTACTGGGTGAGTCCCCATGATACCCAGAGTACCCTTGGGGAGAGAGAGAGGGAAGCTGGGGTCAGATGTCTGTTAACTAGAGCTGAAGAGGAATTTGAATCTACATCCCTCACA
Source organism: Podargus strigoides (assembly GCA_028020825.1). NCBI lineage: Eukaryota > Metazoa > Chordata > Aves > Caprimulgiformes > Podargidae > Podargus > Podargus strigoides. Next base: position 10,285,039 of record CM051641.1, on the reverse strand, counting down.
TCTGTGCAGTGACTCTTGGCCTCAACTAAAACTGGCTGGTCATGCCCAGGCATCTCGTTTCAGAGACAAACCACTGCTGGTGAAGCCTGAACAGGGGCTGCAGCGCCCATCTTTCTCTGCAGCGTGCAGGGAGCCCTGCTCTCACTTCTGCCTTCGAGCAGCCCTCAGCTCAGCAGGTGCTGCACTGCATCACCACTCATGTCCTGCGTGCATGTCACACCAGCAGACAGAGAAAGTCAAGGCTGGCAGCACCTGTACCACCCAACCTGCCCTCCCTCTGGTGAAGCCAGTCCCAGGGTGCCCGTGGTGTGGCATGCACAGCAGGCAAGCCCCACGAGGGTTCGGGCTCATGCTGCTTTTACTAGCAGCTGAGGAGCTGCTCTGCCCCAGCCCTTTGGTACCTGTGGGGTCATTTCTATCCTGTGTAATAAACAGAGAGCTGCTTGTCTCCTGCTTGAGTCCTCAGGCCGTGCTTTCTGCTGACTGCTGCCCAAGGCAGTGACTACTTGCAGTTCCTTATGATCTAATGGGAAGGCTGCACAGTACACACATGAAGGCAAGGACACATCCCAGTGAGCCCGGCTTAATTCCCCCTTAGTGGCTAGTGAGGCCATTAATCTTAATAAAGCTGCCTCCACAGCTACATACAGGCAATGCACAATGAACTTAAACACAGCACTGCAAACACCTTTTGAAACAGCCTTTCTGCACTAAATGCACAACAGGCAATACGTTTCCCTAACAGCCCTCCCAGGCCTCACCAGTTTATTTACCTCCTGGTGATTCATCTCTCCCGCTTCTGTGACTGGATCAGTGGCACCTTCTCCTCACTGTATAGTGTCAACATTTGGGGCAGGTTCATCACTCACCTGTCTCCGCTTAACTCGGGCACTTGTGTCAGGAGTCTGCTCTGTAGCCAGGTCAGATACTTGGGGAGAATGAGGCAGAAGCCCTGGGACTCTTGGATCGAGGGATCCGGGGGGCTGTAACTGTGCTGCAAAGTGATTTTTTGCTCTGCCTGTCATGGCACTTTCCCTTGCCTGAATAACACTTTTGAACGCCGAATAACATGGAGCACTCCATCATACCAAGCAGCCATAATCAGCTGGTAATAGATAAAAAAGGGTAATTCTGTTGTCTGTCAAAGATGTTGGCAGATAGAAAAGGAGACAATCATCAAATCAGAAATAAACTTCAAAAACATAATAACCAGATCTGGAAGATTTGTTAAGTGAACTCACCATGCCTTCCTGAGCACGTAATGGCAATGCGTTCAGTGCATAATCCCAAAGCAGTTAAAGGGCTGGGCTGAAAACACAGCAAGAGAACTTACTAAAAACTGTTCATTATGGCTGAGTCCTCCTTTTAGCTAATGTTACAGTACAAATAGCTGCATACACACCTTTCACCCATGCCCTCTCCTAGCAAAGGAAAGGGACATCAAAAAAGTCTCCAGTGCTCCTCCCTGCAGCTGCATGAGTAAAAGCTTCCCCACATGTTACAGCACACCTCAGTGGCATATGTTGGACCACTAAGAAGGGATGTGTCATGAAAGGACAAAGAAACTCAGGGAGTCCAAACATGGAGCAGCATGAAACTCTGATAAGAAACTGAGCATTGCTCCAGGGTGCACCGGAGGGGAGAGGGAGAAGCCCCCTGGGCCAGGAGCTGCCTGCCACGTTGCTTTCTCCAAGCCGAGTTCATCTGCAAGAAGGTTAGATTCTCCAGCTACAGTAATGCAGCTACTCAAACATCCACCATCTGATGTATGCAGAGTTTTTGCACGAGTCTAAGATGATTAATGCTAGCAGAACTTGGGGAGGGAGGGGAACAGTCACCACGGTAGATAAGCATACATTTATGCCCACATACTCTGCTTCCCACTCATTCCCTGCCTGTGATTTTATGGGCCGCTGACACCTCTTCTGTGCCAACCCTGGGCACAGCGAGAAAAGCCTCCAAGGCTGTGTCACAGGCAAACACTGCAAAGCCCCCCACACTGAGGTGTATTTACGGATCACAGAAGTACAGCACATCTGCTCATGCAAAGGGTTTTGTTGCCTGCCAGCTGCAGAAGACTACGGTACCTGAGGGAGAAGGGGTGTAAGTGTTTTTTCTGAGACATCGAAACAACAGGGACAGAGGAAATAGCTCCTCCACAGCAGGGCGAGTACTGTGCTCTCAGATAGGATCAGCGCTGAGTCCCAAGCCTAGCAACCAGCAACGTGAAGAGAAAGCTCTGTTCCTGCTAGCAGCGCTGCAGCCTGCAAATCCCTTTCCCATTTCTGGGTTGCATCTAGGGATGGTGCGCAGGCTGCGTCAGGTTCACGGGAGCCTGCAGAAGCAGGGAGGAAAACCCTCTTTGCACTTATCAGGAAAGCTGTGCTACTACAGCTGCGCTTTAGCAACACGTGTGTTGCAACAAGTTGTTTGAGCTCCCGAGCCTGATTTGAGTTATACAGAGAGTCAGGAACATCTGCTCTGTGTGTATAGTAAGGAACAGAAATCAAACGAGGAGGTAAACACCATGTGTGTGAGGGCAGGGGGAGGAAGATGCTGTAGAAGTGCATCGATCAAGCCGAGCTGTGGGAAATGCGAAGGAGGGCTAGATGTTCAGCATTAAAAATAAATCACACCAGGGCTCTGCAAGACACCACAGCCCTTGAAAAAAACCTGTGTTCTACCCAGAATTTCTCACTGTGGTTATTATTTCCCTTTGATTTAGGCAGAGCTTTCATACTTCTTCTCTGAGACTTACTGTGTTTTCCTGGGGACATACATTTGGTACGTGGGGGTGTGAGACAGGGAAGGGGGCAGCATGTCTGGCCATACAGGGCTGTACCTCCCTTCACCCTGGTGCCTGGCAGCACCTCCAGGGCATCCAAACCACATCCTCTCCCTCCTTGGTGACCAGTGAGTGTTCACAGTATCCACTCAGGCACACTTGGTGACAGCCTGTTCACGACCTCTCTCTCCTACCTGAGCAATGGGCTCACTGGTGTAACAGAAATGCTTGCCTTGCCCTTAAATCAGACAGGGAAACTTTGCTGCTTGGGGCTGCTGCTACAGTTTTTAGCAGTGCAGTTTAAAAATTGCAAAACAAAGAGCAGACTGTGGAAGTGATGAATTAATGCACCGAGCTGGGACACCCTCAGTCCACTATTTTGGGTAGATGCTTGGTAGGTGCCTTTGACAGGGCATCCCATCGGGTCGAGGGACCCTGTCAGTGCTACAGGTTGGCAGCATTTTGCCCAAGGGTCTCCAGCTGAAAGGCTACAGCACTGGGCCTCACCACAGGGTATGGAAAAGAGCACACATAGGTCCTTCCCCACTCGAGGGGCAGTAGCATCTACAGGGGAACAGGAAAGGCAGCCAGGGCAATAACAGGGCATGGCAAGACTGGCTTATGCCAGCAAAGTCCAGATCCAAACATACCTTGTCTGATACTCCCAGCATCTTTGGGGCTGTGCTGGGCACTACCACCTGCACTGAGGTGACTCTGTTCACACTTGAGAGACCTAAAAAGGATTAGGCATTAACCATGGGATGTCACAGAATCGGAGTGGTACAGGTGCTGAAACACTCCTGAGGCTCCAGGCCTGAATGCTGGATCCATTTAGGAAGAGAAGTGCTTTGGGCACTTTGGGCACAGGTTTAGGCAGCAACTGAGGGAGCTCCAAACATTGTATTTATGTAAGCATTGAAGGTGCCTACCTTTCCATAAAAAAGTCAGCTGGGCGTTTGCCTTTCCTTCATCATGCCTGGGCATGACCAAGCAGCCTTGTCCAAATATACTCCATCAGGTGTCGCTGGGGCATTGCTCACAGACCTTGCACTCCTCCACCTTCTCTCTCGCAGGGAGCCCAGTCCTGCAGCCGCTCACGAGGGCAGGCTCTCCGGCAAGCACTCCGACCTCTGTCCCAGGCAAGGCTGAAGAGAGCATTTGCCACCATTCCCCTGGGAGGGTGCAGGGACAAACTGTGCTCCACAGCATACAAAGATAATTAACATAAGCAACATCACCCGTGGTTCATACAGCCAGCAGGTTTTTGAGCGCTCACCTGATGAATGGCAGATCTGAGCTCTCTGCTTTCCACCATATGGGAAGAGCCAAAGCCGCAGCACCCTCTCCCCTAAAGAAGTGCCCTACCAACAGAAGTGATGGGCTGGCGTGGATCAAAAGAGGACTATCCCCCCCTCCTGTCGAAACCATGACACTGTGCAGCAAAATTAATAAATAACACCAGCAGGCTTCTGTCTGGCAGAAACATACTGAAAAAGGAGAGCGGGATTTGCAAACACATCTGGGGGGGCGGCGGAGGGGAAGCATCACCTTCCGTTTCCTGCACACCTGCATTTTGCATTGAACCAATCTGTAGATAAAACGCAGAAGCAACCTCAGGAGCAGAGACCGGACCCCAGGAAAATTCCCCCATCCACCACGACAGTCCTCGCAGGCAGCCCTTGCTGCTGCAACCCCTCTCAAGGACACAGTGCCCTGGCCCCGAACCAAACACTCACATAGATAAAAAAATACAAGGCCCAGAGCGTTTGGGCACCAGGAGAGCAGTAGCCTCAAAGGTCGACGTTTTGTGCTGTAGTGAATTTTGAGGTGGTTGGGGTTTTTTTGTCTTTCATCTCTCCCAGGCACATTGGAAGTCCACAGCAGAGATGAGGAGGGAACCACCTTTCCAGAAGACCCCTTTGGCATTATCAGAGCCCTGCCTACACCACGGGGCAGCCTGTCTTCCCATATGTAAAACAGGAAATGGCAAGATAACAGAACTCAAATCAAATGACTTAAGTATCTGCTTTCAAACCAATCTGACATAAGGCAAGAAAGCTTAACCACGGCCTAGAAGGCTAATTATCAAATGAAAAATTAACAGGCAATTTGTCTCTAATGTGAGCTAATCATTTCTAGGGGAGGAAATAATTAAATGAGGGAATTAAATCACCAAGAATTTGCAGAGTGACCAGTTCTGATGGGATTCATTTAATAAGCTATCTGATAATTGTGTCGCTTTCATTTTCTTCTCTTCTGGACACCAGAAGAGAGACAAAGAGCAGGAGACAGTGCAGTGCCTCCTCCTCCCAGACTGCTGCCTGAGATGACTGCACCTTACTCAGCCCCAGCTTTATTTCTTGACAAAACTTGAGCAAATGTAAAGCAAAAGCCAAAAGCAAAATGCTGTTGTTAAAAAAAAAGTAAAAAAAAATAGTAGGTGAGAGAGAAGGAAGTTTCCTTTACATAAACAGCTCGCAGGGTCATGACGCACCCTCCTGCCTGAGCTCAGAGCCCAACAACGCAGTGAACTAGAGTCAAAGTCCGATGCCAGCGCTCTCCAGCAAACAGAGGGCGAGCATCTGTTCCTTGGACACGTGTGAGGCACTTGGAAAAAGAAAAAACTCATTTTGCTTGGGATTTCAGTTACATCCGAGCTGTTACTTGGTCCTGAGCAACGGATGGGAGGTTGAGGCTCTTCCACAGCCATTAATAAAACCCACATGGTGCCACCAATATGCTCCAGGTTGGGTGCGGGCACGCAATCTCACTTCTGTCTAATTAGCCAGAGCTGTCTTTATATCAGCGTCATGCTTTTACAACTGCTCCGTGTCAGCTGCAGGAAGAGAAATTATCTCCAGCTTTGTAGAAATGCAGAGCCACATGGGCAGACACCACCTGATCTCTCATAAAGCCTGCCAGCACAAAAATAACTTCTCAGAAACACTTGAACACGTCTGAACAAGCAGAGTGAGCCAATATTGGATCAGCACTTTGCATCACAGGGCTGCAGCATTTGCAATCCAGCCTTCAAAGCCCTGGATTTGGATTTGCTGCACGTACAAACTAGTGCCCGAGCTCACCTACTTCCAGTTCTGCCAACTCCTTACACCATTACGTGCCAAACCCACTAACAACCCTCCTGGATGGGAAAACACAAGCATGTACGTACTTCAGGGCAGTGACTAATCTGTGGCACCTATAAGGGGTGAGGCTCTGCGAATGAAATAATATGGACAGATCTGGGTGGGACTGAGGGGGAGAGGTTAAATTATCTAATCCATGCACAGGCTGTATTTTTCCAGATGTGAACAGAGGCCGAAGGAGGCAAACTAAAAGCTTATGAAATTCACTGTGGCCGATTTGTAAAATGATTCTCCAAGTGTTAGCATTTTCCCTGATACTGCATGTACTTGCTGTGGTAACAGAACCTGATAGCTCTGAGACATTTTGCAGTTTATGCCTGAATGACAAAAATAATTAAAAAAGCAAAACATGAAAGCTGTTAGTCTGTGTTGATGAGTTCACATTAGAGAACAAAATATTCTCTCCTGGAACATGCTGAGTCTTATGCAGATTCAACTTTTCTGGGTGACGCAAGTGCTGTAAAAACAAGTCTGAGTCATAGAATAAAATCACATAATTCCCCGAAGCCAAGTAAGGACAGAACTCAGCCCACACAGCTCTGACTTCCCACTTTCTTGGTAGTAACCATTTTGTTTATCTTCCCTTCTAAACTATAACATTTGCCTTGCCCTCACTGCAAACCTTGCATTTCCTATCACTGAAGCCCATAGTCTGTGTAAATACTGGTAGTGTTAAAAAAGAAAGTCTTGTCCCAGCATCTGCATGATCTAGCATAAAGCCTGTTAGGCACTTTCTGGGACTGGCTTTGCTAATTGGTATGAAGTATTTTTGAGGAACCTGGAAGGCATTCTCCCAGGCCATCTGCAGTATTATTTTGAGATATTTTTCACCAAGAGTTTGTTTACAGCCCATTAGAGCCAGGCTTGGGTATTTTATGAATGTAATACAGCAGCACACAAAGAACACTTAATGCCCTAAGTCTTTAGAAGGCTTTTTAATTTCATAATGCAACTAAATTGTTTCACTGCCAGATTTCACATGCACCAAATTGGGCAAAGCCTTGTGCAAACAGTCTTGCAGCATGTAAATAAAGCCTTCACACTTGATCTGTGGGTGGTGTAAATCACTGTCACTCTGCTGAGCTTTCCACTTTGAAACCTTAAGGACATTTTCTTAACAGAGTGGGAGGAGTTGCAGAAGGGTTGTACGTAATAAACAAGATGTGATATATTTGGAGTGCATGTAAGTGTATTGTTTTATTTATTTTTGGCATCATCTATTTTCCTTCTCCTTGGCTTGACAGCATCTGTGCATAAGAGCTGAGTGACTGTGCTGGAAATACAGGTTGTCATGCTTGCATGGTAATGCACCATAAGCTTGATCTAATCATAAAGCAAATAAAAACTATTTGTGTTCTTACTAGTTACTAACAACTCTCATAGAATCCAGTTTGGAAGACGCAGTGATACACTCTTGGCTTTACATTTTGCAAAGCAAAAGCCTCTTCAAGCAGGTGAGAAGGTAGCAGCGTGTTTCCATATTGCCGCTGCCTGATGATTGACATATACAATATACCGGTACCTAATTAAGATAAACACACACTCCTGGGTGCCAAAGCCATTAACATAGCAAAGCAAAGACATACTCAAAGTGTGGGATTCATAAATCAGAAAGAACAAACTGTGCTGTGGCCTGCCAGAGCTTTAACTCATCCCTCTGCTGCTGCGCTGCAGCTTCAGCCAGCTAACGCCTGCACAGCTGCACCCCCTCGTCAGCCTTCTTAGCTATCCCTCCTTCTCTTCCCCACACTTAAATGTCTTCCAAGTTACCACTAGTAACTGAATATATTTACCCAATATAACCGAAGTCTCCAAGAAGAGAACAGACCTCATGCACATTTGGCATTTTTTGTGTTTAACAGTAACATTTATGTACTTGACGCATGTTTTTCCCCTGCTGTTGTTTAAACACAGAAAATTGAGTCTGGTTCTAATGCTTTTTTTTTCCTGAAGGGTCTACCAGATCTCTAACAGAGGATGTATCACCAGCTGACACTTGATGAATAGCAAAAGAAGTGATTTATTCAGCGCCTTTAAAACTCCTGTATCACTAAACCCAATGTAGTGCAAACGTTTGAGAAGTGTTGAGAAGAAAATATGTCTCTATTAAAGCTCCAAGACTCTTGTCTTTTTTGATTAAGGAAAAGCAATTTTATACTTCTGAGACCTCCTACGCTGTATTCTTAAGAGATGAAAGGCAGGAAATAGTCTATCTGTCATTCCCTGTTTGGGGAGGAAAAGAAACACTTTATATATCATCAGCTAAAAATAATTGACTGGGTTTTCGACTTTTCTGGCCAACTAATCCACTGCTAAGCCTGGAAAACCCAGTGCTTTCCCCTGGGACATACATGTCCACATGAAAGGATAACTGAAAGTTGCAGGTAAGCATCTCTGAAGAAGAGAAGGGGCACCATTAGTACCCAGACATCCTGACATGGTATCTGTAGTGCTGTATGTGAGTTTATACTGGCAGCACAGCACTGACTTCCACTTGGACAAACGATACATGTCATTCCACAGTGCAGCACTGTCTACAGCAACCTCCAAGAAGCTTGCAGAAACTTCCTACACATACTGTTGTTCATCTAACTTGTACTTCCATAAGTGCACTGTCACAGGGTTTGTTGTAAGTGCTGGCCTCTCTTTTCCATCAAAAGGAATGTCTTGTATTGAGATTTATACAAATGGGCCATACGGCAAATTGGTAACAAGCCTTTGCAGCCCAAATATTTGGTTCTTTACCTGTAAATAGACACCATGATCACATGAAGTTTATAGCTTAGGAAGGTCACTGAAACACTCTGTCCCTGTGAAGCTACATATAGGCGTATCCTGGTTTAGCCTTGCATATGGAAGACTGCAATGCAAACACCAATGCATTCCCAGGCTGCTGAGAGATTTCATGACCTTTGCCTTTTGTCTTGCATCTCCTGCTTCTCTAACTCATGGGAAATGCATGCAGCACCTCCATCTCTCAGCTACAAAAGACAAGGGGTGATGTATTCACAAACCAGCAAGGCTGGAACTGTCAGAACTGATGCCAGCATTGACTGTGTCATTCTACAAAGAGCACTTGTTATTCCTCTGGTCAGTCACCAGACCATGGTGTGCACAGTTTCACAGCTGTCATGCTGAATATTTTAAACAACTGTTTTTTGCCAAGTCAGAACACATTCACAAACTGAGGGATCATCTCAGGACAAAGCCTGTCCAGGAAAAAGCCTGTTTCTATTTTGGCACTACAGCTTGGAGCAAGAGGGTACAGATCCCAGGACTGTCACAGCTGGAGGCTGTTTATGGAGGAGGTTTAAAACACAGACTTAGCTAACCTCTGAATTTCCTAAAGCAAAATGTACAACGGTGCTTTTTTATTCCCTCCAGACAGAAATTTCATCAGATGAGATCTGTAACATCTGACTACAGTTTGCTAACCACACTCTCAAAGCCCACACGTGATACTTTGAGGAGATCAGAAGAAAAGCAGACCTAAGAGACGGCTATGAAGCATCCTCCCTAAGAAGCTCTCATTAGCATCAATCTGTATATGAATTATGGAGCTAATCCTCCCAACTCTCATGAGTAATCCTATGTATTTGCACAGCAATTCAGATAAGACACTACTCTGCTAGATGCTATACAAACATAAAAGGCTACAAGACACCACAGATGAGATCTGTGCTCCTGCACAGGTTTCCTGTTATCCCAGGAGTCCACTGATAGAGGTGTCTGGCATGTGCACTGCCACACCATCACACTCTCTGGAGGGATGATTCCATTGGGTAAAAGAAATAAATAACAGAATAGAGACATAACCCACAAGATGAGACAAGGTATAAAAAGATGGTCCAGAAAGAGTTTAGGCAAGAGTCCTGTGGTGTTAAAATCAAAGTACCTGGGAACAAGATAAGTGAGAGACAATGAAAGGGATGGAAGAAGTTTGGAACCTGGGACCTGTGCAGTCTTCTGCCTTATACCTCTGTGTGCTCAGGAGCCTCAGATTTCCTCTGAACTTGCTTCTGTCCATCAAAATACACAGGAACACATGAGCAGCCGTAATACACGTGACACACGAGTATACAACAAAACATGAAAGCAAAGAGTCAAAGGTATTTGAATATGCAAAATCCTTGTCCAAGGCAAACCGAATAATCACCACTACACTGTTTAAGTGCCCAGTTCCAAAATTAATAGCATATGTGCTCCCCCATCTGCAAGTCATCAAGATCAAACAAGCTCAGCTCTCCAAGCAGTGGGCTGAACAAAAATACCTGAGGGCTGCCCACAGCCCCAGCAAAGGGCTCTGCAGAGGAGCCTTCATGTGATGGGCAGCAGGTGCTGCCCAAGGGACAGACTGCATGTGGGAGCCAAGTGCCTGAAAGGGAGGGTAGGTAGATGCTTCCCAACCCTCCCACAGACATGCTCTGCCTTTAAAATGAAGAAAGACTACTCACAGCAAATATTTTTACTAGCCAGCCTGTCCATGCAAAGTACAGGTCTGTATTTAGGACTGCTACGTTGGATTGCGGGGTTACAGCTCTTGAACAACAGCACCATTGATAAAAACAGCACAGTCAGAAGATACTGAGCTCTCTGAGCTAAATGAAGAGGCACTGAGCTAAATTAAAGATTAATGTTAGAAGCTGAAGCATGAATTAATCTCACTATTGGCTATACTGGGTTAGAAATTGAATTAATTTCTCACCACATGAAAGTGGCTTGAGCATTATCTCTGAGATTGTTAGTGTTTCCCACTAAAGGACAGTAGTTTTACATTATTTAAGTCAGCTAGGATAAGCCTGGCTCCTCTAGCGTGGTTTACCAGCACTTCACAATGCAACCGTGCATCCTGTACCAGCTGTGCTGTACAGACTTGAAGCAATATGGGATGGAAAATTTCCGACACCAGTGTACTCCACTCCTAATGGCTGTTGCCAATCAGCAATCACCTTGTTAACCCTGACAGCCTTCTCTGCTGCACTGAAATTACTATTTCCTCACTCCCCATCTCCTTCTTTTCCAGTTTGATCTGGAAAAAAATGGACATTTTTTCCTCCCTGCCTGGTCTGTTATTATTAATACTGTAATACTGTTCTACAGGCAAGCTGCCCAACATACTTGAAAATGTGCTCTGAAAGTCACTGGTGACACAACATACAAGAAGACCAGAAATCAAACCCATCAACGCTTTCATTTTAGCTGCTGCTTTGCTTGCCTTCCCATGCCCAGCACTATCCCAGGCCAGCACTCCAAGGACTTCTCAGTGATCACAGCGAAACAGTGACACAGTGGGAACTTTCTGCTGGGAGAACGAGAAAAACACAACCTGCCCCAGACCTATTTCTGAGGGCAGCACCAAAGGTTAAATCACACTTGGTGCAAGGTGTCCTCCCACAGCCACAAGCCTTCCCTCGACTCCCAGGATGATGGAACACAAATCTGACATCCAGGAGGAACAACAGGAATGAAGGGTAACATCAGCCACCCACAAGTTAAACAGCTAAATAACCTCTGTATTGGGAAGGAAACCGAGACATTTGTGTAGAGAGAGAGGATCAATTCAGTGACCTATGAAGATGTACAAAGGAAAAATGTAGTATGTAGCTTGTGAGCAGAGGGCACTCTGGGAAGCTCTGCATGGAAATCCCAGGGAAGACCTGATCCATTGCTTCAGTCTCAGTATTTTTCTCACTTTGGCTCTTGCCAGCACTAACTAATCCAGGATATTTTCTCTACCTGCAAAGCTGACTGAGCATATCCTCCTGCCAGCCTGCGAGCATCAACAGCCAGCTTGCACCACTGCCAACGCACCCAGCTGCCAACTCTCCTACCTCCCCCACAAGTCAGTGTCTCTGCCATTCCCAGCCGAGCCCCCCATGGCACAAAGCCTCCCACATCAGGATGCAGACTGTTATCTGTTACATTCTTCCCATGTCTTCAAAGCAGGAAGATCCAAAGCTCTGATCCCATTCCCACTTTGCTATTGACGTCAGAGGGCAAAGCCTACATCACAGCTTACTCCAGCAAAGCTGAGCTGCCCTGTCCAGTAGCAAGTAACAATACTGCTACTAACCACCTGCTGCCTTCGAGGCTTAAAAAAGACCCGTCCTTCAATTAAGCCCCATGAAGCAGCAGAGGAAGGACTGTCCTCGGCTGCCCAATGGGAACACCAAATCAGAAGAGGTGAGAGCCACCTAACTTTCTTCCCACTTAGCATCAGCAGGAAACTTTCAAGAAAACAGTAGAGAAAGTACACCAAGAGCCAGGATGCTTTGGAAATACTGCCTTGTCTCCTCCAAGCTTGGAAAGTGCTTTGCAAGAGCATTAATCGAGATGATGTAACTCCAACGTAGGCCTCAGCAGGATCAGCCCTGTATAGTACACAAAAGAAGACAAATGAACCTGAAGTTTAAAGGTCCACTTTTGTTCTCACAATCAAATAGACATTTTTTCTACAACATTTCCGAGAGCAGGATGGGGCTATAAATCAGATATACTGTACAATCCATATACCGAACACATAGGCTACTCAGGCTGTACTTTCATAAATTGATGCCAACTTTGTAAAATGAGCATACAAAATAATACAGCAAATAACGAGGCAAAGCCACTGGCAGCCCAGGTGCCCCTGCTGCTCACTGGAGTGAAGCAGCTTGCCCCCATGTTTTTATTGTCATCAAACAACCCAGAGTTAATATTACATCAAAGACACTGCTATTTTGATCCTATGCTCTGTACTGCTAGGAAGGAAAAAATTTTAATTTTAGAGCCGAATGATTCCATGGAAAAGGAAAAATCCTCCCATCTAGGTCCAATTTCAATAATACAGCATGCTCTAGTAAACAAAATTAAACATAGCATGCAAATATAAACTAGCTTCTTCCTCATTTTGAAAGTTATTCAGTCACTGCATTCTGGTATTTTTATACTACTAAAAAAATAATAGTTAAAAAAACCCACCTTCTCAACATACAGCTGTATCTTCTGAACTGATGAGAATTCAGATGTCAAGTAGTTCATAAAGCAATTTTTGAGGACTACATGCAAATTTGACAGCCATATCCATTTACAGTTCTGCCAGCTACAGCTCTGGGTTAAAAGAATTCAGTGATCTGGAGGAACTATGTTTAAATAACCTACACTAATAATTCTGCTGAGAAAGCCCTTGAACAGCCATCTTCCCGCAGCTCGGACAGAAGCGGTTACTTACAAAGTCCTGCCTGAGCAATCTTGCAATCTCTTCATCTGGAGGCATGGATTTACCACCCTGAATAGCACTGCCGCTGTAGTCACACCTGCCCCTAAAAGGAGACCTTTACACCATGAAAAGTCTACTCAAGGCAAAATGTTTTACAGTAGAAATGGGCTTCTGGGAGCAAGAACATCAAGGGAAAGAAGAGTAGGAAGTCTTCTGACTTTTGAGAAAGCAGAAGGATATCTGAAAGTACCCAGACCAAGTAGAGGTTGCAGATGGTGGATGAAGAGCTTGGGAGAGAAGGGTTACTTGGTTCAGAAGGATGAGGGCAGATCTTTGGGACTCAGAGGAAGGCACAGGTTTCTGGGCTTAGTAGAAAGAGTCAGGGAAGACGGAAGGAAAACAAAAAAGTGGTTTTAAGCCAGTGAGACAAATAGCACAAATGCTGGCAAATTAACACCCCACTTAACAACTCATGGAGGCAAAACCTAGCACAGAAGTAATCCCTCATCACAGAGCATCTGGTGGTTGCAGAAGGAAAACCACTGAACAGACAGGGTAACTATGAACTATGTACCCACCACAAAAAAAAAAAAAAAAATTGCATTTATGGATTTCCAATTGAGCTGTCCATGTGGAAACTCGTTCCTTGTCCCGAACCATGATCTACAATATTCATGTCATTCTTGACAAGTCTTCGTCTAATCTGCTCTTAAACGTTTCCATTGCTGCAAATTCCACCTCTGATCCAAGGCCTTCAGCTGAAGAACTGAACCTGAGGTAGGAGTGAACCTGTATGTGGTGTCCACATCTTGTCCATGTGAGCTTGAACTGAGAAAGATGATCAGATTTCTAAACCAAAGTTGTACCCTTAATATTAGAAGAATTGGTCAAAGCAGTATGATCCTTTCCTTACATGGGAGTGAGATTCTGGTATTGGAAGTAAAAAAGTAATTTGACTTCTAGTGCATCCTAGTGAGAGTCTCTACTGAGTTAGCAAAAGCCCCAGAAAAGTGATTGGTGGTGTGGTTATCACGTAGATGTTCTTTGAGCAGACTTGCTCAATCAGTCATCAACAAGGACCCAGAGGTGTCCTGGTGCTTCTGTCTTGTTAAAACATAATCCTGCAGCATAGCCCATGCCAGAAAATTCAAGCAGTGCACTGCAGGTTGAACTCTTTATTTGCTACTAGTTATGGGAATGTGTACTGCAGTATACACCGAAACCTGCCTCCATTTCACAAGTGGTTCCTGTCAAGTGTGTTTCAAAGTCATGATTCATTCCTTTAAGAACACCTCAGAGTTTTACAGCAAGGGAAGCAAGGGTGCATCACCTCTGGTGATAAACTGAAGACCAGCCCAGCAGTAGCAGAAAACACCTCCTAAAACTCTGATGATCACCATATGACTTATCTTGCACGGGGAATTTTGATTCCCAGGGAGCTACTACTAGAAAAGTAACAACTTCCAAGGCAAGTGCAATGGCTGCAGTCTGAGTGCTAGTTCCCATGCTAAGACAGTGTCTCACACTGCTCCCAGCTCCCCAGGTTATCATGAAACGAAGTTGATGTTTGCACAACAAGAGCATCATGAGGTCACTCTCTTAGAGGAGAGCTGGGCTTCAGGATTCTAACTCGACCACTGGCCTCTTGCTCGACTGCTTTGTGTCTGTTTCCTGGCAAGGCTGACCTCCTTCTTAAATCATTCTGAGATTTACTTGTGAGAAGTACTGCAGAAGCACTAGTGGTTGCAGTGGGCCTATCGTTTTAATTTATCCACATAATAGGCAAAAGTGCTCAGGTCCCTGTGGGAATTACTCCATTTTGTCCATGAAGTACATTGTGATTTGAGAGTGGTCTAATTATCAGATTCCTTGGATGTTTAAGCAGTGAGGAGAGGACGTAGCCTTCTTTGGACCAGCTGACACAAAACTCAGGCAAGCTTTCAAGTACGCGATCCCATTATATTCTTAGGCCCACACAACCTAAATAACGTAATTAAGTACATATAGAGACTTTTCACCCAGAGTCTCCAGCATATCTTTTCTCCATACACAGATGAAGAGGAGAAAGCTGGGTAAGATCAACAAAGAGGTACTCTGTTTCCATAAACCAGTCCTCAGCTTTCAAGTGTTTTTACCTTTCTTCAGAGAACACTTCTCATAACCTGAATCTAATCTCTGACTAAGCTCAGCACACAAGTGGTATTTAACAAACAGGTTCAATTATGACTCCTTGTCCACTTAATTTCTGTCTGTTCCTTCTTTGTAAATAGCTGTGTCTGTTTCCCTTGCTTCTCAAGAAATGCGTTCAATCACATGAACCTGACATCTCAGGCACCATGAGAAGCAATGTTTCGACTGCAAGAAACACGTGTTTACAAAAAAAAAAAAAAAGGCAAGCAAACAATGGAAGTTGGATTAGAAAGAACCGCAACAGTAATTATTTGAGAAATGCTATCGGAAATCTCATTTACCTGACGTGTTACAGTAGAATAATCAAGGATTATGCTAAGGCATCCATGCTCTTATTTTTTTTAAGATGAATCTACCTGCAAATTACTGGTTTTAAGTAGAAACTAGAAGTCCCAGGTGAGACGACAGACGAGACAGGATAGGCGCTGCAGTCCTTGCTTGAAAAAGTTGACATCTTACACTGACAGGACGAACAAGAGGCAAGGAGAACAGCTGCACCATGATGATGTGACTGGCCCCAGGTAATCCAGATCAGCAGCACCGCTGGAAACAGATGCCTTGTGTCTTTCCCTAACCCTTTATTCTGTTTCCTCTTCAAATTTATCACTACTACTTCTTTCCCAGTGAGTCATCAACTGAAGGAGATTAGATAAACTCCTTAGCCATGGAGAAAACTCTGGTAACTCCAGTCCCTCCTTGAAGCAACACTACTGCATTTTCTGCACTGAGTATCTCAGTATGTAATGCCAGTTCTACTGATTTACTCCAGATAGTACTTCAGTCCTTCCCTACAAAGCCCATAGTCCTAGCCTATCAGAGTATGCCCCTTGATGATAAACATGTCACCTGAGAAATCTGGTTTGTATAAAACATCAGTGGAAATGAAGTTTTCACCACACCAAATATGTATTTTGACACTGTTGCTGTACTGAAACCTGCACAGATCATTACTCAGATTCAGCACTCTGTAATCTGCGCTCTGAACGTACTGAACATCTATTTGAACAATGCAATTCCTTTAGCAGCAATATTTTTTGCTAACAAATCAGATGATACGCATGGTAAATTTCCCCTGAAGTGGCAGGACTAAGAGTGAACCTATTCCTAATAAAATGCAGTTTAAAGCAGGATTTTAATTGCTTACAAACTCTCTGCAGAGATGCCAGTGCCCCTAATGACTAAATATACAACAGAATTTCTTTCCACCCCTCTACCCTAAATGGACAGCCAAGACTTAAGAGATACATGGTGCTGACAGTCTTTCCAGACCTTCCCCAAATAATGCCAAGAAAGAACTAAGGGTAGCAGGAGAGGACCACATTACAGTAGATCAATGAGTGGACACAGGCCTGACCACCACTTACACTTTTCCTCATCTTGGCTCTGGTCCAGGCCTGCTTCGTTAACCAAGCTGCTTCAGTTTCGTAAATACTACTTTTGTGAATGGGGGATAATTACACAGATCACCTTCCAAGGGCTACTTACATGAGTGCCACATATGAGCAATGCTGTGTACAAGGCAAATGATACAACGAAGCAACCAACCACCTCAGAGGCTGGCAGAAAAACAGACAGAAACCGTACAGGTGTGTTTTCTGACACAAAGCAGTAACCAAGATAGCTTCAAGCAATATTTTTTGTTGTCTCTATAGCCTTAGCAATCTTCTTCCTCTCAAAAATAATCCAGTTACTACTGTCCTGTGAGGCTGGCTCATGTGGTACTGCAACAGATCCAACAAGGTTCACTAAAGTGGCAGAGCTCCCAACAAAGTGGGAGTGAAACTAAGACTTCTCCTTTGCTCCCCTCCTCCAAAGAATGAGAGCTAGCACTTACAATTTGTAATTCAGTACAGACTGTAATAACTAACTGCAGGTTATTTTCATGAACACATTGATCAATATGAGCAACAGTCAACACTGCACTTGATGAGGATTCACAAACTCAGGCAGCTACAGACACACAGTTGTAATAAGTATACAGTGCAACTTTTGTTTGATCACCATGGTGAGAGCCTCAGCAGTATCCTGCTTGCGCAAGTCATCTTTCCTGTACTCAATCATTGCCTACATTTCATGCTTGCACCCAACAAAACAGTGACCGAACCATTCTAGTAAGCCCCCGCCCACTGCTCTCTCAACCTTTATGAAAATCCATACTAGGACATTAATCTAAACCACTCCCACCCCTTTCCACTGTAGTCAAATGGATGCTGTTTCAAGACCACTGCTTATCTGCACAGGTCACAGTAGTCTCACTGGCAGAAACCAGAGTAGGTTTTACTACAGCCTTTTGATTATAACCACTATTGGCACATGCAGCCATTTATTGCGTAAGGACTGACGTTACTGCACATTTTGAAGGCCTGATACAACAGTCAGAGACAAATCAGTCATCATTTTCACCATTTAACTTCAGCACCTTTTTCTGTACCTTACACTTTAGGTTCAGTTTTCTCCACCCGCTCCCCAAGTCTTTTTTCATTTATCATGAGAAAAAGTATGCTGCCCAGTATACCAAGAACTACTAAGGTATAAACTGCCCCCGCCGATGCACATGCTCTGTGCTTCTCTCACCACAGTACCTTAAATGTCCTAACACTGCTCATACCTGCAGTTTCCCCAGTAGCCCAGTTCCAGCCTCACACCAAACGTCCATTTCTTGAAAGAGAATCTTCCTAAGCGTCTGCCACACAGTTAGTACCAGACTTTCCTCCTTCAGTTTTCACTCACTTCACACTCAAGAGCTCCCCTTGCTTTACACTCAGTGACTCCACTACCTTTATGATCCCTGGTCCAGAGAGCATTGCTCACAGGTCTGACCCAGAGCTGCTTCACTGTGCTCCTGTAGTTTGAGCTGCCTAGTGACTTCTGCTACACCTGCACTTTCTGCAACAGCCTTTGCCAGGACCAAACCTCATTCTCAGGCACTGAGTGCAGACCTTTACACTCCAGGCTCAACTTCCAGATCCCATGGGCCACCTCCACAGCACAATTCACTCTAATTGTGGTTCTGCATTTCTGCAACAGTATATGACATACAGGGGAGGGGGAAATTTCCAGGTTACAGCTTTTGGAAGATACTGAAGTGCATGTTGCACATCCAGGGACATAGCATGACAACACAAAGCCCTGCATGATGAGGTTGATAATTACTACAAGTCTAAAGCAGGTAAATTTAGTGTGGTCCACACTCAGTGTGCTCAAAGCAAATCCTCCAGCAAGCCATCCTGGTTAGCATGCCTATTTCCTCCTTTCCATGGCCCTTCCAAGCCCATACACATCCTAATTGGCAGTGTATCAAGTAGAGATTCCTTTTACAGATGTGCACTATATGGATCCAGGATTACAAATCCACACCACCTTTACCAGTCCTCAACCCATACCATGCATATGCCCTACACTTCCATGAATCAAAGTTCCCAGGCATTACTTTCTCTCCCATACTCACCAGGAATTCACCAGTTTCTACAGCTATTTCAGCACAGAACTTCAAACTCTGGTTCTTTCTGAATCATGTTGTTCTAAACAAAGCAAGACCAGCTTCAAACACACACTATGAACATCTGAACCCATTCCTTCCACTGTAGCCCCTTGGATATTCCACTACTTAATCTCATTCCAGCCTAATTACAGCTCAATCCTAGAATTTAGTTTTAGAAAACCAATTCAGAACTGGAGTGTGGATTATACATTTGCTAACTGGAGAGGGGACACACTTCTTTGGAGGAAAGGGGGTGTGTACTGTACTTCCCCCACAGAACTGCACACGCTTGTTTTCAGTAAGGCTGCCTAGCAACAATCAACACACAAGATGTCAAAATTAAAGTTGCCTGCTACAAGGTACCTTTGCCAAGTACAGAGGCACAACTGTGCAAGGAAGTCCTTAACATCAAATGGCTGAGAAATCAAGTCAAGTACAAGTTCAAGACATTTTATGTTGTTACAGCCAAATTTGGTACCCCTAAGGAAAAAGAAACACCAGACAGTTGTCTCCTCAACTGTCCCACATCTGATTTTTCAGCTTCTCTAGAAAAGTCATACAAGTATCCAACATTGTGAAGCACAGGTTATTAAGATTGCTACAGCCCTAAGCCCAGCTGCCATTTATAATCACACTGATGCGTACCACACTAGATTCACCTGCTTCCAGAGTTGCACATGAATGAGACTTGGGCTACAGATCTTGGAAACCAGAAGAGTGACACTTCACAAATGAACAGACTGTGCAGTTCAACTTTTTATTTTAATAAAATCAAGAATATGCACAGCACATGCAGTGCTAGCATCTAAACTAATACAATAAGCAATTCTAAACCTACAGTGACTTGAAGTTCAATTTTCACATTCAGCAAGTTTAAATCCATTCTTGCATATTGTTTTGAATCCGTGTATCTGAACTGAAAATATTGCTGGCTGATAAAACTTGCTAAAATGCACAAGTCACTGATTTATGCCAATACAACAAAGATAACCACATGTTTGAGGATTGCAATGTGCCAGACATTCACTGAAAAAAAAAAAAAAAAACCCACACAACTAAACAAAACTCACGCAACAAACATCTGAGAATCTGGACACTTCACATCAGTGTTTAGAAGTGTTTCATTAATATCTTAAGACAAGTGTATCAAAACCTTGGCATGTTTAATTTTAAGTTGCCAATTTTTGTTTTACTATCAGAAAGTTATGGCTACACTGCCAATGCCGGGTCTGCTTAATTTGACTTAAGAGTTTAATATGACTTAAACATTAAAAGCTCACACTACCCCGAAATATATAATTTCACGCATACGGTGACATTCAACATTCAAGTGCCAGTGTTTTTGTACTGTCTTTTGGTCAAGTTTCTTTAAACTTTCAAAGAATCACTTTTAGGCTTACAAAAATAAATATTTGTCAAAAATGTTCAATAAATATTACACAAAACTAGCAGCAAAAAGTATCTAGAAATCTGTCGTGTGCAAATAGTTTTCTTCCCAGCTATCATTCCCATGGTCCCAAATAAGTTTTAGAATCTATCTCCTTCTCCTTAAACAAGCTGCGTTCAATCTCCAAGAGACAAAATAAGATTGGAAGTTAAGGACACGCACACAAGACATATATAAAATTCTCTGAATGTGCAATAAAAGAAGTATTTTGTAAAAAGTTATGGGCAAAATGTACAAGGGCCTAAACCTAGACTTGAAATAGCACCATAACAAATGACCTCAATACTGTCAAGTGCACCTACTTAATAAAAGTTTTAGAACAAGGCACAATACACTTGAAAAAATCTATTGCACTTTAGGAGATTTTTGCCATTTTCCTATGCCACTGTAGATTAGTTGTTAACTGCTCTGGCCACAAAGTTAGCACAGAAATTCCAAGTGGCAGAGGCATTTTTCTGGTGGACAATACTTATCTTTGGCCAGATTTAGCATAAACAGACTATAAATACAATGGAAACCTATGCAACTAAAACTGACTAAAACTGCACTTTAATAGCAGAATTGAAACCTTGTGCAGTTTATGTACATTTCCAACCTCTGTGATCTCAGGTTTGTTTGTTACTCTTCTGGAGCCATTTTACAAAGTCTACAGTAAGCCAGTTTAACATCTCCACGCAGCTTGAACAGAGTAATGTGAATCTGCATTAAAATAAAGCCTGCTGCATAATTCTTCCTGTTCATACCCTCTTGACCAAAAAACATCAACACTAGCATGCGTTATTAGACCAAAAATTCAGTCAGGCCCTTAAGGAGGACCAATCACTGCCATGGTCAGCCATTCTACCATTTCAATTTCATATGGCAGGCATTTTTAAAAAGTCTAAATAGATGAATTCTCCTAAAAACTATTTCAAGTTATCAGACCTTTAAACGTTCCCTGTAATGTTCTGCCCACATTTGGCTAGCTCACATTAATGATCTGCCTAAATATTGAAAAAGGAATTGCTGTATTTACTTGCATTAACTTCAAAAACAGTGCTTTTAATGTATGCATGTATCCATACATCATCTCATCATGACTGGAATGGCTTATTAAAGGCTATCAGGTTCTAAGTACCTATCCAGGATAGAGTGAGCAAATCAGAACTTTAACTTAGTACAGTTTTGCCACATTAGAAACTAATTGCATTGATATGCTTCAAGATGTTTTATTTTTCAAATCTGCTAATACCAAAAGCCCTAATGCAGGCTACCGCATAAGTTTTTCTTTGCAATATTATGGATGAATCAGTGATTCCTGTTTAAGTTGTATCACACCTGTGTGCCAAGGTTTGATTTTAGCCCAAGTTCAGTAATTTTTATTTTGTCAAAACAATTGATATCTTGAGCATTACTGAGCCAACAGGACATCAAAATAAAAGTTGTCTAAAGTTAAAGGCACAGTACATTAACAAACAAATGATCCTCAGTCACAAAATTATAAATGCAGTTTCTGGGTGGGGATGGGTGGGAGGGGAGTTAATCCTGACTACAGCAATAGAGTCTTCAAAACCATCTCCAAGATAGGGCTACTTGTTCCTTTATTTCCATCTTGTGACCTTGAGCTCCCTTAAAAAAAATTTCAGTGGAGAATCACAGCTGGTAATGTACTGCGAGTTCTTGAAGCTACACAAGGTATAGTCTGGCTAAGTTACATGTGGTTTCCATATTAGCTTGTTTGGTAGGATATCTGCTGCAAGCAGATTCAGTTGCCCCACCAGTCAACCCCCTGGGAGTTATAGTTTCCTCCATATCCATCACTGTTGTAGAAGCCTCCATAACCACCACCTACGAAAGGCAAGAGAAAGCGATGCTTAATTAACCCACTGAAGACTTGCACCTTCACAACAACAAAACAGCCCAAGGGCACAGATGTCTATTTCTGTCAAAGGAAACCCACCCAAAAAGTACTGTCAAATGCACACATTAAGCTCAAATGCTGGAAAGATATGTAGCATCAAACCAATCAAAAGACATGTAACTTGTGCTAGCCCAGATCCAAGAAGGATGCCAAGACTTTGCATAGCAAGACCTCATATTTAAACATTACTTCTGGAATTTTTACTATAGCAAGCATTTTAGATCTGGTTTTATATTTGCCAGCACTGCCTCCCCGGTTTTTCTTACCTCCAAATCCTCTACTGCCACTTCCTCCGCTGCGGCTGCTGGTTGATCGACTGCTACTAAAGCTACTGCTGCCAGAACCACTACTTGTTCGATAGTCTCTGGCACCAAATCCTCCACTGAACCTACTGCTGTATAAAGGAAGAAAACAAACACTTGAATAAAGTATTTTAAGCACAACAGGCACTAAAAGACTCAAGTACTAAATTTCTTCAAACTCTGGCTACCAACTAGAACCAGCCAACAACCAGTACAAGTGTTGCATTCAGTGTGCTTTATAAGCATCCTAATGCTATCCAAGAAGGGCATCCAAGATGGAAAGGAAATTTACTATTCAAGCAAAGTCTTGTGGAACTTGTCATGTTACACTAAGAATTACTTTCTCAGGTCCTGGTAAGATTTGATTCAGTGCAACCTCTGCTCCACACAATTTCCAAACCTATCTTAGTATGAAGTGATGCATTTATGACCATTTTTCATATTCTAGAAAAGGACAGCCATTTTACAAGCATACTTCTGAAAGAAAAAACACACAACAAAACCTAGAATTTACGTGGTAGTATCATGTTAGCTACATTAAGAGAAAGGGTTGTTTCTCCTCACAGCCCTTTAAAAGCCACTGAATGTATCAACTTTTAAAGCATACTAGGTTTCCAAGCCAAAACTGTTTTATAAGTGGTCTCACCCCTACAGTCTAACTCTCATACTTTTCCTGGTTTATCCTGTTACCTTCTCCTAAACATCAAAATAGCTGCTTAAGGTACATCTCTGACACATGCAGAGGTATGCACTACTAGTAAGTGTTTTCTAAGTGCTTTGATGGTTTTAAAGCCAGTTCTGCTAGATGTTGTTCTACCTCAGCCATATCTAGTTGTCTGACTAAGGGGAGAAAAGTCTTATGGGTTTAACTGCCTTATAAAACAAGAACAGACCTTAAGTCATCCCTTTCTAATGCACCTAACTCAGTTTGTATTGCACTATTGTCTTCCTGTAACTGTACTCACAATGGATTAAGTATGCCTTTAGCCAAAGTTGCAATCATTACCTCTTAGATCGCCCACGGCTGCCACCTCCTTTGTGATGCTGTTCATAAGCCATGTTTTCAAGCCAAGATGGTACTTCTTGCTTAGCCTCAACAAGAAGATCAAGCAAGTCCTTGGTGATGTTTATGTTCCTCTCATTGAAGAATGAGGTGGCAAGACCTAAAGTAAACATTCGGTTTTAGCCCCACACAAAGCAAGTAACACTACAGCACTTAAACCCATTCCACACTCCACCTGCAAGCTTTGGCAAGTACAGTATCAGATCCCTTATAGTCAAGCTTAAGAACATTACAGTTATCTGAATTTAAATCCTTTTAGGACCATTATTCCACCACAGCTAGTCACAAAAACCCTGGCTATTTGACTACAGACACAGAAGATATACCAAGCTTACATGCGGTATCAAAGCTTTTTAATAGCAACAAAAGCACCAGCAAAAGGAACTAGTTACTTTCCACACTGGCAAGATAACAGTGACCAGATTCTGGTCACAGAAGGCAGTACGCCAAGTTGCAATTTGCTACTTAGTCAATACTACTACATCTATTAACTCAGGTATGAAGTGCTATCTATGAGGATTCTAGATCATACTTACCAAGGTTTCCTACTCGGCCTGTACGACCAATACGATGAACATACTCTTCAATGTCACTTGGCAAATCAAAGTTTATGACATGCTTTACATTTGAAATATCCAGTCCTCTTGCTGCTACCTAGTGGTTAAAAGATTAAATCAAATCTTAGTAAAATTCCACAGGCCAAGTAATAGCTTACTGGCTCAAACTTCATAGATTTCACTTACTGCTGTGGCAACAAGAATTGGGCTCTTGCCCGAACGGAACTGGTGCAGTGCTTCCTCTCTGTCTCTCTGAGAGCGATCTCCATGTATACTTGTACAGGCATATCCTTCGTGGTACAAGAAGTCCTCAAGAGCATCTGCACCCTTTTTAGTTTCCACAAACACTAGAGTCAATGAATCCTTGCCTAACAATAATTAAAGGACAGGTTAGGAGAAAAGCTGCAGAAATACTTGGCACTACCACCAGGTTAAAGGCAGTTTCACTTCTCTGCTCTTTTTTATTCTAAACTGAAGACCTCTCTCCCCATTTTGTATTACCAGAAGAGCTTTCATCAACTTAAAACTGACATTAAGTCAGTGGAATTCATTCACTGCATGCTGAAGAAACACCCTTTCATTCACCTACTCAATAGATGTTCTTGAGTCTTTAGACTTGCCTTATCTGAATTTTGCCTTATTTGCTTATCTGAAGTGGTCTTTACCTGTGGCATTTAGCAGGTCAAGCAGAAACGATCGTTTGTCTGACTCTTCCACCCATACCACTTTCTGTGTGATATTCTCAGATGTAGAACCTACTCTGCCAACAGCCAGAAAGATATATTCATCAAGGAAGTCACGAGCAAGCATCTAAAAGAGAAGGGGAGGCAGGAAGGAAAAAAAAAAATATTAAAAAATTCAAAACCAGTATTTTTCCCCCCCTTCCACAGATGCAATTTGTGCCGATGAACTGTTAAAATATTTTAACTTTTGTAATTACCTGGATTTCCTTGGGGAAAGTAGCACTGAACATCATGGTATGACGAACTCCCTTTGGTGGCATAGTATCTTGTTCAACAATTCGACGAATTTGAGGCTCAAACCCCATATCAAGCATTCTGTCAGCTTCATCAAGCACCAGGTACCTGATCAGTAATAAAAACCCGTTATTCTTCAGACTTTTTCTTTAAGCTGTAACCCAGCACAGACACTGGACTACAAGTTCTCAACTAGATGTTTACAGTTTGAAAGCTAGAATTTAAGTATCATCAACTCTAGATCTCACTTTAAAAACATACAGTTTCTAGTTGTTCATATGCTAATGACTGGACAAGGACACTTTACTTACTTGCAGAAATCCAATCCAATCTTTCCCCTCTCCATCATATCAACCAGTCGTCCTGGAGTTGCTACAAGCAAGTGACATCCACGTTCTAAGTCACGTATCTGCTGGCCAATGTCCGCACCACCGTATACAACACAAGGACGAACTCTGGAACGGTATGCAAACTATAAAACAAAGTAAATTAGCTCTAATAAAAACTATACTTAAGCTATGTTATAATGATGAACTCCTAAAATATACCTTTCTGGCTTCCTCATAGATCTGCACAGCCAGTTCTCTAGTGGGAGCCAAGACCAGTGAGATTGGATATTGCTTACGGCGCCCATACCTTCCATTCTCCTGAAGAAAAAAAAACAAACTTTGAGTACCCCAAAAATGAGAGGATTTAAAACACCCACTATAGGTAGTATCAAAGACATCACCAAGACTGTCTTAGCAAGAAAGTAAAAGCATGGCTGAAAGCCAACTCATTATAAGCACTGTATTCTGAAGGCTGCCCTACTACAGTACCCAAGATTCAGCTGTTCGTTAGCATGTTAACAGCAACATAACTGCAGAGTCTCAGTCTATACAACCTGCACCGTCATCCGTAACTTAAGCAGCAAAGAAATGATAGTCATAAAGCCTGTTACTTCCTATCCTATCACTAACAACAAACATGCGACCAAGTAGCAAGGGAAACATCTTTAAAGCTTAAGAAACAAGAACAGTCAAACAATTTTTTTTCTCTATAAAGTTAGGCACATCAACTCTTTAGGTAGGAAAAGTGTTCCACAGCCTGCATTTTTCAAGGGAAACAGCTGCAGTCTTCTGCAAGTTGAGAAGCTTGCCTATCATACCCAAAATAAAAACATACAAGCCCAACTATTGTGTTCAGTAGCAGAAATCAGTGTATGCAGTAAACACACATTGGTCATAGCTTTTTCAGGACTGGGTATTTTAATACTTGCCCTCATAGCTCTCACAGCATCACCAGGGCCATCTGCATAGATCTGGCTCAGTATCGGTAGAAGAAATGCAGCCGTTTTCCCAGACCCTATTGGGATACAATTCAGTATATTATAAATAGTCATTTTCAAAGCTACCATACTGCCAACTCTAGCACAAGTCATGTATCACTAGCATATTCCCAGTAACACCCACGTTAGTATATGAATACCACCCACCTATGCCATTGGAGTG
This sequence comes from Podargus strigoides, assembly GCA_028020825.1. Lineage (NCBI taxonomy): Eukaryota > Metazoa > Chordata > Aves > Caprimulgiformes > Podargidae > Podargus > Podargus strigoides. The sequence continues at coordinate 10,258,503 of CM051641.1, read as the reverse complement.
CACTCCTTAGCCAGTAGAGGTTATCTACTACAGGCTTATCACTCAACACCACAAAACCCTGAAGTGAATGTTATTTAAGCCACAAACGTTTCTCCTGGGACAAACACAGTAAATCCAGTCAAACCACTTCTAAAGCAGTGGCAAGACTCTAAAGTGAATTACTTTCCAACACTGCAGGTATTTAGTATACTCCAAACAAAGCTGTACTATCTTAAGGACCTCTTACCTGCAACTTGAAGAATACACGACCCTACTCCTATTGAGAAAGACTAAGAGTTACTAACTTACCTGTCTGAGCGCAGGCCATCAAGTCTCTTTTTTCTTTAATAATAGGTATTGCATGTTTCTGGACTGGAGTAGGACGGGTATAGCGTGTGAGCTCAATGTTTCCCATAATAATTTCTCCCATGTCAACATCACTGAACTGTAAGACATTTAAAGTAGGATGAAGATCATTCCCTTCAGTCACCACTGAACACATCATTCAGACTAGGAAGTAATTTGTAAAGTAGCTTTTGTTTGATCTCTTCCTATAGAACTTACCTATTAAAGTTTATAGATACTCAGGAGCTAGTTACAGAGTCTGATACCTACTTAGTCCAGTCACACAAGTGACTCTTAAAAAGCCAGCCAAGCCTGAAGCATGGACTATGCTAGCATACTATGCTTAGCATAACGCAAGGCCTGTGCTCAAGCAGTTGGTCCAACCAACCAGCATCTCCAAACACTCCTACTTCTTTACATGTTTAGTTTAAAGACAATTCACGTAGTTACAAGTGAGCTACAAGCATTAAGAAGATTACACAACTTCTCCCATGTCTTAGTTCATCATTTGCAACCCTCCTCTACAAAACAGTTTAGCTACAGGAATGCAAGACAGCATTTCCTTTCCTCCCTAAAACTTAAGGCAGCGTGACAAAGTTTCACGTGCAAAATAGCCACTATTAGATACATCAGCAAACCAGAATAAACAAACAAACAAAAAAACCCCACACAAAACAAACAACTTACACTTTCAATATGTGGAGGACAGTTGCTACCTGTTGCTTCAACAGGAATATCATCGTATTTCTCAAAGTTAATGCCAGTATTGCTTCCCGAAAAGAGCTCTCTAAAAACAGAAGATCAAGTATTTTACTTGCTAGACATATCAACTGACCCCATGATGTGTATTTATACTATTCTGTTACTTACTGTTCCAGGCGTTCACTTGGGGGAAGAGGCTTTGACCAGTCATCTTCGTCTGATTTGTCAGACCAGCGGCTATTCCCACCACGGTCAAATCTACCAAAGCCACTCCTATCATAGTCGCCACCTCTTCCACGCTCTTCATATCTAAATTCAGAAAGAGTATCAGGCCACTATTCCTGGGCAACAGGATTTTTTGACATGCAAAATTGAACCTGTAATAAATCTAGTAGCATATGCTCTGTGTGTTACATATACAACTGTAGAACAATTCAAAGTCATCAGATTATCTGTACTTGCTTCCTGACCTACAAACTGAAGTCAGTTTAGTCCCAGCAATCAGACTAGGTCATGCTATTTTGTTAGACAGGAGAGCTTGTCATAATTTCACAGCTCAAGTTTACCTTAACACACTGAAACTCGTATCAAATTTTTTACTTGGTTAAGTGTAACAAATGTAAAGAACCAGTCAACTGTCAGTAGAGCAGCAATTCAAGTTGCTGTCTTTGCCATTTTTTTTGTAGGGAGCTCCACTTAAACCTCTTAGGAGACACTGTTAGGTACTCTCCCCTTTCTCTATGCCTTATTTTACATAGGTCTCCCAACACAGAAAAACCCCTTAAGTGGTGTTAATTTATTCCTCTATTCCCCCACCATATGTGACCAAACTAAGTACCTCAATTACATCTCACATTATTTTATGAAGAGGAAGCTCACCTGTATTACAGACTTGGAAAGAAGGTGGAAAAAGTCCTTACCTCAACTGTTTAGTTTTTGGTCTGGTAAATCATGTTTGAGAAAAGTCTGGATACAGGACTAGCGTCAGTTTTACTAGTTGATAAAGGTCACTCTCATACTTGTGCATACAACGCATGATGTGTGTAAGACTGATCAAGTAAGGTAGAGAACCTGCAAGAGTCTCACCCAGCTTTATTAACTACACTTTTTAAACAAGGAAAAAAACCCCACAAACTGAATTTAAAAAAAAAAAAAAAAAATCCATTTTGGTCTATTTTATGTGCTCCCAACGGCTCTTCATGATTCTCCTAGAAGTAGCCACCCATCTAGCACTTCTTTGGTGAAATGTTTAAGTCAAATCGTCACAGCTGCAGTCAGTGGCTGGTGGTGGACTACAGGGCACATTTTTCAACACATGCAAGTTGCCCATCCTTGAACTCATATAGCTTTAAAAGAAAAATTCTCTCACTCTCCTCCCCTCCCAGGTTCCTCCTTCCTTATGTCCTGTTGTTCACACCTAGAACTCTAATTTTTTAAACATCAAGATTATGGGTGTGCTACTAGAACTGAGACAGACTTGGTATGCACCACCCAGACAAATAAGTACTTGCCTTCCTCCTCTTGATCCATTTCCACGGTCAAAGAAGCTTGATTTTGCTCCACGGTCAGACCGTGCACCAAAGCTGCTGTAAGCATCCTTGTCCCTGCTAGAACTCCAGCCACCACTATCAAAACCTAGTAGAGAAAGGTATTTTAGCCATACATGACATGGTCCATGCTTTTACAAGAAATACCTAAGTTCTGTCCAGTAAGTCTTCACTGGAAGGTCTATAGGACTGAAAGGCAGGCAGTCCTTCAAGAATGGAATATGTATAGGTGTTAAGACTTACTCAAATAGGGACTAAGCATGTCTCATTGCCTATCAGAACTTGCTGAAATTCACTCATGTACAAGCATAGTATTTTTTTGAAACACTGCATTTGCCTTAGTGCTAACATTTAAGTTGCCTACTCTGAAAAACAGTGTCTTAATGTTTCTTCTGATACCTAAGCCTTGCCAAGTCTACATTATCTCTCCAACTTCAACACAAATCCCTGACAATGAGTTTAATTTTTGGGAGGTTAAAAAGGTCTCTGCTGGAGATCAATAAATGATATTAGCCCTTCCATTAAAAACCCATACAGAAGTTACAATGCTTTGTCACATCAAGTACACAGAGCAATCTACACAGACTAAGACAAATTAACAGCACCAGGCAGAAACAAGGAATACAGAGTTCTTCACAATGAATCATCACATTGAAATTTCCCATAGCACTTTTACACTTACCTACAGTATATGCTTACTTAGGTATGTTAATGCCAAGAAAAAGAACCAAGTAGAATAGGAAGTACATTAACTTGCCAACACCATGAAGCAAAACCCCTCATTTTTATTCAGCTGCCAGGTGTCAGGGAGTACGCAGGAGCTTTTAATAGTGCTTTGGTACTACGCTGCTTTGGTACTAGACTAGGAACTTACAAATTCCGATTCAAAATTTCAACCTTCACAAGTTTGAAAACACAACCCAGAGTCTCAGCTATGGGATTCTGGCAAAGAATAAGTGAAGTAAATAGATAAAGAAATGTTGTCACTCCAATTAGTGGGCATGCTTTTGCCAGCTCCACAGCACAAAACCAGCCAAGACCTATGCAATAGACAGTAAAAGCAACCACAAAACAGAAGTACTCCAAAGAAATGGGTTGTTCTAGGTCCTATCTCTCTGAAAAAGCTTTGCTACAATTATCCTACCTTGTTAGATATTCTCTGTAGAGTGTCATTTGCCTTCCCCACAACTTTTTTTTTTCCTCAAGTAAGAAATTCTACTCCCCAGAATCCAGGCATGTGCTAGTCACAAGAGAACTTTAAAAACTAATGTGATAATTATAACTCATTTGGTCTGGCTAACTGAAGATGACAGCAAAAATAATCCATGCATGAAGTTTATTAGCACACAAGATCATGGAATGCTTCAAGACCTTTAAAGTGCTTTAAGAAGGAACTTTAGTCCTTATAGATGAGAGACTACTGAGAGAAGATCAGGAATATCATAATGACTTCATTAATGCCTGAGAAAGTTATTCACACCTTTTTTAGAAGGCATCTAAATCCAGATTTTAGTATGAGTAACTTCCAAGTCACACTAAAAATACTGGGGTATGTCACCCTGCCAAGAGATCTAACAGCAGTGGCACCATAGAGCAATCTTCAGGAAGATACACATGTAATTTCTCATTAGTGAAAAAAATGGGCTGACTCTGTGCTACCTCAAGATCTTCTACCAAGTCTGAAAAGTTCCAGAAAGTAGTCAAAATTTTATACTCCAAATAGCATACAAAGTAAGCGTACTCATTTAGCTGGTTATTACACTAGTTTCTGAAGCTGGTACCTTGCCATATTATTCTTTAAGGTAGGGCAGCAACTTAATCGAGTCTTTAACAAATACATATACACTCTGCTTAAAAATTAGGGCCATTAATCCACTTTGCTTGGCACTCCTAGGTTGATTTTACTTGTGGATCAGCACAGAACAGAGGTTCAGGTCACACCAGTCAATTCTAAGTAATCAGCTACCAGAACACATCATCATGATTTAGAACGCATGGCAAATCAAAAGCAAGTGCACTAAGACAACCCACAACAGACCATAGATTGACTTCTCTAAAGTGAAGAGTATGATCATGAGACCATGCAAGAATTATCAGGAAACTCTTTTAAAACATCAAGGCTTTTTTTGTTAAAGTAAAAACCTATATAGGTTCCATCCAGCACATATTTCTTGCACCTACACAGTGTGGTAGAACTGTCAATGCTTCTCCTCAACCAGCATTTTAACTCACATTTTATCATGCTCTAACACTATTGTCAGCTTCCTTGAAAAGCTGCTACATGCAGCAGCAATCATCATTTTTTTAAAAGATGGGTAAAATAGTTAAAATCACAGAATCCTTTAGGTTGGAAAAGACTCTTAAGATAAGTTTAAGATCTACTACAGATCAGACTTTAAACACCAAAGAGCAGTTTCCAGAAGTTTAACAAGAAAATGACATGACGTGTTACGAAATCAAGGTCATGGAAGGCAAGACACATTAAACCAGGCAGCCCTGCACACTGAGCTCCGTATACTGTAGCTTCAATACCTGAAAAAAAAAAAACTGCCATGAAGTAATCTAAGGTCCTATTTTTATGCATGCTCTTATTTCCTCCAGTTCTGTAGTCTTGTTCCTACGTAATGCTAATCTGTTAGCTTTGTACAATAGGGACATATCTGCAGGTGTATGGAAAGCATAAGCTAAAGAACGCACTGTAAGAGTTTTAAACAGAAATACTTTAGATCCCTTAGCATGCTCCCCCATCAATATATACTGAAATCAAGATGCTCAGCTCTTCATGAAGAAAAAGAACAGCTATTTTTAAAGTATTAAGTCCACTGCCTTAAGCAATTTCTTCCTTAGCTGCAAGTCCATTGTGCAACTTTAATACTGTCTATAAAATACTATACAGTCATCAGCCACAGAGGAAAGTGAGAACCTCAAGCAAGGTTTGCTTCTACAGCATGTCTACGGGAACAACATAGGAGAAACAATTCTCTTTTTTTCAAGTCTTTGAATGCAGTAATAGTTAACTAACACTTTCAAAGAAGTCTGTAAAGTCATGGTATGCGAGCAAGACCATTCTACTGGATTACCAAAATACAGTTCTACCAAGTAGTTTAACTGACTCTTACATAAATAAATAAAAATTATCAGGCTACTACACTTGTACAGCTGCATCAAGAGTTTTGTTACATGGACAAATACCACTGTTATCCAAGGTCTCTTTAGGCTGCTGCTTGCTAATATCTGCACCTTGAATAATCTGTAGCTAAAGATTCCAAGAGCAGAACAGCTTCAACACAGCCGAAGAAGTAATCGTTAATTTAGTTGTAAGTAACAGAAGCAAAGATTACTTTTACGAAAGTACAACTGTGTAACAGACTTCAAATCATCCAATAAAATAGCTCAGCTTTATATCACTGTACTTATCCACATTGCTTCTTAGTAGGGGGCCTGCACTGGAATCATGGCTTTTCCATTTGGCCATTATGACCCTTGTCACAGGGAGCCACAAGGAGTCTACTGATACAGTACTCAAGCAGGTTTAAAGGAAGTTCTGAAAGGTTTACCAAGGGAAGTTGGCAGCCTATGTTCTATTAATTGAACAAGACGTGTCAAGCTTCATGACTTGCTTACTTTTTTACAAGGTGAAGCTTGAAGCCCCCAGAAAAGCCACACATGATCACGTGTACAATACTGCATTTGAACTTTGGTCTTCCACAGCAGAGAAGACAGCGACAGTCCTATACATAACAGGTCATATGAACTCAAGGTTAAGACTGAAGTATCCCTCCATATCCAATATCCCGAAGATGAAACTGGAGTTTGGTACCAATTACCACAGAGGGAAAAAGGCAACTTGTTAATGGCAAATGTCCATAAACTAATTTTGTTTCTTGCTTTTGAGAAACCTGCACATTCCTCTCGGGGACAGCTAGCTGATTTCTTGAAAGACCGATCACATTTGAGGGTAATGTGATCAGGAACTTCCAAGAACACCAAGCTTCCAATCAGTCCCTCTACTTTCCCTGGAACATTCAGCTCTTGCAACAAGCCATTTATAATTTGGTGCTTTAGGCCACAATTCTTTTAGGTAAAAGAATAAAATAAAAAAACATCACACTAGCTTGGACACATGCAAAGGCAAGAAAAAAAACACAGCCTCATCTGTTTCTTCAAATAGCATAAAATTGGAGTGGAGCGTTTTTCACCTAGTCCAACTTAAAATTACATAGCTCCAGAAGTACTATGATATAAATATACATATATATATCAGCATATGCTTCAATATTCTCCTCCCACTCACTCCTAATGGAAGCAGTCCTCTTGCAGTATTTAAAAGAGAATATATGAGAGTCCACTGCTTTACAAACAGATGGGAGTTAAGTCTTCCCTAAGTTGTATGTAGAGTAGCAGAAAGTATTTTAGTTCCTCCATTCCAGTATTTCAGTCGGTGTGAGAGGAAATGTTTCTCTTGTATCAACGCAAGTCATTAGACATGATGATAATGCAGGCTGCAGTATCTGCAATCTTTGTATCTTACAAATAAAGGTCATTATTGGCTGAAGAAATCCACAACATTTCTCTTCTTTATCACGTTTTGTTTAGAACATCAACTGCAAGATATAAAGGCCATTTCTCAGCACAAACCTCTCTGTGTGAACACATGACCAACACTGGTCATGTATTTCATGTTTCAAGCACCAGCATCTCTCAATTTCCTTCTCAAAGTACTCTTGTGGACTTTCATTAAAACTACAAGAGACCGAATGAGGACAACATCTCTGTTTTGTTTCTCATGCTCCCCTAGTTAAGAGCAAGTTGTGTAAAACATCCATTTGCAAAGTGAAACTGCTCTATTTGTTCATAAAGAACAACTGGTTACAAGTTACACATCACAGTCACTAGCAGAAAAACTGGTACTCCCAAAACCCATTAAAATTGATACTCAAGGTTACAGAGCTAGTCAGGTTAAGATGGGAGACTCCATCTCAGTCAGTTTGTTGCTTAATGAGATATGGAAGGTATTTTGCCAGTCAGATACTGAACTTGATCTTATACTATAACCTGGTAAAGGAACCAAGAAGAGTACACAGAACGCAGATTAAGTTGCAGTGCTTTGCAAGAACAGTCAGGCAGTCAGTATAACCACCTTTAACAGTACTGTCAAAGCCTTTAACAGTCTGTTCCTAGAGACTCAGAAGCAGGCAAAGAACCAGTTACAAGTGCTGACACTCTAATACATACCCTGTTTTGAAGCTTCCCTGTTCCGCAAGTGAGGAGGAATGTATCGGCCTTCTAAAGGACACAAGAAAGGTAGTGTTACAAGACTGCAGTGTTAGCACCTTTTGAGATACCAGCCTTTCCAAAAACAGCTTTTGGTTAGAAAAAAGTCTGTGTCACGAGCTTTAAGGCTTCTTGCAGCATCTTTGAACAGAGTCCTTTAATATCTTAGAGCACTTAATATCCTTCTCTCAGAGGACCAATGCAGTGAAGATTAAGTTCTTGTGTACTCATTTAGGTAGCTGCCTTGGTTTTTTTTGAAGCATAGATTTCTTGCTATTTCTTTTACCGAGTTATACATGCCCTTTATGGATGTTACAGTGTCTGTAAAGAAAGTCTGTCTTCCTAGAACTCATGAAGGCTTAACCTAGTGCCAGATATTTGAGCAGCTGAAGATTTTCACTGTGTCATTCAAGTACTGGCACTCACAGTATTATTACTACCAGTATTTTTCCTTCCCCTTCAATTCAACTGTCCCTATCAGTTCAGCTCAGATCAAACCAGAAGCCACATGTAATTGCCTCTGAATAGCATTCTTCATTTACAATCCAGAAGCATCTGTCTGCTAAGCAACATGAATCAGAATGTGCCAGGCGCAAGCTCCATGTGAATTCCTGGAAGATTCCCCTCTCTTCTTAACATACTTAAAGCCTTGCACATCAGAGAATGCAGTCTCTACTCATTGAATTAGGATTAATACAGTTAAAATTAACACTTTTACCTTCAAACATTTCAACTCTAACTGGATGTTTTGAGAAGACAGATCTCACACTACTATCAGTGGCCTCAACTGTTTGACTAGAGACAACAAAAGGTCTAAGCTAACTAACTTTAGAGAACTTAGTGTTCCAATTTAAGTACTTCAGAAATTTACACATGGCCCCATCACTGATAAACTAAGTGCTCCTACCTAAAATATGCAGCATTTTCAAAGCAGGCACAACTAGCAAGCTCCTCAATTTCCCCATCAGCCTTTGTGAATCTTCACTTCAGAAGTTACCCTTTACAGCTACAAAACCCTTGTTTCTAAAACTGTCTTTGTAAGCTTGATAACTTGAATGTACTTACTGCTTGAAGAGCTTCCTTCACTCTGAGAGTCTGAGGAATTCAAGTCTAGACCAGAAAACTAGAAGAAATAAAACAAGTATCAACATGTTATATCATGAATTTATCTTAAGATACAAAAAGCCCTTTTGCTTATCAATAGGAAGCAGTGTTCCAACAAGTTACTGCTGCAAAGAAATTTGTTTATAGCGTCAGTTACATCTCCTGTAAAGAAGAACCAAAACCATAACTAGTACTCAAGGCTGTATCATCTTCAAGTGTCTTCATATCCACTGTAAACATGCACCACACAGGCAGCAGTGCCAAGAGAGTATCTAACACCCACAAAATCAAATACTTCAGACCTCTGCTTCCCACATTATATGCAGGTTAAACAGCCATTTAAAATAATCATTCGGTCCGCCCAAATGCATTGACACCAATGGCCGTTTTATTTTTTGTTAGGTCTACAGAGACTACTGCCCAAATACTACCAATTCAGTCGGACACTTCACTTGCAGAAACTCAGCTACTTCTTTACACTGCATTAACACTGCTGAGACATTACAGTCTTCATGTTTGAGACAGGTACTGTTCAGAAAATATCAGGCAACTTCTTCCTACAATTACTTTAGCAAATACAATTTTTGGTTTGCTTTTCTAAAATTTCACTCACAGCCTTCAGTCTCCCAGTAAAGATCACCAAAAGGTTTTTCAGTTCAGGCACTACCAGCACATAACCCAAATGTTTTACACCCAACTCATACTCCTTTCAGCACAGGCAGTGGGCAACTCACAAAGCTTGAACACCAGCTTATTATAGTTGTTTGTTTGCACAGTAAGATTAGAAAGTTATTCGGGAACAAAGCGTGTTTAAATACAATTGAATTTTATGCAAGACTAATTGCACAAAAGTATCTTCCAATATGATCTAATTGCACAAAAGTATCTTCCAATATGATCTGTATCAGTCCAAAGCAAAGACCCCACTGCACTGTCCTTCTAGGTGTTCTAGTTGTGTGTGCTGCCATTTAGGACATCCAGATTGTTCAAAAACCCTTGCGTGGCAGGCCTCGTAACATCCTCTTTAAAGCCACTAGTTAAAATCTGATCCTTTAGCCTCACGTTGATGCTGGGATCAACTAAGGAATGCTTCTTGTTGGAACAGTAAACAAAGACTCTACTAGGTAGAAATGGCTCTCCGTGAGCAGCCAAAATTAGCGATGCATACATCTTCTCGCACTGGACCCTCACCGTCTCCACCGTGTGGAGGGCAAGCGCTTGCCAAAACCTTATCTCGGAGATGGCGCAGCGAGGGAGGCCGGCGCGGCCGCCATCTCAGTGCGGCGGTACGGCCAGCACTGCGGGCTGGGATTTTCGGCGCAGCACGGAGCAGCCGCAGCCGCCCAACTAATCCGGCAGCCGGCACCCGTCACGTGCCATCTCCGGGGGGGAAGGGGACCGACTGCCTGACCTACTTCGCCGAAGACTCCAGAGCAACGGCCGCTCCAACCCTACAAACCGCCGAGCAGCAGGGCTGCCCTGCCAAGGCAGCTGCCTGCCCTGGCTCTCGCTACAGCGCAGGGGCCTCCTCCCGCCCGCCCCCCCGCCTTCTCCAGGGATTAGATAACCATCTATCCCCTCCACGCTGGGCAGGGGCCTGCGCCCGACTCCGCCTAGAAGAGCGGGGGGAGGAGGAAGACGTAGGGAGCAGGAGGAAAGAGGAAAAAAAAAAAAAAAATATATATATATATATATATAAGGGAAAACAACATCCCGCTGCCGTGCGCCGCCCGGCCGCGGTACTCCTCGCCCAGGCCTAACTGCGTCACCCGGGCCCACCGGCACCGGCGGAAAGAGCGGGAAGGGCCGGCGGCTGCCGGGCTCTGCTGACGCAGCTCGAACAAAGGCAGCCGCCAGCGCCCCCTCCCCCAGGGAAGGGGGCGCCAACACAAAGCGCCGTCTTCCCCCACCGCCCCCGCCTCGCCCCGTCAGAGGCACAATGGCCGCCATTTAGCGTCTTTCTCCCTGCCCCCCTCCCCCCCGGTCTCCCTCCTCCTCGCCCCCCCACCCCCCGCTCACAGGGCCGTTCCCCGCTGCCACCGCCAGGGGTCCCGGCAACCAACGTTACCATCGTCACTCGCCGCCACACAAAAGCCGGGCCTGGAGCGTGGCGAGGAGGCCGCGGGGGCAGGCGCAGATCCCGGTTCGGCCGCTCGGGCGGCAGCGGCGGTCGCGTCCTTCCCACCCCCCTGCCCAACTCCCCACCCCGCCGCGGCGCTGGCGTGCGCGGGGCAACAGCCGGCGCGGCGCCGCCGAACAACGGAAACTGCGCAACGACCGAATGCGCCACCACGGGCCGGGGGGGGGGGGGGAAGGGGGCACGGCGAGGGGAAGGAGGGTGCTGGCAGAAATCCGCTGCGGGGGGGGGGGAGAAAATCACGACGCAGCCATCAGGGGCCGAGGAGCGAAACAAGTCCCCCGCCAAAAATCTCAACCGTCCTTCTCGCCACCCCTGTCCCACGCACCCGCGGCCTCCTCCCGCCCCGTCCGCCGGTTAACGGTGCGGCCTGCCGAGCCGCTCCCCCCCCCCCGCGAATTCCGGAGCCCGTTCCTCACCTGCTGGTCTAGACTGAGGGCATTTTCCACCGCCACATGACTCATAACGAGAGATCGTCTCGGGGTGTCCCGCTCCGCCTCGAGAAATTCAGATTCGCCGGGCTAGGAACTCGCCGCCGCTGCTGCCGCTCGCCAACCACGAATCGCTTTCCTCACTGAGCCCCCCCCGCCTCGGCCCCGGCCCTTATATAGTCCCCGCCCCCCGCCTGCCCGGCGGCGCGCGCTGACTTCAGCGCACACGCTACCGCCCCTGCCACAGCTCTCCCCTCCCCCTACCCTTGCCCAGCGATATCGCGAGAGAATCCGGCGGCGCGGCGCCGACGAGGAGGAGCTATCGCGAGATCTGCCCGCACCGCCACAGCTCAGCCCTCAGTGAAGGGCGCTCTAGAGGTGTCGCGAGACTTCGGACGCCGGGCCCGCGCGGCACCCCCTGCGCCTCCCGGGCTCTGCTGGCAATACCACGAGGTTTCCCTCGGCAGCCCGCTCTCTCCCCCGCGGGAGGGGCGGCCACGAGGGGACACACACACACACACACGCCGCGGCGCTCTCCTTTTGTTCGGCGTGCTCGCGAGAGCGCTGCGCCGGCCCCCGCCGCGCGCGCGGCTGAGATGTCTCTAGAAGGAGTCGAACTGGAGGTCACGTGGGTTCCCGGCCGGCGCCTGCCGCCATCTTGTGCGCTTTCCCCGGCACAGTGGCGTAGGTCCTAATGGAGGGGCGGCGAGCTCGCGGTGCGGGGCCTGAGCGCACCGAGGGAAGAAGGGGTTTGCTGGCAGTGGCGAGGTGTGCGGCTCGCCCGACTGGAGTGTCAGAGCAGCAGCTGGGAGCATAGCGCGGGAAGGGCTGCTTCACTCGCAAATACACTGGCCTCCTGCGTTTTGCGTCCTCCTCACCACACACACAGGTCCCTACGCGGTACCTTTGCAGGGCAGAAACGCGGACTCCCTTTCACAGACCCCACTGTGCGTCCTGGCATTAGCTTCCGTACGCTTCCTAAGAGGCTGTGTCACCTTGTCCTTTTCCAAGCAGCCCCTCTCACCGCTCTAGACCATCACCGCTCAGCTGCCCTCAGCACGGATGCAGACACATCATAAACCTGTGGCTCTGGCCTACAAAGTCACCCGCCGTGCCTACTGTCCAGTGGCACGTAACTTTGAGCTACTCACCCCAACGCAGTGGTGGTGGTAAGCACCAGTTACTGCAGACATTCATCTTCCCAAAAGCATCTTTAACCATCAAATCTATTCGATATGCCAGAGGTCACCCCTATTTTCCTTGTAATGACAGTTTTACCAAGCTATCCCAATATATATATAAATCCCCACCTCAGACTCATTAGGACTCATGTTTTACCCTGTAAAATGACAGTCAGATAACACGCATTAAGCTCCCCATCTCTTTCCAAAAGAGAGAAACACCCCCATACCCTTCCATCACATAACAGCCTGCTGACATAGAAAGTACTGGAGCCATTTCCTTGATTCTGGGTTAGTAAAAGTACTGACAAACATGCTTACAGTATCAGGGTACCTCTGAGGCTATTAAGTCATAAAGAAAAGTACATGGTGTTTCGTTGTCCTTAATTTACACACAGCAATTATTGCTCCATATTTCCCTCCTCCTTGGGCTCCTGCTTCTTCCAAAAAGAAAGTATAAGGAAGATTCATACTCCAGAAGGATGGCTAGAGGCACTGTGGGATTTAAAAGCAAGACAAAACTCTTCCACAGTACTCACATATAAAAACACCTGTCTTTACCTAGTTTTTCCTAAACACAGAGTTCTTTCACATAGCTACCCTTAAAGTTAGGACTCCAGAACCAAAGTCCTTCCATTCCAGAAATTAAGCCCTGCAAAATTTAAACACTCATAAATAAATCCTTAAATGAACAACACATACTCCTTCTCACAGACAAACCAGCCAGTTCTGTACAGGACAGGGTCTGTCCTTAAACAAAACATTTACCATTCTTCTCCTTTGGTCTTCCATAATGCTCCTTTAGCCAACTACAGCTCCAGAGTTAGAGGTTTATACTTGTATTTCTTCCCCAGGTGCACCTATTTCTGTCATTTAAATGCTTGCAGGTGTGTTCACAAAGGCTGCCTGACAGTTAAAAGAAAAGAAAAAAAAAAAAGTTTTTTTTATAGAAGCTGTTATTTGACTTAAGCCTACATTTTAGCGTTGTTTTTTTTTTAAGGGAAATTTCAAATATATCTTTTAATTCCTTTTCTTCTTACAACTTTGTGGACAATTCTAAATTCTAAACAATTCTAGAATGTTTACATCCCTACAGTGTCTGCAGTGCTTTTGGAAACTAGAGTATTGTTTGATGAACTTCACATGCACTAGAAAATGACATTAGTTAATCCTTCTTCTCTGTACAGGTTTTAGAAGTATCACAGTAATTTAATTCCTGGTCCTGCAGTCAGGAAAGCAGGTGGGCCTGCTTGCCTCTGTGGCAGGTGAGTGGAGGGGCCTGTGTGTGTCATACTGTGTCATACTGGCAGTGTGCTTCCTCAAGGTCCACCTGAGGCAGAGCAAATTACAAAGTTGGAGTCTTCTGCTGCAGGTACGAAAGTGCTCCCATTGTTTAGGGAAGTCAGTTTTCCCTTTGTTATTAAGTTACCATCTGCATTAGGCAGGACTATGTATTCTCAGTTTCACTTTTTATTCTCCTGCAGCTGACTCAGAGACAATTTGCTGGAGGAAGTTGAGCAGCTAGTGAGTGCTTGAGTCAAGCATTAAGCTAACACTGGAGCTCTCACAAATCCGGCTCACTGTCTGTTAAACTCAGTAAGTTTTTGCTGATGGACTCAGACAAAACTGCTTGGTGCTTGGACACTCAGTTCTTAAATCCTAGCAGGATTCTCAAATTTGCTGTTTCCTCACCTGCAGAGCCTCATCTGATAGGCATTCTGAAAGGCTACACTGTTAGCCTCAAAATAGCTAGAGATACAGCTTTCTGAGTATTGAAATCGTTGCTATGCGTTAGGAAAGCAGTATCCCTGACTGCCACTAAGCAGTGTTGGTTGTAAAGTCAACACTGTTTATGAAGTTGTAGCTGCCTTTTACACTATTTTTACCCAAAGCTGATAGAAGCTTGTGTACACAAGCTTCCATATTTGTTTTGAGACTACCACCAGGTCATATGGTACTAGACATCTTAACAGATTTCCCATCTTACAAAACTGTGGGCTTACATCTAATGATAAGGCAACTCAGGCCCTGAAATCGAGAGCGCAATAAAAAATAAATCCTATCATGGATATAATTCTCAGATTGCACTGCTGAAAACGTGTTTCTTGTTCTGCAGAGCTAGCTATGAGACTAAGACCACATACCATATTTTTTGTGAGTCTTCCACATTGCAAGCTGGCAGGGCAATAAAACACATAAAGTTAATGTCCAGCACAAGTTAGCAAAGGGACAAAGAAACAGTCTTTATTCAATGATGTATATCTCTCAGTAATATCAGAGATATTTAATAGTGTAATTTTTAAAAGCTGAATCTGATGAGTTCCTAAATTCCTGGGGACAATTTTTAGGCATCAAAAGGCAGAGGCTTACTGATTTGGAGGAGTAACATGAAAAGAAGAACCACATGTAACCATTGATATACTGTTAGTGAAGCCTTCACTACAAAGTCTGCATTTCCCTACAGCGGTGGCTCCAAAACTCTTTGGACCAATTGATAGTTTTTAAAATAACATATGTAAAAGGAACTTATGTGGAAGAGAAAAATAAAAAAGCATTTTTAAAGCTGGCACCCTTCCTCTAACTTCAAAACAAAACCAGGCCTGTTGCACTGGGTGGCCTTCCCAGGTTCCTCACATTTGAGAGGCTGTTGTTCTTAAGATGTTTCTCTCAGCAGCAGTACTGGTGTAGGCAGTTCCCAGCACTTGCCATTTGTTCCTGTCCTCAAGGTGTCCCCTTGGCTGTCCCAGTATAGTTGTTAGTGATGCCAGTCTGTGTAGTGAATGAAGGAACTGATCTGAGTTTAAAATAACTCTGTTTGTAAGGGTAGAAAAACACCCTGCGTAAGCCAGCTCCCTGCCCGGAGAAATGTCTGGGGGATATTGGTTTGTAGTCAATGAAATTCTTTAATTTAGTGAATATTTCCTGCCATACATGCCTTAACTCAGTGTGCTGGGCAAAGCTGGTACACTTAAGCCAAGCATTTCTTTCCCTGATATTGCCAGCTTACGTAGTCCCTACCTCACTCTGCACCCCCAGCTCATTTCAGCCTCTCAAATAAGCCAGTGGGGAGAGGGTGTTATTTTTCACCAGGATCAGTCTTTCAGTCTGTATGGGGTGGCTACATAAACGCCTGTGCCAGTCCAATAAGAGCAAGGGTAGCTAGCCCCAGGCAATGAAGACAGGGGCCTGGAGCTGCTGTAGCACTGCTGCTGAAGAAGCAGAGCCACAGCCTCCTTTCTCCAGGAGAGCACAGGATGCACACCCACATTTTCTCAGGGAAGGCATGCACTGGGATGCTAATTACACAAACCATGGGGCACAGTGGGGAGTCTTGGCAAATTCTGGGCAGAGTTTTCTGTTGCCTGTAAGACTACATTAAGTATTTTATCCAAAATGTGCACAGTTGGTTTTCTGGTTTGGATCCTTTTCCATCTGTTTTGATACAAAATCTTACTTTAAGGAATAAAGGAAGTTGCTAATAAACTGTGCATGGACAGCATTTCACAGAATATTCACAAAGTTTCCCACTGTGCTGCAATACTTTGTTCTATTATTGCGTATGCTGAATACACCTCTACCCTGAGTCTTAGAGAGGACATTATGCCTTTAACTTATATGAAAAATTAAAAGGCAATCTGATTAAGAACTCCTCTGTTCTTTGGCTAGTGTACTGCCACCCAAGCTTTGCTGACTCCCCTTCCCTTGTCTCTCCACACTGCCAGACTGGTAGAGGCTGATGGAATGTACATAAGTGATTGGGGAAGCCTTGATGAAGAGCAGATTCATGAGGATTCTCTGAAAAGATGCCTGGAGCATGTTTGAAAACTTCAAAGACATTCACATCTTGTCCTGAAAAACCACAGAAGGCTGTTTTCAGAAAGCAGAGACTTTACAGAAAAGAGAGAATCAGAAAAGTTTTACAAGCTATGACTCTAGAATAGGGATACACAGAGAGGATTTGGCCATTTTGAATATATGCTAGTCCTTATCTGAGGCAGGACTCAAGGCTCTTTTTCTTTTCTGTAATAGTTCAGTGAGAAGATCAAGTAGTCACAGGCTTTTGTGGGAACTGAGGAAGTACAGGCATAGTTTTGTTCTTATTTCTTCCGTTACACTAGGATCAGACATGGGAAAGAATGAGTCCATGAATTTCGCACAGCTTTTTCTCCAGCACCATGTTGAACTCCTCCCCAGGGCATTGCTCTGAGAAGAGCTCCTTGCAGTTAGGCCAACAGGGGATACTGGGTTCCAGGGGTCAGGGCCCAGGAGCCAGTGACATGAGTGCTGCCCAAAGCTGCCAGTGAAATGGCAGAAAGAGAGGAACAAGACTATGGCAAAAGGAGGGGAGACAAGACAGAAACTAGCTGTAGCTCTCTGCTGTAGATGAATGGTTCCTAATGGAACTCCCTTCCTATGTGTCTGTTGCTTAGGTCTTGGACTAAGTACCCTTTTGAGGCAAGAGTAAGCACACTAGCAAAGATACACCCATGCTCTTTGCTGTGACCCTACAGTCTTACATGCCTGACCCAAGAAAGAACTGGCCCAGTGTCTTACTGGGCCGCCTCACTTGCCTGGGTCCAGCGCGAGTGTAGTACCGCAGCAGGAGAGGCCTGTCTCACTTGTCTGTTCTCCTCTCCGAGATCCCTGTGTGCACAGGGGGGCTGAAGTCACTGGTCTGAAGAGAGCTGTTCTCAGCCCAGCCTAGCAAGAGCTGCTGCTACTACCTACTACACAGAGCAGATCCTGATGAAATATCCAGCCCCTTACTCCCAGCCTCCGTCCCAAGTCCCAGCTAAATACTCCTGCTATGCCAGTGAGTTCCTCACTCTGCTGCGTACCTCTCTTGGACATGGAGGGTTTTCCCTGGCCACACTGCACCTAAGGGATGGGACAGATATGCCCTGGGATTTCAAGGAAGGGCCTTGCCAGCGTTCTCCCCTCATGTGAACATGTCTGACTCCTGCTGCCAGGTGTGAACCCCTGGCAAGCTCTGACCTTTGGTGGTTGTGCAACATGGTGTGGCTGCCAGGAGTGTTTGGGTTAAGCAGCAGTGGCCTCAGCTATCTGAGGAATGCCCAGGGTTGCAAGTACTCCTTATTAAGTGAGAGAGAGATTTTTGAAGTATTAAATGTTACTGAGAGGCAGCACAAACTGAATGGTCCAGCTTGTGCACTGTCAGAACCATGTCAGCCTTTTTCTGTGGCTCGGAGTTGTAGGGCATGGAAAGGAGAGTAGTTTTTGGCTAAAATGGCAAGGGTTGTTGTCCCGAGTGAAAGAATGAATAGAAAGATGATGGCAGTTCTATGAACATTAAAAGGTTCTGAGTCAGATTCCGTTTTTTATATCCCTAGATTCCTTGCTAGCTTGGATTTTAAAAACCTTAATCGCTTTTACCTCTCTGCATTCAGATGTCTCCATCATCCCCACTGGACTACAAATTACATTGCCTCCTTCTCTCACTCCCCAAGTTTATGCACTGCTTTGGCTTCTCAAATGCTGTTTTCCATGTTCCAATTAGATTAAGGGCTTGCCTGCACAGGAAAGTTGCACTAGTATTAATTTGTAGTTTGCTTTAAAGAAATTATGTTAAACCTGGGCAAAAGGCCATGTGGATATCCTGGTATTCCTTTGCAGGAATACAAATAGCTTATTTCGGGTTAGATCAGGTCAATTAGGAACAGGAAGAACTTGCAAAGCAATAATTTTTCCTACACTAGAACAAAAACAGTCCAGCAGCTTCTTCTGCAGGTTATGTCTTCCAAATGGGAAGAAAGGCTGGAGGCATGGTCTTGACCTCAGCAGGAGCCATGATCTGCTGGACAGGGGTAACATACCACCAGTCAGCTAGTCCCACCAAAGCAGCAGCCTCTGCTGCCATTAAATTCTGGCTCGTGCTGCAAAGCAGGCTGTTTCACACTGCAGCAACTGCCTTTTTCCTACCCAAGGCAGCCTGGTCTGCAGCACCCATAGAGCAGGAGTAGGGACTGCTGCTTCTGTGCAAGGTATTGGCTTCCACTACATTCCTAGAGGTATTAAAAATTTAGTCCTTTGCCAAAAAAATATAGTATGATCTTGCTCAATACGAAAAAAGTTGTGTATATCCGTCTGCTGCCTCTCTTTGAACACTTCATGAATGCTTGGAATTAACTATACTGGCTTACAAGCGGATTGCGTCTTTCTCTTGTAGGAAAGTTCAAAGTAACAGAAGGTGAAGACGAAAGAAGAGAGACTTCTAGCAGCAAGAAGAAAGAGGCACATCGGTAAATCTTGGCTGCTACACATTCCCATTGCAAACTGGTTTGAACTGGTAAGCTAGCAATTGCTCAAATCCAAATAGGCACCTAGTTAAGATGGCTCCTGTATTAATCAGCATTAGTATTATACTTTGAAGAAGTCATTAATGGTTCTCACTTTGGTTTCTGTAAACCTTTTCTCTTCCAATTACTATTTCTAAATACCAAATGTAACTTTTATGTCGCATTAGAGTCTTCTTTGAAAAACCTCTAAAGGGTCACTGACCAAATACTAGGGTGATGACAGCTCAAAGATGTCCACAGGATTGTCAGGGTCTTGAGGGCACCACCAGCCCTGACTACGCCTTGGCAGCCCTCTGGGGCTCCCCCCATCTGTGCACAGCCCAGGGCTGGGCTCCAGCTCCCCACAGCCCTGCCCTGCCCACTGAGCCAGGCCCACCCGTGGGGCCATGGCCTAGGCTGGCCTTGGCTGTCCCTGAGCTGTGTCCAGGGCTGGGGTTGTCCTGGTACCCTCAGCTGCTCCTGACTGGGGAATGGGGTGGGCCCGGGGAGCCCCTGCAGTCTCAGCCCCCTGCCCCAAGGGAGCTGCTGCCCTTGCTGTGACCTGCCAGGAACTAGAAGACCTGAATGATGAAGCCTGAGGGACAAATGAACCAAACCCAACACTGGTTTTCAAGAGAAAGGAGAAAGAAGACCCACCTTCCTAGTTCCCTCACTGTTGCTGTTGAGTATGGATTAGGTCTGTCCCTCGGCCAGTGAAGGTTCTCCAGCAGCCCCAAGGGAATGGAAGCCATGTAGAGACTTGTTATACAAAGATTCATATAGGTGTGAACAGGGAAGCAGTGGGAAGGCCTGGGTGTGGAGGCACCAGCAGGAGCACTCGGCAAGGGAAGGGCTCTCTGAATGGCCTGCCTTAATGACACCTGGATTAGCAGGTCATCAAGACTGCAGGGCATCTACTTGCTGTTTCACAAGACACTCAGATCAGGAGTAATCTAAATAATTAGTCCAGATGACTGCCAGAGTTGGGACAGGATGGAGATAACTGGCAGATCCAAAAAGATACACAAAGATATCCAAACTCTGTGCATGGTCACCAACCCAAGAATAACCTAGGAGACATGAGAAGGACTTGATAGCTGGCATCCCTTCTCCATGGCAACACAACAGAGTCTGGACCTGTTATCTGGGCACAATCTTCACCTCTCCTGGACTTTGGATGGATGGCTTGAACATGCTGACCTGGTGCCTGGTGGCTGCACTTGTGTGAGACTGTGAATGTGGCTGAGGGAAACCTGTTTTGTTTCAGTTCTTAATTTAAATAAACCACTTTCTCCTCCTTAAGGTGTCGTCCCCCCGGATGTTTTCTACATTGTTGATACAGTGTCGCAACAGTATTTCCTACAGAGGAACAAGGAATAGTAAATAGTAGCATCCAGCTGGGTAATCTTTCAGTCATATCTCTCATGATGGCAGCAGAGAAAGAACCATAAAAAAAAATTATATCAGGAGAAAAGAGCCTTTTTTCTAGATGAGTTCTTCAAAGACCACCCTGTCCTTTTTGCTGGCTTCGATCAGTGATGCAGCTCACACAGCTGGAGTTCTGGCCCATTCCATTGTGAGTGGGTTAGCTCAGGCTTCAGTTTGAACATTGCACCCTTACCACTTAACAAATCACAGTACGCAAAGGGGTTTTGAGACATCTAGTTGGTCATACTGCCTTAAGACTATATGTATCTGTACACTCTGACTGGATGCTCATAGGACTGGTTCTCCAGGACATCAACCACATTCCCAAACTGCGGGAGGGTTCCCAACTCCAGTAGCAACTGGCCTCTCCTAAGAGGCAGGGCACTAGACTGTCATCATGTTACCACAGCCACCGCTCCTCAGATGCGGTGCTGAGGAGGCAGGAACCCCTGCTTCATGCTGAGACTGAAAAGCTGTTTAGCAAGCCAAGGGCTCCCACCTCCTTTCAGACACCCACGGGCACAGTGGAGCTGTAACTCTCCCACCTCTTTCAGGGGCAGCTGCCTCACTGCCTGCAGGAAAGCAGGAGCTGCTGCTGCCTCTCTGTGAGGCAGCAGCAGCTCCTGTTGACTTCCCCTTTGTCTAAAAGATGGCACGATGCTGCTGTTCAGTTCCAAGAAGTGGCTGCACATCTTGCTGTTGCATGCCACCTCACTTTGGTGTAACTTAAGTCTCCTCTCATAGCTTTTTAGCCTATTCATAATAAACAGGAAGAGTAGTTTATTTCCTTCCTCTTTGCAGTTACTTTTTACATATTTGTGTACTGCTATTTTGCCTCTCCTCAGATTTCTTAAGACTAAGTTGTTTTTCATTGTGCCTTACAGTTCATATCTCCTGAACTTCCAGTAGAGCAACAGTTTAACATTTAAATTAGTATAGTGCTTTTGAAATGAGCTGGACTAGCAGGCATGGAAACGGACACTTCTGTCTTCACAGATCAGATACCACAGTGGTAGGTGTAGTGAGAACTCCATATCTAACTTGTGATCTGGAACATCTCTAGAGGCAAAAAGATAACATAGTGATGAAATTTATCTAAGTGATTCAGAATTCCTCTTTAATCAATAGCCTCGAGGCTACCAGCCTGCTAGAATTCATTTGTGCCAGATGTGGTAGTGTTTTTGTGATACAGACAAAACACTGCAATAGCAACGAACAGTGTTAACCAACTCATTTCACATAAATTACCAGCCTTGTGGAGGCAGAGCATTCAGGCAGGGTTCATCTGATCAGCTGTAGATGGCTACATGGAAGGCTCTTCAGCCAAGCTAGTCACCTCAGGCCCCTATTACAGCCACAGCAGTGAAAAAGACACTCTGAGGTCATGAATCAGCTCGTCCTAAGGTAGATATTTAAAACAGATCAGATAAGACATACCTTTACAGTGCCTATGGAGCAACAGCCTCAGATGCAGAGATAAGCACTGTAGACATCTAAAATTAGGGTGAGCTGAATCTCACCTGTACCGTCCATTAAACTGATGACGCTCAGGTCAAAAGCTCCACTTCCCGTGGTGAATTTTCAGAGCACACCTTCTGCCTTTTTGGATTTACAGCCACGTCAAAACAGCCAGATGTAATGGCTGCTGAGAGACATATAAGGGTCTTCTACCAAATGCCTGACTTTTCTTACTGATTTTCAAATTTTTTTTTTTTTTTAAATCCTTCTTTTTTTGTTGAGTATTTAAATAATCATTTTTCAGAACAGGAATAGTTGCTTTTTCACTTCTGCTTATGCCAGCATGTGGAGTTAGAAAAGCAAATGCTTGAATTAGGAAGCACTGATGTTCTTTATGGCTAAAATAATGATATTCTGCAGAGAGGGATTTTTAGGTTGGAGTTATCTGACACAGTTGAATTCTTCTGCAGTATTTGTCTTGCAGAATAAGGGGGAAATGTGTACTTCAAAACAATGTTTTCTACTACCATAGAATTTTCTTGTCCCACCTCACCGCTCATTTTTATCCCTTAGTTAATAGTTTCTAACTAAGGAAAAAGGTTCTTTTGATACCATAGCACAACTTCTGACCCACTTCAGTGCAAATGCATACATAACCACTTGTTTGTTTGTGCTTCTACAGGTGTTGGTGCTGTACAGATATGGGCTGTGGTTAAAGTTTCATAATGGAAAATCTTACGGGCAGTTAACTAATCCATGAGTCATATTTCGTAATAGCCTAAAGGTCTCTGATGTTCGACCTTCATTTGATACCCTTGCCATCAGGAAGTTATACATAACCCATCTGAAGAACATTCTTTATATAGATGACTGCATGCTGCCCTTTTATACCTGCAAGAATGGGCATTGCACTTACTGACACAGGGAAGTCTTCTGTCTCCCGTTCCACCCTTTTCTGTCAGTCTGCAGAACTGCAGAAGTGCACTGCAGGAAACTCACCTGATGAATGAGAACAGTGGAAATCTCTCTGCTTAGTTTCAGTCCTCTGTAGGGCCTTGCTGAAAGGTAAGGAGAGGGGTGGGGAGCTGGTTTTCAACTCCATTCACCCCTAGCACTTCTGATGGGTTTTCTCATTAGTACAGCTCTAGTAATAAAAGTAGCAGTGGTACTACCAGTACTAACAGAGCTCTGCTGACTTTACCTGTGTATGGCTCACTTATGTTTAAGGCAGGCCAGACAGATACAGAATGAGACATCCTTTTGTCAGACCCAAATGGGAATCTCATAGTTGTTGACATGAGCAGAGTTGAGCCAGCATTAGCAATGCCAAGGTGTTTATAGGAAGACTTGATGTGGAGAAAGCTCGTCTAGAGTATCTACCCCTTTAGTTTCTAGCTAAAGGGTTGTCTTTAGGACACCGGTGCCAGGCTTCAACGGCTCATGGTAATAGAATACATTGCAACCCAGGACAAGGGTGAACAAGCAACATGTTGCTTATTAGGGTACCATGACATTGTTGTCTTTCGGGGCTTATCGAGTCCTGCCTCAAATGCAGGAAAGGATGTTGGCATTGCTGCTGTTCCCAAAGCTAAAATAAGGCAGAGACATAACTTCAGTAACTGCATGTGGAGTTTACATACTATGACTCATTGTAATAAAGAAACCTAAGCAAGATCCCAGTGTGTCATTAAAGCTGGAATATGTTTTCCGTACTAAATTCTTTTAGGTTTGATTTGGCTTCTTTTTTACAGCTGTCAAATAGTAGAATATCTCAGGGATATTAACTCTTCGCCATTGTGGGATAGAAAGTTCTAGTCTTCATGAATGAACCCAGTATAAAACACAGCAGAAGGTTATCTTATTTTTTGAAACACTGGCACAACAACTTTTACAGCAGTGCCAAATGCTAGACAACAATGAGAGCAGCTGAGAAGACAAATGGAAAGAAGAAAGCAGAGAAGAATTGCATCCCAAGCTTTAATTTAGGCTGTCTTTCAAGAAACTCTGCCATTTCCAAATAACTATTTTATAATTGTGCCTTAAGCTATCAGCAGACACCATGAGTGATGTATGTGTAGAATGTGAGTTGCCTGCCATATATGGAAAACTGCATAGTGAGGGTCTGGCACAGTGGGAGGGGGAAGACACCCAGCCTAAATGTAGGCACCAGTGAGGAGGTTAGTCATCCTGCTGAGTCAACAGGAGACACAATCACCTCCAAAGGGTGCTTCTGCCTACTTGTCGTCTAACGTTAGACAGCTAAAGTTATGTGGCATGATAGGCTCATATTATTACTATCATTAATGATAGGCTCGTATGCTTGCTCATTTATGCATGAAGTTCATCTTGCATGGGTGATCTGGATTAAACTTGGTGTTGGACTGGGCAGGAGTTTGGAGTGGCTGTTTTTTAGGGCTCTCCTTGTGGCCCTTCTCAAGCAAATGCAGAAGGTAAGAAAAGGACAAATGAAGGTCCCAGTAGGATTCATGTTCATGCAAATCTAGCACCAGTGTTTGAATTCTGACAAGGAAGTTACTAAAAAGGAGCTAGAAGAAGGGAAAGGATTACACAGCAGATGTATCTGCCCCACTGTCACCACTTCTACCTCTTCACCCACCTCTGCCTTCCATTTGCATAGGAACTGATTCTTGGGTGGTATTTTAATGGCGTGAATTCCAGCTTATCAGGACATGGTAATAGTTAATGCTCCTTATTTACGCACGTCTATCTGTAGAAGTTTCTGTCTAGTCAGTTACAAATTTCCAGGCATCTAGACTCTGTTCCAACAAACAGAAAGAGTTAGGGTTTTTCCATCTTTGCAAATAACTTTCCAAGAAGTCATCACCAAAAGTTGGATAAACATGCAGTTATTCCTGTCACACTCCAGGCAAAACGGCAATATAGCTAAAAGCAGAAAATCAGAGTAGTTTTTTTCTGATGTGGTACTACTTATATGACTAGTACTGCGATAAACTTGGCACAAGCAGTGTAGTTTAAACTCTTGCAGCTTTAGCTTCAGAGGATCTGATTTAGGTATTCCTGCTCTGGCAGGGGGATTGGACTAGATGATCTACTGAGGTCCCTTCCAATCCCTAACATTCTGTAATTCTGTGATTCTGTGGCTTTCCATCCTGTTCAGCTGCTACCTTGTTCCGCC
Source organism: Podargus strigoides (assembly GCA_028020825.1). NCBI lineage: Eukaryota > Metazoa > Chordata > Aves > Caprimulgiformes > Podargidae > Podargus > Podargus strigoides. The sequence continues at coordinate 10,233,464 of CM051641.1, read as the reverse complement.
ATCTCGGGCCACAACCTCGTAGTGCCATCGTTACTGTAAGATTTTTGTGGCTATCATTTAGGATCCCTGCAAGAAGAAGGGCCCAGCTACACAAATCCCACTGGCCGGGTAGGGCTGCTGAAACAAATGTGATATAATAATATGCATTACAGACTTGTACAACTCTTCTCTAATGATCTGAGGGACTCCTCTCCCAGTTTGGCCCACAGTACACACTGGAAGTCAGTGTAACTATGATCTCCAGCAACTCATCCTGGCATTGCATCACAATATTCATAACAAACTTTTGTTTTAAAGTGCCAAGACAGAGGAACTGTATTGTAGGACTGTCCCACAACATGCTGCACTCCTGCTTTGGCTGAATTTTTGTCCTTTAAAAATATCTTTCTTTTTAAAAAATCATCTTAATATCAGAAGAAAATTTTCATTTTGTCTATCTCTCCTCTTTTTATTGCAGTATGGGCTGTAATTAAACAGTAAATTACAGGGATATCATTACCTGACATTTTTCTCTCTTTTCCAAACAATTCCTGGAACTGCAAATTAATAAAAGGAGATATAACTTTTCGGTTCTTTGTTTAGCTCCCCTGGCTTATTTTCAGCATTTGACAGTGCTTTCCAGGCTCTCAGTTTCACTGCTTCCTCCCGATTTGCTGGTTCCCTGAGCTTGTGTGCAGCCTTTGATGCTGCAACAGGGCAAGGTAAAGCACTGGGAAAAAAGAGGTAAAGTACTGTGACAAAAGGATAGGCATCACCCCAGGGATTCATGTACTGAAACATCTTTAAAATTCTTCTGAAAAACTGACTAGCTGGGAGTTGACAGTATCCTTTTAAGAACAGCTTATGTTAAGAAATCCTGGTTAGTCTTATGAGCAAGTTTTGGCTGAGTGCAAGTGCTAATGACTTTTTTGAAATGAAAAACATTTCTAAGGACAAAAATAGCTAGTACTGAAATCTCTCACAGTCATTATTTACAATTTCTGTGTGATCCCTTGTCCAGATTTATAAAGATTGTTTGCCATGCCAGCAGAACTCAGAACTTTGTGGGTTTGTCTTTAATGCTGTAATTAAAACCAAGATGATTTTCATGCGCCCGGAATAATTTGCATTTCTTGTGAGAGCTCTGTCTTTTAAGTGGTCTTACATAAGATATAATCTTCACTGACCTAAGCATGTAGACACATTTTTTTATACTCACTGATGTTTTCATCAAGGAATTGTATACCTTTGGGGTTATTTCAACCTGATAGATTTAGGTAAAAGTACAATTTTCCCAGCCTTTCCCAAGATTTTATAATGTGTTTAAGTTATCTTTAAGTAAAATGTTCCTCCTTTTTCTTCTGCCAGTATGCCTCCAAATAGCTTATCTCTTTTAGTCCTTCTGTAAGAGTTAAAGAAATGCCCTTTAACAGTCCTTTCACACTGTCTTTCCTCCAGCATGACATTTTCCATTTTATTGTCCACCCACTCACAACACAGGCTGGGGACCCTGCAGTGACTCCCTAGCATTTCCAGAGCTGAGCGGTCTAAAGACCGAAACCTTGTTCTTCTTCAATATGGGATCATTATGTAGTGTAACCCTGCCAAATCTGATCTCCTAATAGTTCTCTGTATTTGTTGGAGGGGTGGATGTTCTTTGTCATACAACAAAAGCACCAGACTGGCATCACTCACATACTCAACAGGGCAGAAATGTATTATAGCAATGGTCAGTGAGGGGTAGTTATACGGGCTTAGGAAGACAGTTAGGTCTTCAAATGCAAATTAATTCTTATTGGAACACATAAATATTGTTGAAGTCTGAAGTTTCATTAACATGATTCCTCTATGGATATTTTGTCCTTAAAGCTTTTGTTCTGGGAATATTTCATGTAAGGTGTTTTGAGTCTTGAACCTGCTTGTGCCTTGTAGTATTAATAACCTGAGGCAGAGAATGTTTATATAGTACTGAGCACCATGACAGCATTTACTAAATAATGAAATAAATCACAGGCTTTGTTTCTGTTTAAATACCATGTTTGCCCTCTGTGGATACAGATCTTCTGGATCCTGCTCAACAACCTCATTTGGGTGAAACTGGATATTGCGCCAATTTAATTCCAGCTCCTTTAACGTAGGGCAACAGTACTGACAACACACTGGCTATCAAAGAACTCAAGAGTCCCTGTCTAAACCCGTAAGAAAAACACAAAGTCCCTGGAACCTGCACTAAAAATATCCACCAGGATTCTTAGTTTTTATACAAATACACAATTAAGGTAGAAAAGGAAAGTAGCAAATACCACCAAATCAGTCTTAAATTTGTAGGTGAGGTTACTAAATTCTGAGTCTGATTTAATCTCTTTTCCATCAGAAACTGACAAAGCTGAGAAATACTTCAGGGCTAAATTCAGCATATTTTATGTGTTTGGAATATTTGTACTTTTCTATTTTGAACATAAAACATAAGTAAAGATAATCCCTATAAATATGTAAACTCATCAAGCATTTATTATGGAATAATAATACTTATATTAATCAAAATATTTGTAACATTTGTCCATAACATTACTGCAGAGTGAGCTGCACTAAGGAGCCTTGAGCTGGTTCAGAAGACAGGAAAGGACAAAATTCAACTCCAACAACCAGCGAATGAGGAGTTAACATACTACAAACTGCAACCTCTGCAAAACCAGACTAAAATGCAGAGTTAAAAGCCTCTGTCAATTCTGGAACAGTAACTAAAGTCTTCTTCTACCACTGGGAAGCGATAGCAGCCAGAGGAAGGGATCAAGAAGCAGCGGGGTGAGAGTCAAAAGATAAAAGACCATCAGGATGAAAGGTGAATTTGCCATCTTAGGCATGAGCAGATGAAGGCTGTGAGTCTTGATAGTCCATCATAAGGTATTAGGTCCAGCAGAGGATTTCTTGGTCAGAGTTAAGCAGGAGGCCAAGCTAGACAATCCGGATGGTTTAGGATGTGCAGTTGGAGTTTCAGTGTTGTCTGTTGCCTGCTTTGCGGCAGTTGTCGTAGCAGTACGGAATGGTAAATGGGTGAGTAAGTAGCAGGATGCTGGCAGTGCTGTTGGTGCAGTAAGAAGAGAGGTACATGTGTATCTTGATGGTTCAAACATGCCCCATGTCAACAGTGAATTCTGCAGTTTGTGTTAATAGTAGGAGTAACGCTAAGTGTGTCTGCTTGCCATGGGGGTGGCCAGCAGTCAGGCAGTCTACGTGAATGGTACTTGTGGGGGCACAGAATCAAGGAGCTGAAGGTACTGTCTGAGAAGAAATCTCCGTGGAAAGGAAAAAGGGAGATACCATTCTGCATGTCTGGGCTAGTGTGAATTCATCAGTCTCCATGTTTGAATGAGAGCCAGGTATAGCATACAAGTAACTTCTGTTTGCTATGCCTGACCTAAATCCAAGTGTTGCTTTGTCAGGCTTTGTCCCACATGTGTTCTCTTTCCCTACTGTGTAGCAACACTGCTGGGGACTGGGTGTTAGCATTGGAAACCTGCTGATTCAAACACAGAAGTATGAAGGCTGAACTGCAGCAACAGGGAGGAAGCGGGGACTCCGTATTTTATGGTGGTCAGAGGTTTCAGCTCATGTTAAAAGAATTCTTCTTTGGGAAGTTTCAAAGGATTAAATACAGATCATCTCCACGTGCTAGATGGCAGTGAGGCTCCGCAAGCAACCCTCTTCTCTGCTAGTAATGCTTGTTGATATATAATGTCTTGTTTGTGTATTTATTAAATAGTTGTTTTTCAGGATTGACGTCTATCAGAGCCCAGCTGTGCACCTCCACTGCCTCCTATTCCTTGGCAATGGTCCTCTCGGTGAGAGCGCACAGCCAGCACAAGTCCTCAAGCTGCCCCTGAATCCTTTCTTATCTTCAGTCTCTCTGGTTTTGGGGAACACAGGAGTGTTACACAAGGGGTCTTAGGGCAGTAAGATAAGCTTCTGCTATTTGAGCCTCTCCTTTAAGATACCACATTGCCATGACATGAAAAGGTTTCCAGTAGCAAGGAGCCAGGAACAGTACTCAATAGAAAGATTGCCAGCTCTTCTGTTATACTCACCTCTGACTGGAGCATGAGCAAAATCCCCCTGGTATGATATCTGTGTGAACACTGAATCCCACTCACCCCTGATGCTGATGACAAGGTTGAACAGAGAAAATGTACTCTCCCCATTCACAGATTATGCCAATGCCCTTTTCTCAGTAGAAGAACAGCAGATGGAGCTTAGTGTTGAAGGTGGAGAGGGTGTTGGTATCATCAGTGAGACATGAGAAAGAAGACAACAGGCAACTGAGATTGTTGCAGTGTAAGTCCACAACCCTGGGATCTGAGATTTTTCCTGGCAGTGAAGGCATTAAAGTGTCTTTACTATCTCAAAGGTCCATGTTTAAAGCCTAAACAAGCAAACAATTAAATCAAAAATAAGCAGCAATGAAACTGAAAAGAAAAGCCAAAAGCCAAAAAAGGAGTGACAACAGGTAGCAGGGAAAGGAGAAAAACAACTTTTGGTCTAATCAGGTGACAAATACATAAAGTTGCTGAGAAGTGGTTTTGCTGCAGCAAGACACTCGGTCTCAAGTCAAGAAGTAGTGGAAGTGAACCACAATGGACTCCATGCACATTCCCCCTCATGCTCTTAGTACCACGCGTGGGGTACGTTCAGTTAGCGAAGCTCACACACCTGGAGTGCATGTATCACCACAGTGCAGGGGTTACAAATGTTGTCACTCAGAGGAGAACAAGAAAGCGTGTAAAACGACCTTTTCTCTAAAGGAGGAGAGGAGAAGGAGGAGGAGGAGGTGGCTGTAACTTGACAACCCCAGCTCAAATGACCTATCAACCTTACTCTATTCCCTCGTTTCCAAGAAATTTCAAGACAACATGACAGATGTGAATCTTAGAGAATGTAGAATAGTCTAAACCAAGAAGCAGTCTTCAGCTTTAACTAGGTCAGTACTGCTGTCCTGCTGTGGGGTCACTGAGGACCTGAGTGCACACTAGTGGCCTGGGCCACTCTGAGGACCCCAACCAGGGACCCCTACCCTGGCACCCGCTGGTCCAGGAGCACCATGCCTGGTTCTGCAACATGGCAGAGAGGGCACTGCCTGTCTTGGGGCTACCCAGGGCTCCCAGCTCGTCCTGCCACATGGAGCAGCCCCACTCCTGCTGCTCCCTGACACATATCTAAGAGTAAAACCAAAACCATCTCAAAAGCATAGGCTCTACTTATGAATGCTGTTGTGCTTGCAAAGCAAAATTAAAATTAGTGCTATTGCAGGATGACAGATGTGGATTAATAAGACAAAAACAAATCTTGAAAGAAGGAAAATATGTGCCTACAGTGCCTGAATCAAGATCTCAGTGTACAATGTTACAGGCAGAGAGGCTGTATAAAATCTTTAGATATTTAACCACTTGTGTGTGTTCTTGTGGGGAGGGAAATGATGGATCGGTTTTCCTGTGGAGGATTCATTAGTATTCTGTCATTGGTAAGTTCATATTTTTAGCTTAGTGACCTCACGATGTACTGTGGTTTAGGCCTCAGAAGTTACCAACTCTGGTTAACAAATTAAAAGAAAACAAATGAGTGTGTTAGGAACTGTAGAGTGATTTTCTGAGGTCTTTTATGAACCATCCTCCTCATTTTGCTGGTTAGCATTAAGCACCTATTAACTCCATTTCAGGAAGGTGGTGATTAAACTGGGTCAAATGGAAGTGATTAGGTTGGATTATCCCTGTCATGGAAAAATTCACTGGAAGATCTAAGAGGGAGGAAATTGCCACACAGATCCCAGCAAGTTCTGCTGGAAGGTAAATGAATTTGCTTTTCTCCCTGCAAAACATCCCTCTAGATATCCCAGACTTGCTTTGAAGTGAATTGTTTTCATCTTGGAAGTTCCTCAAGACTGGTAAGGAAGCAGTTGTCCCGGCATTGCTTCCACTTGTGTGGCTCTGCCCAGGTTTACCTGTGCTGGATTTTGGAAGCATCCCTGAAGACACTGAAGCTACCTTTCCTCGAGGGTCTTCAATGAAAAAAAAATCTCTTTCTTTTCATTTCTGGTGCTAAAAATTACTAAGGAAATGTTCAGGTGGACAAGGAAGAATAATACCATGCCTGTTGGGAAGGCAGACTCTGGAAGGCTAGCAAGAGGGACCAAAATGGAGAAAACAAACCTTGTACTTGAGACTGGGCTGAAAATTAGGAAGGCACAGGGTGCTGCAGGTGTGCATGAGCACATCTGCAGCACCTACAGTGCTCTGGATTTGCTCAACCCAGAGAGCATCCTCTCTCCTGTAGGCCATGACATGGATCTTTCTCAGCACAGCCCCAACTTAAGGCCAGCCTCCTTTATGTGATCCTGCCACAGAGAAGCAAGTATTTGGGGACTGTCATGATTACTAAGAAATAAATAGTATTTTATTGCAGGGATTGGTACACAGAGTTTCCTGTTGGCCAGCAGCCAAGGGGTTGCTTCCTCCTGGTGACATCTCTGACTGCTCTCTGCGTGCTTGGCTCTGCTATTCTATTTTATTGAGATTTTCAGCAGACACCATGTATCCGACCCCTGTGTCATAACCTTTCACCTCTCATGCCGTCAGAGAACTGCCTGGGGAAATGGGGCAGAGATGCGTGTGTGTGTATGTGCATGCGCCTGTGCACACAGCTGTGTTTATGCTACATATAGAAGAAAAAAGGATTATTTATCTTCTAATCATGATGTGTTCCCCAAGCAAAATATTTTCTGTTCTGATTTATTGCTCTCTTTGGGCCTGCCCTCAAGCATTGTTCTTATATTTGGAGCTGGTCACGTTTTTTCCATTTGGAAATGGAAATCTTAAATGCATATTTAATGAAAAAAACACGAACAGTTACTTGAAGGGAGGAGGAGGTTCACTTCTCTGTTTTCCCATTTTATGTTTGTTTTCTTTCCCCCATCTTTCCTTTTGCTCATTCTCCTATTTTACCTCTGAAAAACAAAGGAAAAACAGCATATGGAGAAAAAGCAGGAGCAATATTTTTTTCTCATTTTTGTTTGAGAAAATGGAAAAGTTCAAAAGGTTTTACCCAGAAAAAAGTCCACATAAAAAGTACCTGTCATTTTCTGATTAGCGCTGTTGTACTATTGAGCAAAAGTATCCAGCCAACAAACCTGTGTAAATTAAAAATGCTTGTGCACTATATGGAGCCAGCATTTCTTGGTAACTAAAAAAGAAATGCCTTTTTTTGGTTTTTTGTTCGTTTGTTTTACTTCATAGTGCATTACAGAGCTTATGCAGGTGGCCTTAGAGCTTGTTTTTTGTTTTTATCTTACAAATATCAAAAAAAGAGAGTTTCCACCCACCCTTCTTTTGCTAGAGGACTTCTCGGAGGACCAACAAAATCAAATTAGTTTTGTAGGGTGCACTTAGAAGATACAGGAAAATGCAGATCTTTAATAAATTGAGCTTTTCTCCCATGTGTTTCTCAGGAGTTTTGATTCAATCAATCTCCGAAGAGTTTTTACAGTCTGAATAAAAATTCTTTTAAAATCCTTTTCTAAATCTTTCCCCCATACTCCATTTTTAATTCCCCTCAGTAGCTCAGGATTCCTTTCTGTTTTGAGGCATGAAATCCCGTCAGCTCTATTGCCTACATTCAAAAAGAACAAGAACAAAGCAAAAGATTATGACAAAAAAAAAACCAAACAAAAAAAAAACCAAACCAAAAAACCAAACCAAACAAAAAACCCCAAGAAAATAATGATGTTTTATTTTTTTAAAAAAACAACCTCATCTATCATCATGTCATAAGAAAACAAAAATATGAAAACATACACTTTCTTCCTCTCTTATGGGTCATATCTATCAAGCAAGAGAAAATCCTGTGCTATTGTATTTGGTTTCTAAACTGGGTGCATAAACTACCTTGGCTGTAGCCTCCAGGGATGTTGGCACCAAATAAATGCTGCCATTAAAGTGTTGGTAGGAGGTCCATTAGCAAATGCAAAGAGAAAAACAATTTTTGAGGGGGTTGTGTAGGAAAAGCAACTAATAACTAAATCTGTAAGTACAGCTGGGTGCTCTTAAATTAGAGATCTTTAGGAGGTCTCCCACACATCACTGTAGGATTGCAAGTTTGCTGAAGAGCTTTTTGAGCTGTGCATTGCTGCAGATATGCTTCACCTCCTCCAGCTTTGCTATCCTTTTCTTGCTAAGCTTCTCCATGGCTGTAAGCCTCTCTCAGTTAACTCCCCAACATCTCTCTGGGCAGTGTCTCACTGCTTTTCCATCTCTCCTTCCAGTTCTGTTAGTTCCTTGGTACGGTTTCAATTCCATATCTCTGCTGCTTAAGAGGAAAGAAAATTAGCTTAGTGGATTTTTTCCCCTTCTCCATCAGCTGCCCCTATTATTTATCTCATTAAGAAAAAAAGCTTATCCAGATGTATAACTAAAACAACAAATTTTTTTCTTAGGCATTTTCTTGCATCACTCTTCTCTGCAGGTTGTTTTACAATACAGGCTGAAGGTAATTTTCCCTCATACAGTGTTGCTTGGCCCTGAATCTAGCGGGTTATCAATTTTTCCCTGTTTGCAGCTGAAAAAAAAATTTCAGAAAACATGGTCATGCTCCAATCTGAGAGGACTAGCACAGGATCTGAGCACTCCCTTGCAAAGACTAGTCCACACAGTCTGTCTTCTGGAAAGACATCTTAATGCCTGTATTTTAAGCACACATAACTTACATGCATGTAAGCAACTAGATTATCTCACCAGATAGGTGGGCAGTTTTTCCTGGATCAGTGATTAGTTGAATATATAATTAGAGATAATGAAGTAGCTCCTCTCTTACTTGACAATGCACAAAGCAAATTTCTTGCAAAACAGGAATCTCCAGAATACCTACAACAGTTACTGTGCAGACTTTGAGGCTGTTGTATTATGGAATTATTATTATCATGTTTAGTGGGAGGAAAAGAATCGCCATCAATTACTATTCCCCAATACCTTCCCTGTTAAAGCTAAAATTAATCTTGGTTTGAAACGAAAATAAAGCAGCACTTTTGCTTGTTTTTCCGGAACAGGAAAGATCCTCAGAAATTAGGTGCTTTGGGCTAAAGGCCTCTAGAGGTCACCAGAACCTAATTAATAAGCATTGCTAAAACCATCTGTGAAGTGTAAATTGCTTTGTTTTTTATTGGGACTTTCCCACTCTGCAGCTCTGGGTCTTCCCTCTTGTAAGGAAACCAGACTGTCATTAGATGGCGAATAACATAAAATGCTTGCAAACCCATACCCTCCTGGAGAGGCAAAAGTCAACTCCTTTTTGGGTAAGAAAGCAGAGTCACCCACCTGGCATCTTTTCTTCTGCATGTGGTTCCAATCTTACCTGCGTGCTTCTGTGATAAGCCCTGCCCTGACACAGATGGAGTCTCTTGTGCCCCATGGGTGATATCTTTGCCACATTTTTGTAAGCTCAGTGAACACCGTATTATCAAAGTGAGAGGGACAACAGTGCTTTCTCTTGTGCTGATGCATGAAAGCAATAACTCAAAAGGGAGAACAGGCTAAGCATGTAGATTAGGTAATTGGCAAGGATTTTTCTGTGTACATTGCAAATTATGATCTGCAAACACAGGAAACCCTGTAAAAAGTAAGGTTTCCTTCCAGGTCACCCAGTGCTGTATCTATAGGGAAAAGCTACAATTTAATTATTACAATTAAGTGGTTGTCGTGAGGCCAGACACGTCATGTGCTTCATGCAAGAGCTCAAGTAATTTTCCTGGAGCTCTCTCCTAGGTTAGGAATGAGACAGGCTGGGGAGGAGAGAGCTGATACAGTTAAGGGAGAATATTTACTTGAAGACAGGAAACAGAAGCTGGTCCTTTCAGGAGAAGTTCCTCTGAAGAGAGCAAAGGTATTTATTTTGGGAGCTGTCACTGGAATGGAAGCCTGTGGTGTCTCAGCAGAGGGATTTTTTGCCTCCTCTGAAAAGCCAGAAGAGTTGAATACAGACAAGTGTTCAAGCCAATGCCTCGCCAGGATGCTGAGGGTGGTATGGGGGCACTGCTGTGAGGGGATCTTCACAAAGGGTTCCTTTGCTTGTAGATACAGGATACTGCAGGCTCAGGATGTTTCCTAAGAGTCCAGGGAGTTTTTCTGGGTGCACAGCAGGAGGTGAGGCTTTGCCCCTTCAACAGTCATGTGGCAGCTCCTTTCCATGGCCTCTCCGTTGCCTCAGTGGCAGGAGGTGACCTGCGCTCCTTGTGCCCTGTTCTGGGAGCAGCAGCCTGCGGTAATAGGATCGCCCTGAGTGTGGTTGCTGGGCATTAGCAGGTATGTTATTTTGCAGACTGGAACTGTGGTGCTGGAGTCCACGTGTCAGTTCCTAATCCCATGCAAAGCCCCGAAGAGGTCAGCGAGACCATAAACAGAGGTATGTGCCCACCTGAAGGACACTGGGATTATTTTCATTGTAACATACCACTCCCAGAGAGGAAATGCTCATATGAATCTTATGGCCATCCTTTATGTTCTTCCCTTTTACTTAATAAAGATGCACAGAGAGAGTTAGGTGCTTCCCTTCTTCTCAGTTCCCTTCTCAAGGTGGGGTCCTAGAGAAATCTTTCTGCTGCTTCCCTCTCTCCAAACAGCAATCTCATCAAAATTTCTCCCTGGCTGCCATCTATAGCAAGCAGAACACTACTCCTTTTGCTATTTACAGTGCAATTAACCTTTAGCAAATTAGCCTGTGACTGTCATGAAAGGATTAATTAAGGCAACACACCCTTGACTTGTTCCCACCGTGCACACAGTGTGCTGCATTTGCAGCAGTGTACCCACGACTGCCAAAACCCTTCCGGAATCAGGGAGGTAGTTCTTATCCTTTCTGCATTATCCCAGCAAATTTGCCATCCACGGGGAGATGTGCGAGGAAGGTCTCCAACAGACACAGTCCTGTGGAAGTACTTACAGTGATGTAAGACCTGGCTTTCCCCAGCAGTGTGAGTGCTTCCCTGCTGCTGAATGTTACTGCCCTGGTAGCAAGGATGTGGGTCCATGCCTCAGCTACCTCAGCTGAATGTTATAGTTTAAGCAGCCAAAGAAGGAAGTTTCTGCCAAGATATCAGGCTGTGATGTGCAGCAGCTGTGCTTTGGAAACATACCCTGTTTTGCCTAGCACTATCAGACTTGCATCCAGATTTCTGTGCACATGTCTAGGAAGCATAATGCATGCATGCTAAGGCCAAGGCTTCCGGAGAGCCTTAGACCTCTGGCCCTTGTACAACGGAGTTGATCCATGCAGATGTGCAGGATGTGCCCGGGTTATCTGGACTTTCCTGTGCTTGCTGCCAGACCTCGGAGAGCCCTCAAGCAGATGGGCCAGTTCCCCCAGCTCCAGCACAGCCTGAGTTCTGCTGGGAAAAGAGGCGTTGGCCGGGGGAATCCAGCACACTGGCTCTGCCTCTGATCCTCTTCCTACACGGCTGTAACTCCTGGCAGAGAGGCAGGGTGGCCAGTAAAGGCAGTAACATCTTAAGCCAAAGCAGCTGTAGTCACCAGAGTTGATGTTCTTGAAGGCCAAAATCTCAGGACACGAAGCTGCACCAGAGAACAGTTGCTGTGCAGCAGTGCTGTTGGTAGGCAATGCCAGGCGATACCTATATTGGTGGGCAACGCTTTTGTCGTGCTATCAGTAGCCCCATGTCCCATGCTATGTCATCCATCATGGGCTTGTCCTGCTCTACCTCTGCTGCTGCCACCTCCTGCTCATGCCACGAAATCCCCCGCAGATGGGTTCTGGGGAAATGACTTCATCCTGGGGAATGGGGCTTAGTGAGGAGGGAAACAGTCTCATTTCAAACCACGGCACCACCTCTGCCTCCTAAAAGTTTAACAGAAGAGTGATTGTTCGTAGTGCCCAACATTCATATTTCTTCAGCACCACGATTCAAAAGGTATGACCCATAGCAACACTGTTCTGACAAACTCTGGACAGTATTTTTGTAACTGCAAAACTACATCCTTCCATTTCTTTGGATCTATGAATATTTGAAGGCACAGCAAAATAAAATATTTAACCTTATTGTAAGTTCAGTCCATGCTTGGCTGGGTCAGGTAATACAATGCTGTTATTCTTTGATGATGAAAGTGTTTAGCTAAGATCATCTCTTATTAGCAGGACAAATCAATTAGAAAGTTACATCATCATTGATGCAGTCTTGTCATCTATTTGCATGTCTCCTCTGATTCCCAAATTCCATCAAGGCTAGAAAACTTGGGAGGCTTTCAGGGTTTTGCGTCCAGGAGCGTACCCTAAGGAAATCATGAGCACATACAGATACGACCTAGATGCATACCATTCTCAGCCTCCTCCTGGTTTTCTCTGATGGAAAAACACTTAGGAGCCAGCTTGGATGATACCAGCACTGGAACCCTGGGCATGCAGCACACTGATCCAGAGGTATGCATAAACACAGCCTGAGGTGGTACAAATAGGTAATAACTGTTCAGCATTACTGGGAGTAAAGGCTTAAACAGCATCTGTTGTGATAGTGAACACAGCACTCTGCACACTGTTACGGTACAGGTGTTTCTAACAATATTCAGAACATCCAAAAAGTAGGTAGGGGGGAGCAAGGGATTACTCCAGTTTGAGCCTTACCCTCCGTGTTGCAGCAATGCCTCTGCAGCAAGGCGGCTGGCCAAGCCCACGATGTAACTGAAAGGTTGCAGCTTCACAGATGGTGATAGCAGTATGCAAGACTGCACCATGAATTAAATAATAATAAAATGAATACAAAGTATAGTTGATATATGATAATAAAACAAATTAGTGTACTAAATCATTACACAACTACTTATCATCTTATGTAATTGATTACCAAGTCCTTTAATTTGCTGCTAGGAATGTGAAAGAGGAGTTACCAAGGTAATTTGTTGGATATATGGGTATTGTTGGAAATTCACATAGTTCCTTAAGGCTCTGATTCTTGTCAGGTTTAATAGCAAAATCTAACAATGCTCTTGCCCCCACAACTGAAGCCAATGGGAACCATAAATCAAAGTCTCGAGTTATTTACACTCAGTGTATCAATGTAAACCAAAATAAGTGGCAGTTTATTGTAATATGTTGAGCTGTAATATGTCAAAGGGGGCTCAAGTTGAGAAGCTGGCACACCAGCTGTTTGTTGGAGGGACAGTAACCTCCAGCAGATGAGCAGAGTGGACATCTGGCTGTGCTTATATCTCACCTGTGGTGGCTGAATCTGACAAGGATGATGAGTCTGAGCCCTCAGTATGAGGATTCTTATGCCTGTGATGAGGGGTATGACTTCCATGAGCACTGGGAAAACCGATGTGGGAAAGCGTATCAAGAAACGGTGGATGCTTTGGTTCTTCCGGTTCAAGGCAAGGAGAGCAATTACAATAATGGTCCTACTCTGATGAGCTTTTCCTAATTTCCAGTGAGCCAATCTGAAGTCAAATAGTCCATCTCTAGTGAATTGGGTCATGAGCAGTGACATCTTTGGGAAGAAGGGCCTCTGATGCTGAAAACCTAGTGGACTGTTAAAGAAGTTAAGGCACTTTTCGTTTCCCTTTCCAGGGCACAGCACGAGTTGATTAGGAACACTAAGACTATTACCTCTGCTTTGCAGTATCTCTCAATTATGCCCTAATTAATATTGATAAAAATCTGGCAAAGGCAGCTTAAAGTGGCAGAGGAGTTTTAATCCTCAGTCACTTCCCAACCTGAAATCTGCAGCTGTTAAACCACACAGTACAAAAATCTTTAAAAAAAAATAAAATAGTATAATCAGTCGGAGAGCCTCTTCCTGCAAACAGCATCCTCAGCCCGGCGAATTAAGAAGGGCTGCAGCATGACAGCTGATTTTAGGAATGGCTCTTGGCTCGGGGAGCTTGGCTGTTTATGCGAGGCCTCCAGGCAACAGGCGATCAGCCCTCCGGATTTTTAAGCAGTGATTGCCTCAGGAAAACCCCAAAGGAGCAGAGCCATGAACTTGGAGACCCTTAACCAGGGGCGGGGGCAGCTCCCCCCCCCCCCAGCGCCTCGGGCTGTGTCAGACGGCGTCACAAGCTACCCAAGAGCTGCCCTTGCTGGCCGGCCTGCCCCGGGCCAGGCAGCGGGACTGGGGCCTGCGGGGGGTGCAGCCCCCGGCCGGCGTGGGGCTCTCTGCCGCGGCCGAGACGGCAGTGCCCGGGCAAGGCTCCCCGGCCGGCGTGGGGGGTCAGGCGAACCCGCCAGGGGCCCCGTTGCCGCGGCCGCCTCACGCCTGGCGCAGCCGAGTCAATCTGGGTCGCCCCAGGGGGAACCAAGGTCGCCCTGTCTCAGGGCTGCGAAGAACGGCTCCCAGGGCCGGGCAGCCCTCCGCCCCCTTCTCTGACGTCGCTGGCGAGGCGAGGCCACTCCCGTGCTCTGCCCCGCCCCCGGAGCTGCGACAGCTCGGCTGCCTCGTAGCTGCGGCGTGACGTCACCGCGGCGCGACTGCCGCATGCCCGCCCTGCGCCGGAAGAGCCTTGGCGCCGCGGTGACGCCGGTGCTTCCTTCTTTCCCAGCAAGGCCAGGGCGGAGGTAGGTGAACGGCCGTCGCGTCCTCCATCCGCCGCCATCCGCCCCTCACCCCGCGGCACGGCCGCCGCTGTTGCCCGCCCTAGCTCTACACCAACTCCGCTCCGCGCCTCCCCCCGCGCGGGGGGGGATGTGTGGGCCGCTGCGCGGCGGGGGGGCCGGCGGCCGCGGCGTGACGTTAATGGCCACGGCAGCTGCGGGGGAGGGGACGGGGTGCTTTCGCTGGCGGCGGCGCTGACGGCCGCTGGCGGTGCGTTGCCTTCTGCTCGCAGGGCGCCATGGGCCGCGTCATCCGGGGCCAGAGAAAGGGCGCAGGGTCAGTCTTCCGTGCCCACGTGAAGCACAGGAAGGGCCCGGCCAAGCTCCGCGCCGTCGACTTCGCTGAGAGGCACGGGTACATCAAGGGCATCGTCAAGGTAGGGGCTGGCGGGGGTCCGCGGCGGGTGTTTGGCCTGGGTGCCCTGCGTCCCGCGGGGGACAGTGCCCGGCTGGAAGGGCTCTCAGCGGCCGTGTCGTTGAGTGCACGCATCCCTCTACACCTCCCTGTGTAAGGGATCTGAACCCCTGTCAGCTGTGCTGAAAGCCGTTTGGCTGTTGCTCATTCGGGCTTCTCGTGCTTTCTTAAGTAAGTCGTCGTCCTTGAAACCTTAAACTTATTTAGATTTATGGCAGTCTTTAAAGAAAGAAGCTGGTAGCACATAAACAGTAGTACAGTTTTCTGTTAGAGCTTTGCTAATGTAAGCAATCAACATGCTTTTATATTGCCTAAGAACTCCCAGTACCTCACAAAACATGGCTGAGGGGAGTCGTCTGCATAGTTGATTGCCTCTTTAGAGAAATATATTAAAATTCATAAACACTAAGGAGTATCCATCATCTTAGTCTTGAGCAGTAGGGGTAAGGCAGTTCTTTTATTTGGGATATGGTACAGTGTTTCAGGTGTGCTGTAGGTATTTTTGGGGTGTCAGTGACTTAGACTACGAACAGTGCCACTGGGTACCAAGTTAGATGTCATTTTTTCACACTCACGATAATTGAGTCATCTGCAGAACGTCAGGAATAAAACAGTTCATACATGATTAGTTTCAAGTAGCACACTTAGAGTCGTTATTTTGTGATGCAGATACTTAAGGTTGTATTCTTAAAAATGTGACTCTCCAACTCATTCATGTCAGGAGAGCGATCAAGATTCCTCTGAGAAAGGGGGATCCTAGTGAGAATTACCTCAGTAGTAACTGTGTCCAGTTTTTCTACTTCTTTGATTTCTGCAGAACCCATTTGAAGTGCTGTAACTTGTTCTAAAGCACATCTCTGTTCCAACAGGACATCATCCATGATCCTGGCCGAGGTGCTCCCCTAGCCAAGATTGCCTTCCGTGACCCATACAGGTTTAAGAAAAGAACCGAGCTGTTTATTGCTGCTGAGGGTATTCACACTGGTCAGTTTGTTTACTGTGGCAAGAAAGGTGAGTTCTGACCAAGGGTGTGTTGCTTGGGCAGTTTTGGAAGGCTAAAGCAGGCGTCACCTGAGTACATGAAGCCTGGGATGTTTAATTGCAGTTGTGAACCATTACGAAGCAGTAACTTCCACTAGCTTCAAGCAAACCTACATGTCCTTTTTGGAAATCGAGGTCTTCTCACGCAGCCTGTTTTGATTAACAAGCCTAACTGCAGTTCTTGTCAAGTGTTTGGATTGTTCTGTCTGGAGTCCCATTTTGCCTGCCTTTCTGCTGCACTGAATGTGAAGCTTGTGTTTCAAGTCAAAAAGTGCCCCTGCCTGTTGCTACTGAAGCATTTATGTGATGCCCCATGTTAAATAGAATTGTAGTTCAAGTACAGGAGCCTGAATGAAGCTGTTGATGCTCTGATTGCTCTTTGCAGCTCAGCTGAACATTGGCAATGTTCTACCTGTTGGCACCATGCCGGAAGGCACCATCGTGTGCTGCCTCGAGGAGAAGCCTGGTGACCGTGGAAAGCTGGCCCGTGCTTCTGGAAACTATGCCACAGTTATTTCTCATAACCCTGAAACAAAGAAAACCAGGGTGAAGCTGCCTTCTGGTTCCAAGAAAGTGATTTCTTCTGCAAACAGAGCTGTTGTTGGTAAGGAGTGAGTTACCAAATGTCCCTGCATCCAAATAGAAGATACCAAAATTAATCTGTGGTCTGTTACTTTAGTAAAATAGACTAAAAAAATAACGAAATAACTTGCTATTAAACCTCAAAGGGCTCAAAAATCCACTGAGCTCTTTGTCAATTCAGACTTTATTTAGTTGTAACACTAAGAAAACTTTTTTTGCCAAGGAATTCTAGCAATAAAGCTGGTAACACTTTAGAAAAAGTGCTAAAATCAATCCTGTATGTCTAGATTGAAAAACAGTAATTAAAGTGTGTGTCTCGTTGTAGATCACTTAATGCGTGGATAGTAACTTGAGCTTAATCTCATTGTCTGTGTTGGCTGGAAAATACTGTTTTGAATATACAGTTGGGAGTGTTTGAGATTGGGCATCAGAAGCTCATTCTTAGAACTTGAATACCATTAAGAATTAGTCTTGTTCTTAAACTGTTTCTTTTGCACTCTTGTCTGTTATATTTGTGTGTTGCCATTCCTGTAATATTTTTTTCTCCAGGAATTGTTGCTGGCGGAGGCCGTATTGACAAGCCCATCCTGAAGGCTGGCCGTGCCTATCACAAATACAAGGCAAAGAGAAACTGCTGGCCACGTGTCCGTGGTGTGGCCATGAACGTGAGTCTATTTTCAGTCGGGGTTTTCACTTCCCTTTTTTTATGGTTTAGAAATTGTTTGATATGGGGAGGGGGTCTGGCATCTACCTGGGAAAAAAGTTTCACAGACTGCCCTGTAATTGCACATTTAATTAGGGTAGTTAGCAGCACTTGGTAGTTACTGCGCTGTATGAAAAATGAAGCAGTTAAATTTTTTATTCTCTTAAATCAATTTATTGCTGTTAAATGTTTATCATTACTCATTGCTGTTGTTAATTATACTGTCGACTTGATTTCCTTTTCCACAGCCTGTAGAACATCCCTTCGGTGGTGGTAACCATCAGCACATTGGCAAGCCTTCAACCATCAGGAGAGATGCTCCTGCTGGGCGCAAAGTCGGTCTCATTGCTGCCCGTCGTACGGGTAGACTGCGTGGAACAAAGACTGTGCAGGAAAAGGAGAACTAAAGACCCAGTATGGAGTTTACAGAATAAATTTTTAAAACATAGTTTGTGTGAAGTTCAAGTTACCTGCTGCTGAAGTGTTGGTAAAACAGGGGTAATAGTTTCAGCAAGGGAAGTTGTGAGTGGAGATGAGGGTTTTCTTCCCTGCCTTGAAGAGCAGGAATTCTTTCAGCCAGCATTTTTGTTCTGTGAGCTGGTACTACAGGCTAGAGTAACACTTGATGTAGATGCTGTTGTGCCCAGAGGCGATGTTAACGCTTCCCTGCGTACGTCGTAGCTTAGGCCTGACAAAGCATTACAGACTGATTAAGTAATCCCTTGGTTACCTGGTTCAATTTAGGAATCTAGCTGAAATGGTTAAAGGATGCTCAGTTTTCTAATTTCATAAACTCTAACATAATAGTTTTCCATTTTTATCTGCTATGTTTCTTTAGAGGAAAAGCTTGTGAGAGTAGTGGAATTCCTTACAGAGGAAATGTTTGAGCTACTATTGATTGCTGTCAAGTTTGGGCTTCCTTTCTGAACCATCAAGCTTGAAACACATTGAAGGTAGTTCTGTCTGAGCACAGACTGAAAGTTTAAAGTGTTGCAAAGCCTGCCGCCCTCACTCATTGGTGCTAAGACATGGCAAAGCAAGCTTCAGTTTCCTCCTTTGCAGGCTGTTGAGGAGAGTGCCCCCCAGCTTTCCATGGCTGAATATTCCTAGGTACTGACGTAACACAAGTAGTAGCACTAGTGCCTCACACCACAAAGCTGTATTCTCATTGGAATAACTGTCTTCTGAACAGCCAACTTTTGAGGGGAGTGGGGAATGAGGGAAAAGTTGCAAAATAGCTTAACTCTCAAGACTTTTTCATCTGGCCTTTGGAAAAGTAAAACTCTCACTGCAGCTGGAGCTCAGGTTAATTTCTGAGCAGTCCTAAAGCAAGGACTTCTGTTCCTCATTCTGTCTCAGCAGAGACATGCAGTGCTGCAGGCTGGGGTGTGCTCTGGGCTACAGCACACCCCTCCCTCTGTGGGCTGGTACCCAGGTCCTGGGGGCTCCCTGGCAGATGTGCCTGCTGCAGCAAAACTAACTGGCATCCAGGGACAAGCATGCTCCTTGCCTGCTTCAGGGCCTGGTTCCCAATGCTGACTTGCTTGCATACTGCCTGTAGTCTTACATTCAGTCTGTTGTGACTAACACCTGCATAGCTGGAAGTACTGCCAGAGTAGACATGGATTCCTCTACAGGCAAGATTTTACCAAATGTAGTGATGATCCTGTGGAAGACGTGACAGGGAGATACACAGAATGCAAAAACATTTTTGCTTTTCAGAGCAAAATACGCTTTCACTTAAGGTGCATGGTAGTTCACCTACAGGAATCAAAGTAATGCCACTGATCCCGAAATGCCTGTGTGACTTTATATTGATAGGAACCCAGCGGAACACAAAGCAAGAAGTTAGTTATTTTCTATACCTGCAAAAATAATGCTGTAGGTGGCCACACATGTCTATAGAGAGGAAAAGGTGATAAACACAACAAGCACACACCTTGAAGAAAGGTAAGATCACATTTGGGAAAAATCTAAAAATCTATTTGACAAGTTTTGTTTCTTTTTATATACCGACAATGCCACCAAAGGTTGTGAAAATTCACGTCATGTTTTTGCTATGAGGTCAGAAGCTCTTAATTACGTGCCTGTATTCTCCTGATGCATACGAGTTTAACACTCCTCCCAAACAATAGCAGAAGAACACAAACTATTTAATGTTCAAACAACTACCTTGACAAGAGCCAAGTTAAGAAAAATTTCATAATAAATCAAATACAGTACAGGTTTCCTCACATGAGAGCTGTTCTTTCAGGCTGTTGGTGCAAAGAACTTCCAGAATAATTTGCATCAAATGCACCTAAAGGACGCACAGAAGCCATAGTTTCCAACCCTGCTTGGTTTTATTGCATGTATTTTCTAGGGAAGGGGGAGATTTCTTGCCACCTTTGTTGCTGATCCGAGGCTTGGACAGGTACCTTACTGACTGCCAGGTGTCCACAGCTAAATCTATAGGTTTGGAATAAATGCACAAATGAGTAAGTACCACATTGCTGAAGGTAGTTACAAAGACATTTAATGTAAACATATAGGATGCAATGCTAAAAGTCACTGTAAATTCACACAGTAGTATGAGGATTTTGGAGATTTGAGTCCATTCTCCAAACTAAGGAACAACAATAGTTGCAAGTAACTAGTACTAACGTACAGTCTCTTGTTGTAAAGTTTGCTACAAATTGGAGGCTTATCCTTAATGTTTGCATCCTGTAGGCCTGGATGCTCACAACATGTTCTAACTGCTCCTTGCGAAAGACTACCTGGAAACGAAAGCCAGGGTTGTGAAAAATCCTCAAAGTATGTTCCAAACATTATCCCGTAACTGCTAAACAGGGAGTTCATGCCAGTCAACTGCGGATGGCTGTCTGTCCACACATGAAAACTGAAGGTGGCACAAAGGCCACTGACACCTAGGGGAGTCCTCAGCCTCGGTGGTGGTGAGCCAAGCCCCTCGGCACACCATGGGGAGGTGTGAAAGGAGCAGCTGCTTAGTGAAACAGTGGGAACCTACAGCCAGGCTGCCGAACGATCTGAGGGGACAAAATATACAAGAGCAGCATCAGAACTTAATTATTTCAGAGGGGAAATTACTCTAGAAACTTTTAAGTTCAGTTAATGTGTAACTTAAATTAAAAAAGCCACAGTGATACTAGCAAGCAACCACAGCACACAACAAACATTCTCCAGGGGCAAAATGCTCCTCCAGCAGTAGCACTGCAGGTGCTAAAAATTTATGAAAAGAAATGGGAGGGAAGAAGGAAATAAAGAGAATGACTAAAAAAGTCAGAGGCTTTAAAGAAACCAACCTAAAATTAAAAACTTCAGGAAACTAACATGTGTTTTCTAAATTGATGGTCGAACTTAAGACAAGCTGAGGGTGAACTTGGGTGAACTCCAGCAGATTACATGATAGTGGAAATAAGGAGAACTAAAAGAGTAAGAAAAATTACCCTTAAAAACATACTGTTGAATTACTATCAAGCTTACTTAAGCCTAGATCTGTGAAACGCCTGAATGGAACACAAACATGGGACCAGAGTTGACATCAGTGGCTGGTGTCTGAGAGTGTCAGCCTCCTGTGGCAGGCAGGAGGTTCAGCTAAACAAGGTAGCAGCTCCTGAGCTTACGCTGTAGAAATCAGAAATTAAACCAGACAGGGACACTGCAAAGCAGCAAGGTGCCCTCCTTTACCCCTTGGCTGCAAAGATCCTTAGTTTGGTTTACTGCTGTCAAACAACAAACATGCAGTGCAAACGCGGCAGTATCGAGTGGAACAGCGTTCGGAGAAGCGATAAATCAAAAGCATTTTGTCACTGGGATCTGGTATATTTAACCATCACCTATGTCAAGTCCTGGGATTCATGGATGGGAGATTTCCCACACAGTGAAGTAAACTGATGGAAATTAAAATGGAAGGTTGTCCCTCCTGAGGCAAGAGAGCAGGATTAGACACAACTAGTATGGCACAGCACTCGGAGAGAAGCGTGTATCCCACTTGGAAGCAAGGAGATTATTTTGGCAACAATACAATTGTGCTTCTCCTACCCCCATAACTCATCATGTGCTTTTATATTCACTCCTAGTAATTATATTCTCAATGTATACCATATTCAGCAACCTTGTATCAGCATTATGGACTACACACTTGATTCAGAAGTGCTTCAAATTTCCACCTCCTGAAAGACCAAGCAGCATTTTCCTCATACTTTCTTAAAGGTGCATTGTGAAACACCAAGCCCTAAGCACAGACATGTATCACAGATTCTTTCATCATATAACACTCTCATTAATTATTATCCCTTTCTGATCTACTGCTCCACCAACATCTCAGCAGCCCAATGGCTGCTGCACAGACCACAGTTCTAACTTGTGCCGAGACCCACACAGCAGAAGCAAGACTTCATCCAGAGGCAGGCATGGCTCACCGCTCCAGTGCTTTCCACACCACCATCTCCTACTGGGACAACACCTGCAAACCAACTGCCCGTCCTTGATAAATCAGAAGAGAGGGTGGCATTTCTGGAGCATCCACAGCCTGCTACACACCCGTGCAGGGAGGGACAGAGGAAGTACAAAGGGAGATGCAAAGAAACTGTGTGAGGTAGGAAAAGGTCAGAGCAAATTCATCCAGAGAGATTGTGCAAAAAGGAGAGATGGAAACAAGCTTCAGCAACAAAATTATAATGCAGGCTTTGTACACTAAAGTAAGAATTGAACACAAGAGAAAGGTTCTGGGCCATATTTTCAGCTAATGTAAATAAAGATCACAGAAGCTCAAATTCTAGAAGGTTTCAGGGAGTCAGGTGATCAATACATCATTACATATTTCACAGTCTCCATAGAAGTTAAATTGAAAGTTGGCTTTTTTTTTTTTTTTTGTCCTGCGGCATTAAATTCTGAGAGAGAAATATGAGAACAGAACACATTCATGGGAGCTGCTTTACATTTGTGCTGTCTTGATCAAAAGCTTTCTTCTCCCAGTTAATAGCAGCCCCCCAGCTGGCAATGAACTGTTGGGATACATCAAAAATTTATCTTGAATTCCTATTTTTGCTGACACATCAATGTCCAGAGAATTCACACACACACACACTCAGATGGGTGACATCAACTGAGCAGAGCTGGGGTGTTACCTCCTTCCACAGATGTCGTTTAAATTGCTTTTTATTTAACATTAGTACCACAAATTCCCAGTGATTTGCCATTGGTTTGTATTTCCATTTACATGTCTTCAAAGCCAGTGTCAAGAGCCAACACAGCGAACTGGAGGTTCCCATTAGCTCTCCATTACACCCGCTTCGAGTTCATTTTAGGCGACGGCCCTCGCTCTGGTAGAGCAAAGCAGCAGGGTAATTGGCACGCGAGGGAAAGCAGGGCTAACAGCAGCCTCTACCAGCTTTTAACAACCAGGAACATGGAAGGACACCTGTCCCTGGAATAACCACTCGGTACTGAGGAGGGGCAAGTGTAGTTACAGAGGCCTTTTGCCCTCAGGAGGATGGAGTGACCTCCAGAAACATCCCCATGCAGCCAACTCTTCTCCAGCAACCACAGTGCAGTCAAGTCAGTCTTATGTGCAGTGATATATTCAAAGGCAACAGTGAACCCGAGTATTTTCCCAAGGACACCCCAGCTTTATTTCCCTGTCTTCATCACAGCGAGTCTCTTCCATCAACAACTTCATTATGTTGTATTTTAATAAATTCAACACAAGAGTCCTCCACTAGCCCATTCTTCAGTTAAGTCCACATTTTATTTACGGTTTGCTGTTGGTACTTCAATCAGATTTATATACACATAATCTAAAACCTACATTAAAATCAAGTTGACTGCTCTGAAGACCGAGAGAAGTGACACAACTGAAGTTTTCTTCCACAGCTACGTGGTAAGTGTACATTCCCACAGCAGTTTTTTGGTTCAGGTTGCAGAAGTGTTCAGAAAGCCAATGCCAGCTCTCCCTCAGACCTGGAGTGGGAGGGTTGCACAGTTCTCTTTCAGCATTTCAGTCTTACACACAACCATGGTAGCAAGCGGTAACATTTCTTTCTAGACAAACACCCAGGTTCACCTGCAGCATCCTGGCTTTTCACATTTGGACATCCCTCTCTTTCTAACCCCTCACCGTATCAACACAGCTAGGAACAGATACACCTCTGTCGTGGGCTAAGCCGAGCCCAGCCTGCGGTTGCATTATCTGAACAGGATTAGTTGCGAAAGGGTTTTATGCTACTTCACATGGGTAAGGAGGTAGCATGAGAGACTGAGTTTGTGAGTCCATGTGGTGCCACCCAAAAAAAATGTGAGATCCTTCATTTTGATGCAAATAGACGTACCTTATTCTTGAAATCATGTTTCAGATTATTTCATACATCCCCTGGGGGAGGCAGGGACTGCCCTGTGCCTGCCCAGGTAATATCCTGACCCAGAAGAAACCATCATGCTCCTAAAGCCACTTACTGGCCTATTGGCCTGCAGCGGCTCGGCAACGAGATGTCAAGAGGTAGAAAGTATTAACAGAACAAGCTTGCAATGCTGCTCGCTCAGCCCACTCCCTGTCTTTATTTGCTCAGAGGATTCAACACGGTAGACAGATCTCATAGGAGAACAGAAAATGCTTTGTATGCTAGTCAACTTCCTGCTAGAAATCAATTCTTCAGTGCCTGGGGAAGCCCGTGGGTCAGAAGAGTTCCCACTGGGAGGGCTCACACTCCACTGCTACCGGTGGTGTGAGCCCAGGCAAAGCACACTTGGCCTCTCCAGTTCCTGAGGGATTTGCCCTCCCTCCCTTCAGTGAAGTATTTCTATTTCTGCCATCACCTGTTCTTAATCACGCAGCAGGACAGGTAGATAGATAGAATTTGTGAGAATCATTAAATCTCTAAGATGCAGTCTTTGTGTTTCTAAGCTTCTGAATGTGCTTCCAGAAGACTCTCTCAGGACTCTAAAGCACCTACCATCTACTTAAAAACAATCAAGTATATTAAGCGACCAAGTTTTCAATCAGCCTTCCTTTTCAAAGTAGATTCCAGAAAGACCTACCATTTTTATTCACCTGTAGAAACTAACTGTTAAAGATAGAAAATGAAGCAAAACAAACCAATCAACCCAGTAAGCTGCAAGCTATTTGAATTCCAGACTGCCACCAGTAGCATATAGCTTTCATATCCCAGATAAATTTAAGATGTAAGAGATGACAAAGCCAACCTGGTCAAGGCTGTGGCTGCTGTTACTGCACACTAAAAGGCTCCAGTTGGGAGCACTGGGCAGCCTGGCAAACATAGTTCTTTTGTAGCAGCCAACAGCAAAACAGCAGGTGTAGGTAGAAAAGGAGGTAGAAACCACTCCTAGCATTGCAAGTGAAGAGACTTGATTCCAAGAAAATACACAAATATTAACTAGGAAGTGATCCTGGCAATCTAGAGTGAGAAACTTAGTGTGAAAGAATGGTAAGAAACAAACAGAAATTTAGAAGTGCTGGACAAGAACTGAGCAGTATTTCAATAAATAAAGCTACAAAAAAGGCCAATACCTTTAAAAGCTGCACCCACAGAGGTATCATTACAGAAAAGGTACATAACTGCTCACTTAATGGCTCAGGTGAAAACTACACTTGGAAAGCATTCATCCAGTCCTGGTCATTGTACGCAAACAGAAACAGCACATCACAACAATGAAAATGGAAGTACAGATGAGGGAACTGGCTTATATGGGAAAAACAAACATTTAAAGATTTTGCTTTGGTAAGGACAAAAGGGGATATATAACTGCAAATGCATCAGGAAGCTGCAAACTGTGCAGCTGACTCTGCTTAGGGCAATATAAACCAAGTTACTGGAATAGCAGTTGTAAATTAAGAATAAAAACTAACATTATCAGACATCTTAAATAGTACAGAGAAGAAGGGAATGATCTCATTTTCCTGCACTGGATGTTCTTCTATGGTTAGGTTTTGGATGAATTGATAGAACCGGTTTCCTTTTTTTCTCCTATTTTCACTATTCACAGTTAGCTCTTTGTTAAAAGACATTTGCACATTATTTTGACCACTGAAGAATGACACTGTCATTTCAGAACTGTGCTGATGTGATTAAGGCGATACTAAATTATTCCAAGGAAACAGCCTGTAGGTCAGTTTTACTATCAAAACAGTGGCTTTAAGGAATTCTAATGCTAAAAAATAGAGAGTTGGGTATTTAAAATCTGATGAAAAGTTAGCCCTTATTCAGGAGAGTGCTTTTCTCCTTCAGAAACTGGTTCTCTTGTGCTTCTTTTTATTTTGTTGTCTGCAAATAAGTGTATATAAAGCAAGTAAGAGAAGTAATCTTTTGTGCATCCTGCTGACTTATCCATGTTGATAACAAGGCAACCATCACCAAACTCTTACGGTGCTGAAATCAACAGGGCTCCTACAACCGCTGTTGAAATGCATGGATCCACCACAGCTTGCATTGGAAAATGATGATTACAGGATGAGAGTCTCTGAACTTAAGTGCTGGAATCTATGTCAACACGCTTCTGTGAACAGCCTACCATACAGACACTACAGGGGGGCAGGGCTGCACACTTGCTCTTGTAAAAAAGGACAAAAGAATGGCTGTTCAGCATTTTAAAACAGTCAGTCCAAGGGAAATTTTTATACCTTAGAAATAAAAGGACATTTATAGTACAAACCTTAAGAAGTTACAATAGTGTAAAAAGTGTCAGTGCTCAGACTGGGTTAAAGCCCTTCTAGTGCAGTAGAGTCGTTTAGACCATCAGGGAGGGCAGGCCTCAGCATAAATGAATACATTAACATGACAATCCCCAAAGACCAACAGAAGGAAGGTGTAATGAACACCCTGGAACAGTATGGAGGGTATATATAGGGTGTGTTGCTTGTGCTGCTGCTGCACTGATCTTTACTGCGCTAGCATAAACCAATTCTAGCTGCAAGCCAGAAAAAAAAAACGCACTGAGCTTTCCAAGAGCTCCATTTGCTGTCATCCTCCTCATGAGACCACTTACAAGAGAAGTAGAAATCATGCAGAAGGATGCAGCCACATTTCTTTAACCTTGCTGTTTACTGCAGTACCACTGTGCAGTATTCACAAGACAGTTCCTTCTTCTCCCCAGAAAGCCTCTTTTGCCTTGCTCTAGATAGAAGACAGGTTTGGACTTTAATCTGAAGACCTCATAGCTGTGAGAAAAGTGGTATCATGAACATGATGGAGAACACAGGAGGTAAGGAGACAGGGAGCCAAAATTAACTTGTCCCGATTACATTGTGCGGCAGCAGGGCCACAAACGGGAAACTCCCACACCCATCTCAAGAAATGCGAGGTCAGCATCAGCATCTCACCCTCTCAAAAATTGAAGTGTGTCTTTCACCACACAGGGGTGAATTTGCTTTCAATGTGGGTTTGCAAGTGTGGACCATCAAGGCTTAACTAAGATATTTAAACGCTTAGTTGTTTACTCTGCAAATTTCTTAACATGCCACTTCTTCCTCTAATTTATATAGTTAGTCTTGAACTTTCATTTGGAGTTAAATTCTTTTCATTGAAAGTCTCACTGCAATGCCTCGTAACCGCAACACAGGCCAACAAAAAACATTTTGCCTTGACATAATTTATCTGCCTGTTCATTTCTGGCAAAAGACTCGGAGGTAGACAAAATTTATTGAAACCAAAAATGAAGTAAATTGCTACAGCAGCCAATTTTTGCCATTTTAGCTTTGGCAGAATGGCTAATCTCGTTCTCTCCTGGAATTCAGGAAATATATAGCAAGTTTAAGAACCGTAAGTTTTCCATGAAGAAAGAACCATAACTTTTTCATGATACACAAGCTAGGCACAACAAAGCGGCTGAGAAGGCATAATATCAATTACCATAATGCAATTTTCTCATGTCTAAAGTTTCACTCTGGAAAAAAATAGGAAATGTCATTGTAGAATTTCATTTCTTTCTGGTTCAATCTCAGCAAGATACACTAGCTTTAAAAATAGAGAACTTAAATTTTCAGGGTTGGTAGTTATCAGGGAAAATAATCTGAAAACTTCCAAGTCAAGTGAGAGTCCTTTTCTGCTTGTGCATCACCACAAAACCGGGTTCTGCATGGTAAATTCAGCTTTGACTGAACCCTGTGCAATCTCTGTCACCAATGGGATAACACAGGTGCAGGTGACCAACTTTGTGACCAAAACTTAGTACATTTACTGATACAAAACCAGTATCCAAATTCCTTTTATATATGGCGGTACTGTTTTTTTAACACTAAAAGTAGCAAGTGTTAAAAGCTTCTTTTAGTCACTAAATCTCCACAATTCAAACATACAAGAGGGAGAAATTCTGTGCAATAAGGTTATGGATTCGCCCTAGGTCAAACTACACATTAACCTCCAGATAACATCACCTACGAGTGTTCAGTTTCTATATATTTGATGTTACATTGTCAGGAACATGAGTAATTGCTTTACTTTAATTGGCTCGTTTTATGGAAGACCAGAGATTCCCTAGTAACTGTTCTGAACAGAAAACAGGACTGAAATTAGTGATGGGGGAATTAAATCTTTAGGCACTTTGAGGACTACTATTTTAAAGTGTGCCATCGACAATGAGGTATGGTGTATCGCCTGAAAATGACCACTGCCAAAATGCTGTGACAGTAACATGCATGTGAAGCTTTTTGCTTGTACAATATTTGTTAAGTACAATTCAAAATTGGTTTTGCCCAGAGTGAAGAAAAAACTGCACCTTTTCCTGTAGCTACCTGTTTAAAAGCAGCAGCTGCAACAAAAGCAGGCTATCCTCCTTCAAAGTCACAAAGAAGCACAGTATTTTCAATTTGCCACCTGAAAAACAAGTGCCACTGCAGTCGCTCTCAATTCAGGGACAGGAGTGTGTGCGACTGAAGAGAGTCACAGCCTTAAAGTGTCAGAGGTTTGACATGTCTCTACAATCATTGCACTACTGAAAGCAAACACATTTGGCAAGCCTGAACTAGCACATTATATATTTTACCTGTATTGTAAAAAATACATAATAATCGCCTCTAAGATAGCTTGTTTAAGAATTACAGGTCCAAATAAACATGAACTGTTTCAAGCTGAGCACTGAAGGTAGAATTTTCGAGTTAAAACCTCCAACAACCATTCCCAAACGTAAACGGGAACACTTTATCCAAATTTACTAAGTCCAGGTAAAACGGTATTACTAAAAAACTATGAAAAAAATCTGAATTAACTTGAGCACTAGGGAAAACATGGAAGCACAAAAGTGATCATCACTACACAGCATATTCAAAAATCTTCTGTGTCTCTTCCTTGTTATACTAAATGCGTAAGAATGCACTTGCGACTGAATTTTCCTTTGCTCATTTCAAAACTACAGACCTTTAATTTGATAAGCAGCTTTGTTTCTATCAACTCATTTGTAAAAAACACCATCAAGCTTGTGCTCATTAAATATATATATGTATATATAAAAACATACAAAAAGTACAAGATAAATCACATTAAGAAACTTTTACAGTGTAATTGTCCTGATTATTTTATTCTTAAGGGCCAAATTATTTTTTGTGCACAGAATCTCAATGTGACTGTTGTTCCAGAATTCAGCATAGTGCCACTGCACAGAATTCACCTTTCTGTGCAGTCCATTAAAAAAAAACCCCAAAAAACAACACACACCACAGGACAAAACATTCTTCGTAAATCAAATTCTATTTGTGAATTCAGCAAAATAATTTCTATAAAATAAAACAGCAAAATATTTAAATAGTATAGGGTGGGCTGTATCTGTTTTGCAGGGGTATTTGGTTTTTAGACAGGTTCCAAAAAAATTACACACATTCAAGTTACCAATTTTCATTTAAATACAGTATTTACTGATGCGTTTCTTGAAGTCTTTAAACAAATGTTTATTCTGGAATAGAGATACCTCAGAATTGTATTTGACTAACCAGTAGTTTCTTTTATAATTAAACCCTGCTTCTAAGGTTAAGATTTCCTGTATAATGGATAAAGAGCTAAGACAATTCTCGCTTTCAAGTAGAACTGTGAATGAGCAGAAAACCAGCATGTTAACTTGGTGCAGTGGCACTCACAAGTACTGTGTGATTTTGTTGACTTCCACTTCACTGGGATGCAGTAGAAGGAAAGTGTTAGAAGTTTATCTAATAAGCTCTACCAAAGAAACAAAACAAGCACACCAAATACAGTCTATTATGCTCCAGGCATCCTGGCATAGCAAATTTTTGCATATTTGTTTTAAACCTTTTAAATTCCTATTACTGAAAACTAAGTGTTCTTTATCCCACCCAGAGACAGAACTGTCAAACATCAGATGTGAGGAACATATGTGAAACCGAAAACCACTTGTTTGTCACATTTTCCCTCCCCATTTTATAGTCTAGGTGTAAGAAGAAAAAGTTCTGAGCAATACAAGTTGTCACATTGGGACAACTGCTGTCACATTTTTTTTTTTTTTTATTTTTTCCCCCTCATTGGCTACACTAACTTGGTGTGAAGCCATGCTAAATGTTACAGCATAACTATAGCTTCAAAGTGATTAACCTAATACCAGAATGAAAAAGGCAATGAAAAAAGATCTAGAAACAATGTTACATCACCAATTTTCCACATCAACCAAATAATTAAAAGGTTACCAGCCATTACGTTGCTCATAGTAAAATCGACTCCAGTGGCAAAGAATTAACATGAAACTATTTTTCTGGTTGACATGGATAGACTTTTTCGTTAAAGGAGTTGATCCGACTGCCATGAGGCAGGCAACACTGGTTGCAGAGCGCAGCAGATATATCAAGAAATTATTTTTTTGTTTTTGTAGATCTGTGAGTCTCATCAAGACAAAAAAAATGTTTCTTGCTCAAGAATTAACAGTCAAACATTAATATACTATATACACCTTTGCCATTTACACATTAGCATCAGGCCATTTATTACAAAACACTATACACTTTCCACTGCAGGCGGGTTATATATTGACAGCAATTTTCTGCAGATAAGACAGTGAATAGACTCTCCACTCCATGTTGATTAGGAATAGTTTTTCTAGTTTTAAATATTAGCCAGACACAGAGAAAGGTTGGACTGTAAGGCCTGGGTGCACAGTCTTGATGGAGCAAGTTAATCGATTATGTGCATTTCACTAATCTTTTGTCTGAGGCGGGGAAACTTCTTCACTGCCTTCATAGTTTTCTTGTGCTCGTTGGCCAGTTCGCTGAGGGTTGTTCATATGATGTGCTGCCGGGCCTGTATATGGCTGTCCATGCACGTGGTTATTCTGTAATAAAGCATAAACATTTTAAAGGGACATTAAACTCGTGGACCATTTCCTAACTCGTTACTGGCTTGAAAAGTGTTCTCAAGCGCACTGAGCTTCTTGTGTAGTAGTATCTCTATGAACATACATCACAGTTTCTCCATTCCTCTGAATCACATCCTTTACTTACCTTTTTAACTTTCATAGAAGGTAAACAAACTTGTAAAGATAAAAGGATTAGTTAAAATAGTAATCTCAGCTTTTGAATAACAAACAGTTACATGCAAAGCAAAAGCAGCAAGAAAGAAAAAAAAGGAGATTAAAAGAGGCTGCCTGTGTGCTGTGGACATTAAATTGTGCACTTATTTTATCAACAGATTCAACCAGCTTGATTTTTTCTCCTAAGACAATAGAAAAAGCATACCTGTATTTATGCAGCATACTTTAAGAGGGAAAACCTTAATGTTACAGAACTGAATGAAATCCAGACCAGTAGTTTTCTGCAGATGCTCTGCCCCAATTTAAAAAGTCATACCCACATCTGGTGAATGAAAACATCTCATCTATCTACTGTTTTGCAGCATTTAACCAACTGTGGAGAAACTAGGAATATGAGGATTGTGTGTGTTAGTGAGAAACGCCGTCTCTTGCAAGAAAGTGAACACATCACAGGTAATGGTGAGGTTACAGTATGTGTCTGAACTCCGGAGCTCAGAAAGGAGTGGGAAAATCTGCACGACTTACCAACTGCTCTGCTGAGAACATCAAGTAAGGAAAGCAAGATAGAGGGAAAATGGGTTTGGGCAGGAAAGGAAATTAAATTAGCAGATTTGGACTATACAAAACAAATTGGAACAAAAAATGGCAACTAAGTGGGGGATCTACTAGTTTAGTCAATTCAGTAAAAAACCTGGTTATGATTTCTTTCAGATCTGGCTTACCACAAAGATATTAACAAAGCAGCAATTTAACATAAAAACAGTTTCAGATTTTATATGTATTTAAGTTTTAAAGATCAGTGTCCATAGCACAACTTATATGTAATAAAGCCATCTGCATTTTTCTGAAAGCCTTCCAATTATGCCCAGTAAAATTCAGGCCTTGAGGCTTGATTTTGTATTTAAAAACGAGAAAGCAACTCACAAAAAGTTATCAGTGTCAACAAGTATGACAGACTCAAATTCAGTATGCACTACACTGTGATGCAATCTGTCCCCCTGCTCTTTCTATGGATAATCATAATCTATGGGTAATCCCTGATCTGGTAACATAAAAATTCTCACCTGAAACTCTGACAGTGAAACTTTTCCTGGAAAAAATGGAGGTCTATCTTTATTCCTCCAAGCATGATATTTGACAATAACTTACTTCTCGCTAAACACCTATAATTTAAGTTACCATAAATGCTAAAAAAAGCTAACCTGGAACTCTGAATAAATGGTTCAACCCTGAGCTTTTACCTGCTGATACTGGGAACCAGGTGAATGGGGATACAGTGGGGCATCTTCAGGTGGAGAAGACTCATGTTCGTCTGGGGCATCAGGATCATCTGGTTCCTAAAGTGTGAAAAAACATTTTATTTACTTCGCTAAAACCTACTACAGTTATTACACACAGAACCAATCCTGCGTGGAAGTGATTGTTTCAGACATGCTTGAAGAAAAATTCCACCCCACAGTGTCACCCATAGCTTGTATTGTACTACATAAAAATTCCCACTATCAACATAGTATTCAAAAAATAGACTCATTCATAATTTACTTCAAATGGTCAATTTCAATTCTATAACTGCTAATTCTTTAAGTGACAGATGTCTACAGAAACAGTAGCAGAAGTGGAAAAATGCATAGCAGTACATAACTGAAGCCAACAAAACAAGAAAATCATATCTATAAAATACTTATAAATTGTGTTACCTCTATGATGGCCAGAGACTGTTGCTAAGGTTATTTATTTATAGGAGCATTTTACTCAAATTTTTTACCAGAAGTCAAATTAATTCTTTACCTCCTCTGGGCAGAGTTCACAAGCTTTTGCAAGAGTCATTCTAGCACTGTGTGATCTCTCTAAGAAGTAGCCATTTGATGTTTCATTGCTTTGTATTGGTGGAGACCAATTATTATAGGTATATTGGGGATTGCCAGTGTATGGTCTACGCTCAAGCTCATCTCCAAGCCATTCTACTGCCCAGGTCCATTTTCTCTTCAAATCTCCATTGCTCTGCAGATGGAAAATTAACAATTCAGAATTATTTTCTCTATTCTTCAAAACAGAAATACTTTCCCTTCCTATACATCAGCTATCAGAGAACAGACCATCAACACGTGTTGCTGTTTAAAAGACTCATGAAATATTTCTTGCACAAAGAAAACTTCAAATTTGAAATGAAGTCTGCAGATCTGTAGCTGCATCACAGAATCATGAATGCACAATTTTAAACAAATCCCATATATTGACCTTCTTATATAGGAAGGTTCAAATGAGTTGTACTTGAAAGCTGTAATGTCACCTAGATGATGATTTTTTTTTGTTTGTTTGTAGTTTTGCTTGTTTGCTTTTTGTTTGTGGCTTTGTGGTTTGTGTTTGGTTTTGGTTTGGTTGTGTGTGTGCCTTGTGTTTTGGTTTATTACACAGAACTAGGAAAAACGCAGCAAGAAACAGAATGAAAGGTATCACCTGAAGGATCTGGTAGGCTACAGGACAGTTGCTGAAGAGAGCTACCATGCACTTTATACACTGGTAAGCTCTTTTCTGATAATGATTCTTAGAGCGCTGAATGGTGTCAAACAGTCCATCCCTGTCATCCGGGATTCCCTTAAGTGCATTGTGAATCCTACAAAAAAACCCCAAAACTTCAAGTGTTAGAGTTTCAGTATTTGAATTAAGACTTCACTTACAATGCAACTATAAAATAGATAGCTCATATTCTGACTTCTGGTTATAGTAAATCATAAACCTAACTTTATACATCACATATATAATATAATTTTAGCATGTCTGGCAATATTTAAACTCTCTGAATGAGATCTATAAAACATGTAAGTATGATTAATTCTAATCACAGCAATCACCTTTTACTGGTTAATTTCTATTACTTATTTTTAACATCAACTGCATTTACAAAACAGACCTGTTAACCCAATAAATAGGTCCATAAAGAAGTGGAACAGCTAAATCCTAAATGGAATGGTGACTTACATTGTAGTCACACTTCTCAAAGATATACTCTTTTAGAAGCAGTTCCTCTGAAGAGGAATGAATGGTACATATTTGTGCATGGGGATAAGAGACTTGGGCATCCCCTGGGACTAAGCCCACTTTCTGTGCCTTCTGCTGTGCAACAAAGGGTAGAGGAATTGCCACCCTGAAACTGTGCAAGAATTGAGAAGTGACATACTTTTGGATTTGAAAAGAAAGTCAGAGGAGGGCACGGAACCTACAATGATGTCTTGAAGAGCTACACTCATCATAGGAAAAGCAATTGCCCTCTTTCCTTATAGCCCTGGCAACAGTCAATGAATAGACTACAGGCAGCCAGCAACTTAGGCTCCATCTGTGAAGTGATGATAAGCTTTACTTCAGCTGATTTAACTCAGTGGTACCTGTAACACAATTATCCCAAGCTTGGCACTTGAACTTGTCAAATCAAGAGAAATTTATGAGAACAGGTCTGAAGCCAAAGAACAGCACCAGCCATCTCACAGTACAAGAATACAAGGGTCACTGAAGGATGCACACTGTCTAAGATCAGATGACGTTTCTTTTTTAAGAGTTAGAAGATAGTACCATTTACTAGGGACAGTTATGCTATTTGCTTTTTTTTTTTTTTCTTTTTTTCTTTTTTTGAAAGGGAAGACAAAGATCATCAAAACTATGATTATTACAGCAAAACCAAGAACAGGAGAGAGACCAGTATTTCATGCTACTGCCAGAAGTGACAGCAAGAAATCAGAATAACTGCAGCTGGCCACTTAATACCCCTCTGCTGAATCTTAACATAATTCCAATAAACACTGCTAATCCTGAAGCTGCAATCTTGAACACAAAGTGATGTACACCTCCAAGCACAGTGAAAGCCATACTACAACATTCAACCTCCTTCATATCTCATTATTTCAAACATAGCACTATCTCAAACAACCACTTCTATGATTTCTCACCAGTGTTTCCACCCTAAAACATGTTATTTTACTTCACATCTACTAAAGTATGCCCAGCCTCCAGCATTCTGTGGACTTAAAAAGACATCTTACAGAATTATTTGTTTATCGGGGAGAAAATATAAACAAACTGCATTATATATGCAAATCTGAAAGGCCCATGTATAAAGGGTATTCTCATGCCTTACCTAAACTGTAATTCCTATAAAGAAAATGAAGAAATCCCTCCAACTGAGTCTTGATGTTCTGGAGTGTGGTAAGCCAGACCATCATCTCCTCGTAGAGTATCTCCTAAATTAAGGCTAGGCAACTGGTAAAATCCAACGAGCACAGTCTACTTCTACAGGTTAAGTACACGAGTTCACTCCAATACCCTTACTGCACATGGCAAGTGTGATCTTACTTGAAGTATTTTCAGTGTCATATGAGACATGGTTGCAAATTATTTAGTAAATCCAATGCTATCTATATCCACTTATTATGAAACAGTGACATTTTGAAATATTGACAAGTAGCATGTTGATGACATTTATTTTGTGTTACCTCACTTACTACTACTACTTCTACACAAAACTTCTGAAAACTAGACTATTCTCTCAAATAGTCAGTATTTGCAATAATTACATTTTTAAAATCTCAACTTTCAAAGGCCTTATTCTGTAGACATATCAAAACTAGGTTTGAAACTGGATGAATATTTAATATATTGAAGTTAAAATTCTCTTGAAATGTGATCACATAAAGGTTATTTATGTACGAAATATGCTTTTCTCCCAAGTTCACACTTTATGCATGTCTTGGTATCACTACTACAATTGATGTTGTTGGCTTCTTAGTAAGGCCATGCTATCATTAGACCCTCCTGAATGAGATGTTCCTAAGAATCAATCTAAGAAACTCATAGTAAACACCAATGAGTTAAGCCAAAATGGCACATTCTCTTGTATGGGAAAAATCTTGGGTTTACAGGACTAAGTAGCAAATTTCTCAGTAGCAAGGAAGCTCAATGCGAAAAATTGTAGATTTATCTCAAAAATTGATATAAAAGTGGAAAACCACCCCACCTTTATTCCTGTAT
Organism: Podargus strigoides; assembly: GCA_028020825.1. NCBI lineage: Eukaryota > Metazoa > Chordata > Aves > Caprimulgiformes > Podargidae > Podargus > Podargus strigoides. Next base: position 10,197,615 of record CM051641.1, on the reverse strand, counting down.
TTTGATTTAATGTATATTTAGAAACAAACCTCTTGAAAGGATTAGCAACAGAACCACTGGGAAAACAAGCTGTACAAAAATTAATAATCTTATTTACTTGTCCTTTTGTAATATACTAACCTGTGAGTTTGCCAAGAGTCCTCAATTAATAGGATTTGCAGAAGCAAATCCAAATATGGTCGAAGCTCGTATGTATATGAATATGCAACCTTAAAAAGTAAAAATGCAGAGAACGTAAGAAAGCATTCCTCGAAGCACGCAGATTACATGGTATAATACAAGAACACAATTCATTTGTAGTGAAGTTAACCGTAATTTAAAGGATATTTCAAGACACAATGCATACTTTTTTTTTTTAGAAACAAAAAAGCTGATTGTGTCAGGGTTTTTTGGGAGTTGAGGTTTTGTTGGGTTGTTTGGTTCTTTTATTTGTGGGAGTTTTTTGTTCCTTTTTTTTTTTTTTCCTTTTTCTTTTTTTAAAAAATACAGTAGGTTTTGTAAAGGACAAAATGTTTCCTCATGAGTTTTAACACAATTGATGCTGAAGAAGCTACCTTTAAAAACACCTTTAGAATAGCAAAATTACAAACCAGTATTTTTGTACCATTGATATTGCTACTTTTAGAAAGAACGTTCAAAGCTTATCCTAAAATGTAAAATACATGGCTATCAAAACAGCATTAAAGTGATTTTATTATGATTCTCTCAAGTGCCAAACAAAATGACATGGAAAAATGTAATGTTTACATGGGGAAAAAATGGTCGTATGTAAAGATGACCTAACAGAAGTCAAAAATTTTATTTGGAGTTGAAAAGTGCGACTAACCTTACAGAGACTACAAAGAAAAACAAGAGAGTCCCCAAGACTCTTTCCTGAGTCTGAAGCCAAGTATGTTCTGCAGACTTGTAAAAAAGAACCTTACAAACATACTCAAAATAAATACAAGGGAGATCTTAGGAAATGATTCTAACTATCCATGCAACGTAAGAAGCTCTTTTATGGATAATGATAGAAAAGCTTTAGGAAATGCTCTTGCAATACATAAAGACCACCTCAGTCTACTTACTTTCCAACCTTAACATAGTGTTCCTAACTCATAAAAGGTCAATTGCTTTCCTAAAGTCATAAAAGGACTTCTCACAGTACTCCAACATGATATATAGACCTAAAAGTATAAATACTGACAGAGGATGCCATCTTAAGGGAAGTTTATTTATCAAGCACCTGTTCAGTACTTAATACAACATTCCTATAGATAAATATAGAATCTTGCATCACACACATCTATATTCCTGTCTTTCTCCTAGCTTTTTATTTTTACCTGCCAAAGAAGTTCACTGAGGACAGTGGAAGAGAACTGAGGATTCTCCCAACAGCAGAAACGAAGCAACTTGATGGTCTCTTCAGAGTTGCTGCAATCTTCAATAATTTTCTTCACATAACTAGTTCTCACAAACAAAATATCTGCTACGTTCTGCTGAAGTGCCATTATAGGTTGAGATAAATTAGGATCACCATAAGGGTTGGCAAGTGGAGGATTACCTAGAACAGTTATTACAGATGAAAAGGTACTGAAGTACTTCCAGTGTAGACACAACAGAATATAAATTGGTGTAACTCATCAAAATACAACAGATGGAGAACAACTCAACCCCTCCCTAACAGCTGATTTTCTTTGAAAAATACTATTTTTTTTAAGAAATAACTAAGTTTTCTGATTGTGAAGCTTGACACATACTGCGTGAGAGCGCTACTTCTCCCTCTCAGGTAAGATTACACAGTGACAATCAAAGCAGAACAGCTGGAGGCATGTTCATATGCAAGAAGAGAAATTACTGAGAGTTTTCTCAGTGAAATCCTCTTATCTGCTGAATTTATCTGCTTCACTGCTTGTGTAACACAGCCCAAATTTACCAAATTTTAGGACACAAGGTCTGTTTACCTTACCAGGCAATGGGAAAGGGTTCAGAGGAATATCTATGTCAGAACAGTCCCATCTGAATCTCTGGAGTGTAGAGAGAAGTAATATACTCTTGAAAGAATAAAAATTAATGTATCTTATTTAGCAAGCTTCATTTTGTGTAAGGAAAGACTGCTGATTTACTCCAGATGTTTCTAAATTGAGCGGTGTTTTGAGTTATTGTTTGAAGATGCCAAAAAAGTCAAAGAGATAACTTTTCTAGCTTAATATGCTGAAGCAAAACATAACTTTACTCTGCAAATAGTAATCATAATTAGTACTCAGAGTAATGTTCATAGAAATTATTATTTTATTTTTTTTTAGTACAACACTATGAATAGAGTGAATATACAATTATTTTTCACAGGTAGAGTTAACTTTTCATCGTAAGCCTCAAATAACACACTGAAAACAAAACCAAATCAAAATTGCCAAATGCTTCTGAAGCTTATTATAGAACAGTAAAATTTTCAGTTCATTAATCTTACTATAGCACATTCTAGCCTATTGACTTTATAGCCTGACACATCAAGCTGTAATGAGTTTGCCATTAAAGGGCTTCTCTAATTAGGTCTTCTAAAATATGCTTAATAGAACGTGTATATATACAGGCTATAAAGTCCACTAGCCCAATATTCTGTCACCATTTCTCAAAAATAACTGCACTCTATTCAACTACTGGAGATATTAATGCTTTATACTGTGGTTGACCAATTTCTAGCTGATTCTTTATCTTTCATAAATTGAAGTGCTGGCTTCTGTTTGTTGTCTTGTCTGCAAACAAGCACCAAATAATTTTCAAGACCTATCCACAACAATGCAAGATCTCTTTACTGATAAGCAGCATTAGCTATTTCAGAGCCTGCTATACTGTTTTTCCTGGGCAGATTACTTTTGTACTGGTAACATGAACAAGATCTATTATTTTATTGCCTACTCAGAATCAAAAGATCTTTACGCAACTCTTTACAGTGAGCTTAAACTATTCTAGAATCATAGAATCACTATGGTTGGAAAGGACCTCCAGGATCAAGTCCAACCTTTATCCCATCATCTCCCTGACCACTAGACCATGGCCTCAAGTGCTACATCTACTCATTTTTTAAACACCTCCAGGGACAGCGACTCCACCACCTCCCTAGGCAGCCTGTTCCAGTGCCTAACCACCCTCTCAGTAAAGAACTTCTTCCTAATATCCAATCTAAACTTGCCCTGACGCAACTTGAGGCCATTTCCTCTCGTCCTATCATTAGTAATTTGGGAGAAGAGACCAACACCAGCCTCACTACAACCTCCTTTTAGGTAGTTGTAGAGAGCAATAAGGTCTCCTCTCAGTCTCCTCTACTCTAGACTAAATAAACAACCCCAGTTCCCTCAGCTGGTCTCCATAAGGCCTGTTTTCCAGACCTCTCACCAGCCTCGTTGCCCTTCTCTGGACTCACTCCAGCACCTCAATGTCCTTCCCATACTGTGGTGCTCAGAACTGGACACAGCACTCAAGGTGTGGTCTCACGAGTGCTGAGTACAGGGGCACGATCACCTCCCTACTCCTGCTGGTCACACCGTTTCTGATACAGGCCAGGATGCCATTGGCCTTCCTGGCTACCTGGGCACACTGCTGGCTCATGTTCAGTCGGCTGTCAACCAGCACCCCCAGGTCCTTTCCCGCCAGGCAGCTTTCCAGCCACTCTTCCCCAAGCCTGTAGCGCTACATGGGGTTGTTGTGAAGTCATTTCTAAAGTCATTACTATTTTGTAATCAAAAAACCACTACTTTACTACTCAGTTGTTTTCCTATAAGGAATAGCCCAAGAAGCATGAAATACAGAACAGATTTCCATCTTGCGCCTTTTAGTATAGCAAATCAGTTTTGCTTACAACAAAGAGGCTTCTGTCTTTAAACAAAAGGAGTTGTTAAACATAAAAGGCAAAATTTTACACCTAACAGCTAAATATGCACAAAAGACATTTATTGATACATTCAATTGATCTAAGTAAAACTTAAAATTCACTGTACCGTTGATAGAAGACTGCATCCGCGATGACACATTGCAACAACGGATTAGCTGTGACACAACAGTGTACAGCTTCCCCAGTTCAGCATACTGGTATTTAATTGGAGGACCTGGACCTTCATCCAGAGCCACAAGCATGAAGGTTGCAGGTACGTTTAGTTTCAGAAGTTGTGTCTTCTCTGCTACACCTGTACGGGGGGGAAGAAAGAAGATACATTTTGTTTCTGGCACTGACAATACTTTTGGTGGGGGGTTTTTTGTTGTGCTTGGGGTTTTTTGGGGTTGGGTTTTTTTTAGAAAAATAACTACTGTGCACATGATCCGTAACTTTTCGTTTGCTGGGTTTTATTATAACCATCGCTTATACTTTCTGAGGAAAAAATTAATCAAATCAGTAAAGATGCACAAGAAAATTATGTTCAGCTGAAAAATCGCATTGAAGGAGAGTCATTCTAAATGACTACCATTTCTTAATAGTGCTCATTAGCACTTATGTAACTACCATCTGTGTTAATAGCAAAGCCTCAGAGAAATCTTTTGGACAAAGAAGTAATCTTTATATTGCGAGGCCCAGGATTGGATGAACACCCTCCACAGTATATTTCAGTACTTTTCCATCCTGTCCTAGACACATTGTTTACAAATTTAAGACACTTCCAACTGTGCCATACCATGCAGTAAATGTAAATAAGACCAACAAAATGAATTTAAGAAAAAACAAAATGAGAAAAGCTCCAAAACCAACCAAAAAATCAGAACATATTGTTGCAGTCAAACCGCAACGATACCTTGCCCATACTACACAGAAACTTACCAGTAAATTCAACATGTCCTTTCTGAGCTTGTACTCTGTTTCTCAATTTGATTAGAAGTAATGAATTTTCATACATTTCCAAGTTATTTCTTATCCTGAAATATAACTGGACCTTACCTACCACCTTGCTGGTAAGAAGGAAGAATCTGGAGAGCACCTTATTAGAGCTCTTTTATAGTATCTTTTTGATGATATTAGATAGTTTTGTAGTTACATCTTTTGTAGAACCCATCTCTTGCTTGCTTTGATGTGAATACATTATTTGATTTCTCAAAATGTCAGACAATTTAATATTTTTCCCAGAACCTGGGATGAGGTCTTGTGGCTTTTGCTGAGTGAACACTCTACATCCATACAGAAGCCTTCAGTTAACAGTAGTAAGACAAGCACAATTGCTTAATATTTCCATGTTTACCTTTGCAGGGTAGATTGTAATAGTGATCAAACCAACAAATAAAATTTAGTTGTGCTTTCCAATCTGGCTTCTAAGTGCTTTTCTAGTCAGAGGTTTCAACTGCACTGACTGATTATGTAAAGCTAGTAAAGAAAAAAGTTAGAGTAGAAGAATTTTCTCTCTCTTCTCTGAAATGATGTTAAGTCCACTCCGGGGTTCATGACAGAACCCTGCCTCACAGAGAATGCTTTAGTAGACAAAGTACATGAAAGCAACATACAGTATAGGTGAAATTAAATTAATTAATTTTACAGATCGGAAATTAAATTCCTTTAAAATTGTCTACCCACATGAAAGAGTTTCCAGAACTACACGTGTGTATGTCTGTGTCAATTCTATGTGGAAATACTGAAATGACTCCATTTGGACTGATAACAATTGCTTAACACTTCAGCCACAAAGTAACATAATAGAAACTCACATTTATAACTTGCCTGCATGAGCAGATAACAAGCAATGGCTGAGCTGCTCAGTATTATGGGAATTTTGTAAAATTTCCAAGGGAACTGGATCTCCTAGTTTGATACTACTTTAAACAAAGAGATGAAAATATCTTCTAGTACAGTAAGAAGGTTGGACTTGATGATCCTGGAGGTCCTTTCCAACCATGGTGATTCTATGATTCTAAGGAGAGGGTAATAAGGCTACCACTATGGAAGAATATCATATCTTGTTTAGAGCTTGCCGTAGAGAAAGATGCTTTGTCACTTTGGCTACCACACGTGAAAGAAATGGGCCCCCAACAGAAGAGCCTAGTAACTGGGGAAAGTAAGAATGTAGAGCTCTGTGACAATTCACTAGATATGAACCTGACTACCCTCATCAACCCAAGACTGCAAAAGCAATCCTTTATTTGTTTGACTTGCATTTTATTACTCTTAATTGCTCTTCCTCGGGGCAAATATATAAAGCAGCAATGTATTAACGCACCTGAGAATCAGTTTATTCAATCAATCATCAGTTGATTTTCAGCATGCTGGTAATGCTAAGAGAAAGCATGATTACAGCTGTTCATTTGAATGTGAAAAGGACTGAAAAGGATATCAGTTTAATTGCAAAAATGATTTTTGTTTGCAATAGTTACTTCAGATACTATTCATATTATTTTATTCTATTCTTAGTATACAGGCTAGTGATTTTCTATGCAAAGAACTTACACAATCCAGAATTTAATACAAGTTTTTATATACTTGTAAATCTATACTTATTTCTGTTTTCATTATGCAGGATACAATAAAGATCCTGAAGAAAAATGGGTGATGCTGGAAGTGCCACAGCCAGTATTTCATATCCATCAGCACAAAACTTATAACCATCTCATCTCAGTTACATTACAGCATGAGCATAATGGGGTTTAAGTATAACACCTGCAAATACAGGTAGTTCTACTACTTTTGCATTCAAAGATGCTAAAAATAAATATTCATTTGCAATCATACTCAAATCTTTCATTAGAAAATTTAGGATCTAGTTGTTATGAAAAGAATCACTGTATGAAGCCTGGGAGAACCTAATACTTAAGCCTTCCTATATTGCAAAAAACACTGGCTTTTGTTGCCTGTTTATCTTGGAGGAACTACAATATATGACAGATTTATAGTGGAATTTCCTGATTCTTGCATTCTTTTACCTCATATGATATCTATGGTGAAAGCATTTTGGCAAGCAATGATGTCTAAGAACATATACAGACTGAGCTATTTCCTCAGCCTCTTTAAAGAGAAGACAGATACAGTATCAGTGCTTTGCATTTATAGCTGTGAACTTCAAAAGTGAACTAAATAAATTAATATTGAAAGGCCACAGGTGGAATATACAGACAAAGCATGACATCAGACAAATAGACAAAGTATTGATGTTTCCATAAAGGAGAATCATGCATCTCTCTTTTCTAAAATTTTGTCTTCTGCAACTTCTTCAGGCTCAAACCAGTTGACAGCCCCACGTTTCTGTGTCTCATGACCTCCCTGCAAATGAGCTCTGAACAAAGCACCATCTCTCTTGCCATTTTTTCACTCCTACACCCTCCCAGGAGGACACAGTCTTATCGCTCCAAGCTTCTTGTGTTAATCTTCCAAGGACAGCAAGAAGACTAAAGCCCCAAATTCCAAACTGGAGGAACACAGATGCTCTAGAGAGCACTGACATGACATTTCATGGTAACGATCTGCCTGAGGCTGAAAAACTGCATTCTCCTGCTGTTATCTATGCAACTGGATCATTAATAAAAAACAGTTTATTACAATGTCATCAGTAAAAGTGTAATTTGCTTACCTAGATTGGCATACATCACAAACAGATTGAAGTACTGCTGCAAATGGCGCCCATGTTCAGATACTTCCCTTCTTAGAAGATTCAGTACTGCTCTCAGTAAATGATCACTTAAACTTAAGTTATCATAAGCCTATAAAAAAACATTTTAAAATCAGTGGTTGAAACTACCAAATTTTTGTTCAGTTTGATACTTTCTACTGTGTCAGAAAAAATAATTGGTTAAAAGGTATGGGATTCATACAAGCTTCAAAATACTAGCAGCTGGTTAGTCACCCATATCTCACAGAGACAGACAGACATACAGCGAATAAGACTCCCATCACTAAATACCATGTAAGTCCAAGAGACTATGCAAGTAGAGAAGTTTTTAACTGAGCTTTTTCTCCAATAGCAGCTAGACTTAAATACTCAGAAAAGCACATGCAGTTCCACTGTGAACTTCATAGATGAAGACAGACAACCAAATCATCTCTATAGGTGCATCTCAAAGACCTCACGAAACAAAACACTGTCAAAGCATACGCAGCTTTAACTTAATACAGATTCTTTTGCTGGATACAGTAGTGAAAATTCTGAGAAGGTAAGTGGAACAATACAAATAAAAAGTGTCTTACATTAAAAACATGACATAGAAAAGGTTCAAAAAGGTTGATCTTTTACATTTTAATACAGTCCAAACAAAAATTTTGTTATGACAAGTATTACATTAAGATTTTGGTGCTTTTTTGGTCAGTTCTAGATTTATAAAATTACACAACTCACTGTCTAGTCCCACGTAAGTTACGATTTTTGACAATTTCAATGTTGCTGGACACAGGGGAAGAAAACTTAGGGAATTCCTGCATGTTTTTGTAGTTTTGTTGTTCTTTATTTTTTATTTCCAAATTCAAAACAGGGGTTCATTCCCATACACATTACTTTATTATAAGCCACTACGTCTATTTTGCAGATTTCACACTCACAACTCAACTCAATGTTCTCAGTGCTACTTAAGTCTTCACAGAGATTTACAAATGAGGGGAAAACTAAAACTGAACCCCTCTGACAGCAACTCTCACACAAACCGGCTGAGTTACATCATGTTATGTAATGCACAATGGACTGTACACCTTTCCTGTGAACATTGATGCATCTACTCCAGAATTTACTTTACATTAAATGCTTATAAGGAAGAAGGAAGAATAAGTTTCAGAAGTTTTTAATCAGAAAATTAAATACCTGACTGGAAGGTCCAGGAGAGGCAAAAGGTGAAGGACATGGTCCATCTTGCAATGAAAAATGTGCAATAAATACTATAAGTTTTGCAAATGCACCTCTCACTTCTGCACTAGGACATTCCAAAAGATACTCAGAGAAGCGGTTTGAAACATTAAAAAGGACATTGTGTGCAAACCAAAAGCGTACATTCTTGCTGTGACGAAGAAGGATGCATAATGCATCATACCTGAAATAGAAGATGGCACAAGTGAAAAATTATGACCAAATGTCAATATTAATGAATTTTGTCAAACATATTCCTTTGCAGGATTTGAAGAAAATGTTAAAGGTGATCCTCAAACATTTTTGCTCACAAAATGCTTACAATCAGATAAATTGTAGTTCCTATGGTGATACACTCTGTTACTAGCAATCACAAATTAAAAAGATACCTCAATTAAAAAACTAACATTTAACTGTACATTTTACTTCTGTCGCCCATAAGAACTAAGACATGATACAACTCCTAGCTCCCAAACTACTATTCATGGCAGGTCCTAAATTGGCAACCATCATTCCCTCAGTACTGAAACCAGGGGAGAGGGTTAGCAGCAAAGAACATGTGAGTGGGATTTCATGAGCTGTGTATTAGACAAGTAACTAAACATGTAACTAAAGTAACCAAATATGTATCAGGAATTTATGTTATCATTTACAGATCTAAAAAAAACTTCCTAAAAACCCCAAAGAGTAAAGTATCTGGTCCAGAGAGGGTCTTGTGTGACTCTCTACTCCTTCCAGCAGCAATATTTGAACTCTTCTTCATCTCTTAAAATAACAGGAGCAACTTAGCTACTCTGAAAGTTGCTACTGGAGAAAAAATTTGAGATATATATTTACCATATATTACACAAGTAGTTACTAGTAGCTGATAAACTACTGGTCATCTCTAGTTCTACCAGTAGTAACCCACACTCCTTTCCCCACCACAGAATAACCTAGCTTAAAGACTAGAATGCTGTGGTGCTATGAATAAGATTGCACTATTCGTTAATACTACAGATTTGAATTACAGGCCCCACAGCAATGTATATAAAGCACTCTGCTAACATGTATATACATTTCAGAATCAGAATACAAATAAGTTGCAAAAATGGGTTGAAGAGAGCTTTGTTTAAAACTAGTCAAACCACAGGTAAACTATACTGAATAGACCAGAATACATAACCTATTCATTCTGCACTAGAGAAAGGTTCTACTCCTTTATTCTTTTTAAAAGACAGACAAAAAACTAGATTTAAGCTCTGTTTGAAAATGAATTTTGAAGCTGTTCAGCTCAGCAGCTCATTTTAAGGCACAGTTTCTTCTCAGTATTTTCTGTTCAAATTCCCCCCCCCCCCCTTTTCATGTGCACTTCAACCATGGGGAGAGGGGAAAATGGGACAGACCACTGAAACCTTTTATTGTCATATGTATATAACTGGGATCTTATCAGATATCAAGCTTCTAAAACTGTAATTGCTGTTAAAAGACAAGATACCAATCACTAGCAGGGCCACGGACTATTTTCTTTGTATGAAATCCTGTGGTGAAGAGAAATCTAGCAGCAAGCTGAATACTAATCATTGTTATTTCTTCTGCTTCAGGCAACAGATGATCTTGTCCTAAAGAAAAATCAAAATACTCACATGTAGACAAAGTAAAGCAATTTACTTTTAATAATTTAACTGATTCCAGATTACTATTCTGTCTGACACTGTTCCAATTTTAACAAGAAACTTGATCAAAACAGCCTCTAGCTTCTATAATGTTTGAAAATATAAGCTTTAAGACAGGTACCTGGAAGCTAACATATGTCTGATTTTTAGTAATTCAGTATCTCACCTTTGAGAACTGTCTTCAGCACAACAGCCCACAAAGTTAAGTATTTTAACAACTCAGTACATAAGATGAATAATAGCTGACAGTTTATCAAAGTATTTTTTGCTAAATATTCTGGCATGTTATCACTGATGAACAACTGAATAACAGATGTTTAACTGCACAAGTCCACAAAGACCAAGTATTCAAAGTAGAACGCGCAAAGTTTTAAGTGGCTACACAAATTCTTGACAGCACAAATCAAAACTTTTCTTGAAAGAAATTAATCCGTAATTATTGCACTAACATACTAACCTGGAGGAGGATTTAAGTAGACGCCATTACAAGTAAGCAACTTCTTTATGAACTGGAAATATTCTAGGCTGTACTGCATACGATTATGCATGAACTGCACGTTCTGCTTCCGTACACTTCGTTCAATGGCTGACGGCATTTTAATCTGATGGGGTTTAGTGGTGATAGCAAGTTCTGAAATATATTTTATTAGTTCATTGTCTTTGTCTATTGTGTCCATACGTTCATAAAAAAGAATATAAGCATTCCACCACCTCTTCTGGCGTCTGTAGGACATACGCTTCATCATGTGATCAAATACTTCTCCCATGTATTCTCCACCAAAACACTGATTTTTCATTTCTTCATCATCGTCCATTTTACACTCTGTCACATCTCCATCATCAAATTTATACCACCGATTCTTCTCACCATCTCCACCATTCCTCTGGATAATATAAGAGTAATAGTGTCCACCGCTGGCCTGGCCGCTGTGTACAAGTACACCAACAAGCCTGTATTTTGTGCTCCCAGAGTGTTCATTTTCAGACTGTTCATTTTGTATTATCTGATTTTCAGGATTTACATCATCTCCTTCCAATTTAGCTACACCTGCCACCGTGTAAGGCTCCATGTCCAGCTCTCGTGGAAATTCAAAATAATCATTGAACTTGATTGCACATTCCCTTTCCCAGTCATAATCAAATCTTTTCAACTGGATTGCAAGAACTGGAGGCAACTTCTTAATCAACAAGCGTTTCACTGTATCAACCTAAAAAAGGACATGAACAGTTATCAGCTTTTAAGTTTCCATTCATATACTCTCACCAACAACCGAATTCAGTAATTAAAGGATAACTTTTTTTTCCCTCACCATGAATCAAGACTGAACTGGGTATGGCTGTAACATCACAGTTGTACACGATGTTAATATAGAAGGAATCGTTACCTTTTTGTTGCATTTTTCACAATGATACGCATTCGCACCTTCCAGTAAATCTCCTTTGACGTACTGTTCCAAAGAATCGAGAAGGTTTTGGTGATTCCTTATATCTACATTCAAAGTTGTGAAGGATTCCTCGCATTCGTACCTACCAATGAACAGACAGATGTAAGAGAAAGGTAGAAACGTGTTCAACTTTTATGTTTTACAGGTGCTATACAACACCTTACTGCAAAAGTTATATTTAGCATTTGATGTTAAGCAGTAAAAAAAAAACCTGTTTTTTATTGCAGTCTTCCTACAATTACATCACGGTATCTGCACACTGGATTTTTTGATCTGCACTAACTGTAGTTATTTTATGAAGATCATAGAAATGACTTGTACATCTCAAGTTCACTGAGAAGATCATGCAAGTTGAATCTTTTAGCATATCTTTTCAAAGCAGCTGAAGTTGCATAACAGACTCTTTAACTTATGCTAGTAGAGAAGCACAGATATCAGAGCAGAGTACTTTTTCTATCACTGACCTTTACTGTCAGGAATCAGACTGATAAACACAAATACAGTACCATACCCAGAGACAACAGTTCAAACCAGATAAAAAAAAAAAGCTATCTTCATGAAATCACTTCGCATATTTATGACTGGCTTTGACTTACTGTCTTCTGATATAACCTTCAAACAAATTTCTAGCAATGAACCAGGAATGCTTGAGAGAGACAACGAGTCAAGACACCTTGGAAACAATTTATTTTTTTAAAAAAATAAAGAAGTGATGAATAAATTTAAAGAGCTGCATCTATTCCAAAATAACCCTGCAGGACCTGTTTTTCTGATAGGCAGAAGCACTATAGTCAACAGTGAATAAGTTAATAATAAATTAATATTTAGAAATACTTCACCAAAACAGTAATAATCATTCATCTATTAAATAACTTATAAATTTAGAAAGGCTGTTAATCTGTCAAACCCCAACTCCTAAACTACAATCAGGGTAACATTTTTATAAGTACAATTATGTAAATTCAGTAGAGCTCCAAAAAGAGAGGTAATATTTCAGGATAGTACATAATGTCAGGAATGAATGGTAACTCATGTTGCTTCACATCTGTATCTTCCATTTAATTACCCATTGCATATAAAATAAAATCAGTGCTTTCATTTTATCTCACAATATTTCAACTTCTGGTCACACATGTTAACTCATGAAACTTAAGATGTCCCACTTACAAGTTCTTCTAATTCACACATGAGCTCAACTGAAGTTGAAAGATTACCACAATAAAATCGGTTTGTATCAATGTTTTTTCCTGTATTTTAATTGCTAATTGAAGAATAACAGCAAATGCTCAACTTTCACAGTAAAGAGAATTTGCAGTGGCAATGTGCAGAGAGATCTGTATAAATTAAGCATCGCACATGATCTGAAAGATGTAGTGAACAACAAGGCAGCCAACTGTTGAAAATTAACAATTCCGTCATTAGGCCATCTTGAATCTTGTACGCAATTTTAATCATCCACCTCAAAGGGGATACAGAAAGAAAAGTCTAGAGAAGTACAACTGTACAACGCCGAGTTCTATTCCTTCACAAGGCATTTGTCATTGATCTCCATCATCAAGACAGCGGGATATATACTGTCAGTCTGATTTGGTATGGGTATTTTTTTACATACCCTAAATGAAGCTGAAATTCAGTATTCACATTTTAAGTTAATTAAAAATACAGCAGAAACTTTCTGCACTGTTCTCCTCAATTACAGTTTACATAGCGAGTACGAACAGAGTTTTACTCATTGGAATGGAAGATTCATACTTGGGCCAGCTCTATCCACACACTACAGAAGACAGCAACAGCTGTTGGCCATGTCTTAAAATTTCATATATTGCATTTGGTTCCTAAGTGGCTTTAACTTTTAACATGAAAAAACTGTATACTTTCCTCCCCTGATCAATACACAATGTTTCACATATATTGCTTCTACTTAGCAGATTGTAGTCAAGTATTACAAGGCACTTGAAGACAAATTAATGTTAAGGCTGTAGAAAAAACAAAGTAGCAAATTCTATTAGCTTTAAAAATATCCACTGAAACCACACAAAAACCCCACTCTTGACTTTTTAGTCACTTTTATATGGATACAAACACAGGCAGCTTTTCTGTAAGGGAGAAGAATCTTGAAACACTTACCGATGTGGGCATCCTTGACAAATCTTCTGATCAGCAAAGGACCCTCCTAAAACTTTACTTAACATTGCTGGATGGCCCAAAGCTTTTAAAGCTTCATCTAAACTGTCCACCAAGGAATTAAAAAATTCTAAAGCATCATGCTGTTCACGTAGATTTACAGGTTCACCCCAAAGTCTGAAAACAAAAGCACATTCTTGTCAAAATCTTTTTTTGTTTTGTTCTCACAATTTCTTTTTAAAAAAATATATTATTCAAGCAATTAATCCCTCTTTCTTACTGAGCAAAACTACTTATTGATTGATGATGTAGTATACCACCTCACTCTGTCCTTGACACACACTTACTGGTAAGCAAAAACAAGCTTTTGTGTATAACTTCGTACTTAATTTGAAGTTTCAGTATCAAGATCAAAAACTGCTAAAATTCAAAATAACCATTGTTCTGTAAACTTCAGTTTATTAACAAACTTCTACAGAACAGTGAAAAGGCAGGACAACACAAACAATGCCGCACAATTTCTGCTAATTTACAGTTAACCTCACTATCATTTCTTCTACAACACTTTCTGCATCTACAAATGCAGTTTTTTTGCATTTCAGTGGTCCAGTGAAGAGATATCAAAACTAAATTTTCAATTTACCTAAATTGTTTCCAAAACCCTCTTGGTACATAGTACTGTAGCCTGGAAGCTGCTAAATGACCAAAAATTACTTGAAGATGCCTCAGAACTCCAATGTTGTACTCTTTTCGATCTTCTGTTTTACTCAGTGCTGGTTTGTCTTCATACTGATGTGGATAACCAAACACATCATCTCGTGGGTCAACGTTGCTCTGAAAAGCAGAAGAAAATTTATTCAATTAACTTTGATATGTAGCCATCTCATAGCTATTTGTATCCCTTGTTTAATTTAACAACCTAAGGTGATTCATATTCTCATCTGAAGAAACAAATGTCTTTGTATGCAACAATGGAGTTCTGGTGGCAGAAGTGGTATATGGTGCTTTCAAGTACAAATCCATGAGGAGGAAAGTCTGCAAACCCTGCTACTTGGATCTTTTGAATTGCCTCTGGCAGTGAGCCTATTCAAGTAAGAAATACTACGCTATTGTCCCCCCTGCTAGTGGTGGAAAGCAAAGTGATTAGTAACTTAAATTTGTTATAAACTTTTCATTAAAAAGAATACTAATTTTAAAGATAAGCAAGTTTTACATAATTAAATTTACCTCGTTGTCCTGCTTTTCATCCCCAGACATGTCATCATCTACATCACTGCCTGTGCCTTCAATTGCAAGAATCCCATTCCTGATAGCTGGAATCATGTACAGCTGCTGAATGACAGAATTCATGTAACAAGTGGCACCAGCATTTTTTAGTCCTACAAATCCCTTTGGTGGTCGAGGCCCAACAGGTGGTAGATATTCCCATTCTGTAAGCGCTTCACAAGCTAAAAGAAAATACGAGAATGTGGTTAGGAAACTATTTTGTTTTAAAAGAATCAGACCATCAATGCAGTACAAAGGGCAGCTGCATAAAATTAGTCTGTATCACACTGCAGTTTAATAAAACAAATGTTCCACCAAAAAGGTTAATTGCTAAAATTAACACTTTTCTGAACGATACTTCTATCTGCAATCTTAACATTATACCATTTTCTTCTATTGCATAACTGAAAAGGTGGCCAAACTCAGTCTATTTATGTATCAAACAGAAGTCTTCTCTCAATACTAGCAAGATTCTCAGATGAAGAATTCAGATGAATGAATCCAGAATATATAAGCAATTTATAAGCCTTTCACAAATTTGTTATCTTTTTAAAATTACAATATTTCACTTATGTCCCACTTTTCCTTGCCAGGATGTGAAACAGTTTTAGATAATGTTATCTATATGACTTGTGACAGATTTTCTTCCTCCTGAGCCTTCTCCCTCAGACCTCTCACACCTCTTCAGAATACATTTACAATAGCAGTTTTCCTATGCTAATCTATTGTTCTGTGGTTTTAACACAAAAAAATCTGATGTAAAGGAAAGTAAGAGAGCATCAGTGTTTATAAGCAAGCTTTACAAGTGTTTATAAGCAAGCTTTACTTGGCATATGAAACACACAGCATGCATGCACAGTTCATACACGTGTTCTCTCTTCTGTCTGATGTACCATGGAGATCTGGCATTCTATCATGCTTAACAAATACTCAAGTAGAAGGAAACACCATAAAATCCTTCTAATTGTGAGGTGATAAGAAATACACCACCTCCCAACAGGGAAAAAAAGGGATGAGGCAGGGGAGAAAACTATAAAGCTGCCCTTTTCATTTGTTCATCTGAGATGAAATCAAACAGGAAGAGACTGAAAAACTAAGTCACATGACTCACTGATATCAACAACTGGGCAAGTAGCACTGCCATTTTGAAAGGCAGCTAATTCCCAGTATGGGATACTACTTCTAGTTGCTTAACAGTTTTGGTTAACTATTCAAGTTTAAACATTCTGTTAAATCACAAACCAAAGAATGGTTTGAGTTGAAAGGGACCTCTAAGGATCATCTAGAGTCCAACCTCTTTGCCATGGGCAGGGATATCTTTCACCAGATCAGGTTGCTCAAAAACCCATCCAACCTGGCCTTGAACACTTCCAGGGACGGGGCCTTCACAACCTCTCTGGGCAACCTCGTCCAGTGCCTCACCACTCTCATCACAAAGAATTTTTTCCTTATGTTAAATCTACATCTACCCTCTTTGAGTTTAAAATCATTGTCCCATGTCCTGTCACTACAGGCTCTGGTAGTGTGTCCCCTTCTTTCTTATAAGCTCCGTTTAAGTATTGAAAGGCCACAATAAGGTCTCCCCAGAGCCTTCTCTTCTCCAGGCTGAACAACTCCAACTCTCTCAGCCTTTCTACCCATATCAGCTTGAGTTTGGTGTGTGTCATCCCCCTCCTTGCCCCTTCCTTTCCCTGTTAATATTACAGCCAAAATGGTTTAACTATCCCATTTACAGCTGCAGAAAATATGCTCCTTTTTGTTCATTTTTAAGAAAGTCTTACACGCTTTTTATTGATAACAAAAACTGTGTTAAGTATGTGCCTTTTGCCATCCTTGTGAAAAGTACCCCAAGTTTCACTTGAACATCAGCTTTTGAAACACTAACATCTGTAAGTTTTTCTATGTACTGCAATTGCTATAATCTTTCTCCAGCGAGAAGGAGGAAATTCTTTAAGTGCAGAGCTGTGCTGAGACAAGGGCAAAACTGAAAGAACAAATGTCTGAGAAAGGACTACAACAAGCAGAGCATGACACAGAACTAAAAAGGGAAACAGGACAGTGGACCTGTGTTTGTGTGCAGACAATGATGACAAATTAGGTGAACAACCAAGAGACTGGCACTAACGCTAAGCTGAAGATACCTGATGAGGTTCTGGGATTGGTTAGGCAGAGCCTGAAACGATGAGACAAAAGTAGAAGATACAGACAGAATGAGGTTCCTGGGAGCTGGCAGGGACAAAAGGGAGTAGCCAGAGACTAGGGTAGGAAGGGTCAGACTGTGTAAATGACTGGGGCTGGAACTTGGGTGCAATCACGTAATGCAAAGTCAATACATTTACTGCATGAAGAACAAATAAAGGCTACACTAAGAAACTTTTCAAAATTTTGACAGCCTGATTTTGCAACATAAGCAGCAGCCACAAACCAACCACAAACCCAGCATCTAGTTTGGTTGATAATATAAACAAAACCTATACAGAATATATACATTAAAAAGTAGAAAAAAGATAATAAAGAATATTACATACTAGTGATCGCTGTACCTATGTAATACATTTCAGTCAAGGTGTCTACTATCTGTTTCAGATTTCGGACACATCCAACTGCTAGTGCAACTAGTAGCTCAAAGCCAGCATTAATAGTAGCTGGTGAACTACAGACTGGTATGGCCTGCTCAGCAGGCAATTCTCCATTTCTCATATACTGCAGATAAACATTGGATGCTGGAAAGATGAAATCATCTATCAACTCCTGAAAAAAAAACAAAAGAAAATAAATCACCTGTTAACACAGAAATGCACACTATTTTATAACAGAATAAGAGTTGCGATATAAATGAATGTCTGAAAACCAGAGTAATAATTAAAAAAACCAAGCATGAAAATTGTGACCAATACCATAACAAGCTTTTAAATTTCAAACAGAGTAACTCCATTCTAAAGTGGGACCCCACAAGTCCACCCCACTCCATCCCCTCCGCAAGTTAAAAATATGTCTGCATTATTATTGATTGGTAAAAGTTTTCTTTTGCCAAATCATATTATCTACAAAGCTCTTTATCAATTAGTGCTGAAAAACCCCACATTGCTGCTGTACAGTATCAAAGGTACAAAGAAAACACATCTGATTAAAGAGACGCTCCAATGTCACACATTTGTTCAAACTTGCCATAAACATTAATAGCACTAATTAAGAACATGTGGAGAAAAGACAATACTGGGCACTGAAAGAAAGCAGTACAGGACTACCCTGTATCTAGCTCACTATCCCTGTGTGATGATTTCCAAGTCTTGGAATAACACCTCACTAGGTCACAGCAACTCCATATGCAGTGGTTCCGAAGAATGAGAATGTTAAGTACTCTTAGGAATGAAGCATGTGATTATTTTTGGTTTTTAAATACAGTTTTAAAGAAAACACTAAACTCCAATTAGAAGCCCTTGTCAAACAGTTAGGTTGGGACCTTTTATGATTACAGACCACATGATGCAATGCTTCTTTTTACCTATTAATACAAAAATAATTTTACAACTCCATAGGTCAAAAACTTGGACTTACTTTAATGAGATTAGCACCTCCTTTTTCGCAGCCAATATGATATTTCTTCTCAGGTGTCTGGAATGCTAACAACTCTTTTGTTACTCCGAGGTGACCCTCTAAGATAGTTTCTTCGACACCTGTTTCCCCTGTTCTTTTTACTTCATCCTGCCATTTCAGAGAAAGTTAGGATACTCTAAATAATATGCATTTCCAAGCTTAAAACTGTACTTCACAACAACGCAGCAAAAAGCTGATAATCAGAAATAAATTGACCCTAAAACTTACCCTAATCCTCTTAAGCCAGTCAATTTCATTATTGAGAAGAACTTCAGCATTGGGTACATTAATATTACTGTTGTAAGCATAGTTAAGAAGATGTCTTAAGAGAGTGAAGTAGTCTCCAGAATGCTTAGCTCTCTCTCTTGCAGTACTCTGTGTAAACCAAAACCAAATCATATATATATTCATATATTCATTCATATGTAATTCACAGACACTTCTACTTATTGTGCAACACTAACATATTTTCCCTAAAACTGGCAGTAAATATGAAATAAGTCTGAGATCATTTTTAACTTTTCAGAAGTTTACAACTGTATTTAGCTGTTAATAAATGACTTTTGGACTACTTTAGTAGCAATTTCTATACCTGAATGGGAAACAGTGAAAGTGATCAAATGTTGATCAAACAGTGAAGTGATCAAATGTTCAGGAGAGTCATGAGCATGCAAAACTGAAAAGCCCTGGCAGGCCCAGTTAAAGAAGGCAATAACTGTAGGTACTGATCTCATCTGCTAATTAATGACTTTTATTTGAAGGTTAGCATTCACTGAAGATCAAATGCGTGTATTAAAGCTTACTTGTTCATGCTCTTATCAGAAAACACAAGAAAGTCCCTTTCCCTCTCATCTAATTCAAATTGAAATCGACTGTGCTGCCTATAGGTCAAAAGGAATCTGTATTTTAGTGACTGTTAAGAGCAATTTACCTTTTCTTGAAGATATTTTGCCTTACTACTTTTTACAGAAATTCACAGTGTACTGACACCTTTAACTCTAAAAACTTACCCCTAGAACAGTAAACAGGAGGGTAATGAAGAAAAGGAGAGGTCTCTGTCCCATGCAACACCTGGTAGCCATTAAAAAGAACTGCTCCTGTGCCATCTGACGAACAGTCCTGGAAATCATTTAATAGAAACATTATCTCCCTATCCAAAGAGGACATTAAAAACCCTCACAATTAAATTTGTGCTTATCTGCTTAGTGCCATTTTCTAAAACTGCACCCAATGTAATAAATGGGAATACCTGAATTATTCACTACCCATCATATTGTTTCTCCTTGTAGTGAAATTTTAGACACGTGAATTACTATTACAAAACCTGCTCCACAAATCAAGTATCTAAAGGTAAAAGGAAAAGAAACTTATCAGCACCTAACCACTAAACCTGTGCAACTGCCAATACATACTGCATAACACAACAAGCAAAAATACACGTTTCTCATTTTCTAATCAGCACCAGTTATGCCTGAAAGACAGAACTACCCTAGTAAAACTGCTCTTATGTATCACTACAGTAGTTTGCTGAGCATCTGTGATCAAAATTTATCATTAGTAAAAAATGAGAAAAGATGGCCTCCTGAAAATTCAAGTGGCTAGAATTAAAGGAAATTTTTCATCTAAGAACATCTAACCACAGGAATAACATGGGAAGGGACAAGCTTAAGGAATAAAAAAATTAAGGCAAACCCTATTCTTTCAAGTTTTAAGATTGTCTGGGCATTGTATCTTGTAACACTGTTAGAAGCAACTCTGCTTGGGTGAGGAGAGAATACAGATGAATGGTGTGCTTTATCAAAGTACCTAAACATATAGGAAACTGAATTTTACAGTGTCCTTTTTCATGTGGCTGTCACTGTCTTCTGTTCATGATGTCACTGTGGAAAGCACAGGTAAGAATGCTATGTCCTTTGGAGTTCTTCTACATGCTGTTAACAGTGCTTCAAAGTCATGCGAGAACGACCGTGAGGTCAGAGCAAAGATGCACCTAGCCGAGCACCTCATCTCTCGTATACATGCAGGAAAGAGCACAAGATGAAGGAAGCATAGAGTGACACTTCTCCAGAATGTTCTCTCAGCTTCTAACGATCTGTGGTTCAGGAAGACTACCAAAAGCAGTATTTCATAGCCCTCACTGGACAAATTCATGAAAGAACCCCGCAAACTATTTCCAAACTGAAGGTTTACATTGCTTAAATGTTATGCTCAAGAAGCTCTTATACAAAGAAACACTGTTCTCCATTTATTCTCCCTTTGCCACTTCTGATTTTAAATTCCTCTGTGGTATTCTTCTCCCACCATTTCTCTTTTCTCCAATGCAAAGTGCCCCAAGCTATTCAGCTGTTCCTCAGATGGAAGTCATTTCAGAGCTTTCATCTCCCTTCTTACCCTTCTCTGATCTTTGCAAGTTCTACTACTTGCTTTGAGTTGCAGAAGACCGTGGGGTGGAGGGGGTCCTGCTTTGTTTTTAAATAATAATTGACATTTTATGGGAATTGATTGCTGAGCTGAAGTTTTCATAAAACTTCTCACAGAAATTTGTTTTCAGATGCAACTCAAACTGCTTGGGACACATCACATAGACACTCCTCAGGTTCATGCACTTAAAGGCATGAATGAAATACATAAAGGTGGCATTTTCCTAAAAAGAGGAATGCGACCAAGGAAACGCATACTTCACACTTATTTTGTCTCTAAGGAGTATTTATATTTTTGTGAGGCTGTAACAATCTAAGAGCTCTAAGGAGTCATGGGAGGGGTGCAGCTGCCTTAACACAGGCATTTAGTGCCATGTTAGATACCAGGACAGCAGCGTAGAGCTGGCAGACAGAACACGAATTTACACTTGCCTGGTGAAAACAGCTGGAGGCCAAATGCCTCCATTAAGGCACACAACCTGAATCCCCTCCTATTGATAGCTCCAGGATACAGATTTCTATTTACTTAGCAGAAGTCATCCTCTTCAATGGGTATAAGTGCCATTCCTTTACACAGGCAGTAAGAATTTTTATTCATATGGGCCACATATGTATGACCACCAAACACTTTGCAGCCATCAGCGGAATACTTCTGGGTTCCAGAATCATTTAGGACTGTTCAGCTACCTACTGTTGACTAAGCCAGCCTTGTAGTCAGCAGTTGCCACTATAAAATCAATTACCTTGTAGAGTAAGAACTGCTCTAGTATTTAGTATTAAACATTTTGCATGCTGTTTCTCAATTTATAAGTATCAAGGTTATGCTATGAGGAAACAGCAGGAGTTCCTTACACTCTCAAGCTCTGAAAGAAACAAACAAAACCCAGCAATCCATCTGGTCTTTTCTGAAAGATCATATTAGTGAGATCTGAACTTGATCATCTTCCTTGTCTTTCACAGTGCACAAACCCCATTTTTTCACATGCATATTTTTGCTCACATTGTTCTCTGATTGAGGACAGGAGATTAGAGAACAGTAGTTGAAAATGGAAGGATATTTAGAATTCTGTCTGGTATTTGTTGAACTGCAAACATTAATTTGTTTCCACATTAATTCAGAAAAGGAACTTGGTTTTTTTTTTTAGCTTAGTTCAACTTCACCATCCTCATTTTCAAAGAAGTCTTCTGTTTCTACTCATGTTTATGCTATTCTAACTATCATGTAATAATGAACAGTTGCATTTTAAGTGAGATTATCATACGTATCAGAATTTTTACAAGCATATGAGAGAAAAGAGCTCAACTGTTAGCTTCTTGTACAGACAGTATCTGGTGGAGAAATAAAGATGAGATAAGGAGCTAAGCAGCAGTCCACTTGGATAAGAGAAGCCCTGAAAAATTTTATCCCCTCTGACAAAAATCACAAACAAACCCCATCCATTAATGCTACTCTTATTTCTAAAGGGCAAAAATCTAACATACTTGGGGAATTAAGCCACTGTGCTTCAGACTCGGGCTGACATGCCAACAAAATATGGAAAGAGAAGCCCCAGCTTGGGGGGACACACCTAGTTTCTTCCAATATTTTAGGAAGAAAAGTACATCAACTATTCACTAGGCGTAACAATATGAAATAGTTGGTATTCACATTCAGCCAACAAAGCTCAAATCAGCAAGAAGAGTAACCATTAGAAGAGACTGGCAGAACTACAACAGGTATTCCCATCTGTAAATCAAGACTGCAGGTTTTGCTAAAAAGACATTCTACCTCCATCACAAACTGTGTTAGATGGAACCTGAACAATGAAATTCAGAGACTAAGCTGTTAAAGACTTACGAATTTTTAAGTTTCCAATTTGAACCAACAGTTCACTTAAGGAAATATGACCAGAACAGAAAAATCCTCACAAAGAACATCTGCAGTGTTCAAAGACTGAAAGAGAGGTAACTAGTGTCATATCAAACACTAACTGAAATATAAACAAATGCTGGTGAACACTTGGGAAACTGCACTTAAATTCCAAATACAATGCCAGAAAGCCACATAACTACAGTGAAACTTAACATAAAAATTAGCACCCATTACTTATATTTGTGCAATTAGGATCATGTAAAAAAGCCACAAATCTGATAAATCTGTGGACTCACATCAAAAATCAAAGGATGGTGCAGCACTGACACTTGCCCATGCTATTCAGCTGTACCAGTACTCCAAATTTGACGCGTGGCCAACCTACACTTATTGTCAAAATAGTAACTTGATATCAACTGTTGACAGTTTAAAAAATAAAACTTAACTGATTTCTTACTCATCAGCCTTGAAAGTTACCAAAAATAGTGAAAGACAGCTTGTTTCATTTTATGTGTAAAATTACAGCATACATTTGTCAGCATGGTGTTTTTTTAAACTTCTCTAACTTAAGTAATAATAACAAGTTTCAGTGAAGCTGAAAATTCAACATCCTGTACCACAGGCTCCAAACTAATAAAGCTTGGAGAATTCTGATAATACTGCACAGTTTCACCAGTGTGTGCAAACAGTTCATTGTGAAGAGGTATTATTGATCCATCTGTTATGGTAAATATTCCTGAACATAAGACTTCTACACCTGTTTTACCTAGAAAAGAAAAAAACCCTTACAACATGGTGCTGAAATCCTGACCCCATTCATCTGAGTGCACCAAACATACTAAAACATACTGAAAGGCTTAGACTTCATTAATTTCTGATCCCTGTCATTTCTCAAAGAAAAGTTAAAATATTAATGGAACAACATTGGAGGTATCTTACAAAACTAGAATTACATCTTTAGTAACAGTTCAAAGCACTGGTAATTAATAACAATACAAAAAAACTTTCCACCTGGATGGCTTTTAAAAATACACACCCCAGGACTTCACATCATAATTTCAGATGGGCTGAAAGTCACAAGACACGCATCATACAGATGCTGTATTGTGCAGATGCTGCCTAAGGAGATCCGTAGGAGCAGTCTGGAGATAACAAGAGATCCCTGGTCCACATCGCTCTTGGTAGCTCCTGCTAGTTTTCCCTGCCTGTCCATCCCGCAACAGTTCTAAGGGTTCCTCCAAGAAGCTGCTACTGCTTCAAGTGACAGTTCCTGTGTAACAGCTCTATGTAAAACATCTGACTCATATGAAGAGTCACAAGTATACCACTCCAATTTAAAACCAGAGGATTAATCTTAACTTCCTCCTCTCCTCAAACTGCTAGTACTGTATCTTGTCTTTACTTTGCAGAAAAAAATTACTTAAATAAGAAGTCACTGCTCTGTGTTCAGGCTTTGTAATAATTTTGAATTGTAAAATAAGTGATTAAAAAAAACCAAACCACCACCGACTTACTTGCTGTGACAGTGTAATAGCAAATCAATGATAAATGTCTGCCATGCCTTCTCCTTACTGAGTGCATCCAGTGCTGTTGGAATCAAAGCAAAACACAGGGTCATCACCTCCAATGCTTCACAGCAAACTTGTTCATCTTCCATGTCTGGTTCATTTCCTGCATTTGTCTGTGAAAATAAAGAAGAGAGCACAAAGTGGGTAGAGAAAAAAATCCCAAGAAACCCAACTGGCTCCAAGGTATATACACTAAATACAAAACAGAAACCACAAATTTGTATGCTGAGTGATTATCAGCGCCAAGCAGTTTATGCACTCCACTCAGATGTGATTGAAATCACTATGCGGGATGACCTGAACTTCCAGTACTGTGCTTCTCAAAGGAGGATTCCAAGCATGAACTTAAGAAGCCAGAAGTTAAATAGGAAGCTTGTAGGAAAAAGTCACATCAGTTAGTACAGCTGGCTTTTTTTGTTGGTTTGTATTTGGCTTTTGTTTGGTTGTTTTTTTAATTTTTAAATAAGATGTTTTTCTTTACTACTCGGAACCTGGAGTTAAAAGTTTTGGAAACAGTTGCTAAACAGAGAAAGGCTATAGTGCTGTATAATTCATCAAGAAGTCCAGTTTTACAAATCTTTGATACTCACAACTTATTTGACCAAAATATTCTAGAAATTATTTATTAATTATGCTTCTAGAATTTATTCAGCACATGAAACAGCTGAACCAAATTTCAAACATAGCTGCTGTGGTGATTTTTGAAATAGGAAAGGATAATATTTGTAATTGGTACATAGGTTACTCCTTCAAATAAACACCTGAATCAAGGGAGCTGATTTTGGAACATTTTTCCAAAATAAATACTTTGAGAATAAAAGACAGCCCTCCTCTCATCTAAGCCAAAATTAAATAGCTTGAAGAAGTTATGAAGAAACTGAATGTGAGCAGGTTTCAATCTTGATTCATCAGTAATCATGGCTGCAGGTTAGCAACATTAATAAGTATTGGTTTTATATATGGAAAGGTATCAAGATTAAGTAGGCAGAAAGAAGGGATTACAATGCAGAAGAGATAACTAATTACAAACAACAGCAGAAGAGGACAAAGTATGTCTCAGTCTGGCAACAGACAGTCACTATCACTGCAGCAGGAGGATGTGGCAATTCTGACACATCTCAAGATATGGAAGTAAAAGCTTTCAACAAGTTCAGGACTGCACCTGCTCTGCACTGAAGCCCTGTTTAGAAAAGAAAGTTATTTCTGCATGGGTGCAGGAATCTAGCAGAAAGGCAAAGTGCCTTTTATACTCAATGAGGTACTTCCTCATACTCAGTCACCAAGAGCTGGTGGGTCTGTACAAGCAGCACACATGCAGTATTTCAGGTGGGCTTTCTCTGAGATAACAAGGAATTGGCAGTTTGACACCACTGAAAGTCTCACACAGTCTTCTTCAACCTCCAAGAGGACTCCCATATCAGAATTTTTTGAGGCAGGAGGCAGAAGAGACTCCATAAAAGTTACGCTCTCAAAATAATTTATCTTGACTTTAAAGTTTGATGGAATTCACCAGTTAAGTTCAGAAGCTTCTTAAAGTGCTCACAATATTCCTTCAGAAGTCATACTTGATAGGATTACTCTGAAGTGCCTCTTAAAATAACATTTACCATAGTTGCCTTTGATGTTTTTAGGAGTCCTGACATGTCATTCCTGATTCCACAAAGATCAGTCTGCTTTTGGTCTTAAACTAACATTTAATGATAAATCTCTACCCCACAGACTTAACAAAATGCTCCTATGACCTATGAGTTAAAAGTCTAAGGCTTAGTGGTTAACTTAGAAAATGGAAAAGCAATTGTCTGTAAAATACTTTTTCCTCTAAGCCAATATTTGCCAGTCATCAGTATATTCGATCTTTATAAAACTACCAGAGGAGTTACTTTCTCTCATCTATAACCAAACTCAATTCTCTTAAATTAAGAACGTGTCTTTTCTCAAATCATATTCCTCTATTTCTGTGATATTTTCCTCTCTTTTAATGTTAATTTAACAAAGTATACTTTATTCCCCCTTCTTATTACTTCTGCAGCTTCACCCTCTTTTTAGTTTCCAAATTTTCTTTCCATTTTTATTTCCCTTTTGCCTAGTGTAAACAAAATGCAGCTGCCAGTTATTACAAATGTCCATATAAGTGTCAATAAGAAAAATATTTTTTTTTTTAAAAACACAACAAAAAACCACCAAAAAAACCCTCTGAAGGAACACTGATAAAGCACAGGTTAAATTGCTTAGTAATTCTTACCTTTTCATAGATTTTACTAATTTCCTCATTCGAGCTGAAAACCAGCTGAACTGACCCACAACCCGATGCCCAAACGATTTTTTGTACGGCCCTTATAACACAGATATCAGGGATGTATTTTGAAGCCTGAAAAAAAGAGAAATAAACCAAAGCAACATTAAAATGCAGTTGCAAGTAACATTACAATGGATTCTAAATTCTCATAGAAAGTTTAAAATTTTAAAATTCAACAAAGAATTTTTCCTTAAATAGAAAAAAAAGATGACGTATCTTGAAAAGCATTTATACTTCACTTACGTAATATTACATTTTTTAATAGGAAGTAGCATATACATCAAATATATTACAGAACCTTAAACCATAATGCTAAAATTGCCCGGAACTACAAGAAAATAAGCATTTTTGATAAATAACCAGCAACTCTTGGATTCCGAGTAAGTTTTAGCAGAAACAACCAACTTCAGCGCTAAACATTCTTGATTTGTGGGAAAAAACTCAACAAACTACCAAGCATGCATCTAGAAGCCAGCTAGCCTCTTAAGTAATGTAACAGCTGAAGTTACTTTAGGGTTTGTCTCTGCCCTGATATTTTGACAAACTAACGTTTGCCAAGTATGTCACTAATATATAAAGAGACTGTTCTATATTCAAGTTATACAGGGTTTAAAATTAATAAGAACAAAGATCATGTATCTTATGAATGCAGAATCACTCTTCAGTATTTCGGGCATGGTTTGATTCAACAACCAGTAGTTTCTACTGATAGACATGCATTACGAAACATACTACAACTGCCATTATTCATACTTTGCATCAACTTTCACAAAAACTCCAAACCTATCTGGAGTCTACATTCAAAGCAGAACTGTCCAAAAAATAGGTAATCTTTAAAAGCAGGTGGTAGTTAGTTATCAAAATTTTCAAATTTCATTTTTCTAATGCTCAGATTTAATAAAAAAAGGAGGGTCTAAGAAGCTTAACTAAGTAAGATAGCTGCATAAGGAAACCTGAACAATGTGCATTCTTGCTACTGATATGGACATTAACAGTAGTTACAAGAAAAATACTAGGTATTTCACCTTTGTGACAAGCAAAGCAACCTTACAGTAACAGCATCACACAGGAAAAAAAACTTTTTAAAAATCTCATTGTAGTTTTAAAGTCTTGAAGTATCAAAATTGTTTTAAAAGATTTCTTTCTGTGCTGTAGTTAGTCTTCTATCTGGCCCATGGAAACCATGTCAGGCTTACTTTTTTTTAAAATTGTGAGGTCAGTTGAAAAATCTCTGATCATCAAAACATTAAAAGAAAAGAAAAATCTCTCAAAGGCAAACTACAATACACATGAAATTTAGATCTACAGGCGTTTTAGTAATTTCAGAAAATTACAGATAATACTATAACAGCAATACTGTTAAAGAAATTCAGATTTTGTTTGCTTTGATGTGCCTGGTGAAAGAAAATTATTTATTTATTTATTAGAATCACAGAATAGCCTTGGTTGGAAGAGACCTCTAAGATCATCCAGTCCAACCATTAACCCAACACTACCAATTCCCCACTACACCATGTCCCTCAGTACCTCATCTACACATTTCCTAAATCCCTCCAGGGATGGGGACTCCACCACTGCCCTGGGCAGCCTGTTCCAATGCTTGATAGCCCTTTTAGTGAAGAAATTTTTCCTAATATCCAATCTAAACCTCCCCCGGCACAACCTGAGGCCATTACCCCTCGTCCTATCACTAGTTACCTGGGAGAAGAGACCGACATCCCACCTTCCTACAACCTCCTTTCAGTCCTCCAAAAAGGACAAAGGCACAATTAAAAACCTTTTTTATACCTCACCTCAAAAGATATTTCCTGTGTGGAAGGAATATAATTAAATCTGAGTTCAACTGGATGATTTTACACATACAAGCACCTATGGATGCAATACCACCACTAAGGGAAGGCAGATGGTTCAGTCTTGCAGTCTAGTACACTGTGCTTTCTTTAGACACTGCTTTTTGTTCAGAATAAATAGTGTACTTTTCAACATTAAGATGATAATATATGACTACTTTTATTTAGAGAGCTCAGAAATGTTTTGGAGATAGATTTGCACATATTCTATACAGTATAGAAAAACAATCCAAATGGGATTTGCTCATACCATACAGTACCATACAGCTAAGACTACAGTATCTGCAATGCACATTGTTTAACCCTATCAAGTTCCTACACTGGCAATTATTTGAGACTTCTATATTTGCGCATTTAAAAATCACACCCAAACTTTAAAACGTCACTCCCCTTCTGCGTTTCTTTTCAGGAGGAGAATGTTACTCAGAAACCAAAACATAAAAGAACAACAAAAAAAGAAGTATCACAAGATACCCATTAACTTCTTTATTACATCACATTTCTAAAGTTCTGCTCTAAGTATAACAATATTCACAATCCATTAGTTTGTATAGAACCTGCCTAGTTCACTTAAGCCTCTTCATGCTACTATACAATTAATTTAATAATTGCATATGGAAATAATATATTAAATACTTCTAACTAGTTAAGAGCTTATAAACCATAGGAACATTACCTAAAACGTTTCACAACACTTTAGAAGGCAAATCCATGTCTTACAAAGTAATAAATTTCAGGATTAAAAAAAAAAAAAGATACCACAGGAAAAGAAGGCGATACAGAAAGGAATTCACTAACCTCATCAGATATTTGCTGTGCAAGACGTATTGCTACATTTCTTAGCATGCATTCTGAAGTTGGATTAGGAATGTTTTGTAGGGCATTTTGTAGCACCACTGCCTGGTCATGCGTAGTCTGGTTTACCTGGAAGAAAGTAATTCTTTTACTTATTTTTACACAAAACAAAAGAAAGCAAGAAGATATGAAAATCTAGTTACGTGGAAAGGTTTGGCAGAAGTAGGTAAGATCTTGGAAGAAAAACTACTTAGAGAAACTGCAAATGCCAAGAAAAATAAGCCCGTTTTTTTTTTTTCCCCCAATAAATGAGTTAATAATAAAGTTACGTGCTTGCAACGCTGAACAGTGAGTATCAGCATTCATGGACAAAGGTCACTCCCTCTTAAGTGGCCAGCATAAATCTGCTTCATACAGCACTTCAAGACTCAACCAATGTTATCTGTGTTCCAAAATGCTTTTTGAATAATCATCATAAGAAAACAGGGCAGTAAAACTCACTCATTTAAACACAAGAAGGATAGGGTAGCAAACATATTTGCTTTAAGATGTTTCTATTATATTCTAACATGAGACATGAAAAGGGACCTTCACCCCTTTGTAATCATCAAGAGTTTTGATTTCCTCGAAAAAGAATGAACTGGGTATCTTCTAACAGATACAGCTACCCAAAACAGATGCAGAAGAATTTATTTTTCAGACTTAAGTGGAATGTACTTCTCTGCTTCAGAGATGGATTTTACTAAGTATTCTGGAAGAAAGTGCTCTGAAGTGGGGACTTCTATGTATTCTTGAGTATAGGTTGATAGCTCAAGCAACTATTTGTGATGGAACCTCACCAGAAAAAAACCAAAAAAAGTTACCTGGATACCTGGAAGCAAATGTCCAAGAAGGACAGTGGAAAATTCTAATTATTGGCCTCTATGCTGTACACCTACTATATGACAGCAGAAATAAAACCTTGACCCACAACATATTTGTCGAGATGTAGAAAATCTTATTAGCCATATTAAACATGCAAAAACCTACTGCTATAGGCATGTGAGATGATAGTTCAGAACACCTATGTTACACTTTTCCTTTCCAACTCTGAGAAATCTTAGGGTAGGACACCTTTCAACTATCAACACTTAACTTTGCATTGTACCTAGCTGTTCCCTGCAAGAATTTTCTACAATTAGTGGACAGAGTTCGGAATCTAGTAAACCAAGGACTTATTTTTGTGTAGAAAAAAGGGCTGGTATGACTCAATGTCATTTCTGCTGCTTTACGCTCTAATCAAGAATAGGAGATACAAGAAATTCAGAGGCACATCCTTCAATAGACTCAACAGCTCAAAAGAATTAGAATTCACATTTATGGGATAGATGTACTTGAAAATTGAAAGTTACTTGTTCTGACAATCATGTAAACCACTGAAAACCATATATAGAGCAAGTGGATGTTACGCCTAACTTTTCTGCAGCCAGAGAGAAACAGGATTTGTTTAGTAAGCTGACTTCTTTTTTAGAATAGCCAGACATTATCTGAAAGTAACATGAGTTCTTGACATGCAACTCACTCAAATAGACTGTCAGTGCAGAGTAGATAGATGTTGCTGCAGACAATATAGAACCCAGAGTACATTGCTATTTGCAGCAAGGAAGATTTATATTACCGGTGAAATTGTACTTGTGCCTTCCACAACTGGCTGACAAGCTTCTGCCACAGCTCGAACATGGCCATATCCAATTGCTGTTAGCAATAATTTGGCTATTTTTAGAGCATTGAGGTAGGCACCCCTTCGAGTTTCCATATCTGCATTTGGCAGGAAGTTATTTCTAGTCAGCATGCTCAATACAAGAGGCAAACCACCACTTTTTAGGAAGTTGTATTGGAAGTCACTGGCATCTTCTCCCAGAGGCGCACTGGCAGGCATTAACAAGGCATAAACTACCTGTAGAACAAAATACAGAGTTAGCTAACAGAAATGCACTGGCTTGAATATAGATCACTGAACATGAGAGTATCTTGGAATATTACTTAAGCAATGTGTGACAGTATTGGCCGTATACCAGTTTATTCCAGTATATTGTTAAGTATTTTCAGTTGTTAACTTCAAATCAGAATTTAATCTTAGGCTTCCATAATGTTACAGAAAGGACTGCCAAAGAGAAAGTTGAAGATTTTTAAAGAACAGGCAAAGCATCACAAACCTCTGTTAGATACAGCACTTGTGAGGCAGAAGGACCAAAGAATAGAGAATCAAGGGATGGACTAAGGCTGCTTTCCCCAAGTTTTGCATGATCTAAACAAATAGCTCTTAGTTTCTCAACCGTAGTGTTATCTGCAATAAAAACACAGCTTATAAACATTTGTAACAAAGCCACTCCAGAACAAGCCAGTAGTATCTACGGCAAACCTGAAAAATTTTAAGTGTCTCAGACAAGTTGCAAAAAATGTAACTGACAGACAAGATCAGACTATAAAGTGTTCTGCAGTGATTATTTCTGTCAGTACAAAAGTGATCCTGTTAAAACCGTGCCACAAAACCACTTCAAAACACAATGCTTCTCCCCATTTCCACTGCACTGAACTGCACGGTGGCACTGAACCCCAGCACCAATTGCAAACCATGCAACTTTACATAACAGATAAGAAATAATGATTTAGGAAATATATTTACAATTCTAATTACAATAAGAGTAACGAATTACAGTATCAATACATTACTAGAAAGAGGAAAATACTCCCCTATCTTAATTTTTATATAATAGGTGAGAAATTATTATACAGGACATTACAAGATAAAACGGAATAAAATTAAGTTCTACCTGGTGGCATGAGCTTCATAAGAACACGTGCTCCATCTCTAAGAGGTGGCATATTTAGGCTACTGCCCAAATCTGCAACTTGCCAAAGAAAAGAGATGTATCGAGGATGCAGTGACATGATCTTAAAATAAGCAAATAAAAAAAACAAACATAAAAATCGTTAAAGACAAAGTATAGGGAATAATGCTTTTAAACTATTCATTTCAGAATATGCTTACCACTCCAGGCAAACAGCTTTCAACTTCTGGATTTGGACCATCACTGTAGTGATTGCCATGGTTGCCCGGAGAACCAGTTGAAGAGTCAGAAGAACTATCTGGACTTGAGGGCATATTAGAATTTATCTGTGTAAGCTTAGCCGTAATTAGCTGAAAAACACAAACACAGTATTAATACTATGCTAAAATGAAGATTCTTTACTAAATAAGCTTCTGATATAATGTTAATGGCATAATACAAGGAGGAGGAATGGAACTATTTCAAAAGAATAAAGTGATCCCGTGCATGGTATTTTTCAAGCATTTACAAAATGGAAGCGACATCCAAATGACATAAATAATCAACCTGCACCACTTACCGTTTTATCTTTGAGGTTCAACTGCCCAATTAATTTTCTATCATCTGCAGGATCCACCAGCTCACCACCAATGAACAGTTCTACTTTTGTGTGTGCACTATTGGCTTTAATACGATTGAGAATACAACGTCGTACTTGGCCAATTGTGTCATTTGTATGAGACCAAATATCCAAATCTTCCACCTGTCGGCCTTGGTTTGGAAAACGAACTACTAGTGTGATATGTTTACCACGGAAAGCTCTGAAAATAAACAAACCAGATCAATAATTTATTTCAAGAGGGCAAAAATAACTTTTTCCTGCTGTATGTTGTGTTGCAGATATTTCAACACCAAATCTTTCAACACCAAATCATGCTGGTCATATACTCCAGCATGAGATTTTGTGAAAGCCCAAGCAATTACACAAACGTAAAAGAAACTTTCAAGAAGCCACACTCCACACAAATGCAATAAACGTATGGTCAACTTCACAGTGAGGTTAGGAACATTGACAGAATGTTTAGAAGTCTCTTATAAAGTTTTAGATCTGTTCTCTGGCTTCTAATTTCCTGATCAAAATGTGCAAATAAATCTCAATCAGACTGGCAAGTACGTTTTGCTCTTTTAGCAAAACAGCTCAGTTTTCAATATACCAAGATCAGAAAAAGCCACCGTTAATGCCTTCTGTCAAAAGCTGTTATAAGTTTTATATTAGAATTATTAGAATGCTTTTTAAAAATTTAAAGAGGTCAAAAGAAGAAGAAATGTTTTCACACCAGCTGTGATCGCACTTCACACAATGCCAGGAAACTCATTAGGAAAGACATCCCCGGACAAACTAATCCCATGCAACAGAAGGCAGCAAAAATTCCTCATAAGAGCTCCTTGCTAACAAGATGTGTGAAAAAGTTACTTCAATCAAATAACCACGCCATATAAAAAAAGATGAACCCTCAATCAACAAGAGAACTTAGTTAGGACTAATCGATCAATATATAAAATAAATATGCTGTAGGAGCACTGCAACAGTTTTTTTGTTCTGCTTTCCTCTTTCAGGAAATACAGTATTTTGTTTATGAAACACCTACACAATATTAAAGTGTTTCCTTTTTCTTTGTACCTAAGACAGAGTTTAAGAAGGAGTAGTTAAGATTTAAGCTAAGTTTTTACTCAAGGGCTAGTATAAGAAGAGTTAACGTATACAGAAAATAAATATACTTCAAAGTGCTGTTCTCCTTTTTATGAGGAACTTCCACAAAATATTTCATTTAGAGATACTGCTAAATTTAAGCTTGCAAAGTAAGATTTGCATCTCTGTAAACAATTCTGGAAGATGAAGATGTACATTAACAACTTTTTTTTTTTAATGACAGGACTATGAAAAACAAAGAAGCTTTGTCAATGCAAACTTAAAGAATGGTACCGCTTTTCAATAATTATCTGGAAAAAACCCCAACATCCAAAACAATCTAGTCACAAGGAAGGTTGTGGCAGTTATAGAAAAAAACACCAGAAACAAGTATATTCTCAAGTCTGCTGTCCCTTTCATATATGACTGTATTTGCATGATCTTTCCAATTATTTTTTTTTTAACTACAGAGCAGAGTTTCATGTATTAGCAAAGAAAATGGAATTTTGAA
Source organism: Podargus strigoides (assembly GCA_028020825.1). NCBI lineage: Eukaryota > Metazoa > Chordata > Aves > Caprimulgiformes > Podargidae > Podargus > Podargus strigoides. The sequence goes on along the minus strand of CM051641.1, from coordinate 10,162,959 downwards.
AGTATAAATACATTCCCTGAATAGAAACCCTTTAGAATGTAAAAATCACAAAGATATTAGTAATATTTTAGCTAACAGCAATCAAAATCACAGTAGTCGATTTTCACACATACCTTGACATAGGTAGAATAGTTCTCTCTTCATGGTAATCACTGTCACATTCATTTATATACTCCCTTAAAACAGTCAATACTCTGACCATTCGTATTGCTTCTTGTCTTGCACAATTGATACTGTCTTTATCTCCATCCAACACACATAATGTATCATAGGAGGCTTTTAGACGATCAAAACAGGACTGAATGAAGTCTTCATGAATCACTACCTAATTACATTTAAAAATTGGTGCGATTACAAGAAATATTAAAATCCATCTTTTCAGCAGGGTAATCCAATGATAGAAGTGAAAAAAAAAAACAAACCAAACCCAGATAAGTTACTCTATAAAGCTGTTGTACTCCACTTTAGAATGAACTCCCACTGATAAATAGCCCTAGTGTGTGCTTCAAAAATCTTGCATGTCATCAGAAGCTGTAACTGATGCACTTAAATAGAAAAAGTGCAAGTTTGCACATAGAACACTAAATCGGACTTTCTCGTATTCGTTGCTTCAGACAATGTTAAAGAATTTCTAGCTGACAATCCAGTACAGCTTACCTTACTTTACATTAAGAGTGAACACCAAACATTTACAGATCACCAGAACAACTATCCCATCACCACCTCCCAAAACCACACAACCCAGCTCCAGATACACTCTTTTCCTGCATAAACTCAGACGTTGAGTTTGAGCTAGATTCAGGATACTGGCAGCTGCAGCAAATATCTTCCTTCTGTCTGATAGCTAACATCTCCTTGCTCCGGACCTAGACTGACATATAACCTACAGTATCACTGTAAAAACTCTGCAGTGTCTCTAGGCAGTAGTCTGCAATAGAAACATATACAGTCACAGCTACGGCAGTAAGCCACAGTCCAGTACCCGTTTTTCTTAGAGGCAGCAGAGGAGTTACCAGCACACTGAAACAAAATATTTGTGTGCATGTTAAGTGCATGTACTTGCTGGAAGTGTGAGATCTAACCATGCGCAGATGGACACATATATGCATGTTTAGTAAACCCAGACCTACAGCAAGAAAGAAGCATACAGCCCATCTGCCACTACAGTAAATTATAGCTTGAATGGCTGTAAATGCACCACCTAGAGCAGCTGTGCTGTATCTAGAAGACTGGCAGCTCTGAAGAATACAGTGTTTTTGAGGACAAGTACGAAAGTTGGAGTTTTAAGAAATACAACTGGCAAGCTACCAATTGGAGGCTGTCTGGAGGACAATATTCTCCCCAAATTTGTGAAACCCCAACAGTTCACTTCCTCTGACCTTTCAGAAACTCATTATCTCTTCTCTCAGTCCACTGAAATGCAGCTCCCAACAAATATTAATGTAGGAAGACTATCTGAATTGCTAGAGCTCAGCTTGACCATTACACGGAAACTCTGTGACCCTTTGTAAGGGACATGACATAAAAAAAGATTAGATTAGCTTGTGACAACACCTAACAGCCCCATCCAGTGAACATACTAGTATAAATAAGTACAATAATAGGAAGTCCAACAAAAGGCTTACCTAAGTATATGATATGAACTGTTTTCTGAGTAGAAAGAGTAAATACAACAGATCAATTTAATATGAAAAATTTATCAGAGTGCAGTCTGCAAATATCAGAAAAAACTCTTAAATTCTGCATCTGACCATAACTTGACAGCTGGACTCAGGAGTATACTCTCCAAAATACGAAGCTCTGTTTTCAAAGCTTTCAAATACAAAAATACCAATTTTATCACTGTTTTTCTATCACATTATATTCCAGTTTTCTCGTTGCTTGCTTGTTTCTTTTTACCTGATTAACTTGCAACCTGGGGCCAAGATTAGTATAGATCTCTTTAAGAAGATCTATTGCTCTGTTTGCGATGTCGTCATTTCCCTGAATCACAACCTGGCACAATAGAAAAAAAAAGCATTAGAACATCTTAAAACTTCCTAGTATAAAAATGTAAAACCAAAATGATTACATAAGTATCTTGACACAACAGTATGTCTAATTATTTTATGAGGCAAAAGTGACCAAAATGCTTAGTTACAAAATACAATCAATACAACTTACAGTAAAGCTAATTATATAAGAGCCAAAATTAAGAATTAACTAGTTTAAAGGAGTTCAGAGGACGCAAAATAAAAGCCAATGCTTTATAAACAGAATAAAAGTACTCTTCATATATTTATCTTCACATTACATTTCCATTTTTACTAGTTTCAGAGAGTAAGTTTCAGATGCTCAAAGAATCTACATCACCAAAGATTCAGGAACAGAATTTTGAAGTATTTAAATGGCTGCGAGTGGGTGGAAGGGGGACAGGCACATGAGTTCTAACATGATAATCTAAATTTTAATTACTAGCCACCAAGTCTGAAAGCAACCCTTACAGACAATCCCTGCAGGATAATGAGCTGAAGCTTCATGAGTTGTCATGCTGCCAAATGGCAGGGCAGATCCAAGTAAGTTGATTCCCACAACTAAAACATGCTAGCGTTACGCGGGCACTTTGTACACAAACACTGTGTGAAAACTTATTTGTGTAAAAATTGTGATCTACTTTGGTTTTAACTATTATCACCACGCTTAAAATACCTAACCCTTCAATAAGCCACAACCAAAATTACTGAAGACTGCTGCTTTACATATGGCATGTTTTACAAAACACAGCCACGATAATCATGCTACAGTGCACTACTGTGGGTTCTAATGCAGCTCTTGAAAACTAGAAATACTCTGAAAAAAATAAAGTATCAAAATTAGATACTGATGTTTTTCACCAATCGATTTGGCAAGCTTCAGAAAGCTACAGTCCTCCTATTGAAAAGCTATAACCATGTTTACGCAAAAAGCTGTGGATATAATAATCAGACCGGTGATCACTGTCTAATCTAGAACCACTCCAGTTTACCATATTACAATGAATGACATGAACTACCTTATGAAATGCACAAATCAGAGTTTAATTCTAATGTGCATGTGAGAGAGAGAGAAACCTACAAGTAATTCACCTGGAACGATCCTTTCTTCTTCAACGGTATGGGGAAATTTTTAATCTCATGTACATACACAAATATATTTGATGCTTCAAATAACCTTCCATTAAACATCAGTCTACAAAGTTACCAATTTGCATGCTTGCTGGGAAGACAGTGGAGTCATTATCCATGCATTTTGTTTCAAAAAGTTGCTTTTTGTAATTTCGGTCTATAACTAATAAATTACACATTCCTAAAAAGAGACTGAGAAACACTTAGCAGTTAACCTTTCAGATATTTCCTCCAATTAACTCACCCTCCAAAGGTAGTCTAATCCTATTAATTCCAGATCATCCATCATATAGGCTCGTCTCTTTGCTACTAGCTTTCCTTCTCGACAGTTCACAGCTTTGAAGAAACGTTCAAAACATTTCATTCCATTTTCTGTTAATAGGGAAGGATCCAGCTGAAGCACATTATTTTCAAAGAAGTCCTTATTAATGTCAGGGTCTAAGTCTGGTTCATCCCCCATTAGTTTGGAATACCATTTAAAACAGGCTTCGCGATCACAAAGATAAACTGCATTTTCAGCTAAACACTTCCATATTTGCTTCGCCTGAGGGGCACAGAGCCACAGCTGACCATCCTTCAATAAAAATCTTGAGCAAAACAAAAAGACAATTAACAGCACTGTCTAATAGACATCTAGAGTTACAATTCAGTAAAAAATACAGACACAAAGATGAATATGCATTTTATACATGTATGTATCATAAATACGACCTTGAAAACTTTACATCATCAGTCCACTCATAATTAGCCCCATGATTTCTTAGTAAATTTGAATGGATCAATACATTACAGTCCAAACGAAAAAGACATAAAATTTGGCAAAAAATAATTTACACAAGAATTCCAAGCATTGTTTACATATTATACATAAAGAAATGCACATCTCCTAATGTAAACTATTTAGTTTAAAAGTCAGGTCACAACATAAGAGATTAAATTACTTCTGCAATTGTTCACTATGTTTTTAGCACTCACTTCAGCAAAATCACAAAATAAGGTATCAATTCTATGGAACAGAGCCAGAAGCAGAAGTCAATGAACTGAAAGTTTTTCCTTTTATTTAAATAATCCTTTCATTTGTGTTAAACTATTATCAAAGAATTAAGAACTTCAATTCTGAGAGCTATTGCTAAGAATGTTTCAGGAAGAAAAAATGATAATCAAACTTGTTCAGAATCTTTTTTTTTGATTCAAAATTTTTCTACGCAAAAGAAATCGGGGACTAAGTTATGGCACTGCTTTTCAGAAATTGCTACCTATATATTCTACATTTGACAGCCGTGCGACTTCATAAATTCCTTTACATTAATGAATAGTGAACTTAAATTTAAGGAAGTTACAATTTTTAATATGCAGGAGTGATAAATGAAGTCTGTTATCCATATGCTATTGTATAATTTCATTAAACAGTTGTTTAACACTTCAGTTTAATTCATACAAATTCTTGGTAATAGAATTTTAAAAAGTAAAAATATCTCACATAGAAAACAAGTAAAAATATTTCAGAACTTGACAGTTCATGTAGTTTTAACCTTTTTTTAGACAAGCAAAACTAAGTAAGAAAAAGCTGAGACACAGCCTAAAAAGCATCAACATACTGCAGCTGTGTGATATGCAAAGATCCTTTTTTTTTTTATTCCTTATTTTACTAATACAGTAGCTGGTCAAGTCATCCAAATAATTTTTTATTCCAACTTCTTTCTAAGGCTCAGCTGCTGACAACCTCACAGTGTCTGACAGAAGTAGATGTCAGTTTATGATCATGAATTTAAATCTGGTGTGGTACAACAAAAAAGGGCACGTGGACATATCCCTACATGGAATATTTTAAATTTTCAGCTAAGTTATCCCAATACGTATGTAACATTGTATTCAAGTCAACAGGGTTCTGCACACAGACAGAAAAAGACCATACAAATCTCAGTGCAGAATCAGAGTCTTGGATTGCAAAGGTCCTAATAAACTTCATTTGAATATTCCAATCGTAGTATAGAAGCCCTTTGGTGGGGGAAAAAAAACCCAAATAAAACCTAACAGCACCCAAAAATATTTGGTGTATTTTTGAAAGTTTTGAAAGAAGTGAACACAGCAACATCAAGCTAGCTAAGATAAAAAGATACTTTTTTTTTTTCTTTAAAGTATTCTTACAGAAGTGAAACAAATTATCAAGTTAAAACTAACCGTAAAAAGTTAAGTCGCTCCTGTACTTCCTGCACATGACTATATCTGCTTCCTGGTCTTACAGTTTGAGGATCATATTCACCATGCTCTGCAAATATAAAAATTTTTACTAGACAATACATTCAGAAAAGACATGCTGACTCTTAAATACATGTTTGAAGACTTATTAGTCTGAATATAATTAAAACAACTCAAAACCCAGTATATTTTCAGTAAGGTGTATGAAAATAATTTTCAGCAGCCTGCTACCAGTTAGTATTTCATCCTAAATTAAAATAGGACTAAGGTCTATAATCAAATCAACAATTATGTGCAGATACTATGTGCTCATTATTCAGTATAATGAAAGTATTAGAGAAAAATCAAGAACCTGAATTCTATTTATTCAAATCAATTTTTCCATATTTCAAGTAGTCAGTTTGACGTCAGAAGTCAGTTAATATAAAAATATACCAAGCATATAATTCAGATTATCCAGTGGTTTTTTCTGAGGATGCTTTAGTTTTCTAACACAGCATCTTTTTCAAAATTTCAGTTTTCCATCTGTAGAGTTATTCCTTTCCAGAGGAAATCACAACTCCACTTCCTTAACACCTTTATCAAGTAGCTACGTACATGACATCACTTAGAGGGTTAAAGTACATGACAACTGCAAGTTTGCAAGTACAAAAAATAAATGCCTGTAATACTGACAAGCTTGAAACAGAAGTTGAGTAATTTGAAAGCAAGTCAAGAAGTCAAACTTTTACCCGCACTTAAACAAAGCGTTATGCTGAGATTTGATAAACAAACAGCTCTTTGCTTCATAGGAACTTGGTTTTGGTGTGGTTTTGTTTGGTGTTTTTCTGTTTTGTTTTTTTTTTTAAATTAAAGAGATACAACCTAGATCTGTACTTGCACTACCTTGATCTGCACCAGTAACATTTCATCATGATACATGTTCATTATGACAGCTCTATTATAAACTAATCAATGCTATGTTTCTTATTTGCAAAGGTATACAGATTGCATTTAACTACGATGACCCAGCTGTAGGACACTGTATCATGACAACATCCAGACTTATATTTATCTTCAGAGCAGAGAATAAGTATTCTACTACAATATCAAGAAAAGGTAGAAAAAAATCCCAAACACTTAAACAAAAAATCCCAAACAAATCTAGCAGCTGAAGTGCATCATTAGTGTTTCAAAATTAGGAGAAAAATAATTGTCATAAATACCACTCTATATACAAGTGCAAAAAGTATGTTAGCCTAAAAACAAAAGGGAAAACAGAAGACTAGTAGTTAAGTGAGGTCTACAAAACTGGAAACGTTCACCAGAAATCCTTCAAAAAAAATTACAATACTAATGAAGTGAGCATAAACAGGTAATTATCAAAGAAGAAATGTGAAAACAATTCTGAAGAATATATAAGTAGCAGAACAAAAACTATTTAGAATAAGTATTAGAAGTAGAAAACCTGAAAAATATGCTGAAGGTCTAGCAGAAGAAACAATTCTGATAGGTAAGCATATTGCAAGAAATTAAAACTACTTCAACTGTTGGGTGTTTTTTTTTGTTTGATTTTGTTTTATTGGGGGAGGGGGCGGGAGGTGGTGGTGCTATTTGGTTAACTATGGGGACTATCTGGGCTTTTCTTTCCTTAACAGAGATTAATTCACAGATACAAGTGGCAATAGTGGCAATAACAGCAGAATTCAAGTATTAAAGGCCAGTCAATTGCCCAAAGTCAGTATGTATGTACTTAAGGATTCTGAAAAACTCAGAACTAAAAAAAAAAAAAAAACAAGTCTCCCTAAATATTTTGCACCTCAGCTTCTTTCTACATCTGCCTGATTTATTTTCTACACTGCATCCCACAGCAAGTCCAAGTGTGATCTCCTTAAAAATTCTTTCTACATACAGGAGCAGAATAATGAACACAGAAATTATAAATCAAAAAACGAGTGGTTGAAACCTTAAGTATAATTAGTGATAAGCGCACATAGAAGATCGTATGGTACAATTTCTACAAATAATTACATTTCATTAACACTTTGGATTTTTGTACTACTTCAGAAAAACAAGGTAAAGAAAAAATTGGCTAGCAATCTTCTAAAATTTTCAAAAGATCTTTGATAAAATAGTCAAAAAGATGAAACTGTGACCTCCTCCTTCAGGACTACACAATGCAATAGCAGTTGTCTCATCTCATGGGGCACTGAGCAGTTATCTCAGAGTTGGAGGAAATGGTGAGTTCAGTAGTAGAGAAAGTCATAGATCGTGGAAAAAAATCTGAAACATAGATTGGGCTTTTCTTTAACCTTAAAAAGGCAAACATATAAAAAGGATAGAAAGGAATATGCATTAGTGAATAATAGGAGAATAGGAACACTGTTCTCCATCACAGAACACAACTAGGGAAGCCTTCAAGGAAAATAAAAATATGGCTAATTCAAAATTAATAGTAAAAAACCCCATAATCACAAATTACATAGTAATTGTGGTGTTAACTGCCAAAAAGATCTGTGGGGAACAGGATTTAATTTTTTTTTTCTGTGACCTGTGCTGTTTGGATGTTTGCCTTCAATTATCGCCCTCTGTCTCATTCACCTTCTCCAGCTAAGCTTAATTCTACAGCTGTACAGTTCTTTCCTTCTGTCCTCACAATCATGATCTTCTTTCTTTTCCTTTCATTTATTCCCTTCCCTGCCTCACCCACCCCTGCCACCCTTCCTTCTCCTCCAGGAAGGCACAGAAGGTAAACTTCACAGTCCTCTTTCTATGTTCTGCTTTATTTAGTATACAAAACAAACTGAAAGAGAAGTTGCACAGGAACTCTGTATTACAATCTTAGTACCGTATCTTGATCATTAGGAAATATTTTCTGGCTACCCTTAGTCATGTAGTAAAGCATCTAATTAAAAAAATACATCAAAAAAAACCCATCTGTTTTTTTTTACTCTGATGCAAACAAGCAGAAGTTCTACAGCAGCTTTATCTCAAAAAAGCACTATTTCTTTGTAGTTAGATTCAATTTAAAGTCTTTGCACACCCGTAATTGCTATCATGCTGAAGATGTTTATATTACTGCTTTACCAAGTCATTATAGTTGGGGAGGGACAGGGAAATGGGATGTGTTTTTTGGCACAACAAAGGAATCATGCAAGACATCAGCCTAATTTTTCTGCCAAAGTCATCAACAACTTCATAGGTAAACAATATCATCAAAAACGACCTTTTGGCTCCAGAGTTCCAAAATAGTTGAAATTAATGAATAATAATTCATATATTAATAGTACATGTAGGCTATTTTTGGAAAGACAACACTGGATCAGCAGACAGTTGTTGATTATGTTTCCTTTTGAACCCGGAGGCCAAACCCTAGATGTTACAGCTGGTCAAAGTCCAAGAGAAAGAGAGAATCATAGAATTATAGATTCTAATCTATCCATATAGCTGAGAAGTTTGTTATAAATGAAACCACAATTCTGCATCACTTGAGAAAGTTAAAGAGCACTCCAAGAGCGTACAGATGTTATATTAAATAATACTTTTCTCTATTCCACCTTCATGGAAAAGACTAAGCCTAAGACAGTAAGGCTTGAGAGGAGAACAAAGCATTTAATATTATTTTAACATTAATTAGTGCAATGCTATCATTAATTAATTCATGTATTCCTGAACAGAGAAATGTAGCTGCAGTATGCAGATTTAGCTTACATGTAATTCTCACTGACCTACACCTGGTTGAAGCTATCATTTTCATATAGCACCACTAATCAAACAAGTCTTCAAGAACATGTTTTGGATATCTTTTATCAAATACTTCAAAATTAAATTAATTCTAAAATTAAGTCTAGGCAACTTACTCAACCACTGGAAGACACACACACATGCTTTACAATGTGCAAATATCCTGTCCTCTCTGAATAATCTATATTGAATTCCTACATAACATACACTGTCATTTTTGAGATGTAATTGAAAGGCTAGTAGGATGTTATGATGCCAGGGAAGAATGGTCTCTAGTTCCAGTAAGTAACACGAGTGAGGTGAGGTGTAAATCTCCTCACTTCTGTTGGCTTAATTCAATATATTAAGCACTGTGGTCTAATGTAACAAAGAGTTTCCTGGTCCATCGTTCTCCTTCACTTCCCCACTTCTATCTCAGCAAGTAGAAAGCTAATCCAGAATAAGAGAGGAAACTCATCAGTGAAGGTTTGAGTTTAGTCTAAAACATACAAATGCTAACAGGATGTGCTGTTATCAGTGTTGCTGGTAACAAATGCAGCAAGAAAGCAACTGAACAGAAATGGAGTTGCATGGCAAAAAGAAACAGTATCACTGTGGTTTAGAGTCCTCCCTGACAAATTCCAAACACTGACTTCAAATAGAGGTGATTATGAAACTTCTCAAAGGAGCCTACAAAAATTCAAAACGAGAAGTGGGACAAAATCCAAGATTATTATTAGGACTTTCCACAAAATAACCACCCTCCCCTAAGTAGGGCAAGATGATGTTTATCAATCCATAGATAAACAAGAGCTACCGATTCCCCATATTTTGCTCTAAAACACACCACATTTTCAATTATGAAATAAAATGTTTAAGTTTTAAGCTTTTCTTGCCCAATCAGACACTACAAAGGCCATCAGCCCCACAGATGCTCGAAAATTAAACAAATAAACTTAACAGTCATTTTGTTACAAGAATTTGATTTTAACTCCATTTTCAACCAGAGTTTTGCCCCTACTTATGAGGCAATTTTTAATTTAAAACTTACCTTTAGCATACTGCCTCATGCTTTCCATATAGGCAGAGAGATTTTCTGCAACCAATGTAACTAGGGCATGATTGTGCTGAAGTTGATTGATTAAGTCATGTCGGTAAAACACATGGGGACTTCGCTGAGTCTGACTGAAATTAAAATACAAGCATTACAAAAAAAGCAGAGAAGTTTTGCACCTAACAGTTCAGAAATCAATTTAAGAAACTCATCTTTGATGCATGTTCCAAATTTTCCTAAAAGATCTCTAATAGAAAGCATATTAAGTCTCTGGCAGTATTTTTCCTTTTTCTTCTGACACATCAACAGTTCTTAACCAATTATTAAAAACAGTTAATTCATGAGGATTATACAGTTAAAATATGTATGAAAAATATCAAAGCAATCTGAGCAGCTCAGTATGCTGGAGGGAGAGTATCTGCAGCAAGACAGGAATAGAAATACCTGCCCATAAACTGCACAGTAAAGATAGAGACCCTCTACTGAGTGTAACTACAACACACATAACCACAGTTTCTTCCACATCCATCTGATATTCTTTTCTAAACTTAGTAACTAAACATTCAGTTAAACCAGGCCAATTTTCAAAACAAAAGCTCATGGTCTTAAAGCTATAGCAGAAGAATTCTAGCCAATAATTACGCCAATTCTTTCAATACTTCAAAAAAACTGCACAACTCTGCATTGTTTGTTTTTTCCAACGGTATCTATCTCAAAAAATGTTGGTGCAGACAAAACCAAGCATAGTTATGCAGAGCATATAGTCTAGGAAAAAAGAGGAAAAAAGTTCTAGAAAAGAAATACCCTAACTAAATAATTTTATGATAATTTAAGTCAATTATCAAGATCTTACAAAAAATGCTGTTCTTAAACAATACTAGACATATTTGGATTACAAAAGTAAACTGTAAGGAAAAATACAGAGCTTTGGTCCAAAACCCACATGAACACTATCACATTCTAGAACTTAAGGACTAGGCACTTCTGCAGAACACTCTCAAAATGCCTCAACTTCTGTACATCAGACCACTGATCTCGGCTCCATAAACAATGCAAACTTGCACTGCTCTTTCATGGCAAAGAGAAAGCGGGGGGGGGGGGGAAATGAAAAAAAATGCAGGTCCGGTGGGGAGGGAAGAGAGGTGTTCCTCATTGTATTGCCACTCAGCTGATCCCATAGGCTGCCCTGAAGAAATACGTGATTTCAGAACTGTTCTCCTTTCCTTCAACACCTAAGAAAGCAGACCCTAGAATGAGCTGAATGGATTGCAGGTAGGAATTCTCATCCTTCCTAGGAAACAGGGTCTCCGTGCTACATGACCGATTGATCTCTCTCTCTCTCTCCATACTACTCTACACTATCACCACACCTTTTGAGAACAGTAAGGGTGGTAAGAAATGTCAGTTCTAGCATCAGTTGATACTGATCTTGCAGCTGATAATCACATTTCACTGTAGATATAACAACAACAGATAAATTGATTAATTGGGCCAAAGACCACTGTCAATCTGGGTTTAAAAGACAGAAGCCATCTGTCTTTTAAATAATGTTATCTGCAATAATTTTGTTACCTGCAACCAACAGAATTTGGCCTACTAAGCACAGAGGTCATTAGAAGATTAAATTTCATAATATGCAGAGCTTTCCAAAACAGCTTGAAAGAGGCACTTAAAACAAAAATTGTGGTTTAAAAGGGAAAAAAAAAAAAAAAAAAAAAAAAAAGAAAGAAAGAAAGAAAAGAAAAAAAAAGTCCCAGATATCTGTCAGAGAGAAAACAAAATGGATGGAAGAATGAAGGAAGAAGACATACAGGACTTCCTATACCCAGAAAGAACATACTGTTTTCACCTTGAGAAACTCCAGAAACTTTCCAACCACACTTCATTCTGTCCCCACCAACCCTCCCTTGCTTGGCCCAAACCAGCAGCAAAAACAGCAACGGATATGACGTCTCTATTTTAGTGGCTACCTGAGATGTTACTTCTACCCGAGAGATACATTTACAAAGGATAACAGTAAATAAGAACACCGACTATTTGGGAAATACATATGATGAAACAACTAAAGCAAAAAGCAGAAGCAAGACAGGTATTTTGTAGAATCAAGCTACTGCAGTGTGTATTTATATACTCATGACATCATGGACCTCTATCAGTCTTACAAAGTACAGCAAAAAGAGAGCTTTATCAGCAGAAGACTCAATAAATCTTCTGCACTAGACATTTTTTACTTCTCTCCTTTCTCAACCACATGCACAAACAGTAAATTAGGACACATGGATTCATCCTGGATAGCAACTACTTCTAGAAGTTGAGTAACTGTAAGAACTAGAGTTATGAACTATGAGTTGTGAGTTGTTACATAGTATTTGTGAGCAACATGTACGATGTTATTTTGACTATCTGCTAGAATGGAGCCAATAGCAAGATGATTGTCTTTAGGCACAGAAAAAAAGCTGATCTGACAAGACCTTCTAGCATGCTTTCTACAACTAAAGCAAACTCCACGTGCAACTACAGAATTATTCCTTAAGCAGCTGAGGTTACGCTATATGATAACGTTGCCATTGGAACATATTCCTCTAGCAATAACTGAGGAACATGAAAAATTGAAGCTAACAAAAAAAGTCATCTTTTCATTGTGTTTCTACTAAATGATATCAAAAGCCAATGTATAAGAAGAAAAATTAGTGTTTGAAACGGATGCCAAAGTACTTTGGAATACTAAAAAGGACATTTATAGTTGGAATGTATGCTTATTTGCTAGAAAAACACTGGCAAAGTAACAAAGGCAAAATTATAATCAATTTAAATGGATTTTAAAAAAAAAAATAAAATAACTGCACATATAACTTGCCCAACATAATACTCTACGTGTAACTCAGCTTTTGAAGTTGAGAGTTCTACTAGACAAACAAACACCATGTGCCACTAAAAGCAGACATTAAAGGTGCAAATAGCAGTGACCCAATCCAGCAAATTCTACTATTTAGGATAAAGAGTGACTTGAAGCTAGCATCATTGTTGCCTTAAAGCACTAACAAAAGCTCTGAACTCTTACAGAAGGTCCTCTCAATGCTCAGTTAATTCTTCTGGGCAAGTAATTTAGAAGAATGATCTTACAATGCTTGTGTAGATACAGGTCAAACTTCAGTGCTTGAAACTGGTCTACAAGAGGCTCTACCTCTATCAGTCAACACAGAGAAAATTAAGATGATTAATTACCTGACACTAAAGGTCAGTATGTTGGGTAATAAAGTTGATTATTCCTTAATATTACAAAGTATTCTTGCACCCCTGCAAGTCCTTGTACCTAAATAAGAATTATTTTCTTACGCTGTTGCAATTCTGGTTAAGCTAAACTTCGCGAAACATGTATTTATTTGTGGTCAAGGAGTCAAATTTTGCCAAAGCAATTGTATAACCAATTTGTCACTTTGCTCAACTGCATGAATAACTAGCAGCAATTAAATCCTCCTCCTCAAAAGAATCTCCACAGAGCCAATGGCTAAAATAATTTATACTTGTTTTTGCCAAGAATCAGCAGCCTTAGTAGTTCTGGACTGAACTTTTATTTGTCAGTGCCAATCAACTGAACCACCCCAGAAGAATAGTATACAGATTCTGGGATTAATGTTGCACACAGAAAGCTCTGCAAAACGTTTTTGAGGCAGCTGTCACAAACATCTGTTTTGATCTATTTTCAATTCATATTCTAGAAGGATGTTAGAGATTAAAATTTTAAGTCAGACAAAGGAAGATGATAAGAACACGTATTAGATGCATGCATTACAATTTCCGAGCTGTATCAATGTTGAGTCATCAGAAAACTGAGAGGACTCAAAAGTCACTAATTACTTCAAAATGACGCTTTGACTCACTAGGTTTCTGAGTCACCTGGGCAGTAATACTACCTGACTAAAAATCTCCCTCAACAGTATCTTCCTACCAATGGTTTCTCCACAGGAAGAGGTCTTTATAAGTCCCTTGATTAAAAAGTTTAATTCAAAGTGTACTTTCCTGTCATATGTGTTTTCAAATTCTGTGTAAAAATAAGGTATTATTTTATACTGTAATATAGGCTTCCCTGAAATATGAGGACGGGAAGAGATGGTCTGACCCAAAAAAAGAAATATTAAAATTTCCACAATCCAAAGAAGTTAGGTTCCTCCCAAGATTAATCCAGAGAAGAAACCTAATCAGTGCCTTGAATAAGCTCTGCTTCAATAATTACTTAAAGCAAAGTCTCTTTTTTAAGGCATTGTGCTAAAAAGCATTCAACTCAAGTACCACAAATAATCAGAGAGCTACATTTACCTAGACTTACAGCATGTAAAAGGTTATGGACTTCAAGACACAGAAAACAGACTTATTTGTTAATAAGTGGGTAACTTTGTGACCTTGTTGGAAAAACCCCAAACAATCACTAATGTGAACTGTAAAGGATTAAAATGTCATGAAAACTGAGAAAGATGTTCCAAACTAAATGAATAATGAAACCTCCAAAAGCCAGGAATGCAATATTATCACAGCTCCTTAAAATGCTATCAGTAAGAAGACAGCATTGGGTAAACTGAAGGTTTATTCAACTATCCCTGCTTCGATACTTCTGTAAGCAGACTGCAATAGCAACATTGATTTGAATAGTTTACCTGCTTATAAGAATTAAAACAATGCAATTACACAACGCTGATAAGCAAACGTTTTTCTGGAGTTTGCAAAAATTCTGATGTGGATACAAAAACTGTTACGGGCATGGAATCTCAGATATTTCTGTAGTAAGACGACATTTAAAATAATGAAAACAACCCACATATATTTTAACAAGTCCACACACACAATGGCTTTTTTTTTCTTCCTTTAAAAACAAACCGACACACACACACACAAAAAGAACCCCAAACCAATAACACAAACCCAACACATTTCTAACCTCTTCCATTCAGGAGAGAGAATCACTAGAGTACTTTTCCCAGACAAAAAAAGAAGTCACCTTTGATTTCAAGTATATGAACTAGATGACCTCTATAAATTTAGCATCAAAGAATACGTATGAGTAGGTATGTTTGTGTGTGTCTATGTGTATGCATATATCCATATATTTGAACATAAAATATATTTATACTTTGTAAGCTAATTCCATTGTTAAGCAAGGAAGTCCATGGATGACAGGAAAACAAACCCAGATTTTCCACACATCAGACTATACTATTCTAAAAATTAATACAAGCATCTTTCAGGATCCCTTACTGAACCCAGGTGTCCGAATTTCTGGAGGCTACTTATACACATTAAAACAAACTCAAGAACATCTTCAAACACATGTTATGATTTCAAATAAGCTTTGCCTGCCTCTTGTAAAAAAAAATAAAATTAAAAACTTCCCTCATTCCACCCCATTTAACTTTTAACAGACAACATTTTATTTGCATTCCATTCTTACCTCAAGTTTTGTGGTGCTTCACCAAACAAACTGCAAATTTCTCTAATTTGTTTCAGTGCAGGAATGACCCATTTGTCATTTGTACGAAGCTCTTCTATAAAACGATCTATCCACTGGATCTTTTGTGTATCTCGATCCTTAAAGAACAAGCGTTTATGAGCAAAATCAAGTATACAGCAGAAATAACCATCGTTCCCTTACTGTATTTGTTTCTGATAGAACAGAACATAGAAAGCCACACAAATACTAAATCAAGTGCATTCTGAAGCATACAAGCATAAGAAAAGTATCTGAGCAGTACTACATGTTGGCAGAAGCTATCAGTGTGTTACAAAGTCTCTGCCTTCAAGCACTCAAGCATTCAGTATGTATTTAAGAAAACCTGTGGCTAGATAGGATCATCGGTGTTTAAATAATTTGCTCTTTCCCTTCTTTCATTTATTTCTACTCACTGGTACTCAGAGTAAACTGCCATAAAATAAAAAGAAACAAAGAAAAACTATTTCTTAACAACTAAGAAACAAAATCTGCCAGTGGCTGTCAAGGGTAACAGATTAATTTCTAACCACAATGAAGTATTATTCTGGCAGACTTCCCCAGAAATTTGGGTGGAGAAGGAGAGCGTGTAATAGTTTTCACTGTCCTTTGCTAGGTCCTTTCTAATATTATAAAAATCATATAAGGACTTACTGAAAAAAATACACCACCCAAACAAATTAGCATAACCGAGTCTAGAAAAAAGCAAAGATAGGACGAGGGCTGCTTTTCCTTTCTCCCTATGTACTTTGGTAGGGTATTTTTTCAATTCCTCCGAGGTGGTGATTACAGTATGTCACCAACTTCAATAAGACAGGCAAACTGATGTATTTCACTCTCTCCAGTTTAAGCATGAACTGTGTCATGTAAAATATGTCCCATAACATTTTAAAAGTACCTGGATGTTGGTAGAATAATACAAATCTATGATAAAGAACATTTTTGTTAAATTATCAAATCTCTTGAATTTTTCATGCATGGGGGGATGGAACAAAACTGTCAGTGACTGATTTTGCAACAGAACATATCAGATTACTCACCTGTGAACAGCTGTAATCTAAGATTTTAATATGGGCACTAAGAGCCTGGTCCATTATATCAACTGGTACGTCATCACTATGAGCCAAATTCCACAAAAGGTTCAGCACTTTGTGTGCCATCACACCATCCTTGTCATCCTCTGCAAGACGACGAATTAACTCTAATAGTTTCTCACGCTGTTTCTTGCTTGCATTTGTCCAACTTGCCTAAGAAAGCATTTTATTTTATATGAAAACCAGTGTTTCTTTTGTTTTTAATTCCATACATAACCTACATCATTAACAAATGATGTGACAATAGTGATGCAACGGTACAAAAAACTTTCACATTAATTTCTCTCATTTAAAATAAATAGCACATTAGACCAATACATAAGTCAGACACAAATGAATAGCTCTTCTAGTGTTTATAACTAAAGTGGATTCAACTTGAGACTCAAAAAAACCCAAGGATCTTTAAATAAAGATCACAGATGCGCTTGTAAGTTAACATTACCATTGATAAGTTCATCAACAGTCAAAATACAGTGGTCTTAGCTATTTCTTGCAAATGCTTTCTCAGAACTCCTGTGCTTATACTTAAAGACTTCTTAAATAACTTACAATCACTGAATGAGTAAAATTTTAATACCACTTGTGCCTCTGAATCTAACTGAAACAAACGTCCTCTGCATTAAGTTAACATTTTTCCAAGTCAGTTTCCAATATAACATTACTTCATATCCACCTCTCACGGTCAGACACAACTTGCAACAATTTGCACACGGAACTTCCGAGCATTTAGTTCAGTACCTAGATTACAGAACATCAGACCCATATTGACCAAACCAGAGGACCCACATTAATCAGAGCACAAATTGCATGTAAGCCAAAACGTGACAATAACGCATTTATCTAAAACCAGAAAACAGAGTCTAGAAAGCTGGCTTGCATTTTCTAGTACGATAGATTATCTCCTAAAAGTGAAACAGTTAAAACAAGATGGATAGCATCACTACTGGAAGCTACAAGTGTTAATGTTAGCATGCATAAAAAGCCAGTGAATAACAAACTTCCAGAAACAAGTTGGTTTGTGATTTCAATAAAATCATTATATGTTTATAAACATTCAACATTATCTTCCTGAGACCGTTTCATTCTGTATCTATGTAAACCAGAGAAAATAACATGACAAAGAGGAAGCTGGGGGAGCAGGGAATGGAAGTCCTTGATCTCCTGTACTTAAAGATCAAAAGTCACGATGCCTGGTAAACTTGATGAAACTTACTCTAAAGCTAGGAGAAAAACATTATTTACTAAATCACCAACACTCAATCATTTGGAACAAATGTAAAAATGTATTTAAGATAAATAACTTATTTGAAAAATTCACTATTTCTAGGATTGCTAAATGCCACTTTAGTACCACAGACCTCAAAAGATGTGCATTACCCAAAAGTGTATAAACCAGAGAACAAAATTGTCAATTAAACTAGTATAACTAGCTTTTCCTTTAGAATTGAAGTAAATCGAAAAATCTCACAATGAATGCTCATTAAAGAATAGCATAATCTAGCATTTCTAATATTAAATATTACAGACTGTTGCTAAACACTAAGAAGTCTTTTAACACAAGGAAACTGCCCGTATCTAAAGTAAGTAGAAAATAGACATAGAGTCACAAATCTGTATCCAACTTCACAACCCATTTCCTGAATACAGCCAAAACATGCATAGTTACCTTAAAACAATCAAACAGGTGATCAAGCTGTTCAGGAGAGAAATCCCAAGCTAATTTTGCAAGGAGATCATGTACATTTTTTACAATGGCTTCATGTTTTCCTGCCTGTCAAGAAGACAAAAAAAATCCACCAACATTTGTAGCAATCCATGTTAAGTCAAGTAGCAAGACATCCTACATGATTTTTACAAGACGACTGTCTGAGGTGACCAGCACGAAAAGCTGATGCTGCAGGAGCCCTGTGGCACATGGAATACTTATTTCACTGGGAAGTGACAATATTTAGATTTCCCTTGTGTGTGTAAGCATTTAAGTGTACTTTGTGTGTGTGCACACAAATATTTATTTGGAATATAAATACTGCAGTGTCGCAATATTTATTTTTTTAACAAAATCATGCTGGGACAGTAGACAATAAGGTCTAAAGGGGTATTTTAACTTAAAAATCAGTATTTTAATGTAGTTTGGTTTTTTGGGGTTTGTTTTTTAAATAAAGGACTCAAAATCCACTTTGTCAATGAATTTCATTGAGGTGTTTCAAGCTGTAAAACAATTTTTAGTATTGCCACATAGCTTCTCAAACTGAAGTACTTCCTTTGTGCTGGTGAATTCATCAACAACTGAAGCTTTCTATTACAAACAATTTGTTGGTAAACAACATTTTGAAGTCCAGCAGCCTATTAACTTATGAAGTCTAACAATCAAACAACTAATGGCAAGATGTTGAGTTATATACAAGACACAGTTTTAAATGAGAGTTTGGCGTATATCACAATTTTGACATTTAAGGAGTAAGACAATAAGGAAAAAACAGCTCAATTTTAATGCTGGGTGAGAAGAAAATTTCCTTCCTAAATGCTCAGGCTGGAAAAGGCATCTCATACTTCAAATGTGCACTAGAAAATAACAGTTTTGGACTATGTGAATCAATAGCTGATTTACTGTAGAAACACTTCCTAGAAGTGTAGAATAAAAATGTGAAACAAATACCTAGAAACAAACTCTGATGTAATTAATCTTGTACAGTATTAAAAATTCATGCATGAGTTTTGAAATTAATTTCCTTCTAAAAGCCTGCATCAATAGTTTGATTAAAAACAAAAAAGAGAGTAATAGCTTGGTTATATGCTGTGCTATAAATTCTTTACAGTGTGTCGTATTTTTTTTCTTTCAAAAGAGTGAATTTAAGTAGTAACATTCATTTTCATGCTATGGGTCATATTATGAGAGAGAGAATTACTAAATCACTTATTCTGATTGGTTTTGCAAAACATCGTATAATTTTTTTTCTCTTACCAGATCATTTCCTGGATAGAAAGAAAAACTGAGAGCATAAAGGGCAGAAAGAGCACCTACAATACAACAAATAAAGGAGCTGCACAGCTGCTGGGGGGGAGGGGCAGGGCAGAGCAAGAAGAGTAAGAATAAGGCATATAACAAACTTGTCTTGGGAGATTTTTAACAGACATGGGGAAGCCTTTAAGGACAAAGAGGCTGGAGAAGCAGTACAAGGCAGCAGCAGGAGGTAAGGAACTTGGCTTGCTGTGCAGAAACAGGGAAACACATATAAAGCTGTAGTTATATGCTCCAGAATGTAAGTAATGAGACTCCAACATAATCTCTGCAATTTTATTTCTTGAGCTGCACGGAATGATCCAGCTGGACAACAGGCTGCAACTTAATATTTGCCTTTAGAGACTTCCAACATTATTCCTTGAATCAAATATACTTCTGTTTTGTGAGCACTCACCTTGTAAGGCATGAAAACACTTCCAATAAAACTTAAATTTCTATTGCCTTCTAAAGGCAAAAGCAGCATGATTTTATTACTTTCCATAAACTACTTATTTTTTATTCTAGTTGTATACTGAGATTCTCGGGGCACTTCTATACCATCAACTGTAACTTTGTGCATGCTCACCCTCTAAACTCAGGCAGCAACGTAACGGCTCTAGCCTAAAAGCAAAACCACACCATTGCTGCACCGAGCCAGAGCTAAAATAGCCTGTTATATGAAGCTACAGAGTAAATCAACTCCTCGCTACTGAATTTCATGCTCCAGCTGCTCTCAGAAGCAGTCATTTAATAAGAACTTCTTAAAACTACTAAACACAGCAAGTAGTGAAGCTGGTAAAAATTATTCTGTATTAGCAGATTTTAGTGTTCTTACCTTTTAGTCTATTTTAATTCCATGGCCAAAGCCACAGTGAAACCATCCACCTGAATAAGACCTACTGAATTCAACTTTCACACACACAAAAAAATAGAGGACAAAACTGCAGCAAGTGCAACTACCCCTATCTTTTAAGAGTTGCACCACTACCACTTGTTCATACTTTTCTTTACGGGTAAAAAGTTTGTCTTAAATTAGCTTATCCATATGTCTCATTTCCAGGTACTATGAGTAATATAATTGCTTGGATGACTTTTTTCCAAATTTCAGGTGTTTTTTTTTTCTTATAAAAAGGTGAGACTCTAATACAGCTAATACAGCAAACTAACTTCTCAAAGTCAAATTTTTTCCCTCATGGACTTCTAACCAAGACAGTCTGGAAAGGTCTAACAGACCACAAGTTGAAAACTAACAGTATGATCACAGACTTTAACTCAAGTAATTTGTGTATTGTTCTGTTACATGCTGTAATTTTCTAAACAGGACTTGGAGATAACAAGAAAGCAAAGACTTTCTTCAATTTCAGCCTGTGTAGTTACTATCATGCTGGAATTCAAGTCTAGAGATTATAAAGTTAGTTGAAACGCCAAAGGTCTCAAGTCAACCCTCCACTACATCACCTGTAGTCACCAAGTGCTTCAAACGTAACCTGAAAATAGCAGGCCTGAAAACAGGGACACCTGCTAAGTCCACTTAGGCCAAACTATTACAGTTTCAGAAGAATGTGAACACACATAAACTAGTGATATACTACCCAAGTCCTGTATTAGCCCTTGTCGTGGTATAACCCTAGCTGGCAACTAAGCACCACACAGCCACTAGCTCACTCTCAATTCCACAGTGGGATGGGGAGAGAACTATAAGGGTGAAAGTGAGAAAACTCTTTATCATGAGATAAAGAGTTGCAACAGGTAAATCTTCTGCTTTACCTACGTAGCCCCATGTAAGCTACTATGAAGAAATTTAACACTACCCCTGCTAAAACCAGTATAGCCCTGTAGCTTGGAAACCAGATTTAGCACTCCCACACTTAAGACTGGCCTAAGGGCTTAATTGTACAAGTAAGTTAGAGTTTCACTACCAATTACTTATGAACAAGGATATATGTAAGTCATGCTTGTTTCTACCCCGAAATGACCTTTTATTTTCTGTCTACTCAATAATTAGTAATGATTTTGTCTCTTCAGTTGCCCTTTGTGTGTGCTAAACTCATGCAGCCCACAGCTAGGAAGCCCAGCTTCGCCAATCATTTAAGTAAACAAGCCAATACTGTAAAATTTGTAATTTTTCAAAAATAATCATTACAACAAAAAGAAAAGAATTGGCTGTTAAACAACTTCTAGAACAGCTAATATTATAAACCTTATTAATAGCACTCTGCCCAGAAAAAAATTATACAACAGTGGTTAACTCAGAGATTAGCAATACACATTCTTAATGCATAAATCATAATGTATCATGTTCTTTCATAATCTAGACGTTGAAGGTTTCTTAGTATTAAGGATAATCTTTGTACCGTGATCTAAACTGTTCCTTTAGATTCTACATACATGTGTAGTTGACCACTCTTACTGAAGACATTTGAGGAGACAATTTTGAGATCCAGGGCCCCAGAAAAGAATACCATTTGATTTCAAATTTTTCTTTAGTTTTTAACATCAAGCATAAGAAGCACAAGTCATCATCTTCTCGATATATGACATACAAAAAGATCCCTCTTGCGCAGTTGCAGACAAGCAGCTGAATTCTTTACCTGTGCAGCCCAAATGTTGTCAAGATCCTGCAAAGTGAGGGCTTTCTCTTTGATGACAAAACGAAGAATTTTCTCTAACTTCTCTACATACTGAGGTTGATGAAGACTATCTCTCAGCACAATTGATAAAATATTATTTTGCTGGATCCATTCCTGAAGATAAGAAGAAAGCAGTTTATCTCAAATTACTGAAGTGCTGTCACTGATATTTAGTCTAAAAAGAAAAATTTCAACCAGTTACAGACTAATGACTTTATGTACAACATTCCAACTGGGAGAAGTGAGAAAGATGCAGCACAAGAGTAAGGTATTTATCTTAACTTTAATTTCATCTTTTAAAAAAAAAAAATAAAAAAATCAGCATTTTAAATAGTACAGTGACTTGCATGCTGCATTATCTTAAGGAGAAATATTTTATTAGGCATATTAAAATTATGAACCCAAAGCATAAAAATGTTTAAACAATTTCAAACACAAAAAGTCAATCAGAACAGTTAACTCTTTTACTCAAGGAACAAAATTTTTCTTTTCCAGTTCACAATCCTTAAATACCAAACCCAAATTTTTAAGGACATTTCTAGCTTCACTTGTATGCCTACAGCATACCACATAAAAAGGGCATAAGCAAGGACTGAAATACAAAAAGGTTAGTTTATTTAAGTATTTTTTTCAGTGGTGTCATCGATACAGTCAGATTAGGATGTTGCATTTTTTATTCCAACTAAAGCAAAGCGATGTGTGCTTTAAGCACTGAAAAAGAAAACAAACATACAGTGCATCACACCTTTGAACAGTGTTCTTGACTACAGACTTACAATATTCAAGCTAGTCTTATGAAATACTTAAATCTAGAAGTTTTCATTTTAAAACAGAGGTCTTGTCTGAGATGCCAAACTATAGGGAGTATGTAAAAAGATACCTATTTCCTACTCTTGCTTTAAGAAGTTGAAATGCAGTAATTTTTTTTTTGTTAGCAGTCCTTTTGAAGATTAGAAACCTCACAACAGGTACCCAGTCACAATGATGTGGCAGAACTGTGCAAAAATCACTTAACACAATTAAATTTCACAAAGATAAAGAGAAAACTGTCCTTACTTTAACTTTATAAATACTCATTTTAGTAGTTCCCTACATGTGCACTCAAGCATGAAACAGTAGTCACAGTATGTAAATATTAAACAAATAAAATAAAAATGTGGTATCTAGAATTTTCTGTACCAAAGAATCCAGCTTCTGAAATGTGAAAAGCAGAGTAGTCACAGAACTCCAATAAGAAAAAATTACTTGAAGTACAAAAACCAGACTGGATCCTTATTTAACTGAACATTAAATTTTCAGGTACAGTGGCACTTAATTTTCAAATGAATCGCATCTGTTTTGTATAGGTTTCTTGGTTTGGTTTTTTTTTACACTATATAAAAACATACTTTTCAAGGATCCCTTTTTTAAAGCATGTTTTTAGCAGCACAAAATAGCTCTCAACAGCAGCTTTGAAAAAAATACGGCAATTTTTCACAGAAAGACTACTATTAAAATGACTTATTACCATGACATGATACCTACTGTTTATAACCCTAGATATGAAAATTAACAGCGCGTGCAGGATCCATAATATATAGCTACTTCTACAACTGAAGTAAGAAGAGGAAGAACGAATTTTGGTGAAGAAGAGAACTTACTGCCATTCTTTCAGCTGTAAGCCATTCCTCCTCTTCAGGATTACCATGCCGATGAGTATAGTATGACACACTGGATATTACTTTGTTAACTTCATTTAGTGCATTCATTTTACCATTAAAAGAAGAAATTTGTAATAACCTGTAAGAAAAATTACACGTAAGAAGTGTGAAAAATAATGTCAGAAGTAGCATATTATATCAGGAGTTGCCTCTTACCTAAGGATCATTTTTAACCTAAATATTTCTAAGTTTTTTACAGTTTCTTCTTGTCCTGGAACTCTAGAAGCTAAGTTCTTTAGAGATTTGATTATCATTGACAGAGCATCATTTTTGGCTTCATTCTTTGCTTCTTTTTTCAGTTCATCATCTGTTAAATTTTCTAAAAATTGTGGAACCATTTCTATAATTGGAAGGAAATACTTCTTCACTGTATGTAATGTTAGAAATTCGTAACATTGTCCAAATGGCCTAAAAAGAAAGAAAAAAATGGATCAAAGTGCCATAATCAGTAGTTGTGTAATATTAAGACAGTAAGGAGCAATTCATTCAAGAAACTCAAGCCTATTTACAAGTACAGGAAATACTGAAGGTAAACACAACTTATTAAAAGATGGAGTGATGGGAAGAGCTTCAAAAAAAGACTAAGCTTTGCACTAACACAGTATTATACTTAATCCAACTTTTTGAAATGTGTAAATTATTCTTTTTTTTGAATACTTACTTGATGAGAGCTGCAATTATCTGAACATTCAATGCTGATCCACTCATGAAGCGATCATGCAAGATCTGAAATCCATTTAATGTGCCAAACTTGTTGATAAGATCTACTAGCCAACCCTGCAATATAATAAACAGTTGTTTTCTGTCATTTACAAATTACCACCTAGAAATACTTTCAAGCATCTGTTAGTAACAAAACTTTGCTTTAAAAAAGTCCTTACACAAATTGTTAGAATGTAATAGAACTGACAGTGAACTTGTCTATATACTTTAAATATTCATTTTTAAGAAAATGCTTAGAAATAGGCAACATGATCTTTCCCGTTATCATCTCAAAAAACAGATGCTGTATATTAGTTATTCAAAGAATTTTTTCAAATATTTAGGAATAAAAACGACTATACTTGAGGTTCACATCTGGCTGCTAAATTACTACAGAAAGCATGACAATTCTGGTAATTTTTTTTTTTGGTCCTGGATGTGATAATGCTGCATATAAAAGCAGTAAGAATGCAAAATAACCTAACAACATTCTTCTAAGCACGGTTAGCAATGCAAGTAAGTCCAAGGACACCGAATTATTTATCTTTGGTTCATATATATCAATAGCTAGCACTTCTACTAGTAAGTATATTTAAAAAAAAGAAAAAAGGGGAAGAAAAAAATATAATGCAGTTAGCTCCTGAAGTTGTACTAATGCCATTTGGAGCACAATTCTGAAAAACTCAGACTCAAGAAGCAGAACAGGTTACTAACCTGCAATGCCAGTTCAAAAAAATCCACCCAAACCCCACAAAAAACCAAAAGCACGACCCCAGAAAACCCCTACCAATCCCCCTCCAAAACCACACAGACGCTAGCATCCCATGTTCAATTAAAAACATTTCTTCCATCATTTGGAACTATAAGAAAAGGGAGAGAAAATTCCTACTTTATCACATAATCTCCTCCTCAAAATATGTCACCTACAAAATCTTGTTGTGTGGGAAGGTAAATCCATCAACTAGCAAACACAAGCAAACCAATTAACACAGTAGGAATGGCATTCCAATAGAGCTGTGCCAGCTTACCACAGAAACACATGACAGTTTGCCTGTGGACCAAAGACTGAAAGAGTTAGAAGGGGAAATTTAACTGATCATGACTTTATGTATGAGTCAAAAGCCACAGAATGTCTTAGTGATACAGAGAATGAAGGGTTTTCCCCCTACCCCCTCTTCTAAAAACACTTCTCTGTGGCTACCGTGCAATCAGGTAACACTGCATAAAATTAAAAATACAAGTCTGAAAATGCTCTCATACCTTTGGTGATCGTGGGTCAGGAGGACGAGCATAAAGTTCATCTTCAGCGAGCTGGACTCCTGCAGGAACTGTTTCTGAGGGACGAGTACCATTGTATAGATGGAATTTGCAGTGAGGATTTAAGGCCATGGCAAGAAGTTCAAGAAGGGGAAACCAATCTTGGGACAGCTTGGCCACACAGAGTTCCACTAGTCGATGAGTGTTGTTAATAATACATCTCTATTAAGAAAAAAAACAACCACCAAGAATATGGCAGGTGACTGTATGATAAACATGAACTATAAACTCCGAACTATTTGTACCTACCATTAAGAGTTCCGTGAGAGTTTTACAATGTTGTATTTTAATTTCTACTTCCTCTAATAAAGACTTTAAACTATTTGTTTTCAGTTAAAAATTAAATTTAGGAAAAAGACACAAATATTTTTGGTTATTTGAGCCATTCATGAATCACCACTGAACTATTAACTTTTCCTTTATTCACCCATTCCTCTCACAGATTTTAATTTGCTTATGAAGACTTTCAGTTTCTCATTTGGCATGTGACTAGCTGTCCAACACAGTTTTTATATTCGAACAGCTGCTAAAAACATTCAGAAGTTACCAGGTTGTTAAAAGCTTTTACTAAAAAGGCAAGTTTTCATGTCCTAGCATGCACACAAAAGTAAGCAGGTCTCTCGACATCTGGCCAGAGATAGCCTGCCTAACAAGAGCTGCACTACTGGACACAGACAGCGCAGTTCCTCCTCACATCATCTCTCATGTTTTATTTCTTTCCAAAAACACCAGAGGTGATTAGATGAAACAATGATAGACGGATAAACTTCCCCTCTGCCAGAACCATGCATACAAGAGTTCTCCCAGTTCTGTTGAGTTTCAAAAATGAGGTACAGTCTCTGCAGTCTCCTCATAGTCACAAAGGCACTCTCCTTCCTCATTTAAATTGCTATGCTTTTCAGAAACACAGCTTTAAAAACTCACATGAATCTCAAACTTCCAGCCGCTCACTGCCTCATCTGTAAGGATTTTTGTGAAAGATATCGTTAAGCCATCTCGAAAAAATCGCTGGCATGCTTCACTTTTGACATCAAGACCTATTTTAAAATAGAAAAGAAAAAATCAACCTATTAGATACGCAAATTCATTATTTGTTACATGAATGTTTAAATATTGAAAGTAGTGATTTGGACCTCAAAAGGTTTGGTGTTCAAAGTTTCAGAATTATTTTACAAAAAGAAGCCTTGAGTGAAGACAAACTTACGTAAGCTTGAATGCACAAAAACCTGATAGATTAATGTTCTACTACAGCCACCTCAAAAATTGCACTCCTTTAGATAGTTTAAAAATTATTTTTAAAACATGTGATAAGTTTGGGGTTTTTTTACCCTTGTAACACTCAGAGATATACCAGCAAAATTAAGGATGATCTTTATCTTCCATTCTTCTGGTATACATGCATTTATGTTCTCTCTTATCTAGTTGCTACCAATAAAACTCAGTGAGTGAAGAGGAGAAAGGATGAGACCTACTCAGCTTCCCAGACACAATTATAAATAAACATGAATCCTTCTGTCTTTCACCCTCACTTAACGTGCTGTTAGTTTCTTGTAATTCTGCTGCCGGGACTCAACACACCTAGACCCAACACTGCTGTAAACTTTTGCAGCCACCATATGTAAAGTTTAAAATTAAAGAACAGTGCTCCATACTTTTCTTTTAGCTATTTTAAAACTCTGCAGTTATTTATAACCCAGTATTTCAAATCTGCACTTCCCCTTCAGAAGTTCAGTTCAAAAATGTAAATAGGGCTAAAGGACAAGAGAAAATTTTATTGAACACTGGAAACAATGAAAGCCATTGGGCACATTATAAAAGGAAAACTGTGACCTGTCTGCACAGTTTCTTTACAGAACAAGTTTAATTTTCAGTCAGGGAATCTCAGCATTTAACAAGCCTACAGCATCCAGATTCACAAAAATTATAGCCCCTCCTGCAACATACTTAATGAGATACCCTGACAGCAACTTCCACTGGTTTGGGAAGGATTGATTTGGATTATCAAATTAAAGCTCCTCATAGTCACAAAGTGTACAACAGAGGTTCCTTTCAAAAGTGGTCACAGAACATCTGCCCTGCTTATCAGTACATAACCACAAATGCTTTCCAAACTATTATAACAGGGCTTGCTAGCCTATATACTCTTACGGTGGGTGCAGCTCTCAAGCAACTCAGGTAAAGCAGGAATCTTTGGAGAGCCCCATCACATCTTGAAAACTACTCCAGCGTTCCCTCTTTTTATCACTACCAGAGATATATGATATCCACTATGTGTCCAAGTATAAAAACCTCCACATTATCTTCCTATGTGGCTTACAGTCCAGCTGACATCCCTACACTATACAGGAAGCACTAAGACCACTAACAAAAGGCCACAAGCCACAGCAATGACAACATGACAAAAGAAGAGAGATGGACTCTGCCTAGAATTTAGGCGTTTGCAGTAAACAAAGGACTTTGATAATTTAACTCCTCAAGGAGGTAAAGTTGACAACTTCACTCCATACAAAACAGAGGGCAGGGAAGGCACCCAGTGTGGTCCACCTGACCTAGGGGAAATGTTCCTTTCTGAACTCAAATGTAACAATGAATTTAGTTCTTCAATACAAATTTAAAGCAGGCGCTCAAGAGATTTTAATGCTCCTTACAGTACCAGTATACTGCACCAAAATCTCTCTCAAACTTTCCAGGTACTTCTTGGACCATCTCTCCCCATAATGGTTGGCAAGCTTCTGTCAGCAAGACATTTCAAACCGAGTTCAGGAATATCAAAACAGTATGTTTCAAAATACATTGCCCCTTCTGTACTTCACTGAGACTGGAAAGAGAGGGAAGATACTTGTATGACTCCTGGATATACAATCAACTTCTACCTTCTCCCACAATGCTGCATACTACTGAAACAACATACAACATTTATGGAAGGAACCAAGGCTAGGTGTCTGCAAGGACCAGAGTATCATCAAAAGCAGAGTACAGGACTCCTAGAGGATAGCAGGTTGGGAAAGGCAGAAAGAATAATCCAAAAACAGTGAGAAGAGAAACGGCAATTACACTAGACATTTGGCATCTACTGCTTGAATCAGATACAGTATCACTAACCCTTCAGTAAGACCGCAAGCAGTCATTTTTCTTTCTCTAGTCCAGATTCTGAGGACAGGAAAAGATAAGGAAGAATACAAGAGATAATAAGTGCACACAGGCCTGAGCTAAGTATTTAGAGAAAAGTCGGAGACATGGATTATGCAGGGAGAAAAAAGTGAATGCGAAAGGAAAAGGTTACGTGTAAGAGAGTATACGGGAGCCGGAATTAGGGGACTAGAGGAAGAACAGAGGGTCATTTGATTTCTGTACCTGCACTTAAAAGTCGTTGATTTGCCAGATAAACCACGCTGAGTGCATTAATCCTGTCACAAGAGCAGAAACACTCTTGGTCCACAAAACTTGCCAGTGCAGATGCAACTGTGTATGAACAAACCCTGATGCATCTGGGGGGTATTCAACAGTACAGGGTTCGAAGACCAAAGCGCCCCAAACTCCTCTTCTCCAGAACTCTGGATTATACAACTTTGTAACTGCAACCCCAGAGCCAAGCTGGCTCCACACACTGGTGTGGCACTGTGTCAGTGAAGCCCCCCCCAGAAATGGAGCCCCATGAAGTGTGGCACAGAAACTTTTCAGCGGCTTGGCAAGGGCTGGCTCAGACCCTGCAGAACTGACAGTGACCCAGAGTTAATAAGCTCTGGGGAAACCCACACTTACCCATGGGCACAGTGGCTACACATGGCACTCACGGATTCTGGCAGGCTTTCAATAACTCAATCATCACGAGTACAAGAGTCCTTCTGCACCAAGACAGTACACTGATCCTGCTGTAGTTCATTTCACTGAATTGATTCTAGTTCAAATACCTGGAAACTTTGGTACATGAGGACACAAATATGCTGTCCTTGCTTTAGACAAATGATAAAAATTAACCATTTCAAGAAAACGAAGATACAGCTTCAGTAAGAAACTCAAGAGTGGTCTACCAGAAAAGCAGATGGATCGCCCAGAGAGACGGTCTTTCAAGGATGCTGGAAACAACTCCCATCACTGGGCTGCCTAGCTTTTGGATGCACATGTGCTAATGCACATACAATTTTTTTTTTAGGGCCTGCCTTTCTTTCCCACTCTGCAAACCTTTGTAATTCATCAAAAACAAAGATCTGGGATCAAGGTTAAAGGTTTAAGTTGTGCAGTCAAATTTCATTTCAGTTTAAATTAGCTACTAATTGTAAAAGTTGCTTTGCATCTTGCTTGTGTGTGTCACATTGGAAAGTTCTGGCAGCTTATCAAAAATAGAATGTAAACATCAGGAGCAATAAAATTCACAGTAACAGTGAGGCAGTGCAGAGTTGTTAGTGGGATTTTGAAAGAAAGACTGGAGAATGTTCTTGCTTATGAAACACCAAAACCCTAAAACAAACTTTTTTTTTTTTAACTTCTCAATTTATAGCATCCAACTCACTATGGCATTTATTTATGCAGCAAATCTCATTACTCAAAACACTTCATAAGTATTCCAGAATTACTGTGAAGATAAACATCAGTCTTGCTGTTAAACACTCTCTTTCAAATAGGTTTTCTTCTATTAGCAAGTAACTCCAGACTATCATTTGATAGTCTCATGTCTTGCTTAATGAATAATTGTACATTGATGCCTACACATAAAAAGATAATCTTCTGCAAATAAATGCATCTGCCAGGAATAATGCAAGTCACAGTCTAGACAGGATTCATACTACTCTATCAAATTTGCTCCTTGCACTTGAAGGTGGTAACGATGACATTTAATTCTTGTGAGTACTTCTAATTCAGTTATGTCGCTTCCAATTACAGTTCCTGAAAGGATTTTAAGAGGACGCAAACATCACTCTTATTTTACAGACAGGGTCATAAAGACAGCAGCTACCCTGGAGTCAGTCCAGAATGCCAAACGCCAATGGCCACTTGGCAACGTTAGGAATAAAAGCTACTTAAGAACCCTAACCACTAGAAAAAGGTGATTAATAAAGAAAATTTAGCAAGCTCTTTCTAGGTTTTGTTGGTTCTCAATCTAAATGAGTTACAGACTGCTATACAAAATTTATGTCATTCAACAGCTGGTTATTTTTCTATTTCTCCTTCCAATTCTCCACTTCTCAAACAGAACTCCTAAGATTAAGAAAAATGCCCATAGACAGGTAGCAAGGTGTCCAATTTAGATCTTACTGAAATAACGGAACACATTTTTGATCTATTAAGAAATATACACAACAGAGTCATTTATATTACTTCTCTATATATACACAACCTAAACAGTGTCTGCCAAGTTCTGAGCTACCAAAACAGTGTCACTTACACCAAGTGAGCATCCTATCATATTCCTTGAGCACTGGAAGTTATTTAAAAAAAGAAGCATCTTAGCCATCGTGTAACTTCAAGTAGTGAGGAAAAAAAAAATATCTAGGATGTAACTGTAAAGGTAACACAGTTAAACAACTACTTCTAACAGCTTTCCTTGTTTTCTTCTTAGCCAGTAATACTTGCATACGTGCACACGTCAGAATTCATCTTGAGGGCAAGAGGAAAAATAATTAAATAGCAATGCAGAAGCCCTTTTCAGAATTGGACATCAACAACTTAATAAACATCTAAGTGCATAAAGTATATAAATAGATTTCCACTGTTTTTCACAACTTCAACAGGGAAAAGAGAAGATTTTTTTGTTTGGGAACATTCAACAAAGTCTGATGCTTTGGAGAAGTAGGTTGATGTTAGGAGTAGCCAAAAATCTTGTACTGCTCTTATTACTTCATTGCATTGTCAGGTTTTTTTGTTTGTTTTGTGGGGTTTTTTAAAGATGACTTAACAGCTGGCAGTACCTACATCTCCTCTCTCACAAATCACAAGGAGAGAATCTTTTTTTACTGCACTGGTCCAATGGCCCAGACACATATATGGCTGCATTTTCTTTCTGTAAGTTGGCATTTCTTTTCCTCCTGAAAAGATATGATCACTTGAAAACTCTAAACTCACCTTAGGATTCCTGGCAGACCTAGCTGCATGCAAAGAAGCCAATTCCAAGCGCAACTACGTCTGGTAAATCAGTGTTGGCAACAACATGTCATTACCCTCTTCTGGATCATGAAGGTGCACCCTAACTTTTGTTTCTCCAGAGAGTGCTCCAAAGCAGAAAAGACTTAGAGAAAACAATCAAGATAACCCAGAAGATCACGACCACAATCAGTTTTTTGTTCCTAGAACTGCCTAAGAGTAACCTTTATTAACATGGAAATGAAGTCGTCCTGGTCCAGTTATGCAAAAGAAAGGAACAGGCACTTTGTCACTATATTTAAAGTAGAACAAGCTAGTAAGTGCAGATATCCTAGAAAAATATTTTGATCTGACTTCCAGTATTACTCAAATACCAGGGCTACAAATACTGACCACAATAGGAGAACAAAGCAACTTTCCAGAACAGAACCTTCCAGAAAACGTGATGAACTTTTCAATCTGACTAGTACAATTTAGCAAACACATACACAGTCCAATATGGAACCCTCCTACTTCCAAGCAAGTCAGACACACCAAGCAATATGGTAGAATTATTAATCTAAGTCATGTTGTTTAAAATTTTAACTTTAATATTCTCAGAAGTATGTGTCTGCCAAATTTGAACAAAAATTTATGGCAAGACATTTGGAAAGCTAGATTAGTAACTTAATTTTAGAAAACCAGAATTCTTAAAGAGTTTTACTATCTGTTATAAAGACCAAACCCACTGGGTCTGATATCAAAGTGAAAACAGAAAACAGGTAGGACAGGAATGATAAGATTTTTATTGCTGTGAGCTAATTCAACTTTCCTACTCATGCTAAGGCACCTAATTTCTAACTACATTGATGGCTTTCTAAAATTCCTGATCTACGAAGGTTCTGCATACCACTGTTACACAATCTCCAGGACCAGGGCTCTAACAGAAATAATTAAGAATTTTTAATTCTCCACCAGGGATTCAAAAGATTAAGAAAA
Source organism: Podargus strigoides (assembly GCA_028020825.1). Lineage (NCBI taxonomy): Eukaryota > Metazoa > Chordata > Aves > Caprimulgiformes > Podargidae > Podargus > Podargus strigoides. Next base: position 10,129,882 of record CM051641.1, on the reverse strand, counting down.
GACTTTACACACCGGCCCAATAATCATTAATTGTCTTTTCATCTTACCTTTTTTACTTAGGTCGATAGCAGCTTCTAGAAGAACTTCTAATTCCCCTTTCGGCAATACAGGAACAACCCATCGTGGCCTGTATTCAAAAAACAAACCCCTCTGTATTTCAATTGTGCTTCTTAAAAATCAAGAATCCTTGCCCCTTTGTAATGCTTTTAATATAGGTTAGAACATACATTTTTAAAGGCCCTGATGAACACACCATTAAAACAAAACAAAAAACCCACAAACAAAAATAAAAACCTCAACAACCCTGTAATTTGAGCCTCTTTTTCTTTACAACTCCGTCCAATAAAAAAAGTATTTCAAGAAAACCAGTGAAACAAAGATGCAAGAATCCTGATTCCACTACCAAGATATTTTCACAAATAACCTACTCCCTCTGAAAAAAGTGTAAAAATACCTGTTGATCATGTCATCCAACTTTGCCAGGTCTGTGTGTGGAAATGCAGGCTCCTCATCTTCAAGCTGGGGGGGAGCATCTCCTTGGCCCTGATCACCAGGCGGCGTAGCTGGGGAGTTCTCATTGGAAGAATCAGGTGAAGAAGTCTAAAATTGGTATGGAAAATACTTTAAATACTTGTGTGCCACTTATTTTGATGATACAAAGCTGGGAGGAGTGGCTGACAGGCCAGAGGGCTGTGCTGCCATCCAGTGTGACCTGGACAGGCTGGAGAGCTGGGCAGGGAGAAACTTAATGAAATCCAGTAAGAGCAAGTGTAGAGTCCTGCATCTGGGGAAGAGCAACCCCATGTGTCAGTACAGGCTGGGGGCTGAGCTGCTGGAGAGCAGTGTAGGGGAAAGGGACCTGGGGGTCCTGGGGGACAGCAGGATGACCATGAGCCAGCAATGTGCCTTCACGGCCAAGAAGGCCAATAGTATCCTGGGGTGCATTAAGAGGAGTATGGCCAGCAGGTCAAGGGAGGTTCTCCTCCCCCTCTACTCTGCCCTGCTGAGGCCTCATCTGGAGTACTGTGTCCAGTTCTGGGCTCCCCAGTTCAAGAGCGACATGGAGCTACTGGAAAGAGTCCAGTGCAGGGCCACAAAAATGATGAAGGGATTGAAGCATCTCCCATATGAGGAGAGGCTGAAGGAACTGGGTCTGTTTAGCTTGGAGAAGAGGAGGCTGAGGGGGGATCTCATTAATGCTTATAAATATCTCAAGGGTGGGTGTCAGGAAGACGGGGCCAGACTCTTATCGGTGGTGTCCAATGACAGGACAAGGGGCACAAACTGGAACACAGGAGGCTCAATCTTAACATAAGAAAACACTTCTTTACTGTGAGGGTGACTGAGCACTGTCACAGGCCGCCCAGAGAGCTTGTGGAGTCTCCATCTCTGGAGACATTTAAAACCCATCTGAACGTGTTCTTGTGTGGTCTACTCCAGGATCCTGCTCTAGCAGGGGGGCTGGACTAGATGTTCTTCGGAGGTCCCTTCCAACCCCTACTCTGTGATTCTATTTTGGCATTTTAGCTTCACATAGTGTTTCGAAGAATCACTTGAAGTAAGTACCTGTCATCATAAAATATAATAAAATAATTTGATTTCAGATTTATTAATAAAAAAATAGAGCATGAAATGTTCTATTTGCTTTCTGTCTCAACAGTTTAACAATTAAGGTACTTTCCCAGTGAGTAAAGCTCGGTTTTTTTGTAAGAGATGTCTACTTTCAGCAGACCATCTATCTAGAAGGTGAAAATAAGGACTGCACCAATGCTCCAATTTTGACAAATCTTCTGCAGAAAAGATGAGTATTTTAGGCAGGAAAACAACTTCAGCAATAGCACAGAAGAAAAAAATTATGAAAAACATTTTCTAAGGAAGTTTGCTAAAAATGAGTAACATATTACTACAGCTGGCTGCTAACCAATCTCCAAGAACATGATTAGTTAGCCTATTTTGATGTGCCATGCAAAATACAAGGCATTTTGTAGATGCATGTTTATTTGTATATAGAAATAGTATGAATTGACAATAGTAACGATTCAAATCAGAACAGCAGGATTTAGGAGGACAAGGAATGATCGAAACTGCAAGGACATTTTTCACATCATGTACCACGTCTGGTTGGCATTGAGTTAATTTTCTTCACAGCACCTGTATGGTGCTGGGTTCTGGATGTGACCAGAACAGTACTGATAACACACCAGCACAGATTCAAGGCCTTGCATGTCTCACTTTGCCCCCACGCAGTAAGCACGCTGGGGGTGGGCAAGAGGCTGGGAGGGGACACATCTAGGAGAGCTGACTTCAACTGACCAAAGAGATACTCCATACCATATAGCATCATGCTCAGAAATAAAACAGGAGGTTTTTTCCAAGGTAGCTGTTGCTTGGGGACAAGCTGGGCATCCATCAGCTGGTGGTGACTGCTTTTGCACCACTTGTTTCCTCCCCTATCCCTTAATTTATTTAACTGTCTTTACAACAACCCATACAATTTCTCAGTTTTCCCTTCTCTCCCCCATCCCACTGAGGCAGAGGAAGTGAGCAATGAGGTACAGGCTTACCTGGCAGCCAGGACCAGCCCACCACGTGTTCCAAAGAACAATTCATTCTCAGAAAGTAACAACCATTAAACCTTATGGTATTAAACAAATATCATCTTCATACTGAATTAAATGACAAAGTGTGGGGTTTATTTTAAATGGGTTTGGCTGCACTGTTTAAAAGCATCTTTTCTGGTATTTTTTTCCCCAACAAAAAAGAATCATCACATTATGATGTAGTATTTGAAAGTCTTTCCTTGCCTTTTGCAAGCAGGATAATCTGTTCAACAGAAACATGCTAAGTTGTTCAGGAAGTCTAGTACAATGAATGGAGACCTAGATGAAACTGGTCTTAAAGAGATGATACCCACTTGTAAGCTGTTTTATCCAAAAAGTACTTTTGCAGAACTAAGCATAAACTGAACCCAGAGTTTTACCAATCTGTGGTAGGCAAGTCTACAACATGGTTCTGAGAAAGCTTCTAATATTATTCCAAGAAGGCTTCTTATCCAAAATACACATGCATGAAAGAACTATGCCACTGCCTGAAAAGGGAGTATCTTTCACAATGCAGCGCTCCCTAACTATCTACTTTGCCAACAGCACTGCGTTCATCCCACAAAATGTTTTGTACTTCCAGACACACAACACGAAAGTATCTAACTTAACCAGACATCTCTGGGAATATAGAAACTCAAATAATTCAGAAACAGTAGTTCTAAAGAATTAACCCCTTTTTAGACAGCTTGATTATTAATAACATACCTGATTCTGCTGGAGAGGAGGCTGGGACTGCCCATCAGGAGCCTGGCCCTGGCTATCATTCCCTCCTACCGGAGAGCCACGAGTCGTGGCTGTCATACTCGACACAGGGCAGATCTTTGCAATTTTGTCTGCTTATGTAGTTGTTGTGAGAGAAGAAATTATAGTCCACTTAGAAAAGCTGAAGTACCAGCATATGCTTGTCTTAAAAAGCTCCAACTCAAGAACATGCCATCCTGCAGAGACCATTGCATAACCTGAGAGGAAAAAAAACAAACCAACAAACAATATTCTATATTGACACATGCATATAAAAGTAATCAGTACCTGGAAAAGAACCCCACAATAACAAATGCATTGCTATGAAGAATCTTTTATTTTAGACTTAGTATTTCTTTTCATTGAGTACAACTGACATCAGAAGAAGGTAACATTTGAAGTATTTAACATGATTTTAACGTCCTAAGTAAAAATTACACTGCCAATTACCTCTCTACCACTGAGAAACTGACATACATCCTTGTTTATTCTGACTCTTGTGCTTGAATTGCTACAGTAGATTTTCAATTTGAATTCAAGGTGCTGACCGACGTCTATGTAGAAATGACCCAGTTAAGAGCATAAAGAGCCAAACTGGTCATCTTTTCCAATACTCTTCTCATGATCCTGTATAACTGCAGATGTCTAAGAGGGAGTTGGAGATTGATTTTACCTCAGTTAAGACTAATAAGAGACCCAACAGTCAAGCAACTTAGATTAGCACATCAGTATTACTCAGGGCATTTGACCTGTATTCACTCATACCAGCACATGCCTACGAAAGCCTGGGTCCACTGGCCTTTCAGGCCCACTACAAAGCCCATCACATCCCCAATGAGTATTTTAGTGGATTATATGAAGAAATTCTGATTATATGTTAATCCTGTAATCATGACGTACCAACAGCTCAATTTCAACTCCACTGTATTAAATACATCAATAAAAAGTTGCATTAAGTTATAACAGCAATTCCACTCTGTACCACAGGGCACTGTATAGCCATGGAAGATGAAGCAGACTCAGACTTCCAAGCACCACATAAACCAACAACAGTACTCAGAAAGTTCAAAAGCCAAGTAGTGTGGCAGAAAGAATCATACAAGCTTTCAGCAAGATTCATTTGGCAGTGCTAAGTTCCTGATTCAATCTGCAACAGCTGCAAGTTAATGAGTAGGAGTGAAATTTTACACGTATTTGTAAGTTTTATTATGTCTCACCTCAAATTAATTTTCAATGTTGTTACCTTTCTCCAAGAGACTTTAAAATAATTTCTTAAATTGCGCACATTTGCAAGCTGTTACGTATAAAGTAAAAATTTTGTCTGAATACACTATTCCTCCCCTGCCCAGTCTCCAATATTAACAGCACCAAAAAATTTGGAGATCTCCAATACTGTCACTGAAATAACATTCACTTTTGAACAAAACTGTATTCTTCGAATACAGTTAATTGTAATCCATCCCCACCCTGCAGAATTCATGTTCATAGAGCTTAGTAAACTTGCTAAGTCCAGAATAAAGGCACTACCAACCCAAATTTTCTTTAGGAAGAAACCGGTTTTTAAAATGCAATTTTCAAAATGAACTTACTTTAATCGGTGCCCTTTTTAAATTGCCCTCCCATGTATTTAATTGGTTTCTACTGATGTTTAGGAAGATCACTAGGTAGAAAGTATTGGCAAGACCAAGTTTCCTGCCATATAAATATATATACACACACACTGCAGTCTACTGCAGTTCAATGCAGTCAGTTCCCCTGCACTACCTGATTGAGGCATCTAGGGACTTGCATAAACCAATGAAATCAAAACTTCTTTCAGCTTATATTGTACTTTTCAACAGCCCTAAGCCAGCTACCACCACAATAAACCTTCCTTAATCATGACCATTCTACCTTAACAGGTCTGGTTCACAATACAGACACACAATAACTTCTGTTGGCACAAGGAGTGAGATAGCAAAGAAGCAGAAAAAGGGTGAAACAGCTCCTTTCAGCAGCAGTCCTGGTCTAGTTTGGCTTAAACTGCAGAAAGAAGTGACCACTGGCAGCTGTGGTTCCACAATAACTTACATCAAGTGCAAGCTGCTTCAGTCTCATTTCTTTCTTATTCTAATGCTTCTGGCTCAACTATCATGAAGTGAGACAGTTCAGAGTACTAAAGGAAACAACAAATGAACACCCCAAACTTACAGAAACTGTGATTTCTTTTCAGTTTCTTTAATTACCTGAACTGGTGTACTGCAAGGCCAGACAGTAGTCATCCTAATGCCAGCCAGGGAGCCAGAACAAAATTGCAGCTCTCCTGTTATACTGACTTACACTAGTGTGATTTACCCTCAGATTTTGCCTCTGTGCTTAGTAGAAGGGTCTGGGCAAAGCAGTCCTGTAAATTCCTTTCTGCTCAAGGCAAGTGACATCATTTAACTAGGAGACAGAAGAAAAATACTACTGAAATAACCAACTTACTCAAAATCTTCTAAGTTCACAGAGTAAAGCAATCTGCATAATGAAAATATGCAGAATTTTGTAAACACTAGTAAATATAAAACACTTACTTGAAGGACTTATGTATCTTTTTCTTCCTCTTACTTAGTGACCGTTTGATTAAGACTAATCATAATACTCCATTTATATTACTTATATTAAATTCCCAGGAAAGTGTATTTCAGGGCCTCCAGAGAAGTTCACTTCACTTGGCGATGTGCATAAAACCAGGCCAACTTCTTATATGAGCTCATTGCTTCTTCCTCCCATTTGTGTGATGTCCTCAGAGATACAAAGGTAACTTCAAGTTATGCTGCAGCTAACTAAAAATGCTCCACCTCCAATAAATCGTCCGATTGCTTCTTGTAGTTTTTGCATATTCTAAATTGTAAGGATATCCTTGTTCAGGTATTTTTGTTCTAATTGCAGAGTATACAAACATGTTTTTGTAAGCACAAATCATCATACAATTTATGCATTTTAAACAGTATCAAACAGGAGCAGCTTATCAGTCCTGTTTTCAGCCACCAATTTAACCATTTATGCTTTCAAGAAAACATCAAACTGCATGCCTACAGAGAACACACTACTTCTTTAATCTCTCTAGAACTAATTAACCATGAAATTTCAAATTCCTATCACTTCTTTACTTCAGACTATCCAATTTCAGTTTTTTTTATAGTTAACATTCACCAGGGCACAGTTTGGTTCAGCTCACGAATAGTCTTTACATCTACTTATAATTAATTTTATTATTTATAAACAAATGTAAACTGATGTAGTGACACCTTGTTTTGAGTATACAGACAGTCCCACAGAAATAATTCAAGCTACCTGTATCCAGCTGAATTCTAATGGAAACTCTGTACTAATTTTTTATATAAAAGTCTCATTTCTACTATCTTTGATTTTGGATTCAGCCATGTTAAAAAAAATTATCCCCTTTACCCAAAGCTTTGAACAGATGCTTTGACACAGTGTCAAGATGGAGACAGATGCCTATTTAAATGACAAACTAACAACTCCATTGTTAATCAAGCAATGTATGAGGCTATGAAGTCAAAATGAATAAAGTCAAATGAATCCCACTGACATTTGCTCCTGTTTGTCAAGAGAGTTAATTTTAATTTGCCGTGCTTTTGCCATCTCCTTATGTCACCCTGATCCACCACTGAATTCTAAGTGAAGGTCAGCTTTTGCTTCACCTGACTCCTTGTAATTTTAGTAAACACCAGGAAAACACAACTATAGTTTTTTTGACTCCGCATGCTCCCCATTTAGAAGACACCACCTGCTGCAAGTAGCATTCCAACAGAGCACCGGCAGACTGCGCAGAGGATACTGGACACAGCACTGCCCTCCGGGAGGTCCTCTGCTTCCAGGCTCATGCATCCAGTACAGCTGCACATCTGCGCCTCACCTCAGCATCCACAGCCAGCAACCTCACGTCTACATGGCAGAATAGGTTCATTTTGTTTTGGGAAGAAAAGAAATTAGGCACCTTTTCAAAAGCCAGGAAAAAAAACAGATGACATAGGTTGCTGGGTAAGTGCTAGATAAGAAGCAGATGCATACATACTGATCTATGGGACAGCAAATACAAAGGATGGCATTTTAGCATATAATGATCAAGGAACATACATCATTTTCTAATACAGCTGACTTCTAGAACAGCTTTCACGTCACTTTCTCAAAGTCATCTCCTCAAAAGTAATTGAAATACCCCAATACATACAGCCTTTCTCCTAAATTAGCTACTTATAGTATCAAAAAAAGCAAATGCAAAGTGACAGATGACAGTAGCAGACCTCAAAATACAGTTAATGCACATAAATAATAAATTAAGTCCTATCTAGGGACACAGATCCATTTTTTCTTTTTTTAAAGTTTTCTGGTTATATGCAAGTGAGGATATACGCCACAAAAATCTATTTTGCAGTGTAGTAACAATGTATACCAGGATACTAGTCTACTCAACATATAACAACAGAGCTTTCTAAAAATCATAGAACTCCGGTATTATTTATAGAATGACGTTCCAATTTTAACAGGATCTCACAGAATATGTGCTTTTTCATCATGTGCTTTACTGCAAAAGGCTTTAACTGCAGCAATACAAATTTTAGGCTGAAAGGTATCACAGATCTGCTCCATATAGGACTCTGCAAGCTGCCTTCTTAAAATCCTAATAAACACTGACTCATCACAAGGGTTATGATGTGATTCTACTCTAAAAATTCTAGGCTCAGGGATCTAACCCTCTACCCTATTCCTTTATTTCAATCAAAACGCCTTCTCATGTAGAAACACCTCCCCCAAAACTGTAACACTGACCTAGTTCAGTAGTTACAATCTATACCCACCCACACACATTTATCATTTTCTTTCTTCTCTGTGCCTTCTGTCTTTCAGGAAGGAGGAAATTATTTATATCATCAGAACAGAAAACTGGTGGTCCCAGCAATCTGCTCATTAACACTGACATGCACTAAAAATGAAATGTATTCAGTGATTAATGAAAAACTTGTCATTAAGCTACTATTCAACAGAGCAAGAAGTATGTAACTTTCAATGTTTAAAAAATACCTGACAAGCAGCAGAGAAAGGGTTATTTCAAATAGTTTTTTCTTACAAACATAATTAATTTAGATTCCTTCTCCTAGCAAATAAGTGAGTGTACATGGGACTCAGTCAACTGCATCAGGCTCCAACACACTATTTCAATGCAATAAATTTCTAAGTGACATTGTAAAACTATACAGCAAAAGACAGATTTTTATTAACCACAGTTGTCATGAATTAAAACTATACTCCTTGAAAAACACTTTACTTAAAGTAATCTTTTTCTTTGATCTTTCCACATAATACATCTGAAATCAAGACACTCGGTAGCATACATTTCAGGAACATCGAGAGCATCCATGGAAACATTCAATTTTATTTGCCCTCAATATATGATGAAATAAAGAGGGATGTCATGAAACACATTTCAGTCCTTTCAGGATTTTTTTTTTTTTTTAATTTCTCATCTTGGTGTTGAGACTAAGTGTAGCTAAACTACATCTACCTAATGATATGTGACTATTTCGTACAAGATGCTCCTACACCAACCATTCACATGAATTTAAGCAAGCAGAAAAAGCACAGAAAGTAAACTTCCAAAAGAAAGCATCACCGCTCACTGTCAGGTCAAGTGCAAAGCAGAGGAACCACAACTCTCAACCCAATAAATATGGTCTCAAGGGAGTAATCTAAATGCATTCAGATCTTCAAGTATCAGCTATACAGCATTCCATGCTGAAAAGACTAGAGGAATGCTGCAGAAAACGTCAAGTTTTAAGCAAGGATGTTTCTTCCTGCTTTAGCAATAAATATGAATATTATCTTTATTACGGACTTACAGGTGTGACAGCCTGATCCTAGTGTCTTCTGCTCATATTTTAGAGCACTGCGGCACTTACGCAGACGTGTGGTTGAAAATTTAAGATTTCTGAGGACATTCAAAGATTGAAGCCTTAATGTGAATGAAATTTGGGGAAAACAAAGTTCAACAATTTCAAATAAATGAAAATGCCTTATTTACACCCTGTGTTAAGAGAACTAAAATACTCCTATATGTGGCATAATTCAAGAACAGGACAGCAAATTCAGTATTTCTTGCATCACGATTAAAAAACAAACAAAAAACCCCAGGCCAAAACCAAACAGCTAGGTACAGAAGGCTTAATGATGCAAAGAGCTTTTTTTTTTTTTTTAAAAAAAAATGTATATATATATATATACACACACAGAGAGAACTGTGTTACAGCAAAACCACATGGATTATTTCATCTCTTGAAAAAAAAAAAATTCCAAACAAAAAACTGGACAGTGGTATTGGTTTCTCATGTAACCGGACTTGAGACATACTGATGAATGAAGAGCAGAATCTGACTACATTTAATTGTTGCAGGTATAATAGGTAGCCTAAGCTTACGTTCTCAGACTCCATGTGATTAGAAGTAAAGTCTCTCCTCAGGCTTCTCTGGCTAAAGCTGACCTCCTTCCATCAAAAGTTTTTCAGTCTTGATATAAAATTCTTATTGAAAGGCCAAACTTGGAGCCCAAGAAATTCTAACCAAAGCAAACTGTACTCAGGCTAATGCTGAGAACCCAGTATTTGGCCATGCACATCAAGGCAACAAAACTGGCATACTCAAAACATACGAACTTCTTGTTTCCACATGGAATAGTTTCCCAGAAGACTTAAGAAATCACATGGAAATCCTTCACACCACTCAAAGGACTGTCTTACTTCAAGGCAGTAACTGATGCAGGTCAGGCCCTGAAAGGGAACTGGACAGCAGAAACAAGCATCCTTCTCTGAAAGACATTCACTTGCTAATAATTATTGGAGCATTTAATGGTTAGATAGTGTACCACTGGTTACTTAAGGTACGTGATGCTTTTTCCCAGACAATGTAACAAGAGGTCAGGTCTTCAGATCATACACTTAGTTCTGGTTCCCAAACAGAAGTCAATTTCAGTACTCGTTCTGAAGAAGTGTTTTGCTCACGTGACAGTAAATAGAGAACACAAAAGACTCAGCACCAAGAGAGAAAGCAGTCAATGCCTTACATACAGAACCAGCAAACGTTAAGACAATTAATAATGTTCGGTAGGCTGTGGCCTTGCTGCCATGCTTTTCTGTAGGCACACATTTCAGGCTGCTGTCACAGACAGAGCTCTGAGCCTCTAACCCAGTATGAGCACTCCTTCATTCTCAGGAGCTTTCAGTGGGAGTTAAACTGCTTTAACTGGTATGAAACTGTATTCTCAATGATATTCAATACATCTCAGTGACAGAAGGAGGAGGGACGTAAAATTTACAGGCCCTGCAATTCTATTATATAAATTGTTTTAAACATTTCCAAGTGACTAAGAAACTACATTCGAGGCACTGTTAAGTAGCTAGATAATGTGGGGTTTTACGCCGGGAGGTAAGAATTTTCATAACGACAGTAAAAAAAATCCAGACTTTCCAAGAACTGAATGAAGTGAATAAAAAAAGCACCAGTAAATGCATGCACTATAACCTAAGAAGAGCAAACTTGGCAAGTCACTTCTATCTGGAAAATGCTAACATCTATTTCAAAATATGCTTAAATGTTTTGAACTATGAATTTCACTTCCTATGCAGCCCTTTTCTTGAATTCACAATGAACATGCAAAGAAGCGAGCAAGAGTTCCTCTCACCTTGTATCAAAAGAACCAGCTACAACAGGAAACAACCTGAAAACTACAATTAAAAAAAAATCAAATATAAGAACTTTTGGGTGTACATTTGTTTCAGAGTCAGGTTCAATCTCATAGAACCGTTTTGATTCAAAAAGACCTTTAAGATCATCAAGTCCAACCATTAATCCAACACTGCCAAGTCACCACTAAAACCGTATCCCTCAGCACCACATCTACACGTTTTTCAATACCTCCAGGGATGGTGACTCAACCACTGCCCTGGACAGCCAGTTCCAACGTCTAACCACCCCTTCAGTGAAGAAATCTGTCCTCATATCCAATCTAAACTGCCCCCGGCACAACTTAAGGCCATGTCCTCTTATCCTATCACTTGTTACTTGGGAGAAGAGACTGACCCTCACCTCACTGCAACCTCCTTTCAGGTAGTTGCAGAGGGCAATGAGGTCTCCCCTCAGCCTCTTCTCCAGACTAAACAACCCCAGTTTCCTCAGCTGCTCATCACAGGACTTGTGCTCCAGACCCTTCACCAGCTCCACTGCCCTTCTTTGGACACACTCCAGCAGCTCACATGTCCTTCTTGTAGTGAGGGGCCCAAAACTGAACACAGTGTTCGAGGTGCAGCCTCACCAGAGCTGAGTACAGGGGGACAATCACTTCCCTACTCCTGCTGGCCACACCATTTCTGATGCAAGTCAGGATTCTGTTGACCTTCTTGGCCACACTGCTGGCTCATATTCAGCCTACTGTTGGCCAATACCCCCAGCTCCTTTTCCTCTGGGCAGCTTTCCAGCCACTCTTCCCCAAGCCTGTAGCGCTGCATGGGGTTGTTGTGACCAAAGTGCAGGATCTGGCTCTTGGCTTTGTTGAACTTCATGCAACTGGCCTCAGCTCATCAATCCAGCCTGTCCAGATCCCTCTGCAGAGCCTTCCTACCCTCAGACAGATCAACACTCCTGCCCAACTTGGTGTTGTCTGCAAACTTACTGAGGGTGCACTCAATCCACTTGTCCAGATCATTGATAAAGATATTGAAGAGAACTGACCCCAGTACTGAGCCCTGGGGAACACCACTTGTGACCAGCCACCAACTGAATTTAACTCCATTCACCACAACTCTTTGGGCCTGGCCAGCCAGCCAGGTTTTACACAGCGAAGCATACGCCTATCCAAGCCATGAGCAGCTCATGCTGCTAAGCTATACTTTTTTCCAACTACGCTACAGTTTATGCAGGAGGCTGCCCTTCTGCAACCCAAAAAGTGTATTTTTGGCAATATACCCAATTAGGATTGAGTTGATACTGTGGGTCCAACTGTAACCTCAGTCAACAGGCAGCAACAGAATACTACAAGCAAGGACAAATTGTGGTTTAATGTTTACATTGAAATAATGTTCTAGATTAAAAGGAATACACACATTGGCAGTCGGTACTCTATCCTATGGAGTAATGACTATCGTATCATGTGTACTTATCACTACTTCAAGAAAACAGTATGTCTGAAGTTCGCACCAAAGACTGATTAGACACTCTTGGCTCCTATTTCTGATTACTAAATCTTGTTTGGTTATGGCCATATCAAATATTTCAAGCTGTTCATCCAATTCTAAAATACATGTTAATAGTTACATGTCTCCATGATATACGAAGTTCACTGCCCAGAATACTTTAAAACCCTGTTTATTTCTTAAAGCATTAATACAAATGCTAATAATTGCAAGATATTACACTATAAGGCTTTTTTTTTAAAAAATGCAATCTTACTTCATTATAAAAAGGAATAATTAACTTTTAATATTACTTCATATTCAACCTGCCTGCTCTGCCATTTTGCTGCAAAGAGTATTATTATTGGATGCACAAAAGTCAATGGTAAAATTCTAAATACTTTCTCAGTATTACAAGTAACAAAAATACAGGCTTAATTTCATGTAAGTAATGAAGGCTTTTCTCAGCAAGACATGAATTTTTACAGCAAAGCACAATGGAATAGAGGAAATTTAAAAATTTCTGAGGATTGAGGTATCAATGGCTTCCTATTAGTTGCTGAAACACACTACAAAAGGGGAATGAAAAGCTTTGGGCATATCTAAAATGGGATGTATTACAGTCTGAAAGAGACAACAGACCAGTGTAAGTTTACACAGTAGTACTCATCTCCATGTTTTCTCTGCATGAGGATGAGCACAATACAGCCTATAATTCTTGCCAATTAATATTCTTCGTAAGAGCAGACAGATGTAAACTATCTATCTGTACTGGCACTGAAAGTTTTCTTTATTAGTTAAAACAATATCTAGCAGTGGTTCAGAAAAAACTGGACAGTGACAGCAGCAGGTTGTTTCCTAGTGGAATGAGTCTTTAAAGCTGTTTCAGGATAACATACAGGTTTGTATATTAACACAGGTGGAAACCAACACCTTATTTTTCTTAGACTTAAAATTCAGTTTTGCATCAATATAATGCAAGATACTAACAAAACAGAAAGATGTACCCCAAAATAACTTTTTTTTACTTCATGCAATTAATTTAATACATGGTCTCCAAATTTATTTCAATTTATTATCCTAATTTTTTGCTAATATGTATTTCCTGGTATACACGATTATCATTCATAATCAATACATTTAAAACATCCTAGAAACCACCATATAAATCGTTAAATAAATGTTAAACATCTCAGCCTCTTCTGCCATGACGTTAATATTTCTACTCTGAATCTAAACACAAAACATGTATCAATGTCATTAAAAAACCCTCAGTTTCCAATATTTATAATGTAATATATTAAAAAACTTACACTAAATATTTTAAATTCAGAAAACCCATATAAGCTGTACTCAAGAGTTTTATGAGATGACTGAGAATCCAGAGAAATCTACAGACATAACTTCTACTAAATCTTGAAAAACAAGATATAGTCCCAAATAGCACAGAAAGGAAAGGGAGGAAGAGTAGGGGGAATGGAGAGGAGAAATCAAACTACCATTGCTGGACATAAACTCATTTAGGGAAACTCACAGCCACTAATGCAACTTCCTACAGCCTAATAAGAAAGATCAATTTAATACTATTCTTTATCATAAATGAGAAATATATTAGAGACTACCTGAATTTCTGTGCTGCATTTTCACATGCTTGCTTGATTAAATTTACAGTAAAAAAACAGGTTAAAAAAAAAAATAATAATCTCAACTGATTGAACCAGAATTTTAACACTATTTTAACAAACATGGACGACATTCCTGTCAAATCCTTCATGTATCAATACTCAATCCCAAACTATGCAATATTACCAATAATATAGACAAAACTATAAACTTACTACTAAGTTTTGCACATGGCACACAAAGTAATGGGGTGAAAAACAATGAGAGCATGTCACAGAGTAACCTGGATCATCTGATAAGCATGGCACAATAAAGTGTGCACTAACATAGTCAAGGGTCAGGTCATTCACGTAGGAAAAAAGGACATACAGAAAATTTCATATGTTTTGGGAAACATGACAAGAAGCACAGTTATTCTAGAAAAGCAACCACATGTGAACAACATAATTGCATGTTTGTAGTAAGGATAAGTCTCAGAACTGTTGTCTTTTTAACAAAAGCATAAAATTTTGGTTGCAGAAGTGATAAGAAGCTTGTGAATCACACCCAGAGACCATCCACTTCCAAGGCAGCCTAGTTATTCTGGGGTTTCCAATTGCTATTTATCTTATTCCCTTGCAGCAGGTTAGACTATCGTAAGTCTTCTGCATTAAAAAAACAACCCAAAAAAGCCCTTCTGTAAAAGGCTCTTATAAGGAGTTCAATCACAGAATTACAGAATCGCCTTGTTTGGAAGAGACCTCTAAGATCATCAAATCCAACCATTAACCTAACACTGCCAATTCATCACTACACCATGTCCCTCAGCACTTCATCTATACGTTTCTTACCTACCTCCAGAGATGGAGACTCCACCACTGCCCTGGGCAGCCTGTTCCAATGCCCGATAACCCTTGCAGTGAAGAAATTTTTCCTTATACCTAATCATGACAGAGAAAGAGCAGTAAACACCATCTTTACCAAGGTCTAGTTTTCTTGAAAGCAAGAACTCAGCAAGAAAGTCAATTCCTACAACCCAAGAAGTATACTAGCTTCTACAAGGTAATGTTAAAACAAACAAATCGAATATGATTTTCTTAATGCTTTAACAAAAATAAAGAAATGGTGATGCATCTACACAGATTTTTCCACCAAACTGCAAACTTCAGTTTCTTAACCACATCAGAAGCTCCTTCAATTCCATCTTTAGGAATGGATATTCCTTTGTTCTTTCATGACCAAATCCTTGGACTTTCAACTTCGTAAAAGCTTTGAGTTTTGTATCTGATACTGTGAGGGTAGCAGTGATCATTGATACGTATCCAGAACTTTAGTTCTGCAACTTACATAGGAAGTTTTTATTTTTATTTTAGGTTGCATTAGATTCTATAATTTCTCTCTAAATCAGGTCCTAAGGTCAACTAGAGAAGAACATGAGTTTTGTAAATTCCAAAAAGCATCCACAAAATCTCTCTCTTCTTTCTGGGCGCTGGGTTGAAACCCTTAATAATTGTTAAGAGCCTTTATACTCTAGTTCTGCTGACCTTTGGAACTTCCTTGGAAGTTGTGTTCTTTTGCTGCAGGGCTTACAATGAAATCTAAGATATTTTTTTTAGCACAATTTTGTGGGCAGGATTGATGAAGCTAAAACTATGAAGCATCCACTTCTTCCTCCAATGAACAGAAAAGAATATTTAAGAATAGAATTATTTTTCAGCTGGAAGGTACCTACAATAACCGTCTAGTCCAACTGCCTAAAGATTACAGATAACATTAGCTGCAGACAAAAATCTAAAAACTTAATGGAAAAAAATTAAATCAAAACACTCCCTTTGATCTTCTATAGAGCAATTTAGTACTATTCACAGCTTCAATTCTTCCTGGGGAACAGAGCAGAAAAGGAAGTAACACTTCAATGTTCCATTCTTGGAAGATCCCGCCAAACCATACAAATGCCTGAACCATCATTTCTCATGTTCAGTGGCATCTAGGGATGGTTTCCCCCTGAGATACATAAATACATTGTGGCTTCTGTTATTCCCAATGAGGTTCATACATTCTACCAGGCTACTGGCAGGTGCTGAATGGCTTTTGCTACTTTTATCCTTTCTCAAGTATTTGAAGGGAATCATAATGGCATGTTCCAGGTTAATTCTACTTGTGGCTTTAAAACGTGACATTATTTATAGCATACTGCACTTAAGGCTTTGCAAAACTTAGCACTATAAATATTTGAAGTGTTGTCTAAAGTCACTCAAGCCAATGAATTATGGATATTACTACAATGTTACTTCTACATTGTAGTAATAGCATAGTACATAGTACATAGCATGTACTTGCATGCTATTCTTTGTTAAATCATGCTTACACACAGCTCCTGACGTATTACCATAGTATGCAGTACCCAATGCCACTACCACAATTATAGTATAAAGCTTCTGTTAGAAAAGTGAAGCTTAAAGTTAGCCTGCAAAAATCAGGCTAGCCTCTTCTGACTCCCTTCATGTTTTCTACGGAGAATTTAAGTGCTTCTCTAAACTACGTTAAACATTACACTAAAGACAATAATTATTTAACTTATTATTATTAGTCTATACTCCTAATATCCTGTGATATTATCAACATAGAACAGAAATTTTCCCTCAAAGTATAAAATTAACACAACTTATTGCTTGGTTAACTGCAAATAATTAAAGCATGGTACAGCATCTAAACCAGACTTTAAGTTGGAACCATTTTACATTCTTGAATCATGACAAAATTAACTTTGTGAAATACCTAGATATTTTGAAATGCTTTAAATTAAAATCATCTAAGTATTCCCATTACTGCACAAGCTTTAATTTCACCTTTTTTAAAAAAAAAAAAAATACTTCCTTTCATGTGATACTCCATCAGAAAGCACAAAGTAAGCACAGGAATTCAAACACTACTATCATCATCATCATCAAGCATAATCTAAAATGTCTCAAGTACAGAAGAAAGTGGTATCAACATTAGAATTCATTTTCAATAAGCTTCTCCGTAAGTGCTTAACAAACTTAGTCAAACTTGCAACTAGTTTTCAAGGTACCAACTGCCTAGCACAGCCTGGATATTTTTTTACAGTGCCATGCTAGCTACCTGCAAGTAAATATTTTGCCATTTCCTGTTGCCTTACAACAGTTTCAGTCAGAAGACAGTTGGTCTGAAAAAATCAAGCTTGCACAAGCTCACTAAAGGCGTTATAAGCTGATAAACGATGGTTTTTGAGACTGTCTGCCTTAAACATGCTCCATTCCAAGTAAACTCATACAAGCCATCTGCCTAAGCAGGCTGAATGCTCAAGAAATCACTGGAAACTATCTATCTGCTCCAGAAAACTCATATAACAACTCCTCTCAACAACCCTGGCCTCTCTGCAGGGAAATAAGGAGTAGGAACCAGAAGGGCTGTTGCGTCTTCTGTCTTAATGCTCCTCCTGCCAACACAACAAAGGCTGTAGTTTGATATAAATGTAGAAAGGTAAATAGCAGAGGAAGCTGGACGTGAACAGGTAACAAAGTCCCCAGAAAGTATATTAAGAACAAAGCAGGGTTGAAGAGAATTATTTCTACTATACCCACTCCCCCACAGAACCAAAAAGTGACTCCTTTAGCCCAGAAACTTAATATTCCTTTATCTATAAAACTTAGCAAAAAACATGTCATAACCTTCTTTATTGAGAAATACAGGAGATAATGATCAACTACTACCCCATCCTAAGGAGTGAGGATTGGTTTAAAAACTCTGTTGCAGCTCTGTCTGAAAACCAAAGTCATTCAAAAAAAAATCCAACCCACTACTGGAAAAAAAACCAACAAACCAATCTAAAACACACATTACTACTTATCTCCCTGGACTGAAAATGGTTAACTGATAAATCCCATAAATCTCCTTGTTAAAGAACACCTCCTTTCAGTACACAAAATAGACTATATAAAGATACCAGTTTTCAGCTGAATCCACCAACAGGCCATGAGAGAAGAACGTCATAACCGTTCTTTTTAGGGACAGTGCATAAACTAGTATAAAGTGACAGCGACAGAACGCTCATAAGGCAGTTCTGCCACCACAGTGCGTACATAGATCTTTTCTGCTTCTATTGTTGGAATCTCAGTGAGAAACAGCAGTCTTATTCCCCTGTAAGTGTATTATATCCTAATAAATTTTAGAACAGAAGTTTCATTGTATTTCTGCCATGTGGACAAGCCTTAGCTGAAGGTACTTCACAGTCTGTTTGAAATCAGCTAAGTCTCCGCTGTCACGAGAAAACAAGGAGGGCGATCTTGCTTGCTTTCATCCTAACCACCTTCTCATCACTAGCATTAGCCCTTGCGTGACCACATAGTCAGCCAGATCAAGAAGCCAATCTGGCTGAAAGGTAACTGGGGGAAAGGAATGAAAATCATTTTAGTTTTCAGCTCCATCACATGCCATGTGAACAATAACAATGGCATGAGAAACAGGAAGAATACATAACCATGGACAGAACCAACCCTTTTAGCATCAGTGCAAGTCTATCATGAAACACGCCCTGAAAGAGGTAGAAAAAGAAATGAAACGGAATATGAATAACTATAGTTAGTACACATTTAGCTATGATAGAAACCGATGTTTACATACAACATAAAAGTGTCACAAAGACCAAAATTTTTCTCAAGCATAATGGCTATCACAGGAAAATGCTCACAGACAAAGCTGTTCAGTATATGATAAATACCAGGAATGTCAGTTCGTGGACAGCACAAGTTCAGTCATGAAAGAAATATTAAGTAGCCAGAGCAAATAAGGCTAAGTGCAAGAAGTCTGAGAAGGTGAAGACAAAAAATAAAAAACTTTCTTCACCCTGGAAATTACGATAAAGGCAATGGAATACTGAACAGATCACAGTGAGTCAGGAAAATTAATTTTGCAGTAACACTTTGAACAATCTGACCACAAATACATAAATTAGTGACAAAGCTACAGCAGGTAACGTAGATGTAGGACACAGAAGCTGGCAAAAATTTTACTTGTGCTGATAAAAAAAAAGGTCAGAGTTATGAAACTGTAAACAAGACTGCACAATTCAAATATCTGGAAATTCAGGTCAGAAAAAACAGAATTAGAGATGGCAGAGTATGAGTAACTGAGTACAACAGCTGTATCCACCGTGACAGTCAACATCTTACTACTTTTTCGCAGAAGAAATTTTCATGTAACAAAACTGTATGTCTGTGTGAGAGATACAGACAGAAAGAACATGATCTCTAAATTTGTTAAAGGCTTAATTTCTCTTTTTTTTCCTACACAATTTTGGATTTTCAGAGTAATCTGGTTTCCACTTGCATTTCTATCTTTCCAATTTAATTTCTGTCAAACTAAAGTTCATTCCCATTAAACTAAGTCCCCTGGGTAAACAGTAATCGACTGAGGCACCAGGAAGAAAAACTGTCCGTACCTTATTTATTGAAGAAGTTAAATGATGTTTTACAAGAAACGAAACAGAACTGCAGAAGTCAAAGGGAAATGCCTGGGTTATGAGGCAGCTATACAGAACCTGCGAGAAGTTAATTCTGACTGTGTCTTGTTCATATACATTGCTGAAGAAATCACAGATTTTTCAGATTAACCTCTTCATCCTCCCCTCATTTTTCTGGGTACCAAGACAAACAAAACTGAGGAAGAGCGAGGGAGCACAACAGCAACTTAAGCTAACATAAGCTGTAACACCTGAACACCTAAGGAAAATCTGTTAAAAACTTCAAAAGTGTCTCCTGTCATAACTTTACAGCCTCTGTGCCTCAAATCTTCATCACTAAAACAAAAGACAACACAAGTCTTTTAATTTACAGAGTGATGTGAGAAATAACATGTTAATGTTTTGGAAATACACAGGCTGAGGATGAAAAGCACTTATCAAGTTTACTAACAGAGTCATAATTCTACTCAGTGTGGTATTTAGACTGATGTCACAGACGCATTTACAGAATGAATTCCAAAGATAAAATACTGAATGACAATCCAATTCAATCCATCTTCTAGATTGAATGAGTCAAGGATCCAATGGGAGGAAGAGTTCATAATTAAGTGGGGCATAAAAAAAACACTGGTCTAATGACAAGTTTCATTCTCATATTTCCTCATTTTCCACTTTTACATAAACTTAGAGGAATCTTCTTAAATTACCCGTAGCTCAAGTGAAAATATCCCTCTTAAATGGTAAAATGCTTAAATCATGACTTGTGCATTTTTTCCAAGCCTCTCTGCATCACTTGCTTTTCACCATGTAATTATTAAGTAACTTCACTCAGCCATCTGATAATTCAACTGCAAAATGAATAATGGAAGCATTTTAAAAATTGAGCTTTTAGTTCTGCTGAGGAATCCACTCTGAAATACTACAAATCCTAAGTCCTGATGAAATAATACTATACTAATACAGTACTACAGCTGGGGAAAAAAGTAATACTACTATCCAAATTCAATGTATGTTTTAACTTGGGTCAGGGGAGAGAAATCAAACTTTTCACTTGTACTTATCAAGCATCTGAGTAAAAATAAGGTACCTCAAACATCAACCTCGTATTTACAAATCCAGCAAAGCAAAGAAAAAAAAACAACCGATTATATGCACCCTGTGACAACTTGTTGTCTCTAAAGAAGATGCTTTCTTCCCAGAAAGAAAGTCTCTCCAAAGTATACACCTAACCTCACCAATTTTGGTGAAACAAAACAATAGTTATCCAGAAATATTAGCTACCCAAGTAGAGGGGGGGAGGGGGCAAAGTCCAAAGGAAGATATCCAGTAAAACAATTGGGCACTCTGAATTCATAAGTCGCATGTTCAAGGAAAAATGTCATGAGAAAACACAACGAATTAAACAGAATATAATCAGGAAGGAAAAGAAAAAAGGTAAATGCATAGACACTAATTTTATCAGATCAATAAAATATCACCACAGCACTTCTTTAGAGCAGACCAATAACACCAGACCAAGCAGGCAAGTAGGAGCAAATTACACAAATTTAAACAAAAAAATCCTCATTTCTTATTAAAAGAAAACATCTTAAATGTCGTGAGGAAGTATCTTTGGAGAACATTTTCAGAGCTTGTGAAAGAAACAAAGGGTCTTTTTTTTTTTTTAATACCTACCATACCAGCCTACAGAAATGCACCCCAAAAATAATGTCTTCATATTTCCTACAGATGGAAAAAACATTGCAGCAGAACTGTTTAAATGCCAACATAGTTGTTAAGGTCTCTCCCCCCTGCCCCTCCCTCGTTTCTGGCACAGAAGTTCTGAGAAAAGAACTTAAATTTGTCAAATACACTAGAGAAACTTTATGTAGAGAGATATGGAATAAACAATTCTAGTAGACGACTGTGATTTAGAAGTTAAATGACGTACAACTCGCATTTAAAGCAAAATTTTGCTGTTAGAATAATCAAAAGTAGAACTAAAGGGTTGGTCTTCACTGTAAGTGTGAACTACTACTACTATTTATCACATTTTCAGACCCATGAAGAACCACAGTGGCTCATCAACACTGAAAATCCCTCAAACCGTATTTTAGGTGTAGTAAGTGTAAGCGCATGCTTAAAAGCATGAAACAGCTCTCACAGGAGAGGTTTTGATTCTCCGCTCTCAACTGCTACTTGCTGTTGGTCTAGACAATGTATACAACTTCTACAGTATGTCAATCTTCCCGTGTGATACTCACACCTAAGTAAATATAAAGCATATAAACAAACAGCACATCAAGTATCCAGTATAATTTCAATTTTAGAAAAAGACAATCTAAGTACCAACTAAGGAACAATCAACGCAGTACATTTGAATCTCAAAATCAAACTCTCATTTTGGCTACTACTTGCTAACAACAAAACTAAACTAACAACATGTTGGTCACTCACTATTCTCATCCAGCTGCCTCCAGGCACCACATTCAGAGTTGGTACTGGTTCTAAATATTCATCCTATTATCAGGAAAGTGATATGAAGAAAAAGGAAAATTTGTGACAGGATGTATTACCAAACCCTCCTTCATCTGTTGAAAAACCTTAGGATGGTGCAGATAAGTGAAAAACTTCAGCCATACACCTGCTAACCAGCGGCTGACACTGACCACATGGGTTTTTTTTTCCCATGGCTGAAGACACCTTAGCTTACAGCAAAGTTTTACTACCACTATTACTAACCTTGCTGCATTCATTGCCACTGATGAAAATGAAGCTGTTCGTTTCACTTCAAAGCTTTTCATTTTATTAAAAAAAAACCAAAACCAAAACAAAAACGCTTTCCCAATCCTAAAACATGGAAGGAAATGGAAAGGAAGCAATACCTTCTCAAATGCCATAAGGGGAATTCCATGTTTCAAGCTACATCTTCACTGGCCACATTACAAACTGTCAACCACAGCAAACTGGCTCAAGTGCTTGAAGAATAAGAACAGTAAGAATTCTCAGGCAATCTAGAGGTTATCTTCCTGTCTAATTACCAGAACTATCACAAAGAAACTCTGACACAGCAAGAGAGCTATAAAGCACTTAAGACATTTGACATTACTACCTCACCTAGGGAAAAAAGTCCCAGTGCATGTGTGTGCGCACATGTATATACACACAATTATAAGCAGTCAGGAAAAGCACCTGAGATTTTAAGGTCCCATTGTGATTAATAAAGCACTGTCTGAAAGACAGGTCAAGGCATATGGAGGGCTGTGCAAAACTGGAGCCTGAACCCGTAGAATGAGTCACTGGAGTTTTCACCTTCAAGCTCCAGAGAATTTATGTCACAGTTTAAAAAAATAAATAAATAAAAAAAAAAAGGAAATCCTCACAGCTAAAGGAAAAAGCATTAAAAGGAAACGTCAGAGATCACCAAACAACAGTTTATTTCTAAATCAGAAATATACAAAGACTAATACAAAATATAATTTAAATTATAGTTTAAGCTTTTAGTTTATCAAAATTTTGGTCTTTCACCAACCTATTCATCTAAAAATTATACTACACAGATCCACCTTTCTTATTTAACTTTCAAATTCATGGACTTGTTCTGTTGAAACTTATTCAGAAACACACAAAAGTACTTCATTACTACAACAGCCGAAAAATTAAACACCAAAAGATGCAAGGCCCATATATTTTGACAACAATGTTCAATCTCATATTGTATTAGAAAAATAAGAGACTTTTCTTCTCCTCACTGTCAATTTTCATTTCTGGGCAAGAAAACTGAAGTTCCACCCACAGCCAATACAGGCCTGTCACCATTATCCCACTCCACAGTGCTAGAAAGGACACTGCCCTCCAACCAAAAGAGCCTGTCTGGTTACAGAAGGATCCTACCTGGCACACATTACTACTGTTTTTTCTTTACTGAACACACTTCTGAACAATCTCTTTTTTCTTCTTTCACCATTTCAGAGCACCCTAACACAAAACCATATCTTTTCCTCTTCCCACACCTGCTGAAGGTAGAGAAAAGATTAAGCAGTAATTAAGTAACTTAAGGCTCAAAACCTATGGAATTTATAATGTACATTTTTGTGTCACTCCACGTTGTCATTCAGCCGTCACCAAAAAAAAAAAAAAAAAAAAAAAAAGTGTTACTTGGCTTTAAAAAAGGCTCTTATAGGGACAATTTTCTTATTACTCAAGTTTTGGGTATTTTACATGAAAGCTCCCAAAATTCCCTCCACATACTTTTCATTACATGGAAGCACAAATTTGCACTTCTGTTAAAAAAAAAATACTAGGGAAGTCTTCTACAGCTTGTAGCACAGAAGAGGACACAAGTAAACATTAAGGAGTCACATGTTTGTGTCTTTCCCTCAACATATTCTTGAATCTTAAAAAAAAAATAATATTGGAAAAAAGGTTTCTTCTGTGAGAGTTCTCCATTCACAGATGTACATCTTTAAGGAATGATGCAATGTGGAATTCCCCTCTTAAGAGTGAATTCGTGGCTAAACACTAACTTCCAAACAGCATGATTTGCTAAGATGTCCACACAGAAATCTATATGCAGGAAAATCACATTTTTCTGTCGGTGGCTACATGTTTAAGGAAAACTAAATCACAAAACAAGGATGCTCTAAATTAAAAAAGTTTCCCACAATAACATTCCTGATAGCTATCCATTACTCCTAAACCATTCTTTATTTTGATGTCATGAAAAAAGCTGAAAATACCAGCATTCAAAATGAGGCTGGATTTTAAATCTACATCCCATGGACCTCTTTGGAGGTGTACCAACACAAGGAAGTTAACCAAAAGCAAGTAATCATCATCACAGTTAATACTAACCAATTCTTTAAGAAAACCATACATCAGTAATGTTTTCTTTAGAAAGCAAGTCTGTGAACATACATGTATCCAAATGATTTTCATTCTCAGCATTTTAATTTTCATTTGAAAGCACATCAATAGCTGATAACCAAAAAGCTTTGATATCAAGCAGACTGAATTTAACTCTCAAACAAAATGACTAATAGCTTCTTACAAAAATGAAGCCAATATCAGAAAATTCATAACAGAAAATGCAAAAGGAACTGGCTGTGCTGTTAAGCTCCCTTAAGAAAAAAAAAAAAAAAGAAGCAAAAAGATTTTGCAGTAAATCACAACTGGCTACTTTAAGACCTCATTTACTTTCTTCCTCTCCTCTGTTTTGGGGAAAGGTGTTACAGGAGAGCTGTTAGCCTTACCAACACTCCATATTTTAAATGATTTTACCAAACCAGAATCTACAGAAAGTGCTCAAAGCACCAATGGGATCAAGTGGACACTGTAATGTCTCAGAAATACAGCAGTTGACATTTTGAGGGTGCATGACAGAATGACTTTCTGCCACTGTCTATCTACTCAAAACTCTAAACAAGATCTAAGTCAAAACATGGTTCTGCCATGAAATGCAGAGGGAACCTCTGTTAACCATATTCAAGTCATGCTACAGCCAACACAACATAGCTGTTTTAAAAAGGTACATCAACTTATTACGAAACTCCAGTTTGTTATAACCGTGCGAGAACTTTAAGATCTTCCTACATTAATAAGAGAACAAACCCTAGATTTAATATATGAGAAATGTCACTGCATTTTTCTAACACATGAATCCAAAGGAGTTGAAACTTCCCAGGTAGAAAAATCCAAGTCTCATTGCATGCAAGCATATGCTTCTGAAAGATCTTTCCAACCCTTGCCTGTGCTATGGAAAGACCATTTCCTTTAACCACGATTCTGCAATACAAAGGTGTACCAAACTGCTCTTCCTCAACATACCCAACTGCTTGGCAAGACAGCTAAGCAGCTGACATGTGTCACTACTGGATAATACAGAATAAGAACCTTGTAAAAAAATGGAACAAAATAAAGATTGTGGCGAATGTTCTACACTGATAGTAAAGTACAGGTATAGCAGTATAGCTTAATTTTTATTTTTTTTTTTCATTAGGTTTTTATCAAGGAGACAGTATGCATAACAAAGCCCAGTTATGTTTAAAAAAAAAAAAAAAAAAAAAAAAAAGCCATGTATTTATATACCACGAACATCATGTGAGATATCAGACAAGTCTACAGCAACAGCAAAAAGCAAGGTACTACAACAAAAGATAGACATTATCAAGCTCTGTTCCCAAAACATACCCTCAAGTATAGCTTTCAGTTTCAAACTCTGATTGTAAACAAGGATGATATGGGTAATAAGACTGAATGCAGCTACAGAGAGTTTCAAGAGGAGATACATCCATGTTTTAAGAAAAACTTAAGATACCTCATCAAGAGAAACTATGTCCACATGTTCAGATTAATACTAATGCTAACATCCAGGAAACAGTTTTCCAAAGGACACAAAAGCCTTCACATGTACAGCTTTTCAAGTGAACAGAAAACCCAGTGAAGTTTCTTACATCTTCAAACAACCACTTCACACTGGTCTCTCCAAGTCTTGGATAAGCAAGACTGTTGGTTCTATTAAACAATGCTTGTGATTACAAGAAAAAGTATTAAAGTAAGTGTAATAGTTTTGGGGGTTTTGCAGGGTTTGGCTTGTTTTTTAAAAAATAAATAAATCACGCTTTACGTGAAAAACAGTAAGGGACACCTTTGATTCATTTACTTCACAAATGAGGCTATCCTGCTCAGGATGTTTTCAAATATACCTACAGTTTTTACATCTCTTAGGATATATAAAAGTATTTCTGAAAAAAAAAAGTTGTTTTGTTTTTTTTTTTTAACATATACATACACATTCAGAGTACTGCCTAACCCAAAAGTGCTTGCAATTCAAATACCTGAAATAAGTTCTTAAGTTATTTCCAAACCAGAGCAGGAAGGGCAGAAATATTTCCCATGGAACTTAATATATTTTCAAAACACACCTGACAGAAACGTAACTTTAAAGCCTTTTAAAAGTAATTTGTTCAAAATAAATAACTGAGTTCCTATCCATTTTTACCCAAAGTTGTGTTCATATCAGAAAGTCCTAAATTAAATTCAATTTTAAAATACAAGATGTCTTGGAACAATGGTATTACAAGTACCTTTACTTTCCTAATAGCCTATTTAATTTTGTTAAATAGCCACTAATCCACTATTTTTTTTTTTATCCTGAGTCTTGCTTGTAAGAATTCCATAATATTAATAAAATGCATAGACCTAAAAGTATGCATTTAGAACAGAGAGTCTGTTCTGTTTCTGAGTACAAATTCACCACAATGTGGGAAATAAAACGTTTATGTAAGGTTGACAGTGTTCCACAGATACAGAAAGAGTAAACAGTTTTGCTACCACTCTCTTTATTGATTACCACCTCCAGATGTAGTCTTCCTGTCAATTCAATGGGCAGAAGTATCACTGCCAAGGGCAAATTCTGCAAGACATGAAGAAGCAGCCTCGAAATATTAAGACAGAGGCTACCCAAAAGAAATACCATTAAGAAAGCCTACATAAAAGTACAAAAGGTACTAGAGAGAGAGGAAAAAGTTACTGTGATACAATCTTACGTGTATTTTTAGCTAGATTATACCCCTCACCAAAAAAAACCCATGCCAATACTTGAGTTTCTTCCACTGCAGCTTTATGATTATGTTTATTTTTTTGTTCAAAGCTATCATTAAGCATCACCATTGTTCACGGTAATGCAACAGAATAATCAATGCATGTTTTTTATATGCTTCCCCAAAATTCTTCGTATTAGCTACTGTACTCTGTTGGTACAAAGAATAAACATTACTTCAACTGAAAGAATCAAAAGCACTATTTAAAAAAGAAAAAAAAAGCAAAACCAACAAGCAAATAAACAAAAACCCCTCATGTATGACTTAGGTTTTGCTGAAATAAACACATTACTTGATCAGCAACATTTACAGTGGGGAGTTCTGCCAACTTCTCAAAGCAAAACCTTAAAATATCAAGAATAAAGTTAGCTGCCTATATATTTCAGTCACCTTTAAATCTTTCTTACTAGAGACACCACTTCAATTCCATAATAAATAAAGGTCAATCCTCCAAACATGCATCAATAGCCCCTTCTTAAACATAACAATTTTAATATCCATTTCTCAAGCATTTGAGAAGCCTGCTGAAAAACACAGGTTACCTAGTCCATCTGCCATAACAAGTGTTGCCACAAGTATACTTAACACTGCACATTAATATCTAAATTCAACTTTTTAAAATACAGGGCCCAGTTCTGCAACTAGGTCAGCAAAAGTGGGCCTTGCGCTAGCTTTGAGCTTGTGACTTCAGAGGGTCTTCAGGCTGAATCAAACATCCAATGATATAAATACAACTGCAGAACTGTGAATATAAATCAAGTTGTACAGACATCATGAAGACAGCTGAGACAGACACGGTATGTCTACAGTGAGCCTGGGAGTCCTTTGAACATTTAATTAGAACAACTCTTTTCTGAATTAAATTTATTTTTCCTGTACAGTTGTGTGTTACTGTACATCTTCAAAATACTTAACTGGACTTCTGAGGGAGCACCCTGAAAATGAAATATGGCATCTTAAAAAACACCTGAACATTTCTGGATGCTTCTATGAGAAGAAAAGCACTTAAGAACAAAATAAGTAATTTTCAAAGGCTATTCCCCCTGTGTACAAACAATGCCACACAAAGTGAGACAGCAACGTTAATAGAGTGACTACCAACACACAAAAAAAAACCCCAACAACCCATCAAACTGGTGAAATCCTCCGTTTTCCCGAGGACCGTAACACAGAATAACTGTGGCTGAACTGCACGCAACTACCCCTGCTGCACACCTTGGGCAAGGGGAGAGGATTACACTGCCTAAAATAAATCGCAACGGACGAGCGCTGTGACGTAACTCTGAGGAGAAGCAGCAGGGTGAACTAGAGGAAGAAGCAGCAAAAAGCCACGAAGGTTTTTTGTGCATCGAAACAGGGCTGCTGGAAGCCAAGGCTAGAGGAGTGGCCTACGTGTTAATAATGTTTACAGCGGGCGTGAACGAGCTGGTGCTGGTGGTTCTCATTGAGACCGGAGGAGAAGCGCCTCGGCAGGGCCTTATTTCCAGGCGTCGCCCGGGCCTACACGGCTCCAATCACTCCACCTCAGTAATGGCGTTCGGTGTGAAGGGAAGCGAGAACCAGGGGAGGCAAAGCCGGGCGCAGCGCTGTGGGGAGCCACCGGACCCTCCTGGCCCGGCGGCACCGAGGAAGGACTGTGGAGGGGCCGCCCGGCGGCTGCAGGGCCCCCCGAGGGGCGCGGAGCACTTCCAGCCCCGGGCAGCCGAGGAGAGGATGAGGAGCCGTCAGCCATTTTCCCTTGCCCTCCAAAACACCAGCGATGCAGGGCCACACGCCGGGGGCTGCGAGGGAGGCGCTGCCGCCACCCGCCGCTAGTTATCCCCACCCCCCACCCCCGCTCGGCGGGGCCCGGCTCTCCCCCTCCGCCCCGCCGCACCCCGATCCAGGGGAGCCCCATCCCCGGGGAGCGACTCCCTCCGCTCCGCGATGGCCGGCTGCAGTGCATACGACTGCCCCCGCGCAGCCGCTTCGCCTCGCCGCGTCCCGGCCCCGGCCTCGGCTCCGGCCCCCGGCCCCGCCCGGGAACGGCGCTCCGCCACTCACCCCCGCACGGCTTCCCCTTGTCCCGCGGCTGCTGCTGCGACGGCCCGGTGCCCTCCTGGGTGCTGCCGAAGGAGCGCGGCCGGGGGCTGCCTCATCCCAGGCAGCCAGCAGGGCAGAGTCTCATGCCAGGCCCCGCGATCCCGGGCGTGCAGCCGGCTGACTGAGGGGGCGGCTCCGCTTCCTCGGTCCCCCCCGGGCGGGCGCCGTGTACTGCGACGGCAAGAGGGAGGGCGAAGCTGCCGCTGCTGCCCGCGCTTCAAATCCCGGCCCTGGTCGCTCCGCTCTCTCCTACGCCGGAGGCACCGCCGGGGCGTTTTTCCTGCGTCACCAGCTCCTGCCCGGCGGCCCTGGGCTTCGGCTCCGGCTCGGGTTTGGCCGGGGCCTGCGCGTTCCGCTCCGCCCCGTCCGGGGACCGTGCACAGGCGGGGGAGGGGGCGCACAGGCAGCCCGCGCCTCTGGCCGGGGCCCGCGGCTCGGCTGAGCGGCAGCGGCCGGTGCGCGCGGGGGCAGGCAGAAAGGAAGGTGGCAGCGGAGGGGCCGGCCCGGGCGGCTGGAGCGCTCTGCGCTGACGGATCCGTGCGTGCGGGGGGCAGGGAGGGCGGGGGAAGGGGGAGGGAGCGAGGCGAGACGCGGCGGCGGCTCCTCGCGCTCCCGGCGGCGGCGGCGCACCTCCGTCTGGCGGGGCTCTGGGCAAGATGGCGGCCCCGGCACAAGTCTTCCGCGCCCGGCCCGCGCCGCAGGCCCCGACCAAGCGCAGCAGTGGCGGCTTCGCCACTCGAACGGCGTGACGCGCTCCCCGCCCCTCGTCCCCCCGAGCTGTCACTCACGCCGCCGCGGCGAGGCCCAGGCCGCGGCCCGCCTGCCCCAACCCCAGTGTGTGTGCGACAAGGGAGCGCGCGCGAGGAGGGGGGGAAAGGGGGCAGAGGCACGTGTGCGCGCTCGCGGCCGTTTGACCTCGGCTGGGCTCGAGCGGGTTCCGTTGTGACCCGCCGGGCGAACCGCGCGGAGGGCCCGGATAGTGACGTCACCGCGGCCGCTGCCTTCTGGGCCGGTCCCTCCCCTCTGCCGCCGCCGTGCTGGGCCCCGTCGGGGCGGGGGCGGCAGCTGAGGCTGCTCCGCCGGCGCGTCCCCTTGGGCCTAGCCCTGGCGGGGGTGGCCTTTGAGCGGCGGCAGGCGGTGCCGTTCCGCCCTTGGATCGCCGGGCGGACAAAGCCGGGGGAAGGGGGACAGAGGCGCCCGAGGCAGGCAGGCGGGTGGCGCTGCCGCCGGTAGCGGCTTGTCGTGGCAGTGCGAGCCGGTGTGGTGTGCCCGCTTACCGCCCAGGGCCAGGAGCCCCCGGGGCAAGCAGGGGGAGAGGCGGAGTTGTGCGGTGCGTGTGCTGCGGCCTAAGCACTGGTCAGCTCAGCTAGGGCCGGGCCTCCCCTGCAGGCCTCGGGCCTGCCGTCTGGCCGCGGTCTGTGGGCAGCGCCACCGGGCTGGCATGGCTTCAGGCGGGGGTGACTTCGTTCTTCACTGCAACGCTGCCTGCCTCGGAACAGATACCTGGTTGGAGGGCACCCGTGTTTTAGAAAGCCAAACGGATCTTTTGTTACTCTTATTTCTTCCTTTGCTACGTTTGCATTTATGTACACGATTATTAAAGAAGTCAGTATAACCCCAGTCTATGTAGATGCTTTATGTATCAGTTGGGGAGACTTTAAACTTGGATTTAAAACCTGGAAAAAATGGGAAAGCATGGCTTGTGGAAGGACAAAGTTTGGCACGTGGGGAACTTGGGTCTGGGAGAGTACCTGAAACAGTGCTTAAGTTTGTTGTGTTTGTCTGTATGCCAAGGTCAAAGTCTCATTTTAACGACATCATTCAAGAATTTCAGATCAGGAAGTGAAAAGTACAGTATCCAGTAGAAAACATGGGAGGAATTCAAGTTGCATGGGTGGGAATTTGCACAAGAGGCTAGGGCTAACAGCCTTAACTCTTGTGCAAAATGTTTATCTTTTGGACGGCGCAGTGACAAAGACCAAAATACCGGTTGCTCATCGCGGGAGCTGTGGGTGGGTGTTTTTCTGCAAAAAGCTAGAGCTCAAAACCAAGTGGTGATGTCTACTGTTATTTCCTCTTTTAACAAAGAGTTAGTCCCTTTTTTTGCTAATCACTAGGTTGTATTATTTGGGAAGGAAATCTGAAGTGTGTCTCTGCATTAACCAGTCAGTAAATGAAACAAAGGATGCAGCTGCTTTATCACTGTACAAATGCAACAGTTTGCTGAAAGAATAGTTTTACATGCGTTTTCTTCAATAATAAAAACCAGCCATAACCATGGTGAAAATGTGTGTAAGTGTAAGCCTATTCATGTTTGGGTTAAAAATATGTATAATCATAGAACAGCCTTTTTATCTTGGTGATTTCATGCCTCTGAGCATGTTATTGTGGCCTCCTTTTTGCTTTTTTGTCCCTTATCAATTGCTTTGGGCTTTCCCTCCTACTTCCAGTTTATCCAGCTCGGTCTCCTGGGAAAGCATTTAAAATTACTGCACCTATAATGAATTTAACTTCCCTTGCCTGCTGCGGTATTCTCCCTTGAGCTCCTCACTGTTTATGATGACTTACTGAAGCACAGTGATACCTCAAGCAATTGTATGGGTTTTGACACTTCTTATCCTTAAAAATAAACTGCTGTGTTTATTGATGGTCATTTCTTTTTTGTTGTTGAGTATACCCCTGTTTTAATGACAGGCCAAATACTGTGTTCCTTCTAACGACTGTGGCTTTTTTGGCAGAGCCAAACAGTGACACATCAGTGGATTTTCATAATGTGGGCAATTGTCCACCAAGAAATTGACTGTCAGTTCACATAAAAGTCAACCAAAAAAAAAAAAGGGAACAATACTTGTGGAAACAATACTGGTACAGCTTGTAGCAAGTATTCCTTCTTGTGAAGAGTTCCTTCAGTCAAGAGAAAGAGTAGAAGCTCTGATTAATGTAATTGTGACCTTAAGTTTGGAACAAACTATGAACCGATTCCTTTTCAGCTTTCTGGGACCTTTGGTGGTATTTTTCTGATTTTAGGTTCTACTTTAAGTAGAGTTTGGAAAAGAGAAATGAGATATAAGAGGAATTTTGCACTTGTATGGGGGGGAAAAAAACCAAAAAACTTCATGTTTATTCTTTTTTATATTTGACATCCTTCCTGTTTTAAAAGTATATTCTGAAGTGCTTTGACAGACCGGGAGTTGCTGGTAGCCATGCTAATCAAAGGTCACGATAGGCTGAAGTAGACAGCTATTTATGGCACCAAATAAAAGAAGATACTGGGATGGCAATGACACTCTGTGGTTACTGAATAAGCAAACTGCACACCAGACTTCTGACTGGGGAATTCTTCCTGTTCCCCCAAGCAAAAGCTATGCCCATCCCTCTTCGCTCAGGCTTCCAGAGTTCTCTGAGGCCATTGCCATGGCTCATCTTGTACGACACTGCTTTGCCTTTGGAAAAGATTGACGCTCCCCCCCCCCCCCCCCGCCCAATACTGCAAATAAACGTTATAATGGTTTATCTTTGTGCAGCATCTGTGGAAACAAAAGGGTATGAGTGAGATAAATTGCTGATTAAAGAGTATCCCTGGTATGAAGACCGAAGTCAGTAACAAAACTCACTAATTGTTCTAAAGTAAGTGTCCATGCAGAGAACTGTGACAGAATAATTTATTCCTCAGTAGTCCTTCTGGTTAATTCCCCTCTCTACACAACCATCAGTATGATTAGAAATGCTTTTGCAACTTTTTTAATTCAGGGTGAAAATGTGGGGAATGGAAGCGTATCCCTGCAGGCTTCCAAGCTCACACACTGTAGTTAGTCTATCACACAAAAAGAGAAATCACTTGCAAACTTGGTGGTTATGTTGTTCATTAACTAACCTCCAAAAAATGAAAAATTATTCAAAATTTAGAAAATATCTATCATAAGAGATTCATTATCCCCAGTTCTTCAACAGTAATTGATGCCGCACTGCTCCATAGACAAAAACGAAATGTGGAACGTTGCTGATGCAGAGTGATGCTATGGAGCTTTGCAACTGGGTAGCACGAAAGAGTAATAACAGAACAGAGAAGGCACAGTCTTACCACAGACTCATGAAAAATCTTTTTTTTCCTTCTGGTTCAGCCCCACAGAAGCTGTGTTATGTAGTATTTACCAACTCTCAGAAAACAAAATAAGCAGCATAGCAGATATAGGAAGTTTGTATTAATAAGAAAAAAACACTGCTTGAAAACCAAACAAGCTACTGCTTGGACATTAAGATTTGTTGTCAGGGATTACATCAAGGATTGATCTTGCAACATTTTCAGTATTTTTGGGCCCAAACCAGTAATGTGCTTAAGCACATTAGTAGTGCTCTTGGTTTACAGAATTTTTCATTGACTGACCTGCGTGTAAGTGCCAGTAAGGAAGAGAATACTTTGCACTTGCCCGAGTCTTTGGTTTATGCAGCATATATTTTGGATAGTATTTTGGCAGTAATGATGTGTGGGTATATGTAATTTTGTACAACGTTGGATCGTAGGATGTCATCCCTTTCAGAAAAGAACTCCTATTTTTTATAATTGCCATTTCTTATGTAAAGTATAATTATATTGTAGTGGTCACAGAATATTGCATAGATGATGATGCGATATTTTTATCCTGCAAATAATAATAAGTCCCAAACACAACACGAGTGGTGGACAGTGTCTGGTGTTTCCACACTCAGGCTTGGTGAACATGTTGTTGTGTACTGCTGGTTGGGTAAGGCGTGGTGAAAATGAAAGATGGTTCCAGAGATGTTCCCCACGGGAAATGGATTTCATCAGGGTACTCCAGGGACCAGCTTTTTCCTGGGTTCCGGGAGCACTGGGGGATCCCCAGGGTGCCTGAGCAGGCCCTGTCAGCCCAGGCCTGTCCCAGCATCCCAGCCAGGAGCAGCCGTGGCCACTGGAGCAGCCCCAGCCCTGGGAATTTCTGTGCTTGGCTGGGCTGAAATGGGGTCCAGGGCAGGGGTGCTGGGAGCCCCCAGGGCAGACTGCCGAGGGGTCCTGCCAGTGCCCTCGGGGCCCTGATACATCTATATTTTCTAGCTGACATGGCAGGTGATTAGTGTATCTGATGGGAAAATTCCAAGCAGCTCAGTGAGAACTTTGCCCTCTGTATCCTTTAAATTGATAAGCAAAACCCAATAAAGTTATTCCCATAACAAGTAGTTAAGATGAGTTTAAAGTGTTTAGCATATAATTACTGCATCTAGACACCATATATTTAGACTTTTCTGTATGGAAAAAAGCCAGAATCCAAATGTAGTAAATCTTAAAATTTAGCTATTGTGTATATATTCCAAAACTCTGTTGTAATCTTTACCTTCCATACTATCCTGAATTTAATAAACTTGGGGGGGTGGGTGTAACCCTGAGATATCAGACAGTACTTACTGTACGTATAAATTAACATTCAAAATTAGGAAAAAATATATCCCATAGAAGTAACGCACCAAGAAGTGCAAAAACTGTTCTGGAGTGATGCTATATCTCTTTTTTGTTACAAGTAAAGGTGAAGTATGGACATTTCATTTTAGTTTTTCCTGAGATGGCTGCTTTAATTACCATTCCTCACATCAGTGTAAGACTTCTCTTTATAGTGGTAACTTTCCATCTTTCCACTTTTGATTTTTGGTTGTATGAGATGTTAACAGTGATGTCGGAGTGAGTGTAATGTCACTCTTGAAAGACTCATAGAAGGAGTTAAACCCAATTTATGCTCCATACTTACAGGTACAAAAGAATGCACGCTTAGTTATAAAGCATAGATATTTGATAAGAAAAACATTTTGTAGGGACCCATGGTCTCTTACATTGAAGAAAGAACGGTATATGATTACGAACAATTCTTATGTTAAGAAAAATATGGTGCGGCTTTTTCCTGTTACTCATTTAGTTGTTCAAGTAAGGGTTAAATTAATAACATAAACAGAAATGCTATGTGTGTCTATCAAATCTCACAGAGACTGGTTGTGAAAACTCCTATTTACAGGCCCAAAAGTGTGTCTTGTCCATCTTTTGGAGAGGGAGCAATTCAGAATACTTTATTTTTCCGGTCTAGTTGGTTCTTAGCCAAATTGTCCTCGGATAAACCATGTGGTGTCCATCTGAAAAGCATCCATCTCATAGGATTTGGATAGAGTTCAATGAATTGATTTGACAACCATATGGTCCTCTTCATCCACATGAACCTTTAAGAAGTCTGACTTCCTTCCAGCCTTTGGAATAGAGTGAGGGAAGAAGGGAACTGTTCTTAGAACTTGTCAGTGTTACTCGTGAGTGTGCTAGATGAGAATGTTGTCAAAAACCTGCAAAAAATTCTGTAGATTCATGAACTACTGCCATTTCCTCATTTTTTCTGAATGCATCTCTGCACACAGAGTGTTTGTCATCGCATCAGTATAAACTTGAAGGAGACTGTTGTTCACAAAATTATATCCATTACATATTATGTGATGGTGATTTTCACTTACATAGTGTTTCTAAACACAAGAGTTCCTATGTGCAACTCTTTAGTAGAACTAAAGAAGCTTGCTTTCCTATGGCTGAGCATCTTGTTCCCTTCCAACCCTGATCTCCCTCCAACCTTGAAGTACATCCTTTACATGCTGAAGTGCCTGGTTTATGTTAAATATGCTCAAGTGGTCAGGAGCTTAATTAGCTAATAGCAAGCAAGAGGTAGAATAGCTAAATTGTACTTACCTTTCCAACAGTGGGCACTTTTTTTTTGGCATTTCTTCCTCCTCTTGCGAACAGTCTTCCTGAAATTTGTAGGAATTAACATCTCTTTGGACGTTCTTATATCTCTCATTCAAAGTTTGTTGAAATTGGCTGAAAGGCTCAGGGGAAACTGATAGGCAGAGGGACAAACAGACAACTGAATCATGTAAAACCTGTATCATTAAGAAACCATTAAAAGTTTCAGAACAGAGTAGTCTGATAGGAGGAAGGCCACTACTGCAGTTTTGGGATGGAAAGAAAAGGCAGAGGTGTGATCAGAGAGAAAGAAACAATAGAAAATGATGTAAGAGTAAACCTCAAAATGTGAAACAAACATGCTAACATGATTTGAACCAAAGCACAGATCCTTTTCAGATCTTGTATCAATAGTTTTGTCCAAGATTTATAAAATAGATTGTCAGAAAGGCTTACATCTAAAAATATGTACAGGAGGGAAGTTTGTCATTTTGTAAAGCCAATTTTCTTTTTCTTTCTTGGGACTGAAGATTTTTTTTTCACTCTACAGAGGGATTTAACAGTGCAGCATGCAGAGTAGTAGGATTTTAGAACCTTCAGTTATGTGTTTGTCACTCCACTCTTCTATTTTTTCCGAGAAGATTTTCTTGGCTATCTGTATTTGATTGCCAGCTACCTGCAAAAATAATCCCCATTGTCAAAAACTTCCCTAAAAAAGCATTACTTTTCTTTTCATGAAACAGTATAGTAAGAAAATGTCAGTTTACATTGCTGATTTGTAAAGACTGAGTTTTGATAACAGCAATTACATTGCTATTCTGTTATCTCACTGTGACAGGTCACTTCAGAACATAATGCAGATTAACTTTATGCCATGTTATATTTTATGTAGCCCTACAGCCTTTCTGGGAGATTACATACATTGAAAATATGTTTGATAAATATGAAGTATCTCATACTAGGACTTTTGTAGTGTTATTTTAGCTGGGAGGTTAGTTGTATTAATAATGTTTGAGCAATAGCACTGTCTTTGTAGCCAGAATAGTATAAGGCAATAAGCAAGCCAGAACTTGCGAGGAGAGGTAATATCTTTTATTAGATCTGAAAACAGGCTTGTATGCATCAAAGTTTGTCTGTTTTTACTAGACATATCAGTTGGTCTACTGAAACAATATATAAGTATATCCTTTATCATCCAGAGGCAATCTGCTTTTTGTCAGCACACTAATTCTTTTCCATTTATTTTTGTCCTATTATTTTTGGAAGGTAAATATAATTCAGGATCTAAATATATGGAAATAGCATAAAGTGGCAAAAGCTAAAGTTTATGCTGTAAATAAAAGTTTATTTATGTGTTTTGCCTTTTTTCGAATATTAAGCAAAGCACTCTTTAAAAGTCCCATTGACTTGTCATTACTTCTGTCTTTTTCACTGCTCTCAGTTACAAATTGAAACCAAATCGACAAATCTGATACCAATAAGTTACTTTCCTTTTTGAAATCTTAAGTACTAAAATTCTGTAATTCTTCTGCTTTTAAATATATTACCAGTTATTTCCTGAGTTAAAATGAGAGTCAAATTTCAGATCATAATGTCCCTTTTTGCCTTTCCTTGTGTTTATACTTTTACATGCACATATAGTAATACATGCGTAGGCGTACTTCTATATTTTTAAACCTTTTACAGAAAACCTTAACATGTTTAACAGAAAATACAAAACAAACCAAAAATTAACAAAGTAATGTAATTTAACTTCCCCAGAGAAAAAGCAATTGCTCCTTTATTTTCTGAAATGACAGGAAAAAATCTTAAAACATCCATGGGTTTTTTTTTCTTTTCTCTGAATAAGGTTTTTAGTAGATGAGCCAAAATGCCAGCAGTCCTTAAGGACTTCAATTTGTGGCTATACATCATTACAAAAGACTAATTCCTTACTCTTTCAGGTGGAGAGTCCAACTGAAGTTTATGGATTAATGCTATTAGTAGTAGTCATTTCACCGAGCAATAGTAGACTTTGAAGTTTTCCTTGAACCTTAATTCGAGGAATGTTACCAGTATCAAAAACATATAGCTGAAAGATTGTGGCCGATTGCAGTTTAGCACAGATCTAGCCCCTACTTAGTGGGCTAAATCCATCATAAGTCTGTCTCTATTTCAAAGGGGAATGAGGCTCCTAACACACTAAACAATAGTTGTTTCAGCTGGATACATCCCACCAGATTGTAACCTCCTACAAATGGGGCACCTTATGAGATGCGGCTGTCTGGCATCCCTGGGCAGTTCCTGGAGAAAGGCAGGCACTTCCCCAGCATGACTCACCCCATTCCGGCATTGGCCTCTGGAGCTGCTTTCCTTTCTCCCATAGCTGTGGAGAAAGTGTGACTTTCAGCCTGCCAGCATTACATGATACAAAATTTGGGTTCTCAGCAAGGGGGGTGTTTGCCCAGAGCAAGTTTTGCAGGTGTAAGCAAGCTGAGCAAGGAGCCCACTAACAAGTGAGCGCCTATGGTCAGGGCCAGGAGGAACCCCACAACTCATGTTTCCCTCAGTCACCATGCAGACCAAGGTTTGTGGTTTACAAACTGCTCAGGCCAGAGGAAGAGAAATATGCTGCTCAGAGCATCTGAAGTATTCAGAGAGCAGATACAGTGAGTAATTCTTATAGTGGGGTTGATGACAACCACTTATCTGTTTTACCAGACATAGATGAGGTGCCACGGCAGCTAGTGGGAGAGAAAGATAGGGTGAGAAAAGAGATGCGATAATGGGAGTCTGAGCCGAAACAATTATTTCCAGAGAACAGTTTATTTAACTTATCCTAAACAATGGGATACACCGTCCAAATATTACCTACATAGTACTTGAGAACACTCATTGTAATAGCAACAGCTTTTTGATTCAACCACATTTATGCCCCTTGTTTAGTGTTCGTGGACATTTGTATGATTTGAGTTTTGGTCAGCTGTTCAGGAAAAAGGCTGATCTTCTAAGTGAGTGTCTGTCCTGCAAACTCACTGTTTGACTTAAGTCAAGCATTATTCCTCATTTCCCTCCTCCAAAGGTTTAAATCATTGTATCAGGGAGTAGAAATTACAAGATGACCATTGTTGCATGTGTAGATTGAAAATTTGGGGTCCAAATTGGTCTTAGGAGCCACACATAAATTTATTTTTTGAATAATTGTTTTAAAATTGTAAACTGGACTCAGGGATTGTGGGGCTCATCACACTGCACACATTTTTCAGGTGTAGCGTCTTGGAGTTGCCTTAAGAGTGCTGAATTTAGATGCTGATGTTGCTTGCAAGAACCAATACATGACAGACTAGCTCAGTCTCATTTTCAATTTCTACATTTTGTTCACTCACTTTTAATGGTGAGCAAAGGTCAGCCTTGAAAGCCATATAGATGCCACCAATTGCAAAATTTAGTATCAAGTATTTTAGGTCATATTAGTACTTCTTACTACCTGATAAGTACTTGATTAATTCAAAACCATCTGGAAAACAGTTTTCTCAAACTCTGTTTCGTAATTTTCTGGAAGGAATATTGTTTTCTAACTCTATAATCTAGTCAAAGAACAAAAAGATAGCTCAGAAATGAGGATTACTATTGTAACACTATTGAATTTAACTTGCTATCGTCCGCAAGCATTTCACAAGCGGGAGGATTTAGCTGAGGAAACACACAGTTTATTTAATGTGCATTCTCACCGCCCTGCTAAGAGAGGTAATCTGACTGCTGGGACTTTTATTTAGCATAGCTAACACAAATAAATGAATTTAACAAACACTGCTTTTCTTTTTCCCTCTAAATATGTTTACAGATGCCTGTGGCAGCACTTACAGAGGTCAGACTGAGCAGCTGTTGCCATCGTGATTTCCTATTTTCAGTCACACTTGACAAAACTGTGGTTTTCTCTCCTCTTGGAAAGACCAATGTCTGATCTCTGCTCAAATTTACTAAGTAAATAAAACATTGGGTGGTGTCCCTTTGGGCACTTAGGAGTGTAAAAAGTGGTGAAGTAGGTTCATTTGATCTGCTCTAGACTGAGGACAATCACTCCCACGGCACCCATCTCTGCACTGACTAGAGGCAGCCAAAAGGCCTCTCTCTGAAGGCAACACATATTCTACCACCTACGTTTGGACAGGTGACTCCCACCCTTTAGCTTTTATTCCATTTTTTCCTTCAAACATAGAAAAACCATATTATTATTATTATTATTATTGTTGTTGTTGTTGTTGTTGTTGTTGTATTTTACATATTATATATAAATTACATACTATTAAGATTATATTATAAATTAAATATAATGTGTACTAATAGTATATAATATAATCAATCTAATTATAATATATAATTGAGTATCACTATTATTGATATCTGAAAATGGAGCTGGAATAATTTATAGTATGCTCATCAGCAGAGAACTCATGTTTCAATGCTGAGTCTTTATGATGAAGATAAATTGCATTTAGATATGTTCATAGATGCTTAAGCTTGGCCAAGGCTATTTGTTTGGTTTTCTGTTTGCAATAGTAACACATTTCTGTTTGTACCTCTTACCTGTGCACTGAGTAAGTGTAATACGGATGTCCATGAAACCTCAGGAAATACACAACAATCAAAATTCAATTACTACAGACTTGCATTTGTTAAATTATTTTTGCATTGTGGTTAATCATTTAATGTGAATTCCTGGTCATCCTGAAATCATTGACAGCTTTTTAAGTGGCTTCAATGGAGCTATGACATCAGTGCAGATACATCCCAGATAGATGAAGTAAAACACTCCACAGTAAAATAAAATAATTACTTTGCTACTAGAAAAATGCTATCAACTAAAATCAAACCTAGTATGCTGCATGTAAAGGTAATTTCTGCAAAAATATAGGCAACTCCTAGCTATTTTTAAATACCTATTTGGTTATAACAACATCTTATAACTGGTAGAGTCACAGCCGCAGTTTCCCTTTGGTGGTGGTGTAGTTCAAAAGCTCTCTGGTTTTGTACCTGAGAAGCCACAGGCATATACATTCTAATCTTGTCCAAAAAGAAGATTGTACCAATTTATCTCAATCTTTTCTAAATTGAAGTAGTTAAATTGATGTATGTGTGCATGTGTGCGTGCACAGCTGATAGTGTTCATCTACACTTCTCTTTCAATTAGTCTCTCTGGCAGTTGCAGCACATCCTGCCTACCAACCAGTCCTTATGTGGGCTTGGGAGAAGTTCAAAGACTGTAACTAGAAAAGGACTGGGCTGCGAACAAAACAAAGCAGAACTGAAACTAAAGTCCCAATGTGTTTTGCGTATTGCTCAGACCTCCTTTGCAGTACGACAGCTCACCGTGCCACAGGTTAAGAGGCTTGTCAACAGGGATTGTTTGAAGTCTGTTTGATAGACCACGTTTTTTAATCCTGTTTAAACACATTGCCCTTCCTAGAGTTACAGTGCAGAAATAATTAACATTTACCAAATTCTAGCAACAATTTGTCTTTATAGGACTCAAGCCTAATAACCACCTCTAAACTTCTGGTGACAGTCATTCTCACCTTTCTCCTTAGAATTCTACTTGACCAACATTTAAGCAGACAGATGCTGGCACTTCCATCACACTAAGAG
Organism: Podargus strigoides; assembly: GCA_028020825.1. Taxonomy (NCBI): domain Eukaryota; kingdom Metazoa; phylum Chordata; class Aves; order Caprimulgiformes; family Podargidae; genus Podargus; species Podargus strigoides. Next base: position 10,088,241 of record CM051641.1, on the reverse strand, counting down.
GTTCTGCTCACTCCCACTGTCTTGTCCCTGTCCCTGGGCTCCCTGTTTCTTCATGCTATTGTAAATATTTGTGCAGTTGCTCAAGGAACTGATACAGCTGGGAGAAAAAAAAAAAACAAAAAAAAAAAACAAAAGAAAAAAGGTTGCTTTCAGTCATATCAGTCTCCTGATACTACTTTGCTATCTGGCTATAGAACCAGTTTTCCTGGCAGAGGGGAGGAGGTAGCATGGCTGAGTATGATGGCTGGAGGCAACGGGAGAGCAGGACATCTTTCAATGGTTGTGTTGACTTGGAGTACTTGTCAAACAGTACACCCTTCAGCTCAGCCTTTTATTTTACATGATGCCTCCTCCTAAGGAGTTCTCACAATCACTCATATTTGTCATGTCAACTAGTGGCTTCTTACCCTGGGAGCTGAGTATGTCTGGGGCTCTCTCTCACTGCCTGGGATGCCGTGCAGGAGTCCTGGCCACTGGGGTTCAGACCACAGTTAGCATCAAATATTCAGCAATAACAAATGGGCAGAAAGACTTTGCCATGGCCTATGTGAAAGACAGAAGTAAACTAAAAGCTTATTTGTGCTTACATGTTCCTATAAATTAAAACACTAGCACACTGAAGTCATAATCCAATTGAAAGTTCTTTGACTCCAGAATTTTAAAATGTGCCTTAATTACAAACTCAGTAGGCCCACTTAATTTGTAATTATAAACACTGACAAGTAGTACAGTAAAATCAGGGCAGCCTAGAGGATTTGGGGATGGTAACTGCTCTTGAGAAGGATATGGATGTGTTGTTCAGGAGTGGAGTTGATCGGAAGCTGCTTCCAGGCAACCTGGGACCTGAGGGGAACCTCCTGGGATGAGGGGTAGGATCTGCCTCATCTCATCTCTGCTGGGCACAGCAGAGGGGGAGAGGGACTGCCTTTTCAGCTGCACTGAGCTGCTAGACAGGCTTCGCTGTCATGTCAAACCACACCTTGAGTTACACCATGCAACCGTTGAGTCTGGCTATGCGGGTGTGTGGGATGGGTTACCAGCAGCTATCTGATGGGTGGTAACATGGCCATCTGCCATCACTCCATTTTATTGTCACAGTGTTAGTGAAAATGCCTTCTCATTCAAGGCTAGCATTACCTGCAGCGGAAGGTAGTGTTCCCATTACGAGGCAAGTCCCATTAGCTGCATTAGGGGTAGACCTGAAGAGCTTAGACCTCTGCGTGCAGGCCAGCCTGCAGCTGGGTTCTTGTCAAATGCAGTCAGGGATGCTAAACTAGAATTGTAGAAATATAAAGCACATGCTAATCATGCATGCCTGTGCAGTGGTGTTACAGAAAAGGCTGAGGTACAAGGACATTTTGGGACAAGACTGGTCTCTTCTAACTTTAGACCTCTACAATGTAGACTGCTACACTGATGTAGCTGGAAAGGCTCCCTTTGGAGTCAGCTGGAGAGAAGCAAGTCCTTTTAGGATGCAGTTCATCCCATTCTGATGTAGATACACACACCTAAAGGTGATTGAATACTTCTCTGAAATTTTAAAGGGGCTAAATTCTCTGTAGGCAGCTATTTTTAAATGAGATAGGCATGCCCTACAAAGGCCTGTTTCTTTCCAGCTGACACTGCAGAGAGCCTTCAGTGGCTTGCTAGAGCACACACTTGGCCAGAGTAATCCCACCATTTCTCTCCCAGGACCTGAAGGATGAGGAAATATAAGCAACATATTTCTTCATGTTTGCAGAATCATAAACACATTCTCATCACAAAGCAATAACTGAAAATTGCATCAAACTCAGAGGGAAAGGTAGTGATGAAAGAAGGAACTGCATTCCATTCTCTGAAGGACAAAGAACAAAAAGCTTTTGAAGGAAGAAGAAAATTGCCACAAATTCAGCTTTGTTCTGGACTGACGCAGATATTTCTGTGCAATGTGACGCTGACCACACAGCTGCTTCTTTACAACTAAGCCTTGACACCTGTAACAAAGTTTATTTTGGTTTGTTTTGCCATTAGCATCTTAAGATCTATTTCTTGTTTAGAAAAGTGCTATTTGGCTCCCTTTAAAGCCAAAGATAGATGATACTCGATTTTTATTCTGAACATTAATCTACATTTAGGGCTGTATAAACACTCAAGGCAATAATTGTTCAGGAATAGCACTGTACTGTTCAGTGTGGAAGCCCAGGCTTCCGTTACAGTGTTTTGACAGCTATAAGAAACTGTCAACACACCTACATCTCCTGGGGGTATAAAGAGGCAAAGTATTCTTTGCTGCCAGAAGAAATCCCTTGTGCAGACACAGTTAGTTATACTAGCAACATAGCCCTTCCATTGATAGCACTCATTTCCTCCAAGGGGCAGTGGTTCTGCTATAGCAGTGACAAACGAAGGTTTGTCGATTTAGCAGTATCCACAGTAAGGATGTTTTGTCCATAGAGTGCATGGGTTAGACTTTTGTACAGCTGCAGTACCAGAAGTGGTACCTATTGTGCTTGACCTTGATGTCTGTGTGTTTTATTTCTTTCTGCTAAGGTTTTGACTGCTGATTTCAACTCACTCATTCTGGGGTTCTTGGTGATGGGCTACTTAGCATATTAATGGCAATAAACACTCTTCAGAGAGTTTTTGAAAGAGTTACACTTTATCACAGATTGCTAAACTTTCCTGACATTATTTTGTGACATTGTACAGTCAATTCAAATTACATTTGTTCTTAATACGTCTGAGATGCTTATGTATATGTTTAAGAACAAGTTCCTCTCCCTCCTTAAATTTGGGCTTCATCTGATCTTTAATTTAAATGAGGGGGCACAACTGGCCATGGCATAATGATATTTACCTGGTTTCAGAAAAATACATGCACTCCTTCTGCAATATTTTGGAAAGGAGGCAGGCATACGCTCTGACAGCTTCTTTCTCCTTGAGACAAGAGTGTATCTCCTTGCCTCTACTGCCTGGGACAAGAAAACTTGCACAACAACACTGGCATTGAAGCCAGGCTGCTAATGTTTGATCCTCCAAGGGTTAAGTAGTATCATTGCGCAGTTTCGCTTCCTCTCTGTCAGAGACAGAACTACACTGTATGAAATAATTTGTTTATTTTCCTTTCCTATCCCAGACAGACTTACAGAGCACATTAGTATGACTACTGCGTCAAACACTCTTGCATTCCCCTAGCAGACAGCAATTGAAAATTAACTTTCTGAGAGAGCTTGGGGGTTTTTTGACCTCTTCTCTAAATGGAAGTGATCGTCAGAAAATTTTGCATTAGACAAATAATTGGCCTGGATATAAGCCCTTGCCCTGCAGAAGCCTTTTAAAGTATTTGGAGTGATAAACTGTGTCTCTAGAGACCAGTAATCGAGCAGATTGCTATGATTCTGTCTGTGGCAGATGTGAAAGATGCATGTTTGGTTATGCATTTCAGGTGAGTAAATTTAGGCTACTATTAAACAATCACTTTGGATAATGTAAAGAAAAATGCTTTTAAAGAAGAAGCTTTACGGAGTATATATGCCTGTTGGACCGTACATAAAGGACTGCTAGAAGAAGAGCTCATTCACAGCTCCTAGCAGCAGCATGTGTGACCATGCAATAGATATATTTGGTCTGAAGCACCTGAATGGGGACAGGGTGGGGACAAGAAGGGAAATCAGGGATGTAAAAGGCTAATTCCAGTCTGTGCTGCAAGACAGCATTCATACTCAGGCTGTTCTCTCTGCTTGGTTGTGCAGGAATTAGTGACAAGATTGGTGACAAACTAGAAGACCTTTTTTGAAGTTACTTTAAGGAATGGAAGCAGGGCAGAAGAGTCAGGAGAAAGGTATGGGAAGGGAAAAGAGATGCTGGGTGAAAGGCAGTAGAAAGAATAATTTCTTCTACTAGACTAACCTTCCTCTCCTCCATAGTCTTCTTCAGGCAGCCTAGTCTTGCTCTAGGGACAGCTGTATAAGCTGTAATTTGAGGCAGGTCTTTTGCCTGACCCTTTTGTATTCCCTGCTACCTTATTTCCTCTAGCTGAAATTAGCAGGAAACACGCCTGCAAGGACTATATATGTATTTAAATGGTGCAAATGATGATACTGTGGAGAGAATGGCCTAGCTTCTTGACTCCATTGCTCTGCTCCTTTGCCATTTAGGTCATTTCCATGTGCTATTTCAGTGCTGCTCCTCTCCCACAGTGTGAATCAGTCTTCCCTTTGCCTGCCTTGAAATGAAGTCAGGCAGGTCCCTAGCCCAGGATAGCAGGCTGCCACCCAGGTTTTGCCAGTGGTGATTTAAAAGGAAGGTGGGCAATTCATTGTGTGGCAGGACTGGAAAAGGCTCTTCAGCTGGAACAGTCATTGCAGTGAAAATTTCTTGCAGTGGAGAAATACTTGAATGTTCTCAATTTCAAGGAAATTGTTGGTAGTTTTTGTGGGTTGTTTTCCAAAGATTTATTATGCATGTGTATTCAAATAAAGGCCATGATATTTGCTTAGCAGCAGGAGAGCATTAGTGTGTGACAATGCTCTCTTGCATCCATCCTCCAGGATCTGGCCAAAGCAACCTTTCCATGCCCTGTATGAAAAATGTCCCCTGAGCTAACTTCTCTTAAGGATAGCAACTCAAAACCTTCTTCTGTAGCTTCTACTAATGCTGTTACTTATCTTCATACTCATTTTCTCAACCAGTTGTGCTACAATCTGCCTTTCATGTGCATGATCTCAGCCTCTGAGCAGTGCAGAGTTTACAGCCGGGTAGCAATGAAGACTGGCATTAGCTCAGTTCCTCCATCCCAGGAACATGCCTCCAATTCAGGCTGTGCTCAATACGCAGAGAATAAAACTACTGAAGGAAGGAAAACTTTGCTTAATGCTGAATGGAGATTAAATAATAAAGTCCATACCACATGATGATTCAATGGATGAGAGAAACCCTGAGAGTTTATAGAGAACCTGTGGAGGAAAAAATGGAGACATGAAAGACTGATGATTGACACTTAGTATTTGAAAGACATATAAACAAATCCTAGTTAAGTCTCTCTGCTAGGTGAATCACTGCCACCAGTATTAAAATGTCAAAAGATACTAATGCTCAAAGTGATTGCTGAGATGGCAGTTCTTTTCTAAATCACCTGCTCCATATCTCACCTTTGGAACTGAAATCTCCCCATTAGCCTTGACTTGGTAATGAAAAATTGGGGACTTTCAAAACTCCATTTTAAACAATGTTGCCTAGAGTAAAATAGACTGTTGTTCTGAAGAAAACGTGTGGCTGCCTGACATTTTCTAGCAAAGCTGCTGGCTTTATAATTTTCAGTCTTATGATTTTGACAGGTTGGGGAAAAATATGAAAGGAGAAATACTACACAGATATTACAGCTTAGGAAAAAATGCTCTGTATTTGGCAAAAGTTAAATTTTGATTTTTATATTCAGAAAAAAAGGAATTACTGGTGACACAGATACTCTTAAAAAGAGTTTTGAAACCATTCTTTCAGTTACAAATAAGTATCCGATTTTATTAAAAGAGTTATTTGGAAGCATCATCTGGCTCTTTTATAGGCATGATGATACAAGTCTTGTATTCTGAGTAAGCGCTGCTCAGATGTGCCTACTACGAAGCCCAAAGTCCACCTAACTCACCAGCTGGTTACCTGTGGTTGGGTTTGTAGCACTAAAGCCAGAGGGAAAGCAAATGCTCGGGGTGCTGTGGAGACAGAACTACAGCCTAAGCAGGATAAATTGCAGGCCTTGTGGCGATCAGGGCTTCAGAGGACATGCTCACCATGGCCTGGATAAAATGGTTCCAAGTGGAATTAAAAAAAAAAAAAAGGATTTTTAAGCTCCATGAATGTTTGGATGGCAGCAAGGAAGTGCTCTGCTTTCATGCCTCTGCAGTGGAAATGGCTGCTGGCGAATGATGACTTGATCGACTGAAATTTTTGACTGGAAATGTAGTTATAAATCAGTAGCTGAATTGTTATTAACAGAAAAGCAGAACTTTTGCAACAGAGCAATTATCCCACTTCTGGAGCAGAGGTTTTCTATCCATGACCCACAGACTTGCTGAACCCTGTAAGGTGAGGGTGAGCAATAGCTCCCTGCTCTGCTGAACCTGATTAAAGTGTCTCCAATTAACAGCTCAACAGTAACGGGGTGGGGGGGATGCTGTGAGAGGCTGTAAAGGCTGACAGCGGTCCACTTTTCTTTAGGAATCACTGCTTTCACAGCAGGGGTGTGTTGTTTTAAACTAATCCCTTTTATAAACATTTAAGGAGATGCCATTAGGCAGCCAACCAGTTCTCCACCTAGGCAGTAACCTATCGCTGGCACAGATTCATTTTGTTTCAGCAAAGTACTTAAATACATGCTTAACTCTAGCCACCTGAACTGTCCCACTGGAGCCACGAAGATGACTTATGAACTGAAGTTAGGCCCCTGCTTGCGTATCTTGCTGACTGTGGGCTTCTGCAGCATCTACTGCCAGATGTTTGGGAGAGGAAATGAAAGAAACTCTGTAGTGGACAGTTAAGGGAATAATTTACTAACAGAGGAAACTTTGTATTGCTTCCAAGTATCTGAAATGTGATCTAACATAACTGTAGATATTTTGGTAGTCCAGACATAGGTTTAAACCATTTTTAGGCCAACTCAGGTCTTGATCTTTTATGTTTATTCCCCTGGTTTCTTCTTTATTGCTGCAGAATGTCTACATTGGACTTCAGGGTTTTGTCCTAATTTATGTATCCATTAATATTCTTCATGCACTTATCATTAAATACAAAATTGCTGGGTAAGAACTTGTAATAGAAGAAAGAAAAATGCTGTGCAGAGTGGACATAACCCTGCACTGTAGAAAGGATAGAGTAATAGTGGGGCTTCCAGCATACCTTTACTTTTGCAGTCCATACACTGGTTTTCTTCGCTTTTTTCCTTTCCAGCATTCTCATCTTTCATTTGGATTGTCTTCTGATAGCTCCATAAGGGAACATGGCACAAGCTATGCACAAATAGCATAGTGTTGGGATAGTGTTAACAGGAGACTTCTGCCTGAAAGTCTCACAACAATTTTCTACGCCATAAGCGGCACCCATTACAATGAAGTCTTTCATTCAGATTATACAACCCCACACAATGCCTCACACTGGTCAGCCAATACAGCCAGAGCCCAGTTTTAAACATAACCCTTGCCACAAATCAACACACATGCAGGATACCTCCGATGTATTCTCTATAGGATGAATGAGACACTTGTCACTTGCTAAGACCTCATGCATTTTGTAGAAGTGCTGTTTGTTTGCCTAGCTCTGGATTACATGGCATTCTAGAGAAAAGTATTGCAGACTTGTGGTAGGTTTACATGATCTCAGAGAAAGCAAGTGAAAGACTTATTAGGGGAATCTTCTTGTCCTTGAATATACCTTTCTCTGAGGGCTGACACTTCGTTTCTTCCCAGTGCCACCTCCAAGGGCTTTAATTCCCCAAGTGACAGCAATAGAATAAAACTTATCTCCCATCTTCATCACCAGTGTGGACTAAGCCCAGTGCCTCCTGAAACCCCCCTGGACTGTTCACACACAGATGACCATCTCAGATCTTACCTGAATTACTTCTACTGGGCCAAATTGTCTAAGCCGCTGTTCCATTTTCTGGCAATTTCTGCAGAGAGGTCAAGTACTGCCTGGATCTAATGCTTACTTTAAAAGCAGGTTGCTCCAGCACAGGCTAGAAGGAGACTGCAGGAAGCCTTATCTTGCTCATGCATAGCCAGGAGATTTTCTGTAGGAGAACGGAGGCCTGCAAGACAGCCCTTTCTGTGAGCACCAGCTTCATTTTGAAAAGCACTGGAGAAACAGTACACAAGAGGCCACACTCAAAATATAACCAACTGCTTTAAATTCCTTCTGTATGAGTTCTGCCTTTCCTTAACGTCTATGGGAACTCTGCCAGGAATTGCCCGTGCACTATGGTTTCTCCCTTTGTATTAGTACCCAGCAAAGCCTGATCTCCACATTAACTCAGAAGATGGCACAGCACTGATTTCTAGTCTGAAACAGCAAACAGTTATTGTGAGTATGTATCTTATTCTTGACCTTACTTTCATCCTCTGTGACAGCTACTTTTAGTTATGTCATATCCTAAATGGCAAACTTCTCTTCCTTGCTAACATTAGAAGGGAAACAAAGGGTTGTTGTTTCTCTGAAGTATTAGGGTTACTCTTCGTTTCCATCTAGAAAAGCTCTTCCCACCATTTATTCTGTCCGGAGAAAGATCATAGATACCAGTGGATGGAACATTGACTGATATTTTAGAAAGCTCATGCACTGCTCTTCAAGCACAGGAGACAGGAAAGGAAAAAATAGCTACAGTTCTTCAGACCAATTAGGTAGTCCTAATTGCCTAAAAAGTCAGGGTGTATCTTTTCTTGAATTGTTACTCAGCTTGCAGTCTCCTTACGTGCCTATACGATATGCACAGCCATATTGCTCTGTACTGAGCCTAGGATATAACTCAGAACAAAAATTAAATACTCAGCTGGGCAAGGGAATTCAAAAAGGTCATAAGCTGTTTTTCTCTGGTGAAGAGGGAGGGTTTCTGTGGTAGGTAGTTCCTCTCTTTCGTGGCTTTTGAGCAGGGTTTGGGCAAGGAGCCGTGCCTCTGGGGAATTCTTGCCTCGCTTTGGGCAGCTGCCATCAGGGCCGACAGATCTTGCACAACATCTTCTCAGTCTGGGTAAGTGGAGTGGCTGCCATTGGTACCAAGCTCTCCGTCTGCTCAGAGCTTTGCAACCTGGGCTCACATTCTTAGACTAAGAACTTTATGAAAAAATAGTCCTAGGCTCATCAATATACACCAACATCAAATTGTCTCAGGGCACGTGACCTTTCAAAATGTATTAGCTTGCATTTGGGACTGCCTTAACTTTGTCTACTGAAGTGTCTGCATAACATGCAGAGCCACCATTGGTGTTCTTGGCATTGGATCAGCAACCTCTCGCTCTGCCTTGAATGAGGAGGAAGGAAAAGGAAAGGACACACAGTCCTCTGGGCTCCTTGTGCAAAAAGCAGTTGCAGTCTGACTCCTGGCAATCAGGACTGGGTCTGTGGGTCTCCCCTGATGGGGCTCCTGTCCATTAAGGTTTGCTGTGTATTGTGGCATGAGACTTCTTACTCTGACCTGTCTCACTGCTTGGTAAGAAGCAAGCATGCCTTAACGCCGAAAAGCTGCAGCTTTCTAAATAATGTTACAGCTCCTATTCCAGATTGCATCCTAAATCTTGCTGGGGGACAGGGACAGGGCAGCCACTGCCCCTGTACCAGGTCCTGATGCCAGCTGGGTCCTTGGCACTGAGGTCTCAAGGCACCTTCCCCACCCTGGGAGGTCCTGTGCTGGGGGAGTTGGTGGTATCATTTCAGAGATACTGCCCTTTTAGCTCAACTCAGCTGATGTGAAAAAAAAGCTTTCTCCCTCCAGGAAGTTTAACTAACATTTGCCTACTGTGGTTTGACCAACAAACTGAAATGTTTCAAGTGGCCCCTCACCTATAAGGAGGACTGGAAGAGTGATGCATGGAGTTTGGGCTGCAGTCAGCCCCTTCAGTCCTGCTCAGTGAGTGTGGTATAAATCTTCTAAAAAGCAAAAGGTGATTCTGGATTTGGATGGCAAATACTTGACTTGCTGGTAGGCTTAACCACAACAGCTTCCTAACTCCAGCTTCTTTGCTATAGACACTGGATTTATGACTGCTACTGTTTTTGGGCTCACTCTGATTTTTTTAATATGACTCTGTACATTTATGGGTGAATCATTTCATACTTATTTCTGAGAAGAAAATTTGTTTTTATAAATGCATGGATGCATATAACAAATTAAACTGACATATTAAAAATAGCAACATCAAAAGAGCTCTTATCCAAGTAAAGAAACTACACCACAAAACGGCTTTATTGAAAAAGTGTCTTGTAACGCTCATTTCATTCTTGTAAACAATGCATCTTTTTAAATGTGGACTGCAAAAATTACACACAATACTTTGCTTCAGGAATCTGCTGGCTGATTTTCTGAATCACTGGTTTTAATATAGGGACTGTGGGCGTCTAAAAAGGGTTCTATATATAATTCTGGAGAGCCATCTCATTCAGTTGCTGCAACTTACTTTACCAGTTTCTCCTGATTCATTTTTTTTTTCTGAATGCTGAGCATTTTAAGAGTACAGACTGAGCAAAAATGCTCTATATAGATCATTATAGTTTTCAGCACTGTGACTTCCAAAGAGGTTATTATATATCAAGCAGTGAGAAACAACTCTCACTGAGTAAGAAGTTATTCCATTGTGCAGTATTATTCAAGCAATTACAAATCATACTGTGTACGAAATACCAGATCTCTAGGTGACAATTTCTGGTGCTGTATCATGCCTACTTAAGTGTGTAGCTACAGCAAAAAAAGTAACAATACAACCATTTTTAAACCAATAGACTAACAGATTCAGAAAAATGACAATATACTGTAGTTGCAATGCACCTTTCCATCAGCTTTAGACATCTCAATTCCCCATTACAAAACCCCCTAGATGCTTAATGTTCCTACCATTCATAAACTGTCCATCAGGTCAAGGAGAGTGAGGTATATTTCTTTGAAACCCATCACAGCAATATTTTACAGCACGGAGAAGAAGTCCACAGGAAGCAAGAGGGAACGTGCACTTTTCTTCCACAGCACTTCTGACTCTAACTGCTCCAAAATGCCCAAAATCTGATCTTGCATTTTTCTTGGCTAGGACAACAAACTGCCAGAAAACTGAACAGAGCATTTCTAAATATTTCCTTCTGAAGAGCTGTAGTCAGCCTTTTTCTTTAGAAAATTAGGTTGTATCAGCATATTAACTTGAAGCATCATGTTAAACTCAGCTTTGCAAATAATATAGACAAGGGTTAAGAGGGCCAAACCTTAACAGTCACCCAACTCTTAAGGTGGATGTACTTTATAGGCAGAAGCAGAAATAGACTAATTTCTTTCTAAAGTCAGTTAGGATACTTTTATTGGTATCTGCTTCATTCGATAAGCTCCCAGGCACTTCAGAGTTATATTAATGAAAAAAAAGTCTCACGACATGCCAGTGAGATATAGAGGTACAAAAATATAATTAATATCTGTCTAAAATTCATATGGTCAGTGCCAGATATGGACACAGAAAGAAGAGCTCCTGTCTTGAATGATTCTGGGATGCGGCTGCTCAACTAGAAAATGTTTTCTCTACAGAAGCAGGAAATCCATGATGTGTGCTGGGCCAGAGTTTGAAAACCACACTCATCTGTGTGGAGATGGACACATGCACACTCTAAATCATTTTAAGGCCCAGAGAGCAGCATGGTATTACATCAGTGTTTCCTCACAGTATAGGAGTGAGGACATGACTCTTGTACTCATCCCTTCGTAACTGCTCAATACGTCTGGCAGATAGCCAACCACTGAAGTCTGAGGTCGGTGCATCCTGCCTGGTGGCTGCCATGTCCTGCATCCCTGGGGAGGCAGGAGACATGCTCTGAGTTAAATCTTGGTGATCCTTCTCCACAGCTGTGCCCTTCAGATATCACTGAGGGACTTCTTCCCATACACTGAAAATGCCAGGCACACTCTGGGGGGCTCAGGAGCACCTGTGACAGGTGGGTGGCTGCAGGACTGAAGGATCCAGTGGGGCACTGGACCAGTCTGGCCCAGGGATCTCAAGGTTTTGGGAATCAGTGCAAGTCACTCTCTGACACTGGGCCTCCTTGCTATGAAACATCCATAAAAGCACCAGTGTTGGGGGAAAGGAAAGAATGAGTGTGAGAGAGGCAGGAAAGCACAAACACTTCTGTATGTAATGTCTACATTTCATAAGGCTTTCTGTTACCATGGCAATGAGCATGGTATAAATACCTAGACAGATCTCCCTTGTGGCAGTGCATTCTGCTGCTCCTATGCTGCAGGGCCAGTCTGTGTGCAGACATTTTGATGGGCTTCTTCAAACCCTTTCTGGTAAAATCATCAATGATTTTGTTCAATCTCAAACCGATAGTCAGTGGGCAAAAGTGTCCTTTCCACTTCATTCACCACAACTTACTTTCTGGCCCCTCCAAATAAGCAAATAATTTTTTTTTAACATAAAGATGGAGGATTGCATCCTTATTAATTTGTATTCAGGCTAAATAATCAATAGGAAGAGCTACACTCTGGTTGCTTTAGTTATAACTGAAGTCAGACTCTGCACAAGCATTTCCAATAACAATTTAGTGTAATCAAAACTGATAATGCTGTTGAATTCTGCGTTGTAAAGGAGTTTTAACAGATCCAGGGTAAGCAGTCACAGAGAAGCATAGCCTTAAGCCAAGTGCAATAATTTTTTTTAAAGTGTCTATGTTTCATAACACAGAAATCCTTCAATTGATTTTTCCAGGATGTGTGCAGTCTTGCATGAGATACAGACAGAAATAGGTGGATTTTGTTTTAAAATATCAAGCATGATCCTATGTATGGAATCTAAAAATCTTATTTGAAAAGGCTCACTGCCTCCTTATTTGATTGGCAGGTATGGTAATGGCAGTGACCAGATTTCCCAGGACATTTCTTTTCCATTCACCCTCTACTTTTGAGTGTACAACTGAAAAGAGGAAAATGAAACAACAGCAAGATATATATATATATGTTCCCTTATGTTACATATGTGCAGGAAGACAAACTACTTCAGATGGGGAAAAAGCACGTCTTCATTTTGAAATGAGATTTGCTCTAAAACTGAGCTATCTAATTCAAACTCAGATCTAAGCTAGGACAACAGAGTTGGTATTTTCCATATAAGTTAGCTGGGTAGGTTATGTATGGGAATCCCACATTGGTTAACACAACCTGTTGTGTGGAAAAAACAATAAAAATGTCAAGCTGCCTGATTTTATCTTATGATAGTTAACAGAACATCAAGACAAAATGGGAATGAGAGAAATGTGCCTTGAAATAAATCCATACTAGGATGAATTACCTCCCATACTCTTCCAGTCCCTGATAACAAGTATGTAGTATGGAAATAGATGGGGCTGGTAGCAGGAGGAGAGTCATGGAAAAGCCAGGCGATGGGATGAAAGAAGCCTTCCTTGTACCAACACCATGCCAATTCTGACAAGTTGAAGTTTTCCAGAGCAGCACTTACTCTCCCTTTACCTTCCGAATGATACAGGGAAGAGGTCAGTACAGTCCAAATGTGAGAGAGAAGCAAAAATAGCGAACACCTCTTAGCCTAACCAGGATGGGTTTGTAGCTCATATCATGAAGAGAAATATTTTATTAATTCCAATTCCTTAGCCCTCTTAAAATGAGTCTGAGCTTCTTCCTCCAGCAAAAATGTTGTTTCCTCACTCTTCATTTCTAAAGGCAAACAAAAGTAACAAAGCAGAGCAAGAGAGAGCACCAGTTTGGAAGGGGACAATCTATGTCGGCGGTGAGTGAGAGCTAGTCAAGATGTATGTTTATTACACTAAACATATTTGAGACACAGTTCTAATACAATCATACTTTAGTTGCATGCTAAAACTGAGTAACAGCTTGTACAACTCTTCACACTAAATAATGTCCTGATCCTGCAGTACTTTTAAATTGAAAACTCATCCAACAACTGAGAAACTGAACTGTCCTTTCCTTGGACATAGGTGAGGTGATTCATATAGTGACTGGTAGAGGAAAGGGACATTGCATGAGTCACTTCTGTTTGTTATATGACAATCACCTTCTCCTAATTGGTTGCTTAACCAACTTTCATTTCCATCTGCCGCCCTTTGACCAGGATAGAGCATGTAATCCACAGTACATGGCTTATACTTGCTTCTTAAAGGTGAAATCGATTATGGTGCCTATTCAGTGGAGCCACACCACTTGAAAAGGGAAGAGAAAATACTTGCTTGTGCTCACAAAACACTTCTCAGCCATTGGCTTGATTCTGATCTGAGACCTATCATCTCAGCTAAAGTCAATGGAGATGCAAAAATGCATGAAAAAAATTGTTTCCTGATCACCTGGTTCTTTCAGGCATTAACCATTTCTAATAACAAATATCCCACTGAGTTAGACCTACAGTCTATCCAGCCCACCACCCCTTTCTCCAACAACAGCCAAACCTGGATGCCTAGAAAAGTTTGGAAAAAGAGGGCAAACATATTCTCAACATTTCCCTGTCTCTAGCAGTCTGTAGCTCAAGTATTTGCCTGTTCTTATATTCCTAGGAAATCTGTCCCAGGATATTCTTTTTACAGGGACAAATATCTGCCTGCAAACCACAAGGACTACAATTGCTCATTGCTTTTGCCCTTTATGCACTTCCACATGCTCTCCTGAAAATCAGAGACAGCTTTTCCCAAAGAAGGTGACTGCTGCTCTGTAACTCTGAACCTTCAAGGAGTGCTCCTAAGAGACTTGCCTTGTGTGTGGACTTTCCCTAGCCATTTGTCTAATGGCAGAGAAAGGGCTGTCCCTAAGAGCCGAGGCTGCTCCTTTCATGAAGTACATACATACATATGTACATGATAATGGCTCTCTCATCCCAGGTGATGCCCATTAAATTTGGGCATAGTCCACCAGAATGAATGAGAATTTTTTTGCAAATTGGGATATGCTAACCAGAGGCATGGTAAAAAACCAAACTTTAAAAAACAACTAAAGCCCATGCTACACTCAGGCAAGTATTACAAGTTTAAAAGTGTACATTTGGTGAATGATAAATAAAAAATACTAGGAATGAGTTGAAGGGTTTTTGTTTTTTTTTAACATTTTGCTTCCAGGAGAGCAGAATGTTAATTATATACCTGATGTGCCAGTATCAGTTATACACTGAGAGAAATTATCTAAAAAGTGTTTTTTAAGTCAGAACACATGCACAAAGGTGAACATGCTGTTGTGGTAGGATGACCCTCACTTCCTTAAGAGTGACAGTGTCACTGTTGTCTATCAGTGACACACTCCATAAAAAGACACATTCTTCCACAAAGCTTTCCGAGTAACTTTGGGAAGCTGCAGGCAGGATATCCTCTGATGTCACATAGTCTGATGTGCCAATATCAAGAGTATAAAAACCAGGGTGTCCCAGATATGGTCTTGCATTATCTTAGAAGCTGGACAAAGTCACCCTTCGCAGGCTTTTGCATATCTATCAGAAATGGAACGTGGGGCCCTGGAGTGTGTTACAGTTTTATAAGGGAAAAAGGGAAAGAAATGCAAGTCTTTCCTTTTCTCCATTTGATTTCAGGACTGTGTGTGAGTTGGGCATGCCTTGCCACAGACTCTACAATGAGTAAAGGCATTTTTTCCTCTGCTTGTCTCAGCAAGAGGTGATATTCATGCAAGTGCTCTGCATTCAGCTGGCACCTTTGACTTGCAGTCTTGCCTGCACTCTGTCCACCAGCACTTGGAAGTGGCCTTTAGCTTCAGATTAAAGAGATGACTCTAAAGCGCCTGTGCATGCCGCTGCCCAATGAGACTTGCCCGTAGGAAGGTTGTGGTAGCCTGGGAGAGTACTCCTACATGTAGATAGGCACATTCAGAATAACAGTTTGTAATGATTTGGGAAAAAGCCAGGACAGCCAGCAGAGAACCTGCAGCAAACTGGGAGTATACCTGTGGGGATCAGTAAGGGAAACATTCTGCCTAATGTCAGAGGAGATTTTAAAATGGACAGAGAAAGGAGAAGAAATATTTTTTGTAAGGTAGTAAAACCTAAACAAAATAGGAATGAACCTTCTGCAACAGGATCCATAAAAATATACTCCATAATCCAGGTAAATTTGGTATGGTTCTCTCCTTACTGTGCTATTACATCCCTTGATATTAACTATAAAGGCAACAGTGTATGTGTGTGCATATGGGTGAGCATGACAGCACTTAGGAGGATGAGAATGGAGCTTCTTTCTTTCTGACTGCCCTTTAACAAATGAAAAATGAAAATTCAAAGCTTTGCTGTGTGATACTGATCTCCATGTTTGGCATCTGGGATCGATTCTGCAGGCCTGCTGGGCTCAGATACCCCTCCATAGCTCTGCCAGAGCCACACACACGAGTGCAGCATCCAGCCCCAGGTGCTGCTGTGTTCCTGCTTCCTGGGGATATCATCTCATGATAGCCAGGAGGGAAAAGAAAACAGAAATCCAACTGGGCAGCTGAGGAACTGGCTTGCAGAGTTAAAATTCTGAATAGATTACAGCAATGCCTGACTACCAAACTCTTGCATTTGCTAAATATTTAAGCAGATAATGCAAATAATTGCAGATAAACCCAATTCTTTCTGAGAAAAGAATACAGAGCGACAGGACAGAATACTGTTTGGCTTATGTTAGCCATATTAAAAGAATCTTAGCTGGTGTTGATAAGTCTGTCAATCCACAAGAGGAAAAAAAATGCCTTAAAGGAAATAAGCATAGCAGGAAAAAGAAAATTTGTATTCAGGATGGTGCTCTGGGTACTGGATTGCAGCACTGATGGAGAGAATAGAGGTGAAAGGGAGAAGCACGTACTATTCCATATTGCTGTCGTGATTATCAGGCAAGGTGGCTGAGGCAGTGTGAATTATTTAACTTCAAATGGGTGTGTAAATAACAAGTAAATGTAATCTCTGATCCTTTTAAGCTTTTTAAATAGTATTTTTTAGATTCAAGAATTGAGAAACATACAAGGAAGCTGACAATTATATACCTGGAAAGAGAGTGCAGAGCAGCTACCTCTGTTGTTTCTCATGGATGCTGTATTCAACGTAGTGACATGAAAATAATCCTTATCTGAAGGAATGGAGGGCACTGACAGGGTGGTGTGCTAAGTCCACTTCTTTTCTTCTAGCTGAATGAGGCAGCATTTTTAAAAGCATCCAAGTAAAGTTCTGGTTGAGAAGTTATATGTCTGAGTTAGCTCCATGTGGTGCCAGACTTAACAACCCCTGCTGAGAGGCAATGCTACGTTTACATGACTGTACAGGCTTCTGGACTGGAGCTGGATACTAAGCCTTATTTTCAGAGTTACTAAGTGCCATACCAGTACAATATTTAGACATCTACACATACAATTGCACACTCGATAGGTTTATAAAAGTGCTTACATAGTTAGGCACCTACTCTTAAATCACTGTGAACCATATGTAATTAAATCCTTCTAGAAATCATGAAGCATGGTGTTTGGTCTTCCACCTAAATGTTCTATAAGATCTGGCCCACTGACTGTCAGTGAGGCCTTGAGCACTTGTATGGCCCAGTTCTTTCTGAAAATGGGATGCAGAGGTCTGTGATATGTAAATACTTTTATTATTTCTTTTGTTTTCAGACATATGAAGAAGCAATCAAGTTGAAGATAATGTGCATAACCTCTAACTGGGCAGCATTTTTACTGCTGCCCATTTCAGCCTATGGCAAATACTCACTTCCAGTTCCAGTGCTTCAGGACATTATGCTGTGAGGATGAATAGAGGATGTCCAAGGCAAGGAAAGATACAGAAAGATGGTGGCATGTCTAGGGCAGCAAGTAGCACAGCTTCTGCATCAGTACCGGCCACAGCCCACAGTCACAGGCTCAAAACCACTTGGTAGAGCTGGCCATGCTGCTGCGCAGCCCCTTCAGTCACCCTGGCACAAAGCAAGCCCATGCGGTGTGTAAGTGAATATATGACCAACTGGGTCCTACAGAAGGCAGTATTTTCTGCAGAAATGGAGGGCAATGTCCTTTGACTTGGCAGTGATGTTCACAAGTCATTCTGGAGGCTCCTGGATTCACATTTATGAGGTTTCTGGTGCAACTGCCCAAATTGTTTTTAATTCTTTCCATCGTCTTCTTGCATTAATTTAGATAACGTGGATTTACACACACATCTGCAACAAACTCTAGACTCCATCACTGGGCTGTGTGTCAATACAGTCAGATGGCAGCCTAGCCTACTTTGTATGTTAACAGCATCTTGCAGCTGAATAAAGGGTTGATTAAGAGCAAACACTGTAGAGCAATCTGTAGAAACCGTTCTACCTGTGACTGATAGGCAGACTGTGTCCCTTTCTTACCATCTGAGGGATTTGCATTTGACCAGAGTTGTAAGAGTATTTATGAATTCCAAGCTTTATTACTGTAATTCCCTATTCCTGCATATACAATTGCCAAGTTTAAAGTGAAAATCAATTCAGAACATCACATCTTCTCAAAGGCACAGCCTGCAACCAACAATACTTCATCCTTTATATCCTATTCTTTCCTCTGCTGCTACCTTGAATACTGCAACAAATTGAAAAATCCTGTTTTCCTTTCCAGTGCTTTCCAGGGGAGTGGATAATCTACCCAAGGGATGGCTGCACAGCATGTCATTTGGATCTCCCACAACAGCTCTAATGGACAACTGTAAAGAGCTAAGTTTGTATCAGGGCAACAACAGGATCTTTTAGAAGTGATGAGGAACAAGCCACACTCATTTTGAAGGGGAATTCAAGACAATTTCTTTAGCTCTATACCATTTGTGAGGGATACCTAGACACATACTTAGAAAAGGCGAGAGGAAATTGTATGCATACAAAACACACAGATACGGACACACATCTCCAAGCATTCTTTAAAAAAACGCTCAGTCTACCAGGTATAGTAATACAGTCATACTCTGGAAATATTATACAAAGGTCTGAACTAATTCAGAAAAAAGAGAGAGGACTGCTGCAGTGTTAGGAGTTCTTACTACAAACACCACTGATAACTAAAACACTTCTTTTTTTTTTTTCCATTTATCCATTTAACAATGCAAATGTCACTCTGCAACCAGCTGAATTTCAGCTGTACATGCCCTATCCTGAAAGGCAAAGCTGTCAGCATGCATCGTTCTTCAACACAGCACAATGGACATATTTCACCTCTAGGGAGAGATGTGGGAAATCTCAAGGGAGAAATCTCCCCTCTGTGCTGTGGAGTTCACCTCATGCTCCCATACAGAAAATGTCTCAGAGTTCAGTGGCATGGCAAGGAGCCAGTGGCTCAGCTTTTTGACTAAGGTAATGGCTAGTGTCTTCCATGGAGAAAAGGTTGTACCTGAGAGGATACAACCAACATCAACCCTGAAGTGACACTTCCAGCCTTGCTCTTGCAAGAGGGAAGTTTCTCCTGCATTGCTTTGTCTAAAAGCCAGCAACTCAGTTGCACAGGCCCCTGAGGGTCCATTGGTTATTTTAAAAGGCTCCATGGTAGGTAATTATAGACAGACTTTACAGGGGAGAAATCCTTAGGGATGTGGCAAACTGAAAAAAAG
The DNA here is from genome assembly GCA_028020825.1 of Podargus strigoides. Classification (NCBI taxonomy): domain Eukaryota; kingdom Metazoa; phylum Chordata; class Aves; order Caprimulgiformes; family Podargidae; genus Podargus; species Podargus strigoides. The sequence goes on along the minus strand of CM051641.1, from coordinate 10,068,979 downwards.
AGGCTGAAAAACACAGGTTTAGGCTGCTGCCCTCTTCTTTCTTCCTTGAAGCCTCTACTGGCAAGGTATGGAAATGCTTTCAATTATCTCCAAAAATGACAGAAGATGAAGGCACTCAGCACCTTGCACAATCAGGTATTTAATATACTTACCCTGCCTGGGGTTCTGCTACTGACAGCAAATGAACTGATAGCTCCTGCTGCTCCCACCACCCTGGTTCTCTGTGTCATCCACCTACACACACTCACACATTCATTCTCTCCCTCATAATTTATTCATTCAATTTATTTATTTATGTAGGTTATTTTCAGTAGTAGTTTTACAAATAATGGCGGAAGTGAAAAGAGCAAGAGAGAAACAAAGGTAAGGAGAGATCTGGTGGCACACAGGGAATGGCAGGGGGAACTCAGCTGAAAACAAGATGTACGCTAGAGGATTGTACCTGATTTTCTCCTCAGGCAGAGCCTGAGCAAGTTCCAAGTGACATCAGCTTCACCAACCTTTGCTCGACACTGACTTCATACAGCCAATTTACCTGGTGCTCCTGCCCTGCTCTCTGGACTTAGTGATCTTTCTGATTGTACTTGAGGCCTTTTAGAGCTCTCAGAAGACTACTTCTTCATTTAAAGACCATTGTTTTCGTTTTTCTGGCATTTAGTCATTAATTATGTTTTAATGCTTTAATACACAGGGGTCTTTGCAGTAAAGAACAGGCATATTTACATTGCCTAACCTATGCATCTAAATTAGATTACTTCCCTTTATTTCCTTTTTAACCACCCTCTAAAGAAACTCCCTTTTCTGCACTGACTCCAGAGAAACTCCAAGGAAATTACCTTCCTAAATATGTGATCAGACAAGGTGAGATTAGGTGATCTGAAGGCTTTCTGTCATTGAAAGCAGCAGTCTTGTTCCTCCCTCTTGTGTGCTTTTTCCCTAATTCCACCTCTATGTTGCCCACCCATACAGCACTTTTGACACTCACCTGACCCGTCACTGAGCTGATTCAGCTCACTGAACTGGCAGAAAATAAATCCAGAGAAGTAAAAAAGAGTCAGTTTTCTGATGGGTTAACGAGCTGGATCAGGTCAGTGAATATGAAAGTCAGCCCAAGGATGAGTCGGGATCATGTAGGAGGGAGTGCGAAGAGCAAAGAGGATTGACCCTTTTCACAGCAGAAAGTGATCGAAAGAGCTGTTTGTTTCCACTAATGGTATCCCTAGTTGGGAATATAATCAGATGCCTGGAAGTAGAGGGAACTTATCCTCATCATTCTAGCTATGCAGTAACAAATGTATATTTTATTTTCTTTCCCTTCTATTGCATCCCTTGTATTGCGTTTGCATGGCAAGGTTTCGGTAGTAGTTTTGGTTTTAGTTCTCATTATCCTACTCTGATTTGATTGGTAATTACTTAAATTACTTTCTCCAAGTCAAATCTGGTTTGACTGTGATGGTAATTTGTAAGTGATCTCTCCCTGTCCTTATCTCAGTCCATGAGCCTTTTGTTATATTTTCTCTCTCCTATCCAGCTGAGGAGGGGAGTGATAGAGCGGCTTTGGTGGGCACGTGGCATCCAGCCAGGGTCAACCCACCACATATGCTCAGCTGGCACGTTCTACCACAATTCATAGCATGAGGGTGTTATAGAGACCCCCTTCAAGCACAGCATCTCTCTACCTCTAGGAAAATCTGTTGCTCGGGATGTTACAGCAAACATGTGAAACACTGAAAAACCATTCAGTATCAACTATGACCTGCCCTGTTCTGGAGTCTAGTGGAGGAGTGCATAAGTGGAGCTAAGAGCAGCACAGTTGTCAAACTGTGAAAGTGATTCCTCTCTGAAATGAAACCTTGGCTGCTCCATCTTTTGATAACTTCAGAGCAAGACTGGACACTTTCATCAAGATATGCTATGTCAAAGACAAGGTATACTTCATTGAACATGTTATGCTCTGTAACACGGTTAGTTCAGAGAAACTGAAGGGTTTGTGATATCTATATGAGGTCAAAGGAGATAATCTCTGTAAATCTGTGAAGTACAGATTACATAAAGAAAAGAAAAAAATAAAAAGAGACTAAAGCAAGACTTTTTGGGTAACAAGCACAACCAATTCCCATTGCTCTTCTAAAACAAAGAGGACTTCTCCCTATGCCCGTCATCTTGGATTAGTAGTTTGTCCCTACTGATACGACCATCCTCCCTTACCTAACAGGATGACAGGTCTCTTTCTTTGGGACATGAACACCAAACTAGCCACTACAGAAACTGCAGGTCCTCCCTCTGTTTAGAAGACTAATTTTTGAATGTACATGTGGCACCTCAGCATTCTCCTAGCAATGTACTGGAAATGCTTTTGTAGTTCCCGTTTCTCCCATGACAGTAAGAAATTATGTGCTCTGCCCCAGCCCTTCATGCTCAGGTTGTGACGGAAGCACATGTGGAGTGCACACTCCAAAGGGTGCAAGACTGCATATGAAGTGGAGTCCCTGGAAATTTAATCTCTATTCTGCTTACAAAATTTGTGGAAGATACTACATTTCAGAAAGGCTCTCAGCCTCTCTCCATGGGTTAAGCAGAAATACATTCATTTCCTATCTTCACTATAACTTTCAAAATTCAGAATGCATGCAGAAAAATATGGTCTGAACTACAGATATCAAAGCAGTAGGTGCCTGCCCTAGCAATAGGTTCGATAAAAAGCACCTTTTTGTGAGACTCCTTAAACCAGAGTCCTCCAGTGGCCTAATCAGTATCCTAGTTAGCTCTCATTCCCATCAGTCATGACAAGTTATGGATCACATCTCTACTCCCTCAATTTAAAAGCAGTCTGGCTGCCTCTGGATTCATACAGTTTCTCAGTTTATCTTTCTCCCTTTTTCCTATGACTAACTTTTTTTTTTCTGAGTCAAAATCTGTTACAAGTTTCTACCCATGGCCCAGGACTACTGTAAATAGTGACTCTTGTTCTGAAGCAAGTTGACTTCCTGTTGCAGAATCACACATGTTAAGGAAAACCACATCTGTTCAGAGATGGACCCATTTTAAGAACAGCTATTTGTGGGTTGTAGAAGATTACCAGTCATTGGGAGAAAGGGCTCAAATGACTCCTTAAAAAATTAATAGAGAAGGGAAGGCCACCTGACACACAGACACTGGAGTCAGGCGGGAGAAACACCATTTGCAGGTTGCTCTGCTTAGTGGAGTTAATCACCTCACGATACTTTGAGACTTGTGTGTTTGAAAATGAAACGGTGTTCTCAAGGGAGGGACTAAGACTACTGAATGAAATTGATTGTTCTGGGCTAGAAGACAGGCTTTCCTACTTTGGAGGGGGGAGGAAAGTATAATAGCCCCCATCTTCAGTGCTCTTTGCTACTTCTCCTGCACTTTCTGAATATTGTGGTTTATGCCTCTTATCGTAGGAGATAATAATGGCCCTGGTCACCTTCAGCCCTCTGTGCTGCTATGGACTGTGTACACAGACACACACCTCCACTACCTGTATCTGGGCATGTGTTCAGGAGCAGTATTCACATCAGCTCATTTGGGCATCAAGATTAGATGCAGTCCAGAGCATGTGAAGAGTCTAAGTTCTCCTGTGCTCAAGCACCCATGTAAAATACTTACAATTAATAAACACTCACCGTGTCATTCATCTGTCTTTGGGCATACAGTTATTAGCACAGTGAAGTCCTAGAAACAATTTCTTCATCTAATGTAATATTACAAACAACAGTGATATAATACAAACATAAATTGTGAATCTCTTACACATAGAGATTTGCTGCTCTTTTCTGACTGGATTAACTGCAATTAAGCTACAACATCTTTGCACAGAAAAATGGATCTCACCAGCTGTTCTGCTGCAGATATTCTGCACTAGAGGACCATGTGGTCTTTTTCCTTTCACCCTTTACAAACAGATTAAGCTAAACTGCAAAAGGACACTCTTCATACGGAATGAAAGGATTCTATGCAGGGAAAGGTGCAGAATACTCAAGTTTTAAGTACACTGATTTCCCAGCAGCTTTCCCATGTACACATTTCTAATGTAGTTTTCTTCTTATCTCCATTCTAGCAATCCGAAGGAAGAGGAACTGGTTTAGGTTTGCATTCCTTGTTTTCCTCCAGATTTTCAGTGGGGCATTACTGTCCCTTGTTCTAAATTCTTACCTCTTGCTGCACTGGTATTTGATGTACTCTATCTCTGACTAGTGCTCTATGAGACACTAGAGAAAGAGGGGGTTTTGTGTATGTCTCTGTAAGTAAGCACATTATACGTTTAGAAAAAAAGTCATCAAAAATACTCCTGTAAGTTTCTCTCAGCTTCTGAGCAGCCTTAACACAAACAACCTGATAAGTCTAGTTCACATGCTTGTGCAGAGGACACGTTCTGGAAAGCCCTGATTAGATAATACGTAACAAAGAGAAAACATGGTTTAGAGGACTTTGTTTTCATTTGTAGCTCATGAGAGGCAGCCCAAAGCTAACTTAAGCCTCCTAGCTGGAAGATACTGGATCAAAATAAAACCAGGCACAGACAAAATAAGACTGTTTACACTTGATACAGCTGTACCCTGTGTTCCCAAGTGATCAAAAAACAGTAACCCACCAAAGCAAGAGGTGCTATCTTCAAAAGCCTCAAACCCCATCCATTCAAATTGCTATCATCCATTACTTGCACTACAAAATTGGTCAAGGGAGGTAGCCCTCTGGCAAAGCGCCCTAAATCTACAAAAGTGACTTTACCCTCCTACAGTTTCAGATTGCAAGAGGTTCAACTAGACCAAACTCTCATCATTAGACAGGGGCAAGCGGTGAAGGCAGGCCCTTACCAGTTCAACCTAGATTGTGACAAAGGGCACTCTTCAGCCAAATTAAGAAGGCTGCATTAGGGGGAGGAAAAGAAAGAGAGTGCATGTTTAACTAATTCAATTTCTAAATTAATTTACTTAAATCAGTATATCTTTTGTGTGTGAGCAAGGCTTATTGTCAGAAAGCTAATTCTAAATTAAAATGAGAAATACAGCAGTGTCATCCATTACAAAGGAGATATGGGCTGAAAGTACTGCTGAATTGCATGATGGCTTCTAAAAATACCAGAATGCAAAGATTAAGTACAAGTGAGTTAATAAGGTGTTATATTGCATTCTGAAGGCTGCTTAAAATTAGCTGTGAAGCTATTTTGCTTGTCCTAAATACACTGCAGAAAGACACCAATTTTTTTTGCATCTCTTTCAGTTTTCTTTGGGCTGTCATACTCTGAAAAAGTCTGGGTCTGTAGGCACTAGAGGGAGGAAGATCACTTTGCTGTTGCTCTTCTTTCCAATCATGATCTCAAGCCTGAGGGAACCAGTTTTAATAAGTGACGCACAGAGGTGAAGCTCCATCACTTCCCCATCTGATTTATTCAGCTACAGCACCATTGTACAGTGTTGTACTTTCTGTGGAAAGGGAATTTGCACAAGAAGTGCTCATTTTGGGGATCAGATCATTTTCTGAAAAACAAACAAAGACAGAGGGGGCTACTGCTTTCCCACTGAACCTCAACTTAAAATAAAAAGTTGCTAGGATTTACTGAGATTCTACTAAGTCTTCTGCATTCTACAGCTGTGCAGAAAGGTAACAAATGTTAGCGTTTTGCCCACTCACACAGCACTGCAACAAGCCACAGGCTGTCAATTACCTTTGCAATCAGTGGGACTGGGAACCGCCGTCTTCTTCTAAGCAAAAGAGTAAATTGCACAAATTGTGGGCTATATGTAGATCTCAGGATGTGGTCTGTGCCTCACAAAAATCTCTAAACAACTGCTAGGCCAGGTGTTGCCTAACCCCACACAAAGCGCTGCATATCCCTCTGGCACAACAGGCTGTATTTAGTTAGCGATGAGAAGTTTGTTTCCAGGAGTACTAGGATCCTTGCACAGAAGTGATTCCACCTCCAACCTACATTGGCTGATCTTCCACAACTGGTCCTGGCCAGAATTGCTGCCTGTGTGCTTTCCACTATGACATCTGAGAGCAATCTGCTCCTCTTGTCCATAAGCAAAATATCCATTAATCCACCAGAGGACCAGTATTCCTGCATTGCCACAGTTGTAACACTCTGCCTTTTCACTGTACTTTTCTTTCAGTTTAAATGGACATCAAGTCATCTCAGGAGTTCACTAAGTCAAACAAGTTTGCAGTCACACAGCTAAACTTGTCATCAGCTCTTCAGTCCCCAGAGCCAAACCCGTTACAGCATCCCCTTTTGTCAAAGTTGACATATTGGAGTTTTGTGACATAGGTAGAGTTTAAGTTTATTCTAACTACTACAAAAAAATTACCCATTCTAGAAGCTTTGCAAGAAGGAAACTTCTTGGACAGCATCTTAGCCTGGAAACTTCCTTCACGTACAAAGTCTGGGTGGAGAATGGCAGCTCAGGCATAATTCAGTGTGTCCTTACTGCTGAGAGTAAGGGTCAGCATTTAAACATTATCTGACCACAGCTGCAGATCTACAAAGCATTTGCAATTAAGCATGTTCTGGTACTCACCCTTGTCTTTAGAAGAGCATGAGAGTTTGCACTGTCTGAATGTATTAGCCAGCAGTAGTTAAATACAATCGAGCTGTCTACTTCTAAGTTTAGGACAAAATACTTCACAGCTGCAGTTCTTTTCCTACGGGGTATGACTAATCAGATCTACTTCCCTAATATTCTCTACATCTCTTTAGGTGTTTGTACAGATAAATCCTTTTGGCCAAAAGTACTTTCATGTTGAAATAAGTGCTCACTCTGTATTTTTCCAGCATATGTGTATTTTTTCAAATTCTGTGAGTAACACTCAGGGACTGTTAGGGAGAATCATAGGTTATGGATGGTACTGTCAAGTTGTTCAAGTCAATGACTGAACAGTGCAATTCATCACTGCCATGCGCTAGATCAGGGGTTCTTCCTCCTTTGTTAGCTTTTCAAAGATGCGGGGTCTGGAAAGGATGTTACTGTTTTGCACCTATCTCAGAATTACTTGTGAAGAAAGCATTTTGTTACCCATATTAAAAAATGTAGCTTGTATGGTGAAATAGTGAGTTGTAATTAACTTACTTACAATAATAATGAAAATACACTCTTTTGAGGATAGCTAGCTTTAGTTCTAGTCTAACACAGACAAACCAATTTAAAATTTACAGTGGATATCAACATTGTTACTAAAGAAGCCCAAAAAAAAGCTCAGATTAATACAGCTAAGTTCAGCATTTAAAAAATAATCCATTTTATGTTATTATAAGAAAGAGGACTATTGTAAATTCAAATAAAATCAAAGATTCTATTTTATGACTTGGAGAATGTTTCTTTTCTTAAGTTGTTCACAGCTTATAATTAGAACTGTAGTGTACTTTACTACACGCTGCACAAGAGATTCTCTGCCTTACAGTGGCACACTGTCTCACAGGCCATGAGTGACTGACAGAGCTCTCAATCTGTTACTGTATGTTTTCTACCATTACAAGAAATAGTTGTCAAACTTAATCCTATGAACAAAGTAGATCAAAAAAGAGATGTAACTTATTGTTTTAAATCTTATAGGTATTTTTTTTTTAATTGGTTCCCTTTGTGGACCTTTTAATAAACAGAAAAAAAGCAGAGCACTTGTGCAGCAACCAGCTACAAACCCCCATCTTCTAATATACACACATACTCTTTTGCAAAGAATGGTCTCCTGTAGGTCCAATAGCCCTGTACAATTCACAAACCAGTGATTTGTGTCATAAAGAACTGAATTGTCAATGAATAATGTAATCACTAATGAAGATATAGGTCAGAAAATCATTTGTGATTAAAAGGCTATTGATATTTTTCGACTGGAATTTTATCATAGCATCATAGAAAATGTCTTATGTTCATGCAAGTGCTACAATGGAAATGTCTAAGTATTTTTTGGATATTGGTATATGTTTGATGTATGGTGATGCACGATATCTCATTAGAATTTCAATACACAACTTTCATTGAATACAAGGTTAAAGCTTTTTAAGTTCATTATATACAGCACTGCAGTAATTGATATTATGTGTGGGAACTCTCCCACAACATATCTGATTATCTGATGCCTTCTGAAAAGGATGAAAGATATCAAACTCTTATTACACATAATGTGTATAGGCATTTGGATATAACATTGCTAAATGTCGCAACACTATAAATCAAGTGATTAACAAGAAATCTCTGCACTATATTTGTGTGCTATTATTTTTTGTATTATTAAAAGAATGCTTAAATGTCAAGTCCAGGAGGTGCCTGTGTGATTAAACAGTTCTCTGATTTAAAAAGACTGACAGAGAAATGGAATGACCAGGCTCTACAACAAACAAATACAGGATAACTGGGAGGCTGTCTTGTACACTGTGATATGGTCTACCTCCCTCCCACTGAACATTTGTCCCATGGCTCCAAAGAACAGTAAATGTTTAACTTCTCTGGAAACAGAGTTATCTGCTGTCCTTCCCATTGGCTCTGTAACACTGTCAGCTCCATGGCTAAATATCAACAAGTTTTGATCAACCAACAAATCCCTATCTGAAGTTAGGCTTCTAGGCTCCCCAACATGGTAACAATGAGTAGCCAATTTAAAATATTTGGCTGCATTCTGGATTAATATTCATGTACAGAGGGATGAAATCACTACTGTAGCCATTTCACAAGTGGGAAAGCTGAGGCATGGAGAAGAAATGGCTTACCTGGAGTCACAAAGGATATTAATAACAATATTAGAAGGAGAGGCTGATGTTCTGATTCCTCAGTGCCATCTGCACTGAAAAGATTTGGCAGTACTCTTGTGCTGAGAATGCTCAAGCCTTTCTGGAGCACAAACCTCCTTCAAACCAGACTAAGCAGTGCATGACACCAGCAGTACAGTCCCAACATAGTAGACTACCACGCTGCTCGTGCAATTTGACAGACATCTATCACACAATGGAGGACGTGATGTACATAGCAGGAGCTGGCCAGGCTGACGTCTAGAGACAGGTTGCAATGCCAGGCAGCCCCCCACAAGGGCATCACCCCGATTCACCTGTGTGCCAGACCTTCCTGCTAGGCATTTCCCTAGTTCCCCTGTGGCTCTAAGACCTTGCCCATGCTCCATGACGAGATGAGCCAGGTAGAGCCGGTCAAGCTAAATATACAGGCCAGCTGTGCCTTGCACATCAGGTCACTCAGCTGGACAGGGGTCCCAATGCCACACTGCATGTGGGTATGAGGTATTGCCTGTCAGCAAGAAAGCCTGAGGCAAGAGCCAACTGCATGCATGAGACTTACCAGGCCTGTTCTCTTCCCATTACTACTAGAAAATTTGTCATCAGCTTTAAATGTCAGAAGATTGAAACCTGCTGAATTAAGAGAATGAACACAAATGAAAATGCAGTAGAAGTCTGTATTTAAGTAGCCTGAAAAAACCCTTATGAACACAGCCATCCTTCTCTGCCCCATAAAGGGGCACTGGCCACCTTTCAGCAACAAGCCAACAGAAAATCCTGACAGTGATATCAAGATTGTTAAAATGTCACTGCTTTTAGAACATGCTCAGCAGCAGAATCAGACGTTATGATAAAATATCACAATCCCAGTAACTAGGCAGTATAGAAACAGATCAACTACAGTTGATCAACTATGAACAGAAAAATAAACCACACCTATCAAATAAAATCAGATTATATATTGTGCTGAATTATCCTCTTACCCTTGCAAACTGCAAAATTCTGTAACTCACAATGAATCTCTCAGGGCGTATAATTTAATGACACACACTACTGTACAAGAGAATTCAATTTGGATTAAGTTTCAGCATTATTCATTACTTCTGCTTGATTATTCTCCTGAAATGCACCCCTATACTGTACCTGGCGTCCATTTTGTTATTTGGAAAATTGCATCTAGAGAGTGCTATTTACTTGGAAGTATTAAAGACATTTTGTTATCTACGTGCAACAATTTTGCCTATATAATGACTGCAGGCCTGACCTGCAGTCCACGATCAGTTATATTTTTCATCCGTGCACTTAAATGTTAAGAAATTGAGGATCCACAGGACTGCAGGAACCAATAGCCCCAGCTGGAACTGCAGCTTCATCATCCTTTTTCACAGCTTGAAAAATCCAGCTTTGCTCATCATCCTTAGGGAGAACGATACATTATAGAAAGGTTATCTATAGTCTACCTAAGAACTGTGCAGTTCATCAGGACCACGTGAAAGCACTGTGCAGGGAGCTCTCCCTCCCCCAGAAGTCCTGTTATTCCTTCCAGCAACCCCACCACCCCAGCTTTCTCCCTCCTGCAGTTTTGCCTTTGTCACCCCAATGGACTTCTGAAACCTATTTCCAGTTCCTGCAAGCTGGGGGTTTGAATCTAGACACAATACTCATCTTTCCTAGAAGCACTTGTATCAGAGTGGTAGCGCTGCCAACCTCAGAAAGGCAACATGAAGCAGTAAACATATATATTTCTTTTTACACGAGTATTATGTAGGCCAGTCATCAGATTTTTGAACTCCTAATACTCTTCTCCATCTTCCTGTTAAAACAACTAATCTAGCCAAGTCTCCCAACCGCATGATTGTTGTGTGCACACAAGCGTAAGCCTTGAGCTTCTGAAATTTCTCTGTGGCTGCTCTTCCTTTCTTGCAAAACAGTATCAAGAGCTTCTTTCCTATGCAACCATGTGAGAGGAGAGCTCAGCATGATCCCTGCCCCAGCTCTGATTAACCTCTCCTCTCCAACAGGAATGGAGAAAGGCAGCTAAGCTGAGGGTATCTTCCCTCCCCAACCAAGGCTGAAAAATTCATCAAGACCAGAGCTTCTCCAGGCAAGAAGAGCTCTAACAGGGGCAAAGTCAAATAGCATCACATCCCACCTGCCTTTTCATCCACAAAGTCTGAACCTGTGCCACTGAAATCGATGGGAATTTTATTATGGACTAACATGGAAGAAATGGGAAGAAGGGAAAAGACCAATTTAAAAAGATTGTATTTCTAAGTTATAGTTCTCATATATAGCCTAATCACATTCCTGTGCATACAAGTCAGTATTTTCTTACAACTAGTTGGCCATAAAATGGGTACGCTGCATTTACTTATGCATATAGATAGAAAAAAAATAATTTCATACATTTGAAAAACCCCATCTTTGTAACAGGGAGGCAAGAACTTACCATACACTAAACGAATAACTTGTTTATATCACAATATGATCCAGATAGAGAGTATTCATCATTCCACCCTTTATATGTTTTTAAGCAGGTATTTTTTTCACCTGTATTGAAAAAAACCCTGCAATGCTGCCGCTTCCCACCTGGATGGGTGAGGCACAACACTCCACTACAGGTATGTCTCTTCTCAAAGCTGGAGGCATCAGCTGGCAGCTTGTACAGCAACACGGGAGCTGGCACACCAGTGTGGAGGTAACAGTCCTTCTTGCTCAGTACAGCATTTTACACTCCACAGAGGCTTGTAAACTGGAGCGAGAAACATGCTCCCCCTAGGAATATACCAGACTATTCTTGTTGCTGGCATAGATGCCTTTTTTTTTTTAATTAAACCATTGATTACACATTTCTTATGTGGGAAAAAAAGTTTCTTTTTGTTGCTTACTTTTTCTTTTACTCATCTTTCAAAAGGGGAGGTTTTTAAAAGTCTACAGTTAATATAAAACAAGTAGGATCATTTTTATTAAACTTTAAGAAGTTTGGATATTTATTGCCTACAACGTGTCTACTTTGGGGATTTCTTTGTAAACATAAGGCAAGAATTTACAATTTAACGCTTGAGTGGGTCACGATACAAAACGCTCAAGACTTACACTGTTCCTTTCCTTACAGAGCTGGCTTTGGTAACCAGCACACACAGAGAAATCCATGTTCACTTCTTTACAGACGTTCCCTCTTCCCTTCAGAAGCGTCAATTAATCTGAGAGACAGAAATACGCAAACGTTCCCACAGTTTTTTATTTATCGCCAGACCCCACCGACCCCTCTGCTCCCTTCGCTTTGCACCCTTCGCAGATGCTTCGCATTTCTCGAGTCATTAGGAAGGGATCAGCCGGCCCAGAGCCTAGAACAGACCGTCGTTTCCTTGACAGCCCGAGGAACCGCACCAGAGGCTCTCCGGGGCGCTGAGCCTGGCACCGGGTTCCCCTCACTCCCTATTTCATGAACAGGGGCAGACACAGGGCCAGAGCCATCCTCCGTTCTCCCCACCATTATCTTTCACAGACGTTTCAATCGCGGCGCTGCTGGGAAGCGCCTCAGGGAAGGCAGCCGGCTCCAGCCCTTCTCCCGAGAGCTCGCTGCCGAGCGCGACGCCATTTCCCCCCACCCCCGGCTGCGTCTCCTCCACACGGTGCCCCACGATAAGGCAGCCGAGCTCGGCCCCTCTGGCCTCCCCGCCAGCAGAGCGGCGCGCGACGCGCCCAGCCGGCCTCCTGGGCACCGGCCACCCTCCCGGGCCGGGCCTCCGGAGAGCTGTGCTGTCCCTGTCCCCAGCCCCGCGCCAGCCCGCCGCCCGGCCCCGCGCGCGGGCCCTCAGGCGGGAGCCCGGCCCCGCCCCAACAGCCCCGCGGCCGGCGCGCGCCTCCCGCCACCTCCCACCTTGGCCGCCCCGCCCCAACAGCCCCGCGGCCGGCGCGCGCCTCCCAGCGCCTCCCGCCACCTCCCACCTTGGCCGCCCCGCCCGGCCCTCCCGAATTAGGCATTGCCGGAAAGGTTCTCTTTCCGGTCCGCCACAGCTGTTCGCTTCCGGTTCCTTGCCCCCAACATGGCGGCGGCCCCTGCGTCCAGCGGGCTCTGAGAGCTGCGGAGCCCCTTGCGAGCCGCCGCCGCCCGCCCCAGCGCCGGGGTCCGCGCCTGCTCCCGCCCTCCCCGCTCCCTCCGTGCGGGGCGAGTCAGGCCGGGTGCCGGTGCTGCAGGGAGCACCGGCTGCCCCGGGCTGCCGAGCGGTTGTTGCCTGGGGTTGAGGCGCCATGGCGCCGGTGCAGCTGGAGAGCAACCAGCTGGTGCCGGCCGGCGGGGGCCCCGCGTCAGCCCCAGCCCCGCCGGCACCCGGGGCCGTGACAGCCGCCGCCAGCCCCGGTTACCGGCTCAGCACCCTCATCGACTTCCTCCTGCATCGGACCTACGCCGAGCTCACCGTGCTGGCTGACTTGTGAGTGCCCCAAATTCCCCCCGGCCTGCACCCGCCTCTCCCCCTGCCCGGCTGCCAGGGCTGGCAGTGTCGCCCCCCTCCCCCCCGCATCCGGGAGGATGAGGAGGACTCGCCGGGGATCTGTCCCGGACCCCAGCGAGGCTGGAGTGGGGGGAGGTAGTTGCTTCCTCCCCTTCTCCCAGCCCGGTGAATGCTCTGTTCGTGCAGGTCTGTCTCTGCACCAGGCTCTGTTCAGGGGCCTAGCGAAAGCTGCCGAGTGATCTGTCATGGCGAGAGAAAAGACTGTGAGCAATGCAGGGCTGCTGAATGCAGATTGTCGGGTTAAATGCTTAAGCTCACCCCCAAGTTACTGTCAAAAAACCCTGCTGTAGTGTTTGTGCTGATACCAAAACACATGAAACCGAACCACATGAAACAATTATTTTCAGATGCTGCAGCTCCTTCAGTTACCTGTGTACTTTTGAGTATAACATTTGGTTATTTACATTTACTTTAAGATCTGCTCTGCTGGTGATGTGTTTGAAGTGGCAAAACAAAGGGTTAGTTTTGGGCCAAGAAAAGCTTTCCTGACAGCATCTGGACTCTGAATAAACGTTTCCCTTTTAGTTTGTTTAACCATAGAGATTCTTGTGGGGAACATGTGTGTTTTAAGAAGTGACATACAGAACAAATAGCAAAAACCAGGTATAGTCCCTGTAAAATGCCATATTTGTTAAGTATGCAAACAGAGTTTTGCTTGACTTAGGGTTAAGAGTGTTCAGACTCTGGAAAGGATGAGGAGTTTTAGAAGTTTAGTTTGCTTTGGAAGAACTTCCAAAATGTGGATCAGGAAGTCTTTATTGTATGTTTATTGTATGTGTAGACAGTAATTGATGCCGTATGCATTCTTGTAGGATCGTGTGCCTGTGATGTCTTTTATTCTTATTTTAAGGTGTAGAACAGGTCCTTTTGACTTAAGTATGTAATTCAGGTACAAAATAAGATGAGTGGCGTGAGCAGGACATGGAGAATGTTTTGGGCACTTTGATTCACCAAGTAGTTTATAAGCTATGTGATGTCCCCTCCAAAACCAGAGTGAGCTTGATTTTTCCACTGTATTTCCCTGTAAAGTATGGATTTGGCTAGTAGAAAGCCCAGCTGGAAAATATTCTCCTTCCCTCCAACAGAATGATTTCTCATTCTGTTACCAGCACCAGCCTAGTCCTAGAATAATAAAAAAAAACCAAAAACAAACTCAACAACTTTTTAAATGAAATGCCTGTGATACCTGTAGAACTCTACAAAGGGATCTGGACAGGTTGGATCAATGAGGCCAGTTGTATGAGGTACAACAAGGCAAAGTGTCAGGTCCCGCACTTGGGTCACAACAACCCCATGCAGCGCTACAGGCTTGGGGAAGAGTGGCTGGAAAGCTGCCCGGTGGAAAAGGACCTGGGGGTGTTGGCCAACTGTAGGCTGAATATGAGCCAGCAGTGTGCCCAGGTGGCCAAGAAGGCCAACAGCATCCTGACTTGCATCAGCAATGGTGTGGCCAGCAGGAGTAGGGAAAGTGATTGTCCCCCTGTACTCAGCTCTGCTGAGGCTGCACCTTGAACGCTGTGTTCAGTTTTGGGCCCCTCACTACAAGAAGGACACTGAGCTGCTGGAATGTGTCCAGAGAAGGGCAACGAAGCTGGTGAAGGGTCTGGAGCACAAGTCTGATGAGGAGCGGCTGAGGGAACTGGGGTTGTTCCCTCCTCCTGGAGGAGGCTAAGGGGAGACCTCATTGCTGTCTACAACTACCAGAAAGGAGGTTGTAGTGAGGTGGGGGTTGGTCTCTTCTCGCAGGTAACCAGTGATTGAACAAGGGGTAATGGCCTTAAGTTGTGCCAGGGGAGATTTAGACTGGATATTGGGAAAAAATTCTTCTCTGAAAGGGTTGTTCAGCACTGGAACAGGCTGCCCAGGGTAGTGGTGGAGTCACCATCCCTAGAGGTGTTTAAGAAACGTGTAGATGAGGTGCTGAGGAACATGGTTTAGTGGTGACTTGGCAGTGTTACGTTAGTGGTTGGGCTTGAAGAGCTTAGAGGTCTTTTCCAACCAAGGCTATTGTATCTGTTACATGGGTGGTTGATAACGTTCTGGAGTATGGCATTTATCCACTTTTAGATTTATTAAACAGGGAAGAGAAACTAATTTCAAGCAAGTCAGGAAACAGCCAATTTTAACACCACTGCGGGTGTTCCAGGATTGCTACTATGAATTAATTAACTCTGCTCATGGATGAGAGTCATCAGTTACAAAGCACAGACAGGGATACTATGTGGCTCACTAGATTAGCAGAAATCTTGCAATTTCAGTGCCCTTCAATAAGCTTTTAAATTAATTTGTCCAGTTCCAACTTACCTGGTAGGGAGTAGTTGGAAGTGCCCAGAGGTACTGTTATACAGCTGGGTTTATTTATTTTTCCCCCCCTTAACTAGGCTGCTTTCTAGAGCTCGTCAAGATACTTCCTTTATCAAACGTAATTTCATTGTATTTAGGAAGCATTTACAATCTTAGTAAGTTTGAAATGCTCTTTATAGGTATGTAGAAGTTCTTGTACTGAATTAAAGGTTGCCAACAAAATTTCTAGTAGTCTAATAGAACAATATATATAGTAATATATATATAGTAATCTATAGAAATAGAACAATATATAATCTGCCTTTTTTTTTTTCCCTTTTTAATATAGATTGCCAAGAAAGACTGATATGGAAAGGTGAGTTACAGTAAGACAACCTGTAATGTATGTTAAAATATAGAACTTTGTTTAGGATGTTAAGATTAATATAGAAGTGTTTAAATACATTTTTTTCTCCTAATTTTAGATTTTATGCAAGAAAATAAGCCTTGTCTGTCTTGCTGTCACTACATAGTTTCAAGATTTTTCTCAGCATCAATGGCAGTATTGATTTTTGTTAGGTTTTGATCTTATTGTTCGGGCTGGGTTTTTTTGTTGCACTGTTCAGTAGTTCAGTAACACACTGTTGCTCTTGTAGTAGGTAAACTCTGTTAAGAGCATTTTTCTCTTCATGAAACTTGAAGCAATGAAGTGACAGTAAAGCTGATGTGAGAGGGACCTGGAGAACCTAAATAGAGTCTAGTTAGTGCGATAAACTTTTTGTTCAGAAGAAGCAGTACAACAATGCAAACAAGGCAGAAACGTCTTTTCTGCTTTTTTCATGTTACCTGACATTTCTTACTATGAGCACTGTTTTCTGCTTCTGTTCTATGTGTTTTTGAAGTGTGAAGATTATTAGAGAATGAATGTAAGAGACCAGAACAGGCCTTTCCCCCCCAACTCTCACCTCCCCCCTCAAGATGAAAGCACTTGATTTGCTTTTCTGTTTCTTTGAATACATTTTATGGAAGTTGTCAGAAGATTGTTTCCTTTATTTGTGTTGACATGCTAATTGACCTAATTTTCTATGGAGACATAGCAGCTATGATATTCTTAAGAAAGTTAATAAAGAATTCTGTGTACCTGGGTGATCATTAATTCATTTATCTCAAATCGTCCAACACTCTCATAACACATTGTGGAATTAATCCCGTTTTCAGGAAATTGTAACCTGGAATGATTCCTCGTGCCTCTATTCCTTATGCATAATGTTTTAAGAAGAGAAACAGTCTGGGTTTTACTGGTTTGGGGGATTTTTTTGTGGTGTTGAGTTTTTTGTGTGTGTTTTTTGTTTTGTTTTGGGGTTTTTTGTTTGTATTGGGTTTGATTTTTGTTATCTCTCTATTTGCTGAGGAAATTGCATTCAACTTAGATCCAGAGTTCTCTTGTACTGGTTTGGGTGGTGTTTCTCCCATCTAGATGTTTAGTATTTCTTGGTAAAGCTGGAGTCTGCTTTGTGGGGCATACAGATCTGGAGCAACAACTGATGTCCTAATGGATTACAGATAAAAGACAATAAGACAGCCTTCAGTGGTTACAAAGAATGTCCTGCAGTTGAAATTGTCTTGAAATTAAATTTTCACATCCTTGTTAGCTTTGATTTACAACTCTTAGTGAAGTGGCTTTCCAGCTCTCAGAGGAAATCTGTGAGGAATGTAGTTTAATTATCCAGATTATTCTATTTTTCCTATCTTTGAGAGCTATAGTGGCAGCAGTAGTTGGACTTTAAGCTCTGTTTCTTGAAGCTAGACTGGTGACATGGCATACATATTTTGGTGAAGTTGTGGTAGTATTATACTCTAGTAAATTCTGCATAAAATCGAAGTTCACTACTACAATGCCTGGCAAAAATATGCCAATATTAAGAAAAACTCTTATGAAATTATGCATCGTAGTATAATATAGCTTTTCTGTGTAAAGGGTCATTTATTAGTTATCAATGATAGGAATAAATAACTTTTGCAGCAAGAAAGAAGTGGCTGGATTAAAAAAACGTTAGTAAACCCTTGTAAAATTAATAGTGCTGAGTTCTGGGGGAAGTCCAGGGGCTTTCCTCTTGATAATGGAGATCTTTTTCTTGCTCAATATTCTTTATCTTTTCCTTTTTATCCTCCAGTAAAGTGTAATATATGGGAATCTTTTATCTAAATACCGTTAGAGCTGTATAAGATTGAAGTGGAACTTGGATTATAATGACTTTGCAAGGACCTGTCTTCTGTTGTGGGGAAATGGAAGGTAAAACCTTACACTTGCGTACCTGAATGAACAGTTCCTGCTGAGAAGTATTTAAAAGAGAAGTATTGTTAAAATACTTCCAAGAACTACATAAACATACTGTTTTCTTAAAACCAGGCAATTTTCCTACTGTTTTTGCAGTAGTTAGTGAACAAGACTATTCTCAAACTTACAGCAAAGACTCTTATCATCTACCCAAGATTAAAAAAAAACAAAAACATCCAGAACTGTTGTAAAAACATTACTCATTACTTCAACAGTGCAATTCCATACCTAATTTCTGTGAAACATTGAGTTCCATTATTTTCTAATGACAAATGGACTGGTATTTCACTCCTTTCACAGACACCGATAATAATTCTGATTGGAATGGTACTTTGCAGATACCTAGTCCAACCCTTTGCTTGAAGTAAAAGTTTAAAAGTTGGTTCAGGTTGCTCAGGATCATATCCAGTTGAGTGTTAAATATCTTCAAGGGTAGAAATCCTGCAACCTTTCTGGGCAACCTACGTAAGTCTTTGACCACCTCACTGTGTTACTTTGTTTTCCTAATGTCTGACTAGTTTTTCACTGGTTTAGTTTGTGGCTGTTGTCCCTCAGCCTTTTGCACTTTTGATTCCATCTTCTCTGTGACATCCTTTTAGATATTCGAAGATGGCAGTAGGATCTTACCATACCCTTCTCTTCTTAAGCAGAAACAAACACGGCTTCCTCAGCTGCTCGTTGTATTTCCTGCGTTCCAGTATTTGCCCCAGTGTTGACTCTTAAGGAACACCAGTAGTAACCAGCACTAAAGTAATCCAGCTGGTAGCCAATCACAGCCTTTTATTCCTGGCAGTCCAGCTAGTTTTTCACCTACCTTGTAGTCCACTTGCCCATGCCACAGCTCACCAGCTTTGCTACAAGGATACTATGGGAGATCTTGTCAAAAGCTGTGCAGAAGTCAATGTAAATGCATCTTCTGTTCTTCCCTTCATCACAGAGCTGTTCATCCCATAGAATGCAATTGTGTTGATCAGGAATGCCCTTGTCAGATCTGTGCTGGCTGTTCCCAGGCTGCTTTCATGTTTATTTATCTGGATATAGCTTCTGGAAAGATTTGTTCTATGAATTTTCTTCTTAACTGAGATTAGGCCAACAGGTCTGTAGGTCCATAGATCCTTCTTGGAGAAGGGCATGATGTTTACCTTTTTCCAGTCATCAAGATCTTTGATCACTATCACGGAATCGCGGAATATTCAGAGTCGGAAGAGACCTCCAGAGATCATCTAGTCCAACTCCCCTGCTTAAAAGCAGGATCCCCTAGAGCACATCACTCAGCACTGCATCCAGGCAAGTCTTGAAAATTTCCAGAGAAGGAGACTCCACAACCTCTCTGGGCAGCCTGTGCCAGTGCTCTGTCACCCTCACTGAAAAATGTTCTTCCTCATATTTAAATGGAACTTCCTATGTTCCAGCTTGTGCCCGTTACCCCTAGTACTGTCACTGGGAACCACTGAAAAGAGTCTGGCTCCATCCTCCCTCAACCCACCCTTTAGGTATTTATAAACATTCATTAAATCACCCCTCAGCCTTCTCCAGGCTGAAGAGTCCCAGCTCTCTCAGCCTTTCCTCACAGGGGAGATGCTCCAATCCCCCACTCATCCTCATTGCCCTCTGCTGGACTCTCTCCAGTAGGTCCCTGTCTCTCTTCAACTGGGAAGCCCAGAACTGGATGCAGTATTCCAGTTGTGGCCTCGCCAGGGCAGAGTAGAGGGGGAGAATGACCTCCCTCAACCTACTGGCCACACACTTCCCTATGCAGCCCATGGTGGCATTGGCTTTCTTGGCAGCAAGGGCACATTGCCGGCTCATGGATAATTTACTGTCTACCAGGACTCCCAGATCCTTCTCCTCAGAGCTGCTTTCCAGGAGTTTCCCCCCTAACCTATGCTGGTGCCTGGCATTCTTCTTCCCCAGGTGCAGCACCCTACACTTGCCTTTATTGAACCTCATGAGATTCTTCTCTGCCCAGCTCTCCAGCCTGTCCAGGTCCCGCTGATGGCAGCACAGCCCTCTGGTGTGTCAGCCACCCCTCCCAGCTTGGGATCATCAGCGAACTTGTTGAGGATATGGCCTTTTGAAAATGATAGAGAGCAAGTGGCATGAGTCAGCTTCCTCAGCACCCTTGGATGCATCCCATCCCCTTGAATGGACTTCTGAATGTCACGCTTGCTTAAGTGGTTCTTAACTTGATATTCTTCTAGTGTAGCTGACGCTTCACTCCCCCAGGCTCAGCAGCTAGTCTGAAGGATCTGAAACTCCTGATACCAGAACTTACCAGTGAAGACTAAGGTAAAGAACACATTGAATACCATGGTCATTAGAAAGCTTTTTAATGTGCTTTGCTTTGTTTTCATTGGCCTTATGGATGTACTCTTCCTTTAAGGTTCATCTTCCTTGAATAAATTTTTTGTGCAGCCCAGCATAAGGTCCTGTATCTGTCATGAAGGACAAAGGAATGCTGCAAAAATTGAAAGACTTTGGGTTCTTAGTAGAGAAGTAGAAGGATATGAATTCCCAACACAGTTGTCATTCAGGGATGATGGTGGTGGTTCTGGAAGCAGGATTCAGTCAAGTAGAAGTAACAGGTCTTCAATAACTTCATAGATGTGGTATTAATGGAACAGTTCCTGGAATACTGTGTCTGGTTTTATCAAGAATTTAATTATTAAATTGCTGTGCTTTTTTCTGTTTTGGGAGGGCAGGGGAGGGGGATTGAGGGGGGTTGTCTACCTTTGATTTCTGGTCACAGAACATCAGTTTGAATTTTTCTTGCTATTGTGCTGTTTTCACCACAGAAGTTTGATTGACATAACTACTAGATTTTAGCAACTTCTATATGGAGTTTGTCTGAGAGATTACTGGCTTTCTAAAGGCTCACTGAAGACATATTTCAAATCTCATAAAGTTTTCCCGAATCTTTCAAAATTCTCAACATCTTGTTTTCATAGTGTGGTTACTATTAGAGTAGTATGTACATATAGCAGCTTGTCTGCCACTTGAAATCTTAATGTCAGGCTGAATGCCATTCTAAAACATCCTCTAGAATGCAGAGAAGTTGTTGGCTTAATGCCCAAGTTCTTGGATGAGGTTTGTAGTATGTAATGGAAGAAACTGGACCAGATGGTATTAGTTGTGCTTCTGGCCTAAATGTTCATCTGCTACAAGCAGATTATGCTGTACTTATTGCACAAAAGAGTTAACATCATTACACCAACAGTTTCAGCAGAAACAAGCTCTACCTATGTTATGAGTATGTGTTCTACAGATTAGAATCAGAAGGAAGTGCAACTTCTGTTTGGTAGAAGCTGATATCTGTTGCACTGATTAATGTTCTTTTTGTCTGAATGCTTTTGTTACTTTAGAAAACCATACCAGGTAAACATCTTTTTCAAAGTAACTAGAAAACCATGGTGAAATTAGTGAATTGGATGTGTAGAAGGAAAACCTCTATAAATAGTAGACAAAATGGTATTTTGGAGTGCATGGTTTTACAGGTCTATGTTGTAGATGTGTGTCTTGTCTAATGCATCTGCAATATAGATCTGTAATGAAGAGGGAAAATCTGGGTGTGGCCCTATTGCATTCTTTTTTATGAAAAATAACTCTTTAAGATGTGCAAACATACACTGCCTCATTTTTGCTGTCTCATACAAAGCATAGTGGGAGGAATACTATCAGTTATTTCTCCTTATCCCAATTTCTTTGCAAGGCAGGAATGGAGAGGAAAGTAAAAGAAGGGGGCAGGGGGGTGTCTTCCTCACCACCACCCCGTTTCCTGGCAAAATGATAGCATATTTTTTAACATACTGTGTAAAGACATCTTAAAATTACTAGAGACATATTTTGTTTAGTATCCAATTTATTTATTCTTTTTAGTGCCTGTCAGTGTAATGTTATTGCCAGGTCCTGTAACCCTTAGGTATATTGCTTTGCCTACTTCAAAATTAATCATAAGCCCTGGGGAAGTCCTGTAAAAGGTATAAAAATAATTCAGTTGAGTTCACTATGGAATTGTTTCTGTTAAAATCAGTGATTAATTTATGTGAATATGGTTTTTTGTTTCCCAGTCTTGGTTAGTTAGAAGCCATGTACGTTGTTAGCATTTATGTATTCAGAACAGTGAGCTGCTTTTTTTCCATGTTCTAATGAAGCAAGCAATGTATTAGTGATGCCTCTACTAACACAATTAGAAGTTATCATTACAGCTTTTTTATTGGCACAGAGTTAAATTGCAGCTTTATTATATATCTGAGCACTGTTTTAATGTACATTTGTTTTTTTTCCAGAAAAATAGAAATAGTGCAGTTTGCAAGTCGCACTCGTCAACTGTTTGTTCGTTTGTTAGCCTTAGTCAAATGGGCTAATAATGCTGGAAAGGTGGAAAAATGTGCGGTAAGTTAGCAACAGAGTTTGGTGTAAAATAACTTTTAAGTGATACAGGATTTTGGTACACCCTAACTTCTCCTTACTATAGAAGGTTGTTTTTTTTTTAAAAAAAAAAGCCTATTTCATGGGCAAATGAATATTAAATTGTAACCAATTTCTTCCTATTTAGAAATTGCATAATCTTGTCTTTTATCAGTTTATGCTCCCAAAAACTTATCAGTGGTGAAGAATGAAAGGTTTGTCTGCATGTAGTTTTAGGAGTGGTTTGGGGTTAGGTCTTACGAAAGGAAAGAAAGTGTGTTAGTTCTTATTACCACTTTCATCCTGCGCTTGGTTAAACAAGAATAAAGTCCAGAATGTTGCAAAAAACAAGCCCCAAGTGATTACAAACAAGTATGGTTGCATTCCAGTAGCAATCATCAGATAAATAGCTGTGAGGCTTTACAGATCCTCCACAGCATCAGAACTAGCATGCAGATTTGAAGTGTCCTTGCATACAGATGTAAGAAGTAGCCAGAGTATTCATTCGTTCTTTGTTTTATAGATGTGACTACTTGAACTGGAAGTGACAGATAAAATCATGTCAGTTGTGCACTAGATGAACTGAATATAAAGGAGCATTGATTTGTGCATTTTTCAGACACATACCTTTTTTTTTTTTTTTTTTCCCCTCTCCTTGTCCTCTACAGATGATATCAAGTTTTTTAGATCAGCAAGCCATTCTGTTTGTGGACACTGCTGATCGTCTGGCATCGCTAGCTAGAGACGCTTTGGTTCATGCTCGTCTACCTAGTTTTGCTATCCCGTATGCTATTGATGTTCTGACAACTGGATCATACCCACGTCTGCCTACCTGCATTAGGGTAAATAATGCTACCATATGTCTGCAGGAAGGGGGAAAATCCCCTGTACAGTATCAAATGCATGTTAATGAAACTAATTGTCTATGTGCAAATGTAGTTTAATACAGGCCTAGTGCCAAGTCTCTGTAGTGTCAGTTTCTCATGCAGAGCACTTCCTATTTGAACAAGTTACGCTTTCCCAGTAAAACATTGTCTCCATTTAAACTAGTTCTGCTCTAGGATGAGTATAGTAACAGCTCTTCTCTTTTGGTTCAGTATTTGCACGTGCTGAGCCACCATCCTAGAAAAATAAAGTGTGAAAAGGAGATATTGACATCTGTTGTTCTTAGAGGTTTTGTCTATATTTGGAAACCTAAATACTTAATACTGAAATACTTAACAGCTCTCTTTAATGCTGCTGCCTTTTCTTACTCTTAAAATGCAGAATAACAGGATTTTGTGAAATAATAGAAACAGTACTACCTGTGACTTAGATCTATAGCTACAGATAAGGATTGGCTTTCAAATCTTAGTATTTTAAAACAAGCTTAGCCTGATGGAAGGCCCTGAATTTATTTAATTGATCCAAGTTGAGCAATTTTATTCAGTGGTCAATCTCAGGTAAAATGTACAAATCTGAGTGTAAGACATGAAACTTCACTCGTGTAATGGCTTGTAGTATTTATATTTTCAGACTTCTAGTCTGGTTAGTTTTCATCATTGCTACTGTCAGTGTATTATACATGTCTGAGATTTGTACGCTTGTTTATGGGGTTTTTTTAACAGGATAAAATAATCCCTCCTGACCCAATAACAAAGAGTGAGAAGCAAACCACACTTCATCAGCTAAACCAGATTCTTCGACATCGACTAGTGACTACAGATCTCCCTCCTCAGCTGGCAAACCTTACAGTTGGTAAGAACTGGAATTACTTTTTGAAGAATACATTATTGCAGGCTGGTGTAAAATGATTGCTTTAGCGCTAAAGCAAAGCTAAAAGATAGCTGAAGTGAGAACATTAGGCATACTTCATCTATTAAGACTGGGATCCTGTGTTTGTTTGACATCAATATATGTGCTTTCCCTTCCTGAAAAGTAAGTACACTGATAATATTGCTGAAATATTTCCTTTCAAGAAGAAATCCTGTGCATGTAATGGCAAAAGGTTGTAGACATTGTCTTGCTCTTTCAGCAAATGTGTTATGAAAGAGTCTTGGGCCTAACAATGTAACTGCTTTATCCTAAGTTAATTTTAAAATGCAATTTAATTAAACTGTTGGATCTTTCTGTAGAAACTCTTTGAACTTCAGCTTAAACAAGTCAATCTAATGTTGCTTTTTAAATCTATTTTGATATTTATCTTCTTGCGTAGAATTTGTTCTTAATTCATGCATGACTTTTCTTCTGTGGCTCACTGCAGTGCCAGATCCCTTAATCTGTTTTCAGATGTCTCTTTTCTTTTAGCCCAAGTAGTGGTAGACTTTAAGACAATGTTTTTTACAGGAAATATGGCTGAAACTTTGTGAGTTTAGATGGTTAAAATTTCTATAGAAATATTTCTATATGTCTGTAATTGTAAAGGTACATGGCATATTTTGTTAAGTGATTGAGAATAAGGTTGACTGGCAGGTTATAGTAAACACTTGTACTAAATTGTTTGCTCTGCTACTCATTCTCTTTATGACCTTTCTTACATAGTTTTGACAGTCTTTGTTCCCGGTTCTTGAAACTGATAGCAGTGTTCACAAAGCTGTGAGGATATATATGTCAATTAAATAAATAGTGTACATAATCTTTGCTTGTGTGTGTATGTATAAATTATGCAAAAGTTTATCTTCCTTACATGAAAATGAAGTTACAATATTTTAATGTTGACTAAATGGTTTGAAGTGAGATGTGTTTCCAGAGCTAGATTTCAGCCTGGGCCGAGGTCATGTTCTGAACCTCTTTTGAATATTACTTAAAGTATTCATTGTTGATATAGCAAAGAATTGGAAAAATTAAGCCAGACGTTTTGTTTGTGCAGCTTGTTGGGCTAGTAGTCAGGTCAGTGTTACTCTGCATTATAGCAGCATAAGTGTTAACAAGTTTCTGTGACTAAAGTACTGCTGTTCAGGACAGTTTGATACCTCTGTCCATGCTGCTTACTGACACTGGTTCTGTTGCAGAAGCAGCTGTGTAGTCTTCAGAGTTGCACAGAAACGTATGGAACAGAGCAGAAAGTACAGGGACGTAATCCATTGTGAGTGCCGGGAGCTACCACAGTGATATTTAGAGGCATCTTAGGAGACTAAGTGAAATACAACATTTTTTTTCTTCCTTAGCTAACGGCCGTGTGAAGTTCCGAGTTGAGGGTGAGTTTGAGGCCACCTTGACAGTGATGGGTGATGACCCTGATATCCCCTGGCGCCTTCTCAAACTGGAAATTTTGGTTGAAGACAAGGAAACTGGTGGTAAAAAATAAAATAAAAATCAAACCTTTACACTTTCTTTTTAACATGTTGTTTGTCTCCAGTGCTGTGTAAGTCTTGTTTATACTGGGTCTTCTGGATATCACAACTTAAGATAATGAAGCTGTATATACTTGTCCTGTTTTTACCTTGCTCTATATGCTTTTCGTACCTTAACAGTGGTAAACTGTGACAGTGTAGTAGACTGAAATTTCCAAAGTAAACTATGGATTTTGTTATTTTGTTAAAAATTTTGGTATGGAAATTGCTCAGTACTATTGTATCTTTCTTTTTTTTTTTTTTTTTCCATTTATTAATTTATTTAATTATTTTACATACCTAGTTTCCTGATGTCTAATGTGAATTGTTTCTAATTCATGAAAGATGGTCGAGCCTTGGTTCACAGCATGCAGGTCAACTTTATCCATCAGTTGGTCCAGTCACGGCTGTTTGCTGATGAAAAGCCACTTCAGGACATGTACAGCTGCCTGCGTATCCTTCTGAAAGTTGCTTCTGAATAGGCTGTTTAATGTAGGCTCATTCTTCCTAGTAGCTGGCAGTCAAGAAAGATGAATTCCTTGTTAAGCCAGGGGAAAATGTCTGGACGTGGAGTAAAAACAGTGGCCTTTGAAACAGTTTTTCTCGTGTGCCAGCATGTAAAATTTGATTTTACGCACTTAGTCAGCAAAGGTAGAGGTGAGCTACTCCAGTCAGCAGGTAGTGTGGCAAGTCAGTGCAGCAGCAGCTGGCTGCATGTGCTAATTTCAGAGACAGAGTACACTGCTGACTTGGAAAGTATGGGAGCAGACAGTTCTTGCTACCAAGAACTTCAGTAAGGTGATGATGGTTTAACTGTATTACACCTGTGTGAATAATAAAATGAGATACAGAATGTACAGGGAGCAGTGCAGTGATTTTCTACATGCAAAGGGCAATTTCCTTGACAACGTGAAACGTTTTTCAGTGAACAGTTTCTGCAGAAGCAAACAGAATCATGTTATTTCAGGGTGACCATGGGAGATGGGGTTAGTGGTAACTACAGGGTGAATTGAATTTCTTTGTTAGTAATCTTATTTTCCCTAAAAGATGGTCAGCGTTGAAATCTATAAAACAAAGCTGTTATGACACTCTTGTCCAACACCCTGCCCTAGATAAGAGTTTAAAAAAACCAAAAAAACAAAAACCCAAAAAAACAGAAAAAACTTTATTTATATGTCTCTATCTCTGGGTTAGTACACTAGTGTGTTTTCAGACAGCGTCTTGTCTGACTTTTGTGACAAATGGATTTATGTGGTGTACAAAACCAGTTTTATGTAGTGTACAGACTTTTTGGAGGTCTTACATTTTTCTTAACTCCATTCATTAGACTCCTTCTGCTTAGCACTTCAGTTGGAAGTCTTGCATTCACAAACACTAATGCTGATTCGAGAGCGCTGGGGTGACCTTGTGCAAGTGGAGCGATATCATGCAGGGAAATGTCTCTCGCTCTCTGTTTGGAAGTAAGTTAATTTTAACAGATCTGTTAACAAATAATAAATGAAATGAGGAGTGTTTTCATTTTCTAAGCTTGAGCCAGTACTTTTTCTAATGTGAGACTCCTAAATTCTTGTACTTAAAGATGTTGCTTAGCTTGCAAAGAAGTGAGGAGTGTGCATTAATGTACAGGAAAACAATGGATATAGTAATAAATCAGCTTATATTTATGTGGATATTTGAATAATTTAATTGATTATTTATCAGTCTTTTACTGTATTTTTTGCTTGACTTGCACTAGATGAAATTTTAAAAAGCAATGCAAATGCCCACTGGTAGTGTTGAATTTTCAGCCATCTAAAACTTCTTTATGTAGGTATAGTTTACCAACATTTCTGCATTAAATTGTAAACTAAAACAAATACTTTTTTTTTCAGTTCAGCTGACAATCTTATTTTTAACCAGAACTCTCAGAATCAAAGATTAGCTGCTGAAAAGCATATTTTCTGCTATTCCAGTTACATGGTTTAATTATTCTCTTTATTTTAAGTCAACAGGTGCTCGGCAGGAAAACGGGTACTGCATCTGTTCATAAGGTCACTATTAAGATTGATGAGACTGATGTCTCAAAACCCTTACAAATATCTCATGAGCCTCCACTGCCAGCCTGTGATTCCAAACTGATGGAAAGAGCCATGAAGGTAAAGGTTTGCTTTGCAGTAGGCACCTAGTTTTATAAATCAAAAACTTAAAAATGCTTTGCATGCTCAGTTTGTTTCACTTTGATTCTATTTAAACAGCTATTTCTAAGATTTCTAGTTAGCAGTTACTCTAGGTTGTGTTGTGTTGGAACCTAGAACTGTTGTTTCAAATTATTGGCCTTGACTTAATCTTAAAAATTACACCTACTTCACAGTGGATTATACCACTTATGAGGGAGAATGCAGAGGCTGGGGGGAAACAACTGCAAAGTTTCAGTTGTTTAGCATTTGTCTTGAAATGCTTTATAGAGAGCCTGTTCTTCCCTTTCCTATCTTGGAGATGCTGTGTAAACTTCCTCTGAAAATCAGCTTCCCCATGTCGCTCGAGTTGGCTACCCAGCACTTTAGAAAATCTTAAATTATGATTTGGAAATATTGTGCAAAAGAGCTGATGTGGTTTGCTTGCTTCACCTAACGCTTGTAACTTGGTTTTACATTATCACTAACCAGATTATGTCATGTGGCCTATTTGAATGAACGTGCCTTTGTTTCTCAAATTCCTATATGTTAAAGGTAGGATTGGTGAAATAATCCAAAATGAGTAACTGCAATCAACTTCCTACTTGGATAAGGCTTCATTGGTGATAATTCTGGATCTTTGTTAGTGATATCTAAGAGAAACTGCTTTCTAAGTTTTTTATTAAGTCTTCTCTAAGTTCCTCAGCAATTCTGGCTGTGATATATCAGGATGTGTGTTTGTCATTATTTCTTACAGTGTTTGTTTTTTTAAAGAAGAGTTAATAAACTGAAGTGAATGGTGTAGTTTTCAAACTTTCAGTACAGTTTTTCCACAGGGTAAAAATACTAGCTCAGATTCTTCACCTGTCCTACAGAACTTTCTACTGATGATAGCCTTCACCTATTGTACTTACTTTGTATTTGAGCCTCTTGGCCTGTCTTGTTTACAAAGTCTGACAGGCAAGTTTCTATAGTGAATGTCAAGAACCTCATATGCTACAGAGGAACATGGTAAACTTGGTGGAGCACAGTAGCCTTCTACTGTACTTCTAGAATAGAAATTATACTATTAATGTAGCAAATATATACTAAATTTACTCATTTAATAGCCTAAATTGGCATATTTAGGCTACTAAAGATACAGTTAATTTAGTGAAGATATTGTATTTATGCCTGGTGCTGGTTTTGGCTGAGCATGACGTCATATGGTATGGAAGATCCCTTTGGTCAGTTGGGGTCAGCTGTCCCAGCTGTGTCCCCTCCCAACTTCTTATGCATCCCCAGCCTACTTGCTGGTGTGATGAGGAGCAGAAGAGGCCTTGACTCTGTGTAAGTTGCTCAGCAATAACAAAAAACATCTCTCTATTATCAACACTGTTTCCAGCACAAATCCAAACACAGCCCTATACTAGCTAACTGTGAAGAAAGTTAACTCTATCCCAGCCAAAGCTAGCACATACCTAAATCCAGGAAAATGTGCTTTATCTAGAACATCTGCTGAAGTTCCACTGGAGTTGACACAATCTAAGATCACTGAATCAGGTCTATAGACTGGAGATTAAGACATGAGGTCATTGTAAATTTGAGATTTATCAAAGTTAACACTGACTCCATTTATAACTGCTTGCTCTGAGCTTAACAAAATTTATCAGCTATGGTATATACACTGCTGTTCTAGTGTTTGAATAATGATCTCAGCTGTAATGACGTAGATAGCACACCGTGTTTCTGTTTATTTAAGATACTATATAAAACAGTGGCACGAACAAACATGTTTGTCTAAGCAGGTTATTATACATTAACCTACTGAAAATTGGATGTAGCTATAGAACCTATAGTCATTTGTTTGTGAGGAGGATTTAACTCATAGCAGCTGCTGAGTTGAAATGCTCTTATGGATAGATGAAACACTTGATTTTTAAGGCCTTGTTTTGGAAAGCTGGTCTTTAGGGGAAGGTCATTCTGGTATATTGAAGGCACATACTGAAATTCTGTATAATTCTCTTCTGGTATAAACCTCTTTTGCATTTATCTCTCATGCTAGAATAAAATTTGAGTTTAATTAACCTTGAACAGTTTTCAAAGCAATGTAAGGTAGGTTTTGCAGTAATCTGTAGCTTTGCTGATGCAAAATATGTAAATATGTGAATGTATATAAATATAAATACTTTAATGTAGGTTGCAGAAGTAAGCTACAGTGAATATAAGTGGTGTCATAAGCTTCAGCACTGACAGTGCAACAGCCTCTAGATGCAAGCCTCTAGACACTCCTGGTTTCAGTAGGGTTGCTCATATTCAGTGTTTACCACTATATCTTCACTGCATTGTTACCCCGTTAGCAGGACTAAAATTACTGTGTTGTATTTCACGCTACCACTACATGTGTGTTTGTGTAGAGGCAACCATATTCTAAGAGAGTGTTGGTTTTGGGGGTTTTGTGTTTTGGTTATGTTTTTTTTCCTTAGCTTAAGCTAATTATAAACAGATGCATGCTGAGCTGGAAAATACTCCAGCCTTGATCCAGAACAAGTGGGTCTGCACAGGGAGTGGTAACAGCATAGTTTATAAAACTCCTTTTCTTTTACATTTTCTTCTACTCTTAAACCCTCCCGCTGCCTGCTGCACAGACAGAATTTTGTTAGTTGTATTTTGTAGTGATCCAGTTAATAGTTCATTTAGTTCATCAAAGTTCTAAGCAAATTCTTTCTGAAGTGATTGTTTTATTAATTAGCTTTCTTCTAGTGTGCTAATGCATAAAGCCTATACATCACATTTGAACTTGCTCAGGTATATTTATTTTTTTTACAGATTGACCACCTATCAATAGAAAAACTCCTAATAGACAGTGTCCATGCAAGATCTCATCAAAAACTCCAGGAGCTGAAAGCCATTCTTAAGAGCTACAATGTTAATGACAATTGTATGTGTTTTCTACTGAAGTTTGTTTCAAGTTAATTTCCATTTTTGCCTAGGAATGGTGTCCTTTTTAATTTGTGTTTCTTGTTTTCATTAATTTAAATAAAAAATATGAAAAAATAAAGGGAGATGTGTTCAGAAGTACAAAACTTAGCTTTAAATTATTCTGCATTAATAATTGTAAAATACTCATGCAGTATACCTCTAAATGCAGTATAATAGATGAAACTGGTAGAGCATTATAGTCTGGGTTGAAGGATAAAAAGTTGTCTACTGTAAAACTTGTATGTGTTCAGAATTGAAAGCAAATCCTTCAAGGTCTTGAGATAGCTTTGGATGAGATTTTGTTGCAGAAGCTATTGGGATTTGAATTGAGCTTATAATCATGGAGCAATGAGTTAAAACATACTCAAGGATTAATAACCTACTTCAAATTTGGTCTGTCTTTTCTCACTGGTTAGTAGCACTGTTTTCACAGTTCCCTCTTCGTTAACAGTGTAATAATGTGCAAATGAGGTTTGCTTCTATAAAAACAAACAGATTTTGTGATTGTAAGTGGCCAAGTTTTAATATGATGAGCTCGAATTTTGTGTCAAATTATTAACATCAATTTTTGTTTAGCATTCATTGAGACGGCTCTCCCAACTCTTGTAATTCCTATTTTGGAACCATGTGGTCGATCAGAGTGCCTGCATGTATTTGTTGATCTCCACTCTGGAATGTTTCAACTGATGCTGTATGGTGTTGGTAAGTAGGTGCAAAACCAGGTTGTATTTAATATCTTGCGAGAATCCTGCATGATGAGGTAATTTTGTGTGAACAATTTTGCCAAGTCTGCAACGTTCTGTAAGTACATAAGGGTAATGCAGATGAACACCGTGCTTGGTCATCATCTTGGTATTTGAGTTGAGGAACAGAGAAGTGGATCTTAGTGCTTAAGAGTCACAGTTCAATTAGGTATATTTTAAGAGGAAAACAGACTAAACATTTTGAAGCATCATTGCAATGCATATTCACTTTTTGACTCATGGTTCCTGGGTTGTGTTAATGGCTGTGGTCATTCCATTTGGGCCTGATTGAGAACTGTATTATGTGTCCTTATATATCTTGAGTTACTGTTCAAGCCTTAACTTCAGGTTTCAGATTACTTAAGAAAAGGAGAATCAATTCTTTTAGTTTATTTGCCTAATAACATACTACTGTGTTTTTACAAGCATTATGGATCATTTATTGTGTATCTTAATCTCTCTTCTCACAATGAGCCACTTGTCAATATAAGAAAGAAATTTTTTACATTGAAAACAATCAATTACTGGAACAAATCCCTCAGGGATGTGGTGGAGTCACTGGAGGTTTTCAAGTTGCAGTTGGACAGAGTGTTAGATAATCTCATCTACAGTCCCTTTCCCACAAAAGGTGGAATCAGGTGATCTTTCGAGGTCCTTTCCAACCTGGGCTGTTCTATAATTTTTTGATTAATTGTTTGCTTAATTAGATGAGACACTTTCATTGAAAGGTCCTAATTTTGTTTGAAGAGCAGATGTTAAGACCATTCACTCACTTAATGTTCTTGCAGATCAACTCACACTAGATGACATAGAGAAGTCTGTTAATGATGATATGAAGCGTATCATTCCTTGGCTCCAGCAGCTCAAGTAAGTGACTTGAACGATTTACTTATGGTGATTCATTCTATGCAAACTATTTATATTTTGTATGATCACACTTGGATGGCTTTGTGTTTTAACACAGTAGGAGATATACTTTTTCACTGTTCTAAGCCACCTTGAGTGTGTGCCATCTCCTCTAAATGGGTGGAGGAACTCCTGTCTTTGCCTGGAGTTGATTCCATAGTCCTCCTTTAGTCCACCCCCTTACACGTGGCGTCACATGTTGCTATGCACATACTCTGCATGAAGTCTTTTCGCGTTAAGTCAGTAGCAGACCACTTGTTTCCTGAGGATCTCATTTTGTGTTCACGTTCATTTTCTATTTCCTTTATTCCACTCTGTGTCTACAGCTGAACTCTGCTTGTTTCTCAGCAAGAATGTTCTCCCTTCTCACAATACAGAGAAAAAACCAGGAAGTGGCCTAGGATGATTTAAATACTATCTATTTATCTTCTAACACATCAGCCCTTGCTGGTTGATACCTCTAATCTTCTTTCCATAAAGCCCTGAGATTTAAGCACAAGATAGTTTTGGCTCCCATAAGAGATTGTAGCAAATAATACAAATACAGTTTGCGTTTGCATGAAAGCTAAGTTCCACCTGCTCTGTCGTTTTGGAAATTCCCAGTACTCTGAGCTAATTGCAGGGTGAAGCCTCTATTTGAGGAATTTTGCTTCTAAAAGAGGCATGATGACGCATGAAGCACTAGCACCCTGGAGAAACCAATCAACCTCCCTTTGTTATAAATAATGTACTTGAGATAGTGGCTTGGGCAGTGCTGCAGTTTTTGAGGAAGCTAGGCAGTCCCACAAAATGTCTTAAAAGATAGCTGTATCTAACACATATCTACGAGAATAAACATGTGTCGTGATGGAGATATGCTGAGCACCCACACTTGCCACTGCTGTTTTCAGTGGAAATATGACTGAAAAACCAAGCCTCGCATTTCTGAGCCCCTTTCAAGCCTAGCTAGGCTTTCTGGCCTTGCCACTATAGCCACAATCCATTGGAGTAGGACAAAGCTTAATTCTAAGCATTAGAATAAATTTGGTGTCTTGCATGTGCTTCTTCATGTCCAAACTTATTCAGGTGAATGAGTTTGTTTATAACATAATCCAGAGTGACATCCAGCTTTGGTGACTTTTTTGGTGACTGTATTGCTTACCAGCATATGAGAGCAAAGATTTTATTTTCCATACCAAAAAATAATCGAAGATTCCAAATTATAAAATAACTGTAATCTGCATGTTTCTTAATTTGTCACTTCTTTTTGGTATTGTAATTTCACATTGTGGTGTACAAAAATTTACTTACGTATTCCTTCAGCGAATAATTTCAGGGCTTTTCTTCTTAACAGCTGTCTGTTACTCAAGCTGAAGACAATATGTAAAGGTAGTGATAAGAAAATATAAACTCATGAAATTTTCCATGTGATTTTCTGTATATAACTTGTGCAGCAATGGTAGATGTTGACTTAGAGTATGACTGACTTAATTTGATACTAATGCTCTAAACAGTAGTATACTAGAATAATGTCAAACAGTCTCAGGGTACTAATACCTTTATTTCAATGCAAGGTTCTGGCTTGGACAGCAACGATGCAAACAGTCTATTAAACACCTGCCTACAGTGAGCAGTGAAACTCTTCAACTAGCTAATTATGCTAGCCATCCAGTGAGAAACCTTTCCAAACACAAATTGTTTATCAAACTCACTCGCCTTCCACAGTACTACATTGTAAGTAACTGAAAAATGCTTCTATCTTGTGCTCCCAGTCATGGATATACTAGACAGTTTTGTCTTTTGTACTACTAACGCTAACATTAGCAACCAAGTGATTGATGTAATCCTTGACTCTCCCCTTTCCCTCTTTTCTCTCATTCACTGGGTCTGTTAAGCAGTCAGACTTAAAGAGAGGAGGCTACAGAAAGGTTTTATTACTCAGCAACCTTCCTATTGTCTTTTCTGTTTCCTGAAAGTTTAGTCTTCCTTCTCCTCTTGGATCCCTTTCCGAGCGACAGTATTAATATCTTGAAAAAGACTGATGTCTTTTCTTTGATGGGGAGAGAATAGTAACTGATGTAGACATATTCTTAGCTTGCGGGTCTTCTCATTTTTTTGTTTTGTTTAAATATAGGTTGTAGAGATGTTTGATGTTCCTGGCAACCCCACAGAATTAGAGTACAAGTACCATTTTCTCTCCGTGAGCTATGCTGAAGGAGATGACAGCCCTGCTACTGCACTTTTACTACAGCAGTTCAAACCAAACATTGAAGAGTTGGTACTAGACACAAAAAGTGGGAAACAAATGAAAAGTGGTGTCAAGCGCAAGGTAGGTGCTTCAGAAGCCGTCAGGCTAGTTATAGAGTGTGAAAGCTAAACACACGCTCTGAGTATCAATACCAGCTTTCGTAGTGTTGTTTCAACAGTTTGTATGGCTGACATCTTACTTGTATTGCAGCTTGGTTCTCTGGACTGCTTCCCTAGGGAGATGTTGGGAAGCTGTTTTGCAGCAGTCATCTTTTAATTCATGCCAGGCTGAGGTAGCTAGAGTAGCTTATATACAGAGAGCACTGGTATCTGCGTGATATGCTTTGTGCCATATAGCTGTAGTCTTTGAAAGACTTGCAGGGGTGATAAGAGTTAGTTCTTGGGGTTAGGCTGACATGGCTTAGTGATATGTCAATAATGTTTTAAGGAAGAAGGTGATTATAAAATTACTTTAACTGAATTACTTCAGTCCTGAAGTGGACCAGATCCTTTCAGGGGTTTATTCTCAGGGCGTGATTCATGTAAAACTTGTATGAGTGAGATTATTCTCTGACATATTTTCAAAATGTGTACTCCAAATGTGCAAGTACATTTGTCTTTTATTTTAATTCTAGTTATCTGGTGATCCGTGTTCCATAGAACCGAAGAAACCAAAACGGTCGGGAGAAATGTGTGCCTTCAATAAAGTGCTAGCTCATATTGTAGCCATGTGTGATACAAATATGCCATTTATAGGGCTTCGTATAGAGGTATGTATTAAAAAATATTTTGTTTCCTTCTTCCCCTCTGCTACTACAGATTCTCTTGTCTAGATGGGACTATTCAGCAAACTTGTGGTCATGTGTTCACTTTGGAGTTCCCCTGCCAGTTGAGCCTGGGTGACTAATCACAGAATCACAGAATGTTAGGGATTGGAAGGGACCTCAAAAGATCATCTAGTCCAGTCCCCCTGCCAGAGCAGGAATACCTAAATCAGGTCACACAGGAACATGTCCAGGCAGGTTTTGAATGTCTCCAGAGAAGGAGACTCCACAACCTCTCTGGGCAGCCTGTGCCAGTGCTCTGTTACCCTCACTGTGAAGAAGTTCTTCCGTTCTACACTGAGTTGCATTAGTCTTGTTAGAGCTGGTTCTCTAATACCAAGCACTGCAAAAAACTTGGAAAGTTGAGGGAAAAGGCAAAATGAAAGGATGAAAGACATGCTTGTGGGAGGAGGTGGGAAACAACTTTATAACAGACTTGCACAGGCTGTTTTTTGGCTTTCTAATGCTTGAGGATGTGAAACATCTGCAGCCCTTAGGGGGAAAAAAAAATAAATCCTTAAAAAAGTTAGTTATTTTGCTTGACTTTCTGCTTGGGATAACATTTTTCTTGTTCATTCGCAGTTATCTAATATGGACATTCCTCACCAAGGAGTACAAGTAGAAGGAGATGGCTTCAGCCATGCAATACGTTTATTAAAGTAAGAAGATATGCTCCTGTATTTCAATTTATTACTGTACATATGCTTGAGTGAACAAAAGGATTGTTTGGAGCGTAACACTAAAAGTATTGTGGCAGGGGGATTTTTGGTGGGGGAATTTTTGTTGGTTTTCTTTTTTTTTCT
The DNA here is from genome assembly GCA_028020825.1 of Podargus strigoides. Taxonomy (NCBI): domain Eukaryota; kingdom Metazoa; phylum Chordata; class Aves; order Caprimulgiformes; family Podargidae; genus Podargus; species Podargus strigoides. The sequence goes on along the minus strand of CM051641.1, from coordinate 10,032,764 downwards.
TTTTTAATTATTATGTATCTAGCACTCTCATGTGAAACAGTGCTGGAGAAAGAGGAAAGTAAGAGTAGACACAGAGCCAACTATAATTTGCTTCCTTTATTAGCCTGAAGTGGGGAGCTCTGAAAACAGTCTGACAGTCCTCAGTCCTGAAATCCAGGCAGTGCTAAGGAAGATACGGTGGTGATTCATGAACATGTAATTGCAATCAAGTCAGAGGCCTACATACTGTTATTTGACAATTACCAGTATGTGATACTGCGGAGGAAAATGCAAGGAATCCCAGAAAAGACTATTGCATGGTAAAAAAACTTGTAGGGGGAGCATCTGAGAATCATACAGTAACTTAAGAGTGGAAGGGACCTGTGGAGGTCATCTGGTCCAACCTCCTGCTTAAAGCATGACTGATCAGCTGTGTCTTCCAATCTCCAAGGGGTTTTGTGCCCTCCCTGGGCATGGCAATTTCAAGTGCTGACTAGAGGGGAGTAGTCACTGATTGCCTGGCTAATACAGCCCAGGATGCAGCAGTGGGTCATTGCTATATGGGCACGCTTCTGGCTCCTGTTAAGTCTGTCTCCCAGGCCACCAAGTTCTTTTTCTGAGAAGCTGTTACCTAGCCAGTTAGTCCACCCTGTGCTGTTCCTTGAGGTTATTTAAGCCCAAGCGTGGGACTTGTGTTTTCAGTGAACTTCATGAGGTTCCTGTTAACTGGTTCCTCCAGCCAGCTGAGGTCTCTCTGAATGGCAGCCCTATCCTCCTGCATGTGAAGTACTCCCTTTCAGTTGGTGTCATCTGCAAACTTGCTATTCCTGTGCATCACGTAGGTTATTGGAATTGTTAAATAGTATGGGCCTCTGTTAACCCTCAGGAATGGCAGGCAGAAACAGCCACTGTTTGGACCTGCAACTATTGACCACAGTGCTTTCTACCTGGCAGTCCCTCCAATTTTTCATCCTTCTTGGATCCTACTTCAAGCCTCACCAGTTAAACTTTGGATTGTGTTATGAAGTAAAACAGATTACATAAGTTTAAATTATTTCTTAAAATCCCAGAGACACCTTCTAGAGTAAAACTTTCCTCTTTTATGCTGCAGAAATGTACAGTGATATAAAGACCACAGTCTCTAAATGTATCAGAACCTACTTTTTTAACTGCATATGAGCAGAGAAGTACGGAGAACTTGCAAGCTGGAGCTAAGGGTGGTACATGAAATTTCTGTATAGACTCTCAAGGGATTTGAAAAAGTTTGGCATGTTTTTATTTAAGCTTTATTTAGTGTGTGCTCTGAGCTCAATTTTTACATTGAGATATGAATAAATGAGTGGGTGTTAAGATAATTGCCAGGTTGTTCATTGCATTTAGAGCGAGCTTGTTCCAGAAGGCAAACTGATTTATGATTTCAGGTTGCCACAGAACTTAACTTATTTTCATCTTTTTTGGCTTGGTTCTCTGTATAAAAGCTTTATATAGGTGTGCTCTTACCTTCACCAGGAGATCAGGGCAATTCAACAGATCCCTGAACAGTTTGTAATTCACAGGTGTTGAATCTATATCAAAATTGGTCTTACCTCAGAGTGCTTTTGTAACACACTTATTACAGTCCTTGAAGAGGAATAGAATATCTCACTGTGCAGTCAAGCTGTCTTTGCTGTTGATTCGTTCATTCTTTCATGTCCAGACTTGGAAGTCCTTCAGGAAATGTTAGAAGGTAGTGGTTTTAGTTTTGGAACTGTACTGTGTGTAATTGAGACCCTTTTCTCTTCGTGAATAGAATTCCTCCCTGTAAAGGTGTAAACGAGGAAACACAGAAGGCTCTGGACCGATCTCTTCTTGATTGCACTTTCCGATTACAAGGTAGAAATAATCGCACATGGGTGGCTGAGCTGGTGTTTGCAAACTGTCCCCTTAATAGCACTTCATCTAGGGAGCAAGGTAAGTTTCCTTTGGGAAGACTGGTAAATTTTGTTTCTTTCTGGTTTACATTGTCTGTTCTAGTAGTTCTTATGTTTTGGTGTTACTGGACTACTGTCTGCTCCTGAGATTTCTAATAAACAACAGTGCACCTGAATAAAATTTTTGATGCTGAGTTGATCCACTTTTGTTACTTAAATATGCTTCCTGGTCACTTGCCACAGTTCACTCGTTGTCACAGTTTAGGAACCACTAGTTTAATCAGTGTTTACCTTCTCCTAACACTGCAGGACCAACCCGTCATGTTTACCTGACATATGAAAACCAGTTATCTGAACCAGTTGGAGGTCGCAAAGTTGTTGAGATGTTCCTTAATGACTGGAACAGTATTGCGCGGCTGTATGAGTGTGTCCTGGAGTTTGCACGATCCTTACCAGGTACAAAAATCATCTCCTTTATATTAAAATGATGTGTTTACAGATTATTTTGGTTTTCTCACTCTTAACTCTTTTCACTTCTCTCTTCAAAGACATACCCAACCACTTAAACATTTTTTCAGAAGTTCGTATCTACAATTACCGAAAACTTATCCTTTGTTATGGAACAACCAAGGGGAGCTCAGTAAGTAACTTCTAAGCACTCTTAAATTGTTTGTTTGAAAACAGAATGGGTAAACCTAGAGTTCTCAGAACTGTACTACAAAATATTTCCCTGTAGTTCATTATTGTGGAATTAGCATTGATGAATGTAGAAAAGACAAAAATAGAGCATGCCAGATTACTAATTTGCTAGGTTACTAGATGCTCACAATTTTTGAGAATTTATATAAGATGCTTCAAATTGTGGGAAGGACAGTTGTGTGCTCCTGATTGATGAAAGCTGGTGTGGCAGCCTTTTTCTGACAAACTTACAGTAAGTGTTGCTACTGGTCACTGTTGTAAACTGAGATATATGAATATATATGTAAGCTGTGTGCTTAGTGCTGCCTTAAAAGAAAGGACTCTAACAAAAGTTTTAACTGTCATACTGTCCTTTCAAATGAGGCAGTCCTTAATTATTCTGTAGCAGTACTGTTCCCTTGTTCAGAACTCTTTAGCATTTGAATTTACACCTTATTAATTACTTTGGTAACTGTGTACTTGCTCACACCCTTACATTAAATGGAAAGTAGAGGAGGAATTAGTGCATGTTTATTACAGACTAAGAATGTATTTTTGTATGCAACTAGTGTAAAGTAGCTGATGCACTTGAAATTTGCTTCCTGGAAGGTTTTTGTGTTCATGTTCTAAGCTGAATTTTTGAGAGTATTTCTATGTACATTTTACTGGGATAGTTAATAAGTAACAAGAGTACAGTGTGGATTTTACATGTCACTTCCTTACGTATTAGCATGTCCAGTTCTCGGTTTTGTGTGATATGGCTGAGAAAACCAATCCACCTCCAGCAACTCATTGATCAGTTCTCTGCAGCATGAATCTCTCAAGTTTAATTTTCTCTATCTCACCTTTGGCAGAAAACACTTTTGTTCTTTCTGACTGACTTGCTAAAGTAATTCCCCAGTTTTGTGGTTACCAGCAATCCAGCTAGCTAAATGGATGTTAAAGCTAACAGCACTTTTTTTTCCAGAACCTCAACAACTTCTGAGAAAGGTATGTTAGGAGTCTGTTGAGGTTTGATGAAAAATGACAGCAGATCAGCTTTCTTGTTATAACCTCTTAGTTGTTCTAGTTTCCAAGACTGATTTATGTTCTTGACATTGCAGATCAGCATTCAGTGGAACTCCATACTCCAGAAGTTCCACATTTCACTGGGAACTGTTGGCCCAAACTCAGGTTGCAGTAATTGTCACAACACAATTCTGCACCAGCTCCAGGAGATGTTTAATAAAACACCAAATGTAGTGCAGTTGTTACAGGTAATGTTTTAAAAACTTCTCTCAAGAAAAGTGCAAGATAATTAAGAGCTGAATTCTAATTAAACTGTTCTCTTGAAAATTACATGTGTGTGTTATGATTGTTTATGGATCTCATTGGCAGAAAGTGGCTTGGGGAAGACAGTATCCCCCCTATGCCCCATTTTCCCTGAATTTTACTTAAAGCCAAGCTACTTGATCTCTCAATATCTGTTCTCTCTCAGGTTTTGTTTGACACTCAGGCTCCATTAAATGCCATCAACAAACTTCCAACTGTGCCCATGCTGGGTCTGACTCAACGCACCAACACTGCCTATCAGTGTTTCTCAATTCTGCCGCAGTCACCCACGCATATCAGGCTGGCTTTTAGGAATATGTACTGCATCGACATCTACTGCCGGAGTCGTGGTGTTGTAGCAATACGTGATGGGGCGTACAGTCTCTTTGACAACAGCAAAATAGTTGAAGGTTTTTACCCTGCGCCTGGATTAAAGGTGACTGTTTCTGTTTTCTGAACACCAATTCTCTAGTACTGCATTTAGCTGATCCTAAACATCTACCTCTTTCACGAATCCTAAGTGGAAGGCTAATGGGAAGAGGAAGGAGGTTGTAGATACCACTGGAAAAGTGGAAGAGAATTAAATTGGGAAGGTAGAGGAGGGAGTAATTCAAGAGGGCTGGTAAATTCCTCTGGGTACAAGAGAATGGTATAGAGGAAGTGATCTGGGTGTTCTTACCCAAACAAGGCAGTTGTAGGTGCGATACTGATGGTAGGTATCATCCAGTAGAACCCAGTAGGTTCTGGATACTGATGAGTTGTTCTGGAACAGCTATTGCCAAGTGTAGGCTTTTCCTTATTTTTAAGGGAAAAAGAAAAGTGTTGGTATTTCAATTAACTAGAGATATTTCATGTTAATGAGGAAGGTTTCTTGTTTTGTGGTGATGCAAAACTCCTTTTTTAAAGGAAAAAGGGAATTAAGCTTAAATATCCACTGAGAAGCTGTGTTTATGAATTGATGTATTTTGCAAACTATTCATACTGTATATAATGAATGCCTGCTAGTAGTTAGTTCTAGAGCCCTGCCTGTTTCTTATGTGCTGTAGCCAATAAAGAGAGTGTTGGAGCTCAGGAACTACTGTGTTCATTTATGTAATAGAATTTACATGAGGAAACTGCTAACAAAACTGATTTTTCCACAGACATTCCTGAACATGTTTGTGGACAGCAATCAGGATGCTCGGAGGCGATCTGTAAATGAAGACGATAACCCACCTTCTCCTATTGGAGGAGACATGATGGATTCTTTGATATCGCAGCTTCAACCCCAGCAGCCACCGCAGCAACCTCAACAACAGGTACCTTCCAGGCAAAATAAGAAATGTATATTGTCTTCCACAACTGTAGGTTTTCAAGAACTTGGGTTCTAAAAGGATTAGCGGTAAAAAACGGAGACTATAAAACTGCTCTGCTGTGGAATTCCCCTCGGGGCAAAATGTATTATTTTATTTTGCCATTTTTCATTCCAGTGTAAACAGCCCTTAGCATATAAACAGCAGCTTTGGAACCTCTCATGAGACTTGCTGCCTTAGAAGCAAAGGACTAAGGGAGGGAAAGTGATTGTTTAAGATAAAAGATGGGAGGGGGAGTCAGGAGGCCTCTCTGTTATAGGGTGGCAGATACAGAGGAATGAGGTGCAGAGGTATGACGTCTTGAGGAAAAACTGCAGAAAGTCCCTGGGGGAAAAAAAAAAAGTGAGTCCTGGGCAAGGTGATACAGAGTCAGTAACTATGTTGACGGACCTATCACATTTCATAGGTGGGGACAGAACTCTGGTTATTCTCCTGCACATACTTAACTTCAGTTTTAGTACAAAGTGATCAAAGATTTTTGTTGACCATTTCAGACATTTGCAAAACAGGCAGGCGCAACGGGAGCGTATCCTCTCACTTCACCACCCACCTCTTATCACAACACAGTGACACCATCTCCATCTATGATGCACACACAGTCACCAGGTAAGATGGCTGAAAATTTGTGTGTTAATCATGTACTGGAAAATACGCACGCAGTTCTTTTTGTGCGTGCATGCTTTTTCTGTTGTTTGAGCTGTGTTTAGCTCCAAGTTAGCCACAAGAATGCACCATGTATTGTGGGAAAATAACAAAGCAAAGTCCTGCCATGTATGTTTTGGAAAGTACATTCTGAAGTTGAAAAAAAACATTCAGTGAAACAGTCATCTTTACCTATGTAATATTTGGGACCACTCCATTCTTACGGCTTACAATTTGCTCAGATCAAAATTGTTAATTTTAAATACCTGCTTTTCATCACCAAAGCTCTGCTTTCTGCTCCTAGCCATTACAGCGCAACAGCTAAAAATATTTAAATTTGGGGAAGGGCTGGGCAGGGGGAAAATGCCATTTTTCAAGCCATATATCTTGGAAAGTTTCCTTTGTGTGGTGAATCAGTCTGAAAAATAAAGTGCTTGTGCATGTACAAAATACAGCCTTTGAGTGCAAAAACAAATTATCATTGTCAGCCTCACCTCCATCCCTGAAAAGGTGACGGAACAACTTATCCTGGGTGCTGTGTCTAGGCATATCAAGGATAAGAGGGTCATTAGGGGCAGTCAGCATGGCTTCACTAAGGGGAAGTCATGCTTGACCAACCTGATAGTCATTTAAGAGGACATAACCCAGTGGACAGATGATGGTAAAGCAGTGGATGTGGTCTGTCTTGATTTCAGTAAAGCATTTGACACAGTCTCCCACAGCATCCTCTCAGCTAAACTGAGGAAGTGTGGTCTGGATGATCGGATAGTGAGGTGGATTGAGAACTGGCTGAAGGAAAGAAGCCAGAGAGTTGTGGTCAATGGGACAGGGTCTAGTTGGAGGCCTGTGACTAGTGGAGTCCCTCAGGGGTCGGTACTGGGACCAGTACTATTCAGTATATTCATCAATGATTTGGATGAGGGAATAGAGTGCTCTGTCAGCAAGTTTGCTGATGACACAAAACTGGAAGGAGTGGCTGACACACCAGAAGGCTGTGCTGCCATTCAGAGAGACCTGGACAGGCTGGAGAGTTGGGTGGGGAGAAATTGAATGAAATATAACAAGGGCAAGTGTAGAGTTTTGCATCTGGGGAAGAACAACCCCATGTACCAGTACAGGTTGGGGGCTGACCTGCTGGAGAGCAGTGTAGGGGAAAGGGACCTGGGGGTCCTGGTGGACAGCAGGATGACCATGAGCCAGCAATGTGCCCTTGTGGCCAAGAAGGCCAATGGCATCCTGGGGTGTATTAGAAGGGGGTGGTTAGTAGGTCGAGAGAGGTTCTCCTCCCCCTCTACTCTGCCCTGGTGAGGCCACATCTGGAGTATTGTGTCCAGTTCTGGGCCCCTCAGTTCAAGAAGGACAGGGAACTACTTGAGAGAGTCCAGCGTAGAGCCACAAAGATGATGAAGGGAGTGGAACATCTCCCTTATGAGGAAAGGCTGAGGGAGCTGGGTCTCTTTAGCTTGGAGAAGAGGAGACTGAGGGGTGACTTTATTAATGTTTATAAATATGTAAAGGGTGAGTGTCATGAGGATGGAGCCAGGCTCTTCTCAGTGACATCCAATGATAGGACAAGGGGCAATGGGTGTAAGCTGGAACATAGGAGGTTCTGCATATTCTGTGACTGTGATCATGAGTCTTGTTTGCTGTCTCCCTAGAAAGGAGGTAACTGTAGCAGTTGATAGAAAAAAATTATAACCTAAAAATGAGAAACGTATATGTTGAGTGACATGGTGTCTTTTGATTAGGAAATTTGCATGCTGCAAGCTCACCTAGTGGGGCTTTAAGAGCACCATCACCAGCATCCTTTGGTCCAACTCCTTCACCTTCCTCTCTTGGAATCACAATGGGACAAACAGCTAACTTTGCAAGCCCACATGGTGAGTTCTTTACTGGCAGCTGTATATATAGTGACAGGGAGAGCACATTAACTTCTTGAAATTAAGGCTTCCAGAGCAGACTTAAGTTGAATGAGAAAAAAAATGTGTTTTGTAATTGGCTTAAGTAGCTGTTTTCATACATGTGGCATAACTTTTAACAGTAGTCAAAAGTAGCTGCATGGCACGTTGAAGTGTTCCTAACATTGTAAGAATTGGCTATCAGTCACTCTTTCCTGCTTACTAATGTGGGGAAATTCCATGTGGTATTATAGCAGAACAATGGCTGCAGCTTTTAGTGAGCATTGTGTCTTGTTAGGTTAGTTAATGTATTTTCACTGTTTACATTTCCTGGAAAAATAACTGGAACAGGTTAGAAATTCAAATACTTGCAATTTGAAAGCGTCAGAGTCTTGCTGGTTTTACATACATGTATGTGAGCAACATGCCTTTTGGTTGTTTCCTTTATTAAGTCTTTTTGGAAAGGTGCCAAAACAATGGTTTGTTGAAATCATAGGGCATTGGAAACCATTCCATAGATCACAATAAATGAACAGTTCAGATAGTAGTTTTAGCACATCGATTTAACTGTCGAGATGAACAAAGTGAGACAGATATACAACAGACTGTTTAAGAAGCTTGTTCTGACCAGTCTTTGTAGGGGAGTAGAAAACCAAAGATACTTTTGCAGAGATTACTGCAAGATGCTAAATAAATAAGGAACAGTCTAGCTGAGGCTTTCATTTGCTAAGGAGCAGTAGAAGTCCAAGTCTATAGGCAAGAGCTCTTTTCAGTTTACACCCTGTTGTGTGTTGCACATACCAGTTTGCTTTAACTTTCCATTTTATTTACTTTTTAAAAAAATACAACCAGAAAAACCTTGAATCAGTATGTTGATTTCCTCCCACACGTTTTTTATGTGGCTGTAAAATGTAGCCTAAAAGCTTGCAGACACTTTCATGCTTTACAAATTTTGGTAGGCCTTATTTCTAGATTAGAAAACCTTGTACTTATTAAAAAAATAATAAGTCTTGTAACATCTGTAGGTACCATAGACCCAAGCTCACCATACACCATGATGTCACCCAGTCAGCGTGCAGGAAACTGGCCAGGATCTCCCCAGGTCTCAGGTCCATCACCAGCAGCACGAATGCCTGGAATGTCACCAGCTAACCCATCCCTTCATTCACCTGTCCCAGATGCCTCTCATTCCCCACGAGCTGGAACAAGTAGGTTTCTTTATCAGTGTTATGACTGTGAAAAACTCAGGTTTAACATTTTTAGTTCTGTTCCTTTTGGTAATTTTATGTGTCAGCCCAACAGTCCTTCCTGCCCTTATGCAGCAAAATATCCAAGGAAATCAAGCCTTTATTCTGCACTCGTTCAAGTCTTCTGTAACACATTGGAAAACTAGTTAAATCATAGAGCATAAACTTTAGCAGGATTGTTACCTTTTATTGCACTGCAGAAATCAGTCTTCAACTACTGAACTCCATGACTGAGAGAAAATTCTTTGGAATGAAAGCAATAATAGGTATATTTGCATCATAGAGTTGTAATGCTGCTTTTGCACGAATGATTTATCCATCTTTACATCTCAGTGGGTTTGTACAAACCTGGTATCTGCTGGCATGCTGCAGAAAGAGGAAAGGGAGTAGATTTTTTTAATGTTACTTACTGAGACTCTTTGCATGGATGGAGGGTTAAATTCTTTAACTTCATTTATCTGTTGCTTATCACTAGGCAGCCAAATTCTTAAATAAGAAAGATTTAAGCTTTGGTCCAGAGAACTCATTGCTTGTATAGTGACAACAAATAAAGTGAACAGATATGTTTCAATTTAAATCCTTCCTTAATGCAAGTACTTTTTCCATATCAATAGGTTCCCAAGCAATGCCAACTAGCATGCCTCCACCTCGTAAGCTACCTCAGCGTTCTTGGGCTGCATCCATACCTACAATCCTCACCCACAGTGCCTTGAATATTCTGCTGTTGCCCTCTCCTACCCCTGGGCTTGTGCCGGGACTAGCTGGCAGCTATCTTTGCTCCCCTCTTGAACGTTTCCTTGGATCAGTTATTATGAGGAGGCATCTTCAGAGGATCATACAACAGGAAACGGTATGGTTTAAGTTGTTTTAATATTGACCTGTGAGTATGTCTTCACAGCTCTTCTCTTTCATGCTTCTGTACTCCATGTCTTTCAAATCAGGCACAAACTGAAATGCTTCAAATGTAATAAGTACTTGCTGTTGGTCTTGTGCTATACTTCAGAATCTTGCTGTCTAAAGTGTCAAAATTTAGAGAAAGCATTTAATTCCACTGCTTTTCCTCACAAATTACAAGTGGAAAACCTGTTTGGTCAGGTGAAATACAATAACTGATATGATAGCAAGACTATGACCAGATTTTATCATGCCATGGCTACTGTGAGTTTAGCGTGTCCGTTGGGAGTTAAGTAGAACAGCCACAGTGGAGACCACTACTTGGCAGGAATGCCCAAGAAATTAGTTACCAGTTGGCAGTAACTGAACTACTTAGTCATGAATGTTGCTTTAGGGACAGTGTCCACCTCTTCATGTCTTTGACATTGATTCAGTGACATACGAACGAACCAAATCTTGCATAAGCTTCATTCTCAAGGCAATTTTACCTGTGTATAAATACCACATGTTTCTTTCTGGAAAGAGTGAAGATTGTTCACTAGAGTCTTGGGAGTAAATGTGTGTGTTCATGCTATTTAATGACTTACTGATCAAAACTTCTCTTTATGCAGCTACAGTTAATAAACTCCAATGAACCAGGTGTAATTATGTTTAAGACCGAGGCGCTGAAGTGCAGGGTTGCTCTCAATCCCAAAACCAACCAGACCTTGCAACTAAAAGTAACACCTGAAAATACAGGACAGTGGAAATCAGAGGAGTTACAAGTTTTGGAGAAGTTCTTTGAAACAAGAGTATGTACTCAAATCATTAATGTTTAAATTCTTGTGCATTGCTTTTAATCTCTGTTTGTGTTTTAAGTGGTTCTGCTGACTTTGTTTGGCATATGTAAGGGCTGCAAAATATAAAATTAAGAGCTGTGCATGCTGGTTGCCATATTAAATGATGCAACTATTATCTAAATAGGCAGTACTAAATAGTGTATTTCTTTAGGTTGCAGGACCACCTTTTAAAGCGAACACTCTAATAGCCTTCACAAAATTACTAGGGGCTCCCACACATATCCTCAGGGACTGCGTACACATCATGAAACTTGAGCTGGTAAGTTAACTGTTGTATTCACTTCGCCCAACTTTGGTTACTACAGTAAAAAAAAAAAAAGTGTGGTATCTTTATCTATAAACACATAAATTACTCTACATTTATATATGTTATTTAGTGTTAATAAAGTTTTTATTTTACTGTTAACTCTCCTGGAAACTCCCAAAATTTCTCTTTTGAACTAATGGTTTTCAGAAATGACAGGCATGTTATTGCACAATAGGCCCATAGACTGGCTGGAATCTTTCTGACTGTTTTCTTGTTTACCATATACTCAATTCTTTCAGGGTTATTCTGACTTGTGCTAAACCTAGCAATATCTGCAAGTTTAGCTAGAGAATTCTACTTTCTAACACTTCCCTAGTTCATAGCAATGTATGTCACTGACGCGAGACCTTTGCTGTTGTTTCTCTGTGCTGCTCTTTCTAAACAGTTCCCTGATCAGGCAAGTCAGCTGAAATGGAATGTGCAGTTTTGTTTAACAATTCCTCCCAGTGCACCACCAATTGCACCTCCAGGAACACCTGCTGTTGTGCTGAAATCCAAAATGTTGTTTTTTGTAAGTAGAGCTATCTGTTTGAAAATGTTGTGGGCTGCATGTCTTTGAAATCATCCCTGGTTACTAGCAAAACATAAGCATGCTCTATCTGACAACCATAATAGCTAAAAATATTCTGCCACTGGAAGCCTAGACTTGCATGCATCTCTTTTGTAGTGAGTTCAGATAGGATTCCTATTCTCCCTCCTATAAAAATGCAGCAACTCATTATGTTTTGTGTTCCTGGGGAGGTGTTGACAATATATCCTAAAGTTCAGTTCCCTCTGGGCTGTGAGTATCTTTGAATGCTCAACTTCTGGGTTTTGTTTTCCTTTGAGGCACTAAGTGCCTAGATTAAGTGATATCCACATTAATGGTGCTGGGAAAATATAGCAGGAGTGAGATGTTTAGAGCAAATTTATATGAGCATTGTCTCAGAGGCAATGCTCACTGCAGGGTGCTTTTTAGAATAAAATGGTCTGCACCTGATTGATAACTTCTCTGTGACAGAATTGATGTCTGAAAACTGATGTGGTGGAAGTGCATGCTGTCTGTAGGTCTAGAGTGTTTAACTGTATCGGAAGTTCCGCTGAATGGTCATTCAATTTCACACTTTTTTGTTTTTCCTGCAGCTCCAGCTAACACAGAAAACAACAGTCCCACAGGAAGCTGTTAGTATTATTGTCCCAATTATTTATGATATGGCTTCGGGTACAACACAACAGGCTGACATCCCCAGGCAGCAGAACTCTTCTGTTGCTGCTCCAATGATGGTTAGCAATATTCTAAAGAGGTTTGCTGAACTGAATTCACCACGACCAGGTACTGTACATGTCCAATAGATATATTCTCTTCATCCAGACTTCTGTGACAAATCTCCAGTGTAAAACTAAATCTCTCCTAAGTCTGAATTCTGGTTTCTGTCATAATTCTTTAGCAATTACAAACTCCTGATGTGACAGGCAATACATAAATTAATAGCAAGTACTGGCAACACAGCACACTTTTGCCAGGCAGTTACACTAATGATTCAGGCTGAATTTCGCTGTCGTGCCAAAGTGATAGAATGCACTTCTAATTGGCCTAACTCTTGCTGCACACTAGGAGTCATACTTTTTAACAAGTGGGCCTAGAATGCATCACAAGAAATCCACTATGGTCAAGTGTAAGTTTTCATGGTTAATTATGAAGTTATTGAGCTTAACAGTAGAATATAAAGGGATGTTAAAATAGTTACCAGAACTTGTCCACGTGCTGTGAATGACTAAAAAGTAATTGGAATGATTGTATCCTCCTTTGTCAGTGTGTACACTAACAAAGGCGCATGCAGTTCTGTCCACCAAACGTGCTGTGAAGTGCTTGAGCCAAATAGGTTGTTCTCAATGTTGATTGGCCCGTAGGTAGTGCACTGTGAGCAATGTTGTGCTTTGCTTTCCCTCTTGTTTGTCATGCTTTTTATTTATTTATTTTTTTAAAATATCTGAAACATGGAACAACAGTAGCAGGTTCTTTGGGCAGCATATTGTCTGTAAGCAGTGGTTTGAGGGCCTAATACACAGATAGCTCATAAGAACAGTAGCTTACAGTTCTGCTGTAGTTACTTGCTGAAGAGCAAAGGATTTTTCCAATAGCCTAGTGAATAGATTGAAGTGGTGAATCCAGAAGTTGAATTCTGCTTCTCTTTTGTATAATTATTCATCTCATTGTTATGAAGTAATTTTAACTATGCTTGATGGTTTATTTCGATTGCTAGAACGTGAGCAATGTTTATCTTAAATTGGTGTGGATATGCATACATTCCTGAAAATTGTGATGAGATTAAATTAACGTGCATTTTCTATTTAATATATAGTAATTGTGTAGGTAAATAGGAGGGAGGATAGCCTTGAGGGCATGTGGGGTTACTTGTAATAGTTCTGTATGCGGTACAGATTCGTTGTTTGGATAGCACTTTTATTTCAAGATACATTAACTTCAGGTGTTTCTTTTGGAAGGTGCTTCCCCACTGAGTTCCACTAGTGTGGAGAAGGGTAGATACTTGCTTTGCTGTTTGTTATTGCTCCAAGTTGTGTTTTAAGGTAAACCCTCCAAAAAATACTGCAGCATAGGGAGTAATTGTCAAAGCTGCTCTTGAGTATCCCAGGTGAGATGTCTTCTGATGGTCATTACGTAGATCAGGATAGACAATTCTTGTTTGTCACACAAGTTTTGAAATAGTTTGGGAATGCAATAGAGGGAGCAGGGTATAGACAGGGGAAAAAAATGCATATAAAAAGAGTTTGTGGCTCCAAGCAGGACCTTACCCAGGCAGAGAAGAATGTGGGTAGCTGAGCAGAGGACATTTCTAGTAGTCTTTCCTCTGGCTTCTAAAAGAGTGAGTCCATATGGATTTATTTATTTCCACCACCACCCATCCAAAGTAGGATCTTCCCTAAGAACACTTAAAATGCAATTTCCTGGGTTCTTATTGTCAAAGCTTGCATTATAATATCTGATAAAAGAGAACAAGATACCTTCTTTTCTTTGCCATTGAAAAGTGGTACGAGAGCCAACAGATGAAAGTAGGTAGTTGGGCGACTACTTTTACAACAGCAGTACATGGGAGTTCCCAGATGCATATCTTTTCTCTTGTGGTGCTATTGTGCTGTACCCAGGATTTTCCTACCTGTGTTAGCTCTTCTGCTGCACTAATTGCAATTTTCACTGTTTCAGTCAGAAAGGACCAGGGCTTCCCATCATGCACGTATGATACTACTGGCACTTTCATTGTAACCCATGATCAGTGTTGCCTCATTTTAGCTGTATCTTTTTTTATCTTTCTCTCTTTGTGAGAAAGTATTTTGTATTCAGCTTAATTTTCCTCCTAATAAAATGGTAGTGCCTGAAAAGTAAGTTCTTTTGGAAGAGTTTTCTTTTCAGATCTGTGGGCAAACACATTCTGCTGTGTTCAACAGTAAAATGTTGACTCATTGCGAGTGCGCTGTCTTTCTGAGATCACTTTACCTGTGCCTTCATGGAAAAAATATTTCATTTTTGGGAAATAGTTATATGAACTGAGAATAAATCAATGTCGTGGAATAATGGAGTTAAACTTGATCTGGAGGTCTACAGCCTGCATTATGTAGTGGACATCAATCTGATAAGGAAAAAAAAGTCCCTACAGATGCTGGAGGTGACCCTTAAAGAGGAGCTCAAGGAACTTGTGATATTTCTTAAAGCACTTCACAACTAAGCGTTTTTCAGTATCTGATTTTCAGTGATGCAGCAGATAGTATTTAGCCCAGATTTGTAGCTTTTATATGATAATCCTGGGAATCCCTAGTTTGGCAGTTAGGATTAATGCATCCAAACAGGCTCTGTTCTTATCTCTTTGCTGACACTGTTGCTCCTTCAGCAATGAAATTCAGTGTCTTCTCATTGATGTTCCTTGAAATATGCAGGAAAAATTCAGCCTGCAGTGACCAGGGTATGACAGTAGCTATTAATTGTATTCTCTTATCAGGAAACAGTAGATGAAAGTCACAGCTGCCTAATACTACACCTTTTGTTGTTCTAATTGAACTCTTTCGATTCTATTGATTTTAACTTTTTTAAGCTATTTCAGAATATGTGTGTGTTTTTTGTCAAAAAATGCTGGTATTCAAAACTCGAGACAGCTGTGGCTGTGTTTTCCTCTCAGCTGTTTGAAACAGAAGGCCATTTGCTCTGTATTTTATTTTGCAGTTTAAATGTCAAGGGTAGAGCCAGAGCAATTCGATTCGAAGAAACAGATTTCTGACTTTTGCCCAGTCTTGGAATTAGAAAGGTTTCCAAAACTGAGTTTAGGACAAAAGAGTCTTCCAGCTGTTTCAGATGTGAATCTTTTGAAATGTTTAATTTCTGCTCTTAATACAAACAGAAATTGGAAAAGTTTGAGGGCTTTTGTAAGATGTAATGCTTTTAATTAATGATATACAGAAAATTCTGATTGCAAAGGACTTTTTTAATGAGATGTAGTGCTTTTAATTAATAACATACCAAAACATGCAGATCACAAGTGACACATAGGATAAATTCTAGCACAGATTCAACCTGACATTCAAAAGCTACTAAAAATTAAGAGCTTCTTGCAATTTCACGACCAACACAAGCGGTCCTGCCATGAAAGCTGGAGCTGCTTCCTTTAAAGTAGTTGCAAATCCTCATGTCCTTGGAGGAGGTGGCAGGGATTTGCGAGTCGCAGCCGCCGTGGGTCGCTGCCTCGGGAAGCTGGGGGGGTGCGGAGGGGTCAGTGGAGGGATGCTAACCTGTCTCTTTTCCCTGTTCCAGGTGAATGCACAATATTTGCAGCCGTTCGTGATTTGATGGTTAATCTTACGCTGCCCCCTGGTGGGCGTCCCTAGACACTTTTAAAAGAAGGCTGAAAGTGAGACAAAACGACAAAAAAAAAAAAAAAAAAAATTAAAAAATCTAGTAAAGCCTTCGGTTAAAAGAGGACGTTTTAACTTTACCTTTTTTTTTTTTTTTTTTTAAGAGCTAACTGGCAAACTTTCAGGGATGCACTTTCATCAAACGAGTATCACCACAACTTTTGTATAGTGCTGTTGTATAGTGTGTTTTAATGGGAGACACTTCAGCCTAGGTAATAGATTGAAGTATCAGCTTGCTGGTAATAGATTTAATATTCTGTTTTATACTATAAAGATTATGAAAATGCCAAACTTTGTTTGTTTTTCTGTTTTTCTTATGTTTTGGTGTAATAGTCTTTTTTTAAGGCAGGTCTGTCCTTTTTGAATACTGTAAAACTGTGACAAACTTTATATTGAAGCTGTATTTTAATATGACTGCTTTGAATCCTTAAACAATTTATTTGGGCTTGTTGTAAACATGTCCCCAAAAAGCAATATTTAATAAACTGGATTAAAAAAATCTTAAACTGGATGTTGCATAATCTTAAACTTTATTTCTCTCTATTGCCACTGGCCAGATTTCTTACATTCATACTTACTTGGCTATCTCTGTATGTGATATTATTTCCCCACACACATATGTGCTGCTAACTTAAAACAAAATGTTAGTTATTCATTTATTTATTCTGTGGGTTTGATTTGCTCCGAGTCATACAGAGTTTGTTCCTTTTCCTGATTATATAAATAACCAGTAATTAGTTAAAACAATGCTTCATTTCTTACAGTCGTAAGGAACTGCATCTGTTCTGTCCCAAAAGCAAAGATTTAGTGTAAGAAGGCACTTTTTTTCATCTCTCATGGAGTTTGTTGTTATAGACACCGCTATAATAATAGACTCTTCTTTGTGTTATTGTAAAGGCAGGTAAGGTAGATCTTAAACTCTCTACCATGAAATTGGAGAGGCTGATCCAAACAAGAAACCACCTCACATTTAACTTTTTGAATTGGGTATATGTAGATCACTTTGTCAGTGATGACTTGGAGGCTATCGTGATTGAATAAAATTTCCATTCTTAGGGATTACTCTGTCATTTAACCATCTGTCCTCATGGATCAGTATTCTCAAAGTTCTAAAATTGAGGGGTGATGCAAGTATGTCTGAAAAAAAACGCTCTGTTATGCTGGCTACTAGCCTGGGTTCAAGGTCTGAGCATTCGATATCTAAAAGCAGCTTTCTGATATGCAGAGAAGTGTCTGCTGTTCTTTGTGCTAAGGAGCAGGTGAGTGTGCTGGTGGGCAAAGCTGCCCCCACCTCGAGAGCTTCAGCACTTGAAAGTAAAAGGAAAGGGAGGAGGTCTCTCCACGGTGCAGAGAAAGCAGATGGTTATAAACTGACATTACAAATCTGAGATTATAGAAAGACTGAATTTTATTTTATATTATACACGCTGCACCCTTTAACGTAGACCATATTCTTAGCCTTTCTCCTAAATACTTAAATGCGTAAGGAAAACACTACGAGTAAAAGGAAACATTTCCCACTGACCAGTGACACTTGTTCCCTTCAAATAAAAGACTTGTGCATATTTAAATTGCAGTTTTAATTTTTGTTTTTCATGTATTCAGTCTAGTTTTCTGGTAGCCAGATGTTACATTCACCTGCTGCATTAAGACTATTTGTAGATTTGTTGTCCATTTATTTCACTAAAAATGCTGCAGTGACTCCACATCCTGCAGTACCCGTAGATTGTTTCTGATAAACCTGCCCATGGGACAAGCGTGAGAGAAATTTAATTATACAGAGAAAAATAGGAGTTCTGAACTGATCCACAGATCTGGCATAGCAACGTTAGCCAGTGTCAAACGGGAATACAACTTTTTAACTATCCAAAAAGCCATCCCAGGTGACAGCAATAGACTTTGTGGCTTTCCAGATAACAACAATCGTGTTAAAAGTTTTCTTAATATAGAAACAAGGGGAGAGGTATTTTTGAGCCCTGCAAACACTTGGACAAAGAGCTGAATCAAGGTGAGGTTTGGGTTGGGGTTGTTTTGCTTGAAACCACGTTTAAATTACTTGTTATCCTTGCACATTCGAGTGTGCTGCAGGTTGCCTTTGAGACTGCAGCTGTTTACAAGAGTTTACAAGGACTGCAGGAAGCAAGTTCTGATGATAAGTAGCTGAGACAAAACAAACCTCTGTAAAACTAGAAGCTGTTTTCATTTGAAGGGCTGTAATGTGTCTCTAAGCATGTGCTCAGTTTCATCTATTAGTTGAAAGAGAGCATTATAAAGCAAAATCTTCTGTATGAAAAATTAGCAGATATGGTAGACTACTGGGAGAATAGTTGAGTCATTTTAATCAGATTTATGATTAAACTGTCAAAGGTGTCATTTCAGAAGTTATGCTTTACTGGCTCTTTTAGCTCAAGTGATTATAGTTGTTCCCCTGGCCCAAATTTTCCATGTACCACCGAACTTCAAATGTTTTTAAGGTAAGAATGTATTTTAACAAATTAATGTGTAATTGAAATGTATTAACCATACATAGCATCTTGACTGTAGTTACAAAGCTGTGGCTGCTGCGCCGCCCCATAATAGCGATATAACAGAGTTTCTTTTTCAGGTTAAATCACGTGCTTTCAGCATTCAATGGGTAGATCATAATTTTTTTAGGAATGTTTTTAAGACTTGACTTTTGCTGCAGGAGCATTACACGCCCGGGAAGCAGTGCTGTGCTGCCCCTTGGCTGCGTGATGCTCTCCCCATGTACTCCCAGCCTCTCACGTTCTTCTAGAGCAGTACTTAACTTCTTTGGGAAATGACCCCATGTAATAGGTTTTACAGGAAACATCTAGCTGCTGCTCCGAAAGATAAGAGATGCTGAGGGAGGAAGGGCTGTACCCGTGATGGTTGGGGGCTGTGCAGAGCAGCATGGGTGCAGAAAGCTACCACAGCTGAAGCCTGGACAGCTTGAATTCCTGCCCTGAGAAGTGGAGTTTGGAGGGGTTTCCAGAGGCAGAGCCCCCAGCGCAGGACTGGGGGGCTGCAGAGCTGCTGCAGGCAGCCTGGAGTGGCTGGCATAAGCGAGTGCTGTAGGGAAAATTGGTCTCTGCTATGTGAAATAGGGCTCTCATAGTGGTGAGAAAGCATGATGTTTAGGCTTGTCGTTGTCTGGTTTTATTTCTCCCGTGCTTCCCCATCACACATACACATTGAGGTTGCAAATACCAGAGCTGGGGGGTGTTCAGCTGCACCTGAGGCATTTTTTTGGGGAGCAGAGGCTAAAGGGGGAGTTGGTCAGAAACTAGAAGAAAGTGGTGTGCTAATTAGCCTGTCTGAGGCGGGGAAGGGTTTTTCTGACATACTTGCCATGTGTTAGGGCAGGCAGCTCCCACGGCCAAGCAGCTCCAGGTGAGAAGGGGTCTCTTCCTTTTCCTCTGCCACAGCTGGGGCTGTGCCTGCCTCCCTGCTCTCTATCCCCTCTCAGGGTCACTGCTGCTAATCAAAAATGAATGAAGAGTCCTACCCTACCCTTAGGAAACCTGCACTGTGGCTTTGAAGCCCTCACATGTCTGCATTGATTGCCATAACCTGGTGTGTGTGGGCAGGGAAGCCCCAGTGTCAAACCCCCGGCTCTCACTCACAGCCCCCCACCTGCCTGGTGCCCAGCTGGCAGGGACCCTATATGGCAGTACTGGCCTCCTGGCAGCCTGGCCTGCTCGCTGCCCTCCCAGTCCTGCCAGCTGCTGTGGGGGCTGCAACCTGATGGGGCACCAGGCTCCTTTCTGCATCTTTATTTTTGAGGCTTCCTCCACAATGAATACAGCCTTGAAATCAGCTGGCAACCTTGCAAAGCAGCAGGCAAACCCTTAGTGCTGCATTTAAAAGAGACATAGAAAAGCACTCCCATCCTTTGAAGCTGATTTTGCAGCAGAGGGAGGGAGGGGGCAGCTGAGGGGCTGCAGCCCAGCCTGAGCCCTGCCGCGCTTTCGGCACAGATCTGTGCGATGGCAGTCCCGCAGTGCAGGTACGGAGCCAGCCTGGCGCAGGGCTGGGAGCTGCCGGTGGTGTCTCTGGTGCTGCTCTGCGTGGGACCTCCCACCTGCTCCTCAAGGCCACAGTAGAATAAAATAGAATAGTTACATTTCGGTTGGAAGGGACATACAATGATCATCTAGTCCAACTGCCTGACCAGTTCAGGGCTGACCAAAAGTTAAGGCATGCCTTTAAGGGCATTGTCCAAGTGCCTGTTAAACAGTGACAGGCTTGGGGCATTGACCACCTCTCTAGGAAGCCTGTTCCAGTGTTTGGCCACCCTCTTGGTAAAGAAATGATTCCTAATGTCCAGTCTGAACCTCCCCTAGTGCAGCTTTTAGCCATTCCCATGTGTCCTATCACTGGATCCCAGAGAGAAGAGATCAGCACCTCCCACTCCACTTCCCCTCCTCAGGAAGCTGTAGAGAGCAATGAGGTGGCCCCTCAGCCTCCTTCTCCAAACTAGATAATCCCAAAGTCCTTAGCTGCTCCCCACAGGACATGCCTTCCAGCCCTGTCACCAGCTTTGTTCCTTCCGTCTGGATGCTTTCAAGGACCTTCACATCCTTCTTAAACGGTAGGGCCCAGAACTGCCCACAGTTCAGCTGAGAGCGCACCGATGCTGCGTACAGCGGGACAGTCGCCTATTTGACCAGCTGGTGATGCTGTGTTTGGTGCACCACAGGGTGAGGTTTGTCCCCTTGGCTGCCAGAGCACACGGCTGACTCCTGTTGAGCTGCTGCCGACCAGCACCCCCAGGACCCCTTCTGCAGGGCTGTTCTCCAGCCACTCCTCTCCCCATTTATCAGGTTGGAAGGAACCCATCACAATTTTCATGCACAGCTGAGAAGCCATGTTGCTCATTGTATACCTCCACAGAAGGAATTCCACAATACTAAACAATATTGCAGTTATCACACACTGTTGCTATTAAAGAAGAGCTAACACACTGACTTGCTGATCTGTTAAAACATCAGCTAGCAGGACAGACTAGCTCTTGTTTAAGAAAATCTATCCCCTGCCCTTTTCCCATCCAAAGCTGCAAGGAAAAGAAGTGTTTGTGTACATGTGGCAGCAATGATCTTGAGACAAAAAAAAAAGTAAAATGGAGGCATACCTTAACTATTTGGGCAGCCTGCAAAGCAGACCATTTCCTAAGGATTTAGCAATGTTAAAATAGGTATTTTAGTAACATTACTGTGTGAAAACTGAAAGATAACTTCAAGTACTACTGAGACATCTGTCACCCTACACTGACGCAGGCTGGTTGAGCCCACCTTAGCCACAAGTTCTAAGTTGTAAGTTGCTTTCCTCTACACACTTTGCATTGGTTTTTCTGCATTTGTTTTGTTGCAGATGGGTGCTTTTAAAAAAAAAAAAGAAAGTTTGCCTACACACTCCCCGCCTCTTGCTTGCTGCACAGTTTGGCACAGCGTGGTACCAACCACATTCAACTCTTACTGAAGAGTCAGCTGCTCAAACAGAAAAAGATTTAAGTCTGAAGCAATCAACCTTTTATTCAAACATGTTGTTGACTGGCAAACAGCACATTCTGAGGATCCTGGAAGAGGATTATTCCAGTTTGTTTCATTTACCTCAGACAATACGACCTTGAAACACCAGTGGCATTCACGGTCAGGTGGTGGTGCTGGACAGAGCATGCAGCTGAAGCCCGAGGTGACCCATCAGCCGTGTGGGTTTTGTTGTGCAGGTTTACCTAGTTTGGGGGCAGATGAAAGTTTTTGGACCAGTTTGGTGGGGTGCAGCAGCCCTCCTCCATCTTTTTCACTTTTACAACTGCCTCAGAGACAGACATCAGCAGGAAATCCCAGAGGTCATCCTGACCAGAGTATTTCCAGAGTCCCCTTTTCTTTCATAATATGTAGTACTGTACAGCCCTACATTGCACAACGTATTTGTCGGCAGCAAGAGCAGTGCTGGGGGCACAGTGGTCGTAGCCCTGCAGTGGCACTGCTGCTGCTCTTCACCTTCTCCTGGAGGGACTGGAGACCTCAATGAAATGATGCATTCTGCAGAAGCAGGAGTTTCTTCTTCCTTCTGGCTGAAGGGGTTTGGAAGGGAGACCCGAGATTCACTGTGCACATTGCAGAAGTGCCAGAGGTCTGGCTGGCTGTACAGTTATTAAAATAAAAGGTAAAACAAGGGGTTCTGCTTTGCATTTCATGAGAAATACAGGTCTGGCAGTGGCCTCCTATGTCCCCAAACCAAGATCCATTGCAGGCAAACACACTGTATAATACTGTTTCTATAATTGGCAGGCTCCATCTTAAAGTTACGTGCTTTTGCCTCAACTCAATTCCTCTCAGTATCCCCTGAGAGTGAGGCTCTTGGAGATTCTCACTGCTCTGAGCTTTGTGGTGCACTACAGAGATTACGTCAGCCATAGCAAGCTGTGAGCATGAGGTGATATTTGTAAGTGTCCAAGGAAAAAACTGCCCTTTTTCCATCTTGTTTCTGTGCTCCAGTCCCTTTGGGCAGAGTTAGGAACACAGTCAGGCAGCAGCTGTTAAATCATGATTTTAGAAGCATCTTGATTCGTTCTCCTGCAAGAACACCACCACAATCCATGTGGCCATAGCTCTCTTTCAAAGACCTATCTTGAATTTAGGGAGGAGTGGAGGGAGCCAGAGGATGGAGTGCAGCACAGGCCGGCCCAGAGGTGCTCAGTGTCCTACAGAGGACCCACCACAGGCTGGGTAAAGGGACTGACCCTGGCTGCTTCCTCCTTCCCCATGGCCACTCTCCCAGCCCAGGTGCTGGGAGAGGGAACGGGAACATCTCTCTTGGGCTGGCGTTGCCTGTTCTGTTCTGCTCTTCATGTCTCAGACAGCTTCAGTCATCGGGTTGGGCTGTCCACGTGCAGGAGGAGGCAGATCCATGAGGTGGACTGGAAGAAGAGATGGGAGGGTGCTTGATATCCATGCAAGTAAATGAAAGGGAGCAGGAATTAATAAAGGAGAGACTTCTAGAAGAGCAGGAGAGGCTGTCTGAGAAGGTACTTCAACACTCCCCACTGAACTCAGTTTATCACTTTAGAGAGGTTAGTTTCAGGAAAGCAGCAGGCAGATAGCTCTGTGGGATTCCTTGTTTTTCTGTGGGATTCCTTGTTTTTCTGTGGGATTCTGTTTGACCTTAAATAAAATATTTGCTGATGAAGGCCTGAATGAGCAACGGCAGATTTTTAGGTTGCCATGTGACAGACTTGGAGACCCTCCAAAAGGGATCAGAAATGTTCTCCATCTTCTTACAACTCTCTTGCTCTAGTCCAGCTTGGCAGTTTTGCAGGGAACACCTCGTGCATTTGCCTTTGCTTCCATTGTTGGCATTTGTGAGCTGCTGTCTCACCCCTTGGTGCAGTTACGCAGCGCTCCCAGACACTTCTTACCTGCCTCTGCCAGCAGCACAGCTCTTCAGTTAACCAAACCAACCAAAACAAATTTTTCAAAAATGAATTTTTAAAGGAATTCATTTTTCTCTGTTGTTTTTTTTTTCCCCCCCATCCCACAGTGTCTTAGAGCTTTTTGTCCTACAGTCAAGATTTTGCACGCAACACACTATGACTCTGGAGGACTTAAGTTAGCAAAGCTTATACAAGGAAATGGTTTAAAAAAACAATAAAGCCAAACTGTCGTTATCATGTTTTGGAGCAAATGTAATTATTTGAAAGCCTATTTATGTCTACATAGTTTGGTTTAACATTATGAGGAAATGTAAAGACATTTTAAATTTTAAACATTTTAAATGTTTTACATTGTATTATTACAAAATGAATCTGTTATGCAAATTCTAATTCCAGTGGAGAGGGGGCTGCTGGTTTGGGGTTGGGTTTTGTTGTTTAGGATTTTTATTTCAGTAAGAACATCATTGTGTTTTTGCAAATCTGTATATTGCAACATAGCTAATCAACAACAACAAACAGAAAGTGAGGCTGACCAGCCCGTATCATTGTTTTGCTTCGTTGCTTTTCATACCTTCATTTTTAAGGAAAGACATCAAAGTCTTACTCTCATTCTCTTTGACTTTCCAAATTTTCCTCCCCATTTGAGTTGCAGGGGCATTTAAATAAATAAATAAATAGATGAAACCCCCTCCATCCTATCCCAAATCTTTGCCAGGGTGCCCCACAGGCTAAAACGTGCAGGATTAGCCTGTTTCAGGGGTTGGCAGAGTGCAGGTTAAAGCTGACAAAATGACAATTATGCAAGTTGTGCAGGAACAGGCCAGCCCCAGAGAGTTCACTCACATCGTCCTCTTGAGTGAGAGGTGTCCTGAGGAGCCTGCTTCTGGCTGGCACCTGCAGGAGAGCACCCGAGGAAACCTTTCTCAGTGACAACAGGTCTGGACCCAGGTCTGCATGGCATGGAGCCTTTCTGAACTCCATAAACACTTTGACTGTGGGAAAGACTCTTTTTTTTTTTTTTTTTTTTTGTTTCCTTAATAAAAATGTGGCTTTGAATCCAGGTGGAAAAGAAGATGTGTTTAACCCTTTAGTTTCCAACTATGGGAGGATGCTTAGCATACACATACCCACACACACACTATTTTTACTGTAGGTGAACCCACCTGCTGGACCTCACAGCGTTGTCCCAAATTTGACTGTGTTTGACTGCTTCCATAATGTATTGCATAGAGAAATTGGGTCATTCTTTTTTTTCCCCTGTAACACCTCTATTTCATTCTTGCATCTTGGAAGTCTTTGGGCAGAAGCTGACGTGGGAGCCTTAGGAACAAAAAGCAAATATTAGCTGGGGTTCAGTTGTGAACCACTGCCCACGTTGGTAATTTCTGACCTTTAATTTTGGATATGCACTTACAAAAATTGTGCTGTCAGAACCCTGTTTTCCTGCTCTAAATAAGACTCTGTTTTTGACAGTGTCTGCTATTGTCTGGCTAACAGCTTCCTCCAGCCCTCCTCCCTGCACAGCTCTTGGCTGTTTTCCGCCATAGATTAGGAGTTAAAATAAAGCTTTTAGCAAATCTGGCATTTCCTCCTCCTCCACTCTTCTATTGTCACAGATGATTTGATAGAACAAATCTAATTTTACCTTTAGCAAGTGGGGTTTTTTGGTTGGGGTTTTTTTTTTTTCTATTTGTTATTTTAAATAGCAATTCTTATAGTGACAGTGGAAATGTTCTTTTAAATGAAGTGTTGATTTTTCTGGGGAAAAATATCCTCCAGCCTAGCTTTCTCTGTGTTCCACGTATTTTCCTAAAATTTGTAGTAGGTTTTCAATTTATGTAAGTACTTTTAACCTCATGGTTACTTGGGACATTCCTGGATCCACAAGAAAATGAATATTTTTCCCTTTATTTAATATATCACATTTACTTGCTATCTGGCTTTGCTGTGTACTCAGTAGGGACACAGAGGTACCCCTTCAGATGGAATATTTTCAGTATTTCAAGACCAAGATTTTGTACCAGAGGGTTTTTCTGCTTCTGTTCTCCTTGTCCACTTTGACGAAGAGTGCCTGCCCTGTGTGTGGTCCCCTCCCTCCATCCCTCCCTCCCTGACCATCAGTGCTCCATTGCCAAAATCTGGCATTTCGAAGACTTTAACCTGAGAACCTTTGTTTCGCTTCACAGATTATCTTCATAAATTTGTGGGAGTTTCTCAGGGCAGCAGTAGGTTTGCTGGGTCAGAGCAGGTGCTTCTCAGAGCTGGTGTCCCCAGCAGCCTCGCTGCTTTCAAGGACAACTTGATTATAAGGCTGTAAACTGATTTTCTTTTTCAACGCTGCAGCATGAAAGAAAACTCTGCCATTTCAGGCAATTATTTGCTCTTGACCATGAACATCAGATGGCAGTTTATTAAATGTTAATTTACTCCAGCCCATTTTCATGAACCTGGCAGAAGCAGTAAGCCCAGGTGACGTCAGCAGCCTCATGCCCACCTTCCTTGCCTGCCCAGGGGAAGCTGCCAGGGAGGGCTCAGGACATCCTGGGGCAGGTGCTGGGGGACACCGCTGAAAATGGGGTAAGGGCAGCTGAAATTGCCCTCCTGCTCAGATAGGGTGGCTCCAAGTGCAACAATACATTCAATTATGGATGTAAATTACAAAGTAAGAGGATGAATGATCCCTGCCCCGGGTGGCTGGGTTACTGCTGTGGCAACGCGGCATGATTGTGTGGCTGGTCTGACTTGGATGGGCTGAGAAACAACTGGATCTTTCACACTATGTCCTACACCTTACCAAGCCTCTGCTTTCACAACAGCGCGGGGTAAAATGCCAGCTCTGCAGATGGAAAAGTCCCAGAAGCTGACTGGTCATAGCCTGAGCAGTTTTTAGCACTGGGAGGTGTTAAGCAACCTGCCAGCACCGTAACCTGTTTCAGGTATTTCCTGTATCTTGGCCTTTTCTAGCCCTAGCTGATTTGTAGCTGTGCTTTTAAAGTAATTTTAACCACTGGTATTTTTTGCAATTCATGGGAGAATCCAAAATCAGCAATGTTTATTCCTGTCTAGAGAACACACACTTTCACATCAGACATCAGCTATCAGGAAAATGAGGCACTTCATGTGGCAATACTTCATTCCATCAGAATATTTTCGTCTATTTGTGCTACTCCAATGCTTGCAAGAGATGCAGATAACAAAGAACTTTTGAAGGACAAGAGTGCAGGGCTACAGTGCTTCGAAAAACAGAAAAATCACCAAAACCAAATTTTAACAGAGAGTGGAGAAGAAGAGCTTGAGGAAGAAAAAAATGAAGGTAAGAATGTAGATGTATTTATTGTCTAGTTAGAGTTATGTTGCACGTTACAGGGAAATTCATAAAGGAATTTGGCAGGCAATAGGATTTAAAGCCTTATGCTTTTTGGATTTCTTTTTTCCCCTCTGCCAAATAGTTAATTTAAGCTACATAAACTAGTGACTCCTACACAGTGCTGGAAATGATGCAACCGGGACTTGTTTTACTACTGCCAGTAATCTGAGTATGTCAGCAGCTGTGGAACTTGCTAAGAATTGGGTCTGGGATGTGAAAGTGGCCAAACATGGGGTGGAAAGAAATAAAGGTGATTCCTGTGTGGATGAACTCCTGGGAACATCTGGGATAACAGAAAAAAAAAAGAAAAAAACTAAAAAAGAAAGAAGAAAAAAAAGAAAAAAAAAAAAAGGGAGGGGAGCAGAGGAGGAACTAAAAAGCAGAATGATTGTTTGTGATGTTTAAATCTAGACTGTCTGTTCAGGACGAGGAAGTCAGTCTCATGACGATGATCATGACTCCTGCGGTGACATGTCAGAGGCTGCTTTCCCGAGCGAGGTTCCTGGGATGGGGCAGTTTGCAGAGCCCCAGGCTCGGCCCTGAGATGGCAAGGGCAGACAGACTTCGAGGGAGCACTGCCCCAAAACGACTTTCTGAAGTTTCAGGCTTTCTGCTGCCGTTGGGACAAGTCGCTTCTCGGCAGAGCCGTGGGGAAGTGTGAGGAGGTGGCAGTGGGCTGGGGGCTGCCTGTGTCCAGCAGCACAGGGGCCCTACAGGGATGGTGACGGCTTCTGACCCAGGGCTCCCTAGAAGTCAGGAAAGAGGACAGAGGGGGCCGGCAACCACAGGCTTGGCACGTGTCCCGTGGCATCAGCGGCTGCCTGCAGGAGATATCATTTTTTTCTGGTTTTGTGCCTGGCCCCTGTGACTCCCTCTGCATTCCCTCTGGTACAGACTTTCCTGTTCCCTTGGATAAAAAGCGGTAGATAGGGGACAAACTCAAAATTAAAGTGATCACTGTGCTGCAGATGACACTGAGGCTATTACGCTTTGACTGTACCATTTGTGCCCCAGCATACTTATTTTCCTGATGCACTTGGGCTTATTTTTGGTACGCTTCTTTTGTTTTTCTCCAAAAGTAACACACATCAAAGCTAGTTTCTGGTTGTCAGCATCATCTTCGGGATGTTAGTGGTCTGGGCAGTTTTCCTGCAGATGTTTTTCCTGGACATCTTTTCAGGTGGATGTATTCCTAGTAGCCTTCTGAGTTTACGAATCCTCATTTTTACAAAATATTGTGCTTTTTTAAAAAAAAACCCTCCTTTAAAATATGAAAAGAATGTAAAAACATTTCCACTTTTTAATAAAAGTAATGTTTTTAATAAGGGGATGAAACCTCTTCTTCCAACATTTCATTTCTAAAGAATATACTTGTGTGCACACACATGCACATGCCCAAAAGAGATCAAGATCAATTCATATATAGAGAGAGTGCTTGTCTTAGTTCTTGTTTTTTCCAGTTATGCCTCCTCACCCCACCCGCTTCTCTGCGCAACTGACAGCTGATTGCCCCTTGCTTTTCCTAGCACATTTTCCTTTCAGGTTATCCAGAGCTACTCCGACCATTTGGGTGCCACCAGGCTTCCCTTGGAAATAAGACCACATTTGGCCATGGAACAGAGCCTCTCTGCTCCCAAGGATATACATAATAACCTCGAGCTTGCCACCCTGAAGATTTCCAGAGGGCAGAGCTGCACATGCACCAACATGACTTAGGTTATACTAACCCGTCTGCAAAGCCGATGACTTTCTCAGGGTTGGCTGTCCCAGTCAGAGGTGTCCCAGCAGCTATGGGGAGCACTGGCAGTGGGGTCCAGCTGCCTCCTCATGGCTCTGTCAACCAGTTGAAATATTTGAGATAGGTCAATTCAAAATAATTGGTAGAGCTGTTTTTATGTATTTTTTCCTCTTTTGTTATTTTGAGGGTTGTTTTTTTTTTGCTGCAGCAGAGAAGAAGAATGACAGAAAAAGATTCTTAGGAGTTGAGAGCTGTGATCACTTAAAGGTTTTTTTCTTTCCAAGCTGATGCTGTACATTAGTCAAGATTTTGATTGATAACCTACTGTAGAAGGTAGCTATAGCTCCTGTTTAGCTCTGCTGTGTTCCAAACGCTGCAATTGATTACATGGGTATTACAACAGACCTTTTTTTTATTGATTCCTTGGGTACTTTGACCATGGCATTTTAAGGGAAGTACTTAAAATCAAGGGGGTTGATCAGGTAAGTAGGTCAGCAGCACTGAAGTCTTTCAAGTCAGTGACCTTACAGTGTTGGCTATAAGCTACCAGCTAAATTACTGTGAATTTATTTTATCCATACTGCTTCTATCCCCGCTGCCTAATGAAAAGCATATGCTCACTAGATTAAGGGCATGTAAATTTGTCATCATAAATTCACGCACTGGAGCATAATTAAAGTGAAATTTGACTGCCTTTATAAAAACATTTGGTGCAACCATGAATTTTGTTTTCCTTATGAAGCATTCTACATATTTAACGATGCATATTCATGCTAAGAACTTAGCTATGTATTTTCGGTGATGTCGGGTGACGTCGATGGCATTACTAAATTAGATTGCTCGAGTCCTTTAGCGTGGAGCTGTTCTTCAGCAATAGAAGAGCATCTTTAAACTCTGAAGCTGCACTGGCAAGGTAAGTCCCTATTTAAGGATGGGATTTCTATTCTAAAAGTTGTCCTCAACCACTCTAGAGTACAGATGCAGTTTGGCACACCTGTTTGACCTATTCTAACAGAGAATTCCTGATAATTTTGTTATAGGCATCTATCAAAATCTCTGCAGTTTCAGAGCACTGCCTAAGCATTTGTGGGTTTAGGCAGCCTTTCAGCAGACCCATCTCCTGCCTGCCATAGACAGACATCATCTGTAGCAGTTGATTTTCCAGCAGTTCAGGTAGGAGAGTAGCAGCACTGGAGTAGGCTATTTGGATGCATGGCTTCATGCCATACATCAGTTTCTGCTCTGTTTATTTGAGAGGAATGTGGTCACCTGGGCTTTCTGGACCCTGTACCTCATCACTGGTCAGGCAGGACACGTGTTACACAAGTCTGAGTAGAAAGAACAGTGCAGTGATTGCAGAGCAGCTGTATTGTGCCAGGACACCAGTCTCTAAGTATGGGAAGTGTAACATCTGATAGTGCTCCACTGACTACAGGAGATGTTTCCTTGCCAAAAAAGAACACAAGCTAAAGGACCCAAATTTGTCACTGGATCATGAGATTTTCCGAGGAGTGGTCCCAGTTCAGAGACCTGCTGTGGTCTGTGGTTGCAAGCAGTGCCTGGCGAGGGTTTGGCATCAGCAGTGCCAGCGTCAGGGCGTCCCTCTGCACAAAGGGAGTTGGTGGAGTCTTTGCTCTCTGCTCCAGTGACACACCACATATCAGCCCTGCTCCTCCAGGCATAGTTTCTGTGTACACTGGCTAGCTTTCACTCATTTCTCTTCCATCCTTTGCACTGTGAGCTGTAGAAGCCCTTTAGAGTAGTTGTAGTTCCTCCACAGAACACCTTGCATTAGTGGCAGAAGAGGACAGGAGATAAACTTCTAGGTTCCCCATCGATTCCAATTTATTTTGTCTGCCAGATTTGAAATCCTATAGTTCCATTTCAGTCTTCCTTGATCTTCCTCCTTTTCTGTCCTGCAATACTTGCATGGATCCCCTCTCCTCAACAACAATGAAAATTCTTAAGAATATAGCTCAAGGCCTGCAGAAGAGAAAATAATAAAATGCAGGACAGTTTCCAACCCTTGCTTGAGCAAGAAATTTAATTTTTTCTAGAGAACACTTGTGAATTTTAGCTCAAAGCTAAAACCCACTTCACCATAGCAAAAAAAAAACAAAACAGTGACAGTAATAGGATTCAAAAGGACATTGTTATTGTGGGGGCTTTGTTTTGAGACAGATGCTTATCTCCTTACACGAGACTCTGTCAGCATCCTTGTCGCCTCCATCCCAGCAATCACTTGCAAAGTTGCTCAACATTTGCATTTCAGCATGGTTTCTTTATTTCCACTTCCCTTTTTTTTTTTTTTTTCTTTTTAAAGGCTTGAACATAACATTTACACATTTCAGATCTTCTTTAGGCTTCCCTTGCCTGTGTGCTGCAACAGCAGTGCGTTGGCTGGAAGAACTTTGAAAGTTGCCATGCCTGCCACAGAGAAGTCTGGAAAGTTGAGGCATATGCAAAGCCTAGATTATACCTCCCTTCTGCCAGGTTTAGACTTTGGGGGATTATCTAGAAAAGGTAGCATATTGACTCTTAAAAAATCTCTTTTATGGCTCGTTTTCTCTTTACAATCTAAATAGCAAAAGCAATGCTCAGGCTTCAATTCTATCTCAGAATTCCCTCCTTTTTTTCAGAAAAGTCAGCACTTCATGAGAACAGCCATCTCGACTCCAGGTACTCTCCAGTCCAAGTACTGGACAATATATAACTAAGCTCTGAAGCAGACCCAAATACATTTTTTGCCAGAGGCCAAGCTCCCTATAAGGAAAAACTCTCTTTGGTGACCAGATCACCAATCCCTGCAGCAGTTACATCCTAAACACTATAGACAGCACTGTATCAAGCCTTTTCTGGCCTGGTTGAAAGTTGCTTGCTGCTGAATATTACATAATGACTCTCCTGCCCTTCTCCCTTTGAACAGACAGGATCTCGATACTGGCTATATTTTCCTTGCATCCCTTTCCTTCCCTTGGCCTTGCAGTAGTGCCTTAAAAGAACAGTGATAACTTCCCTTTGGAAAACACAACTATGGGCTTCTGCTTTCGCTGTTGTCTTCCTTCACAGAGCTTCATTGCTTTCCTGGTATCACTGTACCCAAACCTACAATTTCTGCCATAACACATAAATCCTTTTTACAAATTATATTCTTGGGATGATTAAAGAGAATGATCAATAGCACATCTAATAGTGTTCACAGCACTTTCATTCTAATTAACCAAATTCTAAGTATAAAAAGGCTGTTCCTTGCTCAGGGATCAGTATTGTAATTGCCTGTTTGATTAGCAGCTGTGGATCAGTACTCTTGTACAATATAACAAGTCTTGCTTACTTAGCTCAAACGAAAGCACAGTGGCTTTGGAGCCATTCAAAAAGTAGCTTGTACTGCACAAAGTAGCTGGTATTTAAGAACTAGAGCACATTAGAGTGCTCAAAAGCACCTTTAGTACCAGCTGGGGGCCTACAGCCACGAGAACGAACAAACATGGTACTAACGTGAGAAGTGGGAATTCAAATGTGCCCTCCAAAGTAGTCTAAGACTAGCTTTAACAAGTAAAGTTAGAGCCTACAGCAACAGCAAGCAGCTGGAACAGAGCTGACAGGATGACCATGTCAATGGCAGGTCCTGCATTTAAACAAGCTTTGTACTGCCAGCTTCAGACTGATTATAATATAGCTACCTAGGTATACGTGGCATGCAGACTTACAATTAATTACACAGTCACTTTAAACAACTAGTTCCTGTAAAACTCTGCACCAGTATCTGAAGTGGACTATTAATCTGATTAAACCTCTGAACTAAATAAACTAGGAATGCATTAATACAATATAGACCAGTAAGAAGCTCAAGTTGAAGTAAATCCTCACCAAAAAGTCTATAGCATGACTAATTTTCAGGCAATCAACACTTCATTTAAAACAAGGAACCCACAGCCCAGACAGCCTAATCTTACAAAAGCATTGTGAGTCCTAGTACTAGATAGTAGATATGCAACATGTTTTATTCCTTTTTTTTTTTGTCCTTAAAAGGCCTTGCTGAAACACTCTCTACAAAGCTGCAATCTGAGTTACTTATTGCTGATAAAAGCAGGTGAGAGAGGAGATCAAACTTGTTGACACTACAGCACTTGGCCTATCAGAATAACGATGTATATTTTTACTGTTCTTCCATATGAGAGAACCTCTCCGAGAGGTACATAATATTAGGGTTCATGCATATCAAACGGGAATGATAGAGCTGTATTTTAGTTGTTTTCATAATAAAGTTGTACAGCATCATCAGATTAATTTGATTTTCATCAAAACACTGCAAATGTGTTACAGAAAGTTCAGTAATTAGACTATACATTCTTGTCAAAGAAACGGTCTTCCTTTCTGTCTATTGATCTTAACCATCCAGATTAAGTGCCATTAAAAGTAATTTCAAATGATTGTAACATATACTAAGATGGATTTCCTGGACTTGGGCAAAGCTGCAGCAGGTTACTAAGTTCAACACAAAGCATTGTCCAGGACCTCCAAGACATGAACTTCAACCCCTCCAAATCTGACACTCCCAGTAACAAGACAAATTAATTCAATAAGCAGACCTTCTCTGGAAGTGGAACAAATCTCTCCTAACAATAGGGAAAGTTAAGCACATTAGAGGACAACAAGATGAAAAAAGTAGTTTCTGTTCACACTGCCATAGTCTGGAAGAATTCATTTTACTACAAGAATGAGTAAGTTTCTAAAAAGTAGGTAGTTCTAAAAAAGGATACAAGCCAGATATTAAAGGCTTTTTTAAACTATGCTCACTATGTGGTTTAGGAAAATTAATCCATACAAGGTGATCTTCCAACACTTACTTCTTAAAGACAGTTAAAGCTAAACTTACAGATTTAGGCCCACTGTCACATAAAGGAGGCTGCTAGCACCTACTCTGTTCAGCTGAGCTAATACTAACTAGAAGTAGCCACACCTATGAAGCCACAAAGAATAAATGCATTCAAGAACAACTGTTCTTTGTTTTATTGAATGGTTGAAGCAGGACAATAATCCATGTATACTTAAATCAATTGTTGGTCCACTCTTATCAAAAAGAATTGATTTAGTTTTTGTATACTAACATCAACACAAACGGAAGGAATATGAAGCATCATAATAGGAACTTTCAACTGTACGTCACGTTAGACCACGATTAGACTGGTGCTACTTCAATATTTGTAGACTCTCCACTGTATAGACCAGCCACACTAGTGTTACTTAACTCAAAATCATTAGAGTTCTAGGTAACCTGTAGACAGAAGGCTCCTTTACATCTGAGCCATCAATGTGAGATCAAAATGCCATTGGTGCCACTAGAATCGTAGCCTTGCAGAAATATTTCTGTATTTAGTATTTTACTAAAGAATAATTACTATCCTCTCTGAAGTTACATACAGCCATTATAAATATTTACATCACACATTTACAACTGGTTCATAATATACAACACAACAATTTAGCTATAGTTTCTAATCTTCCAGTGTAAAAGTTTCAAACTACATGTTGCTATCATAACTTCAATTTATCTGTTTTGCACACTCACAGGCAGTACAGGGCATTTCAAAAACTCAAGTTAGATGATTAAAAAAAAATGGAATGATGTTACTTTAATAACAATTAGTTTGGGGATTGAGTTTGGGGTTTTTTTAAACAAGCAGATTTCAATTTCTAAATCCCATTTGGTGCTACTACTAACATTTAAAATAGGCTTGAGAGGGAAAACAAAACCAAATAGAAATAAATAGAACTTTAAAAGACTTCCACAATTAACCATGTTGGAATACTTGTTTTCCATACAGTTTAAAGGAGACCTTAATCTTCTTCATTTCCTTGCACTGAAATATAGTGTAGTTCAATCCATTCTTATCTTCTGATTTGTCATCCTATAAATAATACTGTCATACCCAGGATCCATGTTCCAGAGGTTGTAGGAGATTACTATCACAGCTAAAGCGAGACCTATCATCATCCACAGAATAATGTTGAAGATTACAGAGTAGTTGTAGTTATATGGATAGGCAAGGTTATACGGGTTTTCTTCTTTGCCCTGTAATAAAGAAAATAAGTGTATTACTTGAAAGTAAGCTTGCATAAAAAACACATTCCAGCTACACTGAAAATCTGAGCAATCTGAATAGGAGAGATGCCTTTTTGTCTAGACAATTTTGATGTTAGGGCACAAACTGCAAAATCGACTATGTGACTGACGTCAATGGAATCCAAAGGAATGGGCTGACAGGAGCCCCACTGAATTCAGTGAGGACAAATGAAAAACCTTGCACCTGTGACAGAATAACCCCACATGACAGCACAGGCTGGGGACTGACCAGCTGGGGACTGGCTGGCTGGGCAGCAGCTCTGCAGAGAGGGACCTGTAGGTCCTGGTAGACAAGGGGAACAGGAGTCAGCAGTGTGCCCCTGCAGCAGCCAAGGGCAACTGTACCCTGGGCTGCATCTAGACTGTAGGCAGCAAGTCAAGGAAAACTATTTTTTCCCCACCTGTGAGGCAGCACTTGCACGCACTACTGTACTGGGGAGAAAAAAAAGGCAGAAATGCAAATTCTAACAAGACATACGGGAAAAAGTTTTCACAGTGAAAGTGGTTATTGCTCTCTACAAATATCTAAAAGGAGGTTGTAGTGAGGCTGGTGTTAGTCTCTTCTCCCAAATTACTAATGATAGGATGAGAGGAAATGGGCTCAAGTTGCGTCAGGGGAAGTTTAGATTGGATATTAGGAAGAAGTTCTTTAGTGAGAGGGTGGTTAGGCACTGGAACAGGCTGCCCAGGGAGGTGGTGGAGTCGCCGTCCCTGGAGGTGTTTAAAAACCGAGTAGATGAAGTACTTGAGGCTATGGTCTAGTGGTCAGGGAGATGTTAGGATAAAGGTTGGACTTGATGATCCTAGAGGTCCTTTCCAACCATGGAGATTCTATGATTCTGGTTAAGACTGTGGAACAAGCTGTCCAGAGAAGCTCTGGGACTTCCAGCCATGGACTTTTCAAGAACTTGACTAGACAAGAACACAAGCAGCCTGATATAACTCCTAAATTATTCCTGCTTTGAGCAGCAGATTGGACTAGATGACCTCCAGAGGCCCTTTTCAACCTAAATGACTATAGGATTAAGTGAAGATCAAGACAGGTAAGCTGATCTCTTTGCACCCATGCCTGAATCACAATCAGTATTCTAGTCCTTAAAAAAAAAGTTACACTCAAGTGAAGAAGTGATGCAGTTTGGATCACTCTTAATAAGTAAGATACAGAAAAACGTGCATCTACTACCTGTGAAGACTGGAGAATGGAGCGACTTTTCCTTGTGAGAGGAGAATTAAATGCCTTTACAGCCACTACTTCCACTACTGCATTGCCACCATAGAGATTAAACATCTCATCTGCAAACTGGAAAAGCAGAAGTGATTTAATTTAAAGCGTACATTGTAGCCAGGAATTAAAGAGAGTTTTGTTAGCAAGATGTACTAAACCATAAGACGTCATCTTCAGGAATAAGAAGTTTATGGAAAGTTGTAAAAATTTACACTGTTTTAGAATTCCACTAAGAAAGTGTCAACTTTCACTTGGTTTACAACATCTCTTTAAAACCCCTGAACCACTGTTGAGCAGAAAGTAGCTTATGACTGCTTTCTGGGCTGAAACTCATTCTTTCACCCCTTTTACAAAAGGCCTGTCAGCATATAGTTTCCCAATTGTATGTCTGTCAGTTTCAACAAAATATTTAGGTTCTCAACCTTCCACTGAGAAATTATGAACCTGAATATTTTAATCTGGTCCAAAGACTAGTACGTCTAGTATTTAAAAAGATTTGCTTAACTACAAAAAGGCCAAAGAATAATGTCCAGAGAAAACAGTTACTTGGCTTAGCAAATTCATGCTTTTACACTTTTCCATCATGCTTTTGAAACTCTCAGAAGTGACTGGTCTTAATACAGATTTTCTCTAATGATTACGTAAGATCTGCTAAAAAATTACTTTCTTGAGCACACTGAGGAACAGCAGTTACATTAGAGGCTTAGAAATTTAGATTTATGAGCTTTGTGGGCAAGGGGAAACTAACCACTATCCCCTGGGATAAAGACATTTCCACATTTCTGAGAGCCAGTTTTTGAGACATATACTGGTAGTTCTAAATGCAAGATAATTATTTAGAAAAAACAAACATATCGAAACATGGTTTCAATATATTCCTACTCCTATACGCAAAATATCTAACACTTTATAGAATCATGTCAACACTCTCCACAGAGCAACAAATTGTACCATTCGATTTAATAACTGAACAATTGCATTTTAAAAACCAAACAAAACCAACAAGCATCAGTCAAGCCATCATTAATGAAGCGACAATTCAAAGCAGATGACAGTCAATAAACACCAAAAAAATATTTCCTTAGTATTCCTGTGAGTTTTGTTCATTAGGTAGAAAGTATACCTTTTGCAAAGAGTCTACAAGAATTTGAGAAGCATCCTTGAACTGCTGAGAGTCTTCCCCATATCGTTTTCCAACCTCTTCCAAACCAACCAGTTCCAGAGAATACAGATCTGGAGAGTGATCTTTGGCCAAGTGCTTGTGTCGTGACAGCTGTGGCACACCATTGAGGGCAGAAAGAAATTAATTCATACACAGGTTACTTTAAAAACACATTTCACAAAATCAGTTTGCTGGGACTAATCCAGCCTCACTCTCCACAGTCATATTCCATATTGATTAGGACGTGGAACTTCTTGCCAACTTATGGAGAAACAGCAGCTCAGAAATCCCCCTGATCTCACCAAACACAGTAACAAAGAAACTACAGATGATTATGGTTCTCATATTCTTCTGTCAGTGACAGGGCTGATACCAATAGCCTGAGCATGCATTATTTAAACTGATGCAACCAACTGATGACACACATTAATATGTATCACTGGTTGCCAAGTACCCTGGCTATGGCTTCTCTACCTTTAAATGAGATCTCTGAAGTTTGTGACATAAGATGGGGAGTGTTACAAAAAAATCTTACCAGGCTTGCAATATCATGTAGGACTTGTAGTTCTGACAGAAAAAGCAAGTCAACCTGGGGGAAGAGGCAGGAAGAAAGAAACAGGTATTTCCTTTGATGACACTGAAGTTAGGGAAGTCTCATTTTGTTGCAGGTCTCAGTATTTTTAACAGGTTGTGTCTGTTACAGCAACAGAACATGCTAGAAGGAAATTACTCTTTCAAAAAAGTTACTTCCAAAAGAACTTAAAACTTACTTCTTAGAATTCAGTTAGAAAAAATGAGAGTGGGCTGTCCTAGGCAAAGCATGGAGTGGAAGGGAAAGGAAAAGCACAAGCTGACTACGAATATGTGGTGGTTTAGACCCCGAGACCACGTTGCCGCCTCTCCCCCACCCTCGGACGGGGACAGGACAGGGAGTAAAATACAAACCCCGGGGTTGAGATAAGGAAGATTTAATACAGCAGTGTAACAACAACAAACCGAACAACAACAATAACAGTGATAACAATGTACAGAACACGAGATATACTGCACGGACACAGCACGAGGGACAGAGCCGGACAAAAGCCGCTCCTGCACTGCCCCCGCCTGGGCACCCGGACATGAAGTCAGCATGGGATGGAATAGCCCAGCTGTAGCTCCCTCCTGACTGCTGGGGAAAATTAACCCCACCCTAGCAGAACCAGGACAGAATATTAGAAAAAACTGCTAAAGTTCCCACTGATTAAAGTTTTTTACCTCATTGTTTCTGCTGAGGGAGCTGAGAGGAAGGGAGCTGAGAATGGAGTTGTCCTGGAATAAGCGGTTTCGCAGTTGGCGCAGTGTGACAGAAAGATCTTCAAACACAGAGTTTGCCTTGCCCACCATGTACACCCTCTGCAGGAACAGTCATTGTTTAACAACAGAGGTTAGCTTTCAGTTCTTCCAGCCACACATTAATAATCGTACTTGCAGTCTCTCTCCAACACAACATTTTTCATATACTCGATTGGTTTTGCTCCAGCCACACAAGTGGAAAGCAGTTTACTATTTAGAACATCTAGAATCAGAAGTGAAGCAATACTCACTTCCTCACTGGGGGCCAGCTGCAAGACCACAGGAGTTTCCTCAGAGAACAAAGTATGAATAGAGTTCGCAACACTGTCAAGACTGAAAGGAACAGCCTAAAAGACAAAGCCTAGTTAGATTTTTGGGTAAAACAGGGCCTAACGATAAAAAAGGAGATAATCTGCTTAACTACAGAAGTCTGGAAAAATAGGTCAACTTCTTTTTGAAGAATGGAAAGTTATGAACCACAGAAAACTGATGAATGAATATATATATACCAGTTTATACTGGATATACCAGTAGAAAGACCAACTATGAAATACCAAAGAGAAGAGTCATATAAAAAATTACTAAGGATACAAGAAATCCTTGCACAGCATAGTGCCATTACTAGCAAGCTAATAAAACTGTTTTTCCAAATACTTACTTTTGGGTTTCATCTAAAAAGA
Source organism: Podargus strigoides (assembly GCA_028020825.1). NCBI lineage: Eukaryota > Metazoa > Chordata > Aves > Caprimulgiformes > Podargidae > Podargus > Podargus strigoides. The sequence continues at coordinate 9,993,739 of CM051641.1, read as the reverse complement.
AGCAGAATAGCACATTTCCATTCACTAGTTAAAGAGTACAAAAATATTTTTTCTAATAAATTTGAGTAAGTATGTAAGCTAGGATAATTTTTACCCAGAGGTCCTGAACATGGACTCAGTGATGATCATTTGAAACTATTCTTGAGTATCAAAGACCAGTACTTTGCCAGCTCTGAAGCAATTAACACTTAAGAATATTAATTCCGATTAAAGGGAAATAAAGACAATATGCATTATGTACACATCAGAACTTTATGAAAGTTACAAGTGCAAATAAGACTGAAGACTTCAAGTATATTTAAGGTTTCCACTGGTCAGGTGCAGACAATCCTAAATTTATTTGAGTCCAGATACCATTTCAGCAATGCCAGTACATAACCATGCCTGAACTAGTGAGCTGTGCTTGAAAGGTGATGCAATGTGAAAGCAGATCTGTGTTAAGCTGAATCTGACCCAAGTTCAATGTAAAGCTACATAACATTCCAATTAAATGCTGATATTTTAAAAGATTAAAAGACTGCCTGATAGCTGTAAAAATCACTTCACAGAGAAATCATCACCTCATCTTGAGGTGTGCAACAGGGTGTCAATATTAAACAGAACACTATTCAATATTGTCACTGATGATTCCACAGCTTGACCAAAACAAGGAAATTACAAACAGTAATTCTTAACAGGAGCACAGCAGTCACACAGAGACAAAACGTATGGTAAACTGGTGCAAAACAAAGTTTTCCACAATGGGAAGAAGCAGAATTAACGAACTAGAAATAACCTGAAAAACAATTTATTTGAAAAGGTTTTGTGGGTTCATGCTGGACAAACAAGAGCTCAACATGAAGAACTGATCCAATATTGCAGCAAAATGGATTAAAGCAGACAATGTATTTATGAAGAAATGAGAAGACACTGTACAGTTACCAATATTTCGTAAGTTACTGTGCTCCTGTTAGGATGTGTGTGGACAAAATCATGTAACAGAAGAGGCAACGGGCATAAATTTAAAACCGGGAAATTCTATCTGAACACTAGAAAATAGTTTTTTTACTCTGAGGGTGGTCAAATACTTGCACAGGTTGCTCAGAGAGATTGTGGAGTCTCCATCTGTGGAGATATACAAAACCCAACTGGACATAGTTCTGCTTTAGCTGACCCTGCTTGATCAGAGGGTTGGACTAGATGATTTCAAGAGAGCACTTCCAACCTAAAGGATTCTGTGATGCTGAGACAGGTGTAACAAAAGAGTCTCCGCAAAGACAGACGGTGACAGGTAAATGTAATGTTGTTTGTTCTTTTCTTTGGGATACAGTGTAATTGAATGGTGCCTCAAAGTGCTATATTCCAGAGCCAAGTACTTCAGGAAAATTCAAGACTGCTCAGACAGCGACATACTATATCAAAGAATCAACATCATATAAAATGCTATCACACACACTCAGATGAAGCATAAAAAGTAATTCGGACTATGAATCGATAAGTTAACATGGGAAGCAGTAGACTCTCGACCTCTTGGTACAAACATATTAAAACTAGATGCCTCTCAAGGAGAATGTGCTCTGGTCAAACAAGTTACGAAACTCAACACAGGAGGTCCTGGGTGATCTTAAAGGCCTCTCACCTTGTACAGGAGTCTGACTGGATTACTGATCTCTAGAGCTTGGTCTATCATTCTATAGGGGTATGTGAACTTCAAGTGAAGTAAGAAATAAGTAAACATCAAGGACTACAGTAGAGTCATGTACTCCTCCTTCGATCAAAAGGGGCACAGAAATTGTGCAACAGTTCCAAACGTGGATACTCACATTCTCAATAGGGTAAGAAACCTGTTTCACAGGTAACGTCAGCTTGTCTACTCCTTTCACTGTTACCAGCACAGTAGCTCGTGGTCTGTGAAACAGATCGCCCACTGCAAGCCCAGGCCAGGAAAGGTCCTATTACAAAACCATAAAAAACCTTGTATTTCACAGGGAGAAAGAGAAGAGCCCTCCCCCACCATTACAGCAAAATAACTTACTATCTTGTTAATCTCTCTGTGCAGGACAGGCTATTGGAAATTTCATGGGGAAGTTAACACTAGAATGCTTTCATCTTGAATAATACTGTCTCAAATTAACCATGAAGAGACTGTCAGTTTAAACTGTTAGCTGCCAGTAACTTCATAGTAAAGTCTACACTGAGAAAGCATTATACATATTACATACATCAAGAGTTATTTCCTATAATTAAATTAGAAATATCATAGCCTGTATTTAATAAGTGAAGGCTGAATTAAAAAAAACAAACAAGCAAACACACACACAAAACCCACCAAAACCAAACCTCTTCATAATACAGCATAGAAATTGGTTCAGGCACATTAAAACAGTAACATCTTGATATTTTCAGTACCAGAAAGAAACAGAAGGGGAGAGGAGTGGGAAAGAGGGGGGTGTCAATCATACCAAAACTACTAGTCTTACAAATTTGCATAGAAACATAAAAAGATTCCTTAGTAGCTTACTACAGTTACATATTGGTAAGAGCACAGTGAAAGCTACCTGACTGGTTTATTCAAGCACAAAATACAAACTCATCTATTTGAAATAATTCAAACAGATTTCTCCATTTGTGTAAAAGACATAACTTTGTTTAAGTTTTATGAAACCAATTTATTTGGATTTTAGAATTAAATGTTACTGACATTATAGTCTGTATCACCTCAAAGAAGCAAAAGAAAAACCTTTTAAAGCATCATCAGGGACAAAAGGGGGGTTCAGTTCTATCTTGCCTTAACAGGGGAAGAATACTGAATGACTGTTTTTAAGAATCCCCAATGTAATGCAGTAAGAATTCTAAATTCTCTGCAGTGCACCTACTGTACTGTCAGTTCATGCTCCGAGACTACAGCCTTGATGTAAACTGCAAAATGAGTGTTTGGGCCCTGCAGTATTCTCATTATCGGGGCTTGAAGCTGCCTACATGGCTGATAACTTTCTGATTCAGAGCTTAGCTGAACAAAGACATTTAAACCCTTTCTTCCCCATCTGCTTCTAGGATTTGAAAGAATACTAATAGAGAGCTATTTCTAAAGGACACTACAGACCCATTGCAACAGATGGATCTCCAAGCTTCAGTAAAGGCATGGAGTGAGTACTGAAACACTTTTTTCCGTGATAACTACATTATACCTCCAGACAACCAGTATGCCAAAAGTCAAGTGTTCAAAATGGGCCAACACCCACTGTTTTGCAGGGTGTCTTTACACGCAATGCACATAATACCATCTGATGAATTGTTTTTTCTTCCATAAATAAAACAACCAAAATATACTTCTTAGGAACACTACTCATAAGAATTTCTGTTACTAGTTTAAAGGCAAAAAAAAAAGTGTAATTAACTGACAGCAAGATGTTTGCAGGCAAATTCCAAAACACAGGCTAAGCAGACTTATCAGACCCCAGCTGCAGTATGGATGAAATGGGAACCAGCCTCCATCACCAGCATTGTGAGAATATCCCTGCTTGTAGCTTTCAGTATCTGGCTGCACACAGACACTGCTAGAGATGCCTGGCTATTAAGCTTTCAGATACTTCTTCAACAGCCACTCAACCCTGCTGAAGCCCAGGAAAAAAAAATCAGTAGGCAAGATGGAATCAATCCAAGGGCTCCTACTCATGTACCCCACTTTAAACATCAGTAAAACTATGTTCAAAAACCCAATTTGGGAAAACACTACCACAAATTAGTTTTTCAAGTCTTTGGATTACTTCCTATTTGGTTTATTTGTTCTTATTGACTAAGGTCCGACAACAAGCTTGCTGACCTGACAAAATGCCTGCCTAGCCAAGCTATTTCTCACAATCTTCAGAGTAGCCAAAAGAAGAGCCCTATGGATATAGCTTGCAGGCAAGAAATGGCAGTGGCTTCCATAGATTCTCACTATGTGACTACAGATGGGGGGGATACAGCATGTAGTTGGGTCTCAGAGGAACTGAAGAACTGCAAAGATTCCATAGGTTTGCTTCCTTCTGTAGCTGATGATTCAAATTAGCCAGCTAGCCCAGCCTTTTGCTGCTCATATGACTAATAACTCTATGCTTGGAAACCACGTTTTGACAAGTCATGCATTCTTCAAGACAAACAGGATGATATTTTATATATTCCAGCACATGACAGGGAGATTTTCACACTAAGTGAGCAGGTTTATAGTTTTAGAGGCATCAAAATCAAGACCTGATACATACATCTTCAACAGAAAAGCCCATGGATAACGCAGCTACATCTGGAATCCGCTCGCCAGGAATGGGCCAACTTCCATCTCGAAAAACAACTGACTGAGGTGATCGCAAGATGCTGAATTCATCACCACACACACCTAAAAAGAAACAAAAGAAGCTGTCAGAGTTTCTACAATCTTTCCCTTACATCACAGAAAAAGAGTGTATTAGAGCTTAATAAGATTCCTTATTCCTTGCTCTCATACCTATCAATTTATGTCACACAAGTAACGAGAACCAATTGTTTTAATGCTCTGGAATACAAAACAAGGTTTATATACAGCAATGACTAAGGATGGAAACATCCACATTAACAAAAGCAGGACAATTATCCAAGCAACAGCACAGTACACTTCTGCATACTTACTAGCAGGTTGTGAACGGTGTTACAGTTAAGTAAAGCTCTCAGTGGAGCCAGGGAGACTCCAAAATCCTCACAAGCAGCTACACACCAACACAGCTGTTGTCTTCCAGGACTGCTTGGCATAACATCTCTTTTAATGTAGACAGCAGCCTGTGCCACTGAACCCAGAGCCAGGAGGATCAGCAGAGTCAGCGCTGGCTTAAACAGAGCACTGCCAGGAACAATCTGGCTTCTACAGGACAGCTCTGGTGTCTCTGCTCTGCCTTCTCAACCATGTGATGTTGTGAGACATTTTTCTTCCTCTGATGCAGTACTGAACCTAAGCTGACTGTGTGAATCCACAATCTGCAACACTTCTCATGTTGGGTTTTCACTTACTTGTGAAATCATGTCTCTTCCCCATTACCTTGAATAGTAAAGTTGACTAAAAGCATTATTTCTAATCTGTATTAAAATGACAGTAATTTATTGTGTAATAAAGTCAGAGAGGACTCCATGAAATAAGAAATGGGCTTATTTCAGCCTAGCTTCCTATTCTGAAGTCACTTAAGCATAACTGCAATACTGTACACACAAACATTTATTGAAATACTTTTTAAAATTTATTTAGTGTAATAAGCAGTAACATGCACAATGCAAAGCTTCAGACATATTCCCCCCCAATGAGCAATCTCTGTATGTTTCTACCCAAAAACTAATCTGATACAAGACTCCAGAAAATCAAGAAGGAGTACAATAAAAACCGAGATGGCCTGCAAATATAAGTTCTAATTATATAATCAGTCTAACAACATAATCCAAAATTAGGTGAATAAGATAACCTTCTAAAAAAAGGAAAGTATTTACTCATATGACCACTGAAAATTAGTTATCAATCCAAGCAGCTATAGAAAATAAGTTTTCTAGAGCATGTGCAAATCTAAAGGTTATTTACAAAAACAATGCAACAGTAAACTGACTTTTTGTGTGGTTATAACCTTCCCTAACATTAATTTAACAAATCTGACCTTGAAGACACTGTTTTAAACCCTAGATCATGATCATGCATACAAATGTTGACAGTAAATCTGAGCTATATTATGGCAAAACATAGTGAAGGAACAAAGTACTGCGGTACAGGTCAGGGATGGCTGGCAAAAGGAAGTAAACAGGCCAAACCAACAGATATATATGGAGCAGATACAAGCATTTTTTTTTGTTTAAATCAATATGTGTTCAGTGGATGGCCTGCTATCAATTTTAATGGTGTATCAACCCATATTTGAAAGAACAGAAATGTTTCCAGACCAGTTTGCTAGGAAGGAATTTACAAAATCACTACAAACATTTTTCTTCAGTTTGTAGGATTTCACATTTAGTTTTCCACAAGGCCGTAAGACAGTCACAACACGTTATTTAGGACAAATTGGCTTACCTGGGTTGCTCAGGTGGATAAAACTCAAGCATTACCCTTTTTAACCAAATTTGCCTTGCTAGGCTTGTTCAAGGTCTCAATGAGCAAAACTCAGTTTGAACTTGGGAACATAAGCCTTTTCACAGAATGGTTTGGGCTGGAAGGGACCTCAAAGATCATCTCTTTCCACCCCCCTGCCATGGCAGGGACACCTCCCACCGGAGCAGGTTGCTCAAAGCCCCAAACAACCTGGCCCCTCTGGACCACAGCACCCCACGGGGCCACACACGCAGTGAAGAGGAGGTAAGTTCTGAGATGCAGTTCATACTGTATACTGTCATTCACCCTTCTACAGAAAGCTTAATCAAACTTCTACCTCATGGAAGCTGTACCTCAGGAGAACATAAGCTCTCAAAAGCCTTTGTGAACCCAGACTGAAGAGTTAAGGTACACCACGAGAAAACTATTTACGGGGCATGGAAGTGCAGATCACGCGCCTGCCTCGCAAGGCAGGGCAGCAAGCCTCCTCCACCGCTCCCAGAACCAGCTCGGCAGAACGTACAAGTCCGTACCTAGTACCAGGACGATGTGTATCTATACACGCTCCACAGGACCCTCTCCTAGAAAGGGAGGGGGAAGCGTTGGAGCAGTCTCCAGAGGAGCGGGGCGGGTAGGGGGCAGGGACCCGCAGCAGGAGGACAGCCCTCCGCTCCACCGCTCGGTCCCGAGGCCGGCAGGCTGACAGAGACACCCCGAGCGCTGCCCGCAGGTGGGAGACGCACCGGGGCTATCTGCGGGGGCAGGGGCCGGGCGGAGCTCTCCCTCCGCCCCATCGCCCGCCCGTGGCAGTGCGCTCCCCGCGCCACCTCCCCGCCCCGCACGCCCCTTCCCCACCGTGCGGCCGAGCTCGCCGAGGCGCGCGGCCGCCCCCTCCTCCGCAACGTCCCTCCGCAGCGGCGGCTGGCCAGGCCCGCGCTCCCCCACGCTAGCTCGACCCCGCTCGCTCACCAGCGAGACAAGCCGATGTCACCAGCACCGCCACCTCCAGGGCCCAGGGAGCTCCGCCACGCCGCCCCATGGCCGCTGCGCTGCCGGCCGCCACGGTGCGAGACGCCGGTGGGAAAACGCCGGGCCGCACCGCACCGCCGCACAGAGAACCCCGCGTGCCCCGCCCACTAGGGAGCGCTGACGGACAACCGCTGCAGCCAACCTGCAGGCGGGATTCCAGCCGGCTGGGCGGGACTCTACAGGAGTGACTGACGGAACTGACCATTCGCCAGCGAAGCCCACCCCGCCCTGTCACGGGGCTGACCGGTCAGCTAAAACGCTGGCTCGCCGGATGGGGGCGGAGTCCTAACTTGAGTGGCATTTCCACTTGGCCAATCAGACCGTGAGAGATCTCTGCACCATTTTTCTCTCCGCATCGTAAACTCAGGGGGGAGCGGTGAGGAGGCGGAGCCCCCTCGGAGTGAGCTGACGGCTGATTCGGCCAATCGGAGCGCGAAGAATCGGGGCCTTGCTCCTCCCACCGTTCATCAGCACGACGGCGATGGCGTCCGGCGGAGGCGTGGTTAGATCGGGCAGCCTCGGCGCGGGGGGCGGGAAGGAAGTCTGATTGACAGTTAAATTCACCATTCAGGAAGCAAGGGCGCCTGCTTCGTCCTCTTCATACCTGGGTAGCGTGCGGTTCTCTGGCTGTGGGACTTTGACCGTGGGGGTAGAGCCGTGGCCCTGGCCCTTGCCTTCTCCCTCACCCTCAGCAGTTGTGCCAGGCGTCCTAATTCTTCCCCTGTGCCACTCTGGCGGTGTACCTGCGGAGGCACAGAGGGGAGGACAAGCATCCATGTTAAGGGAGGCTAGTCCTAGGGGGACTCATTTTGAGTGAGGGGGCTTGTTTTGAGGGGGAAGGGTGAAAGTTGGTTTTTGTTTCACTTTTCAGTGGGGTTTGAAATAATAGAAATATCATTTTTAAGTTGGTGTGTTTATGCCTGTCGCCTGCTTCAGCTCATCACGTCTGAAAGGCAAGCAGAGGAGCTGGAGTTGGAGTTGGGTGCCTTTGTAAGGTCTGGATATTTATGGGGGAAGCAGCCTCTAAGGTCTGGATTGGGTTCGTTTAAGCTGATAAAGGAGAGGGGCCATGATGAAGTGTTTGTCTGGAGAATCCCTGCCCGCTTCCCCGAAGGTCTGTCATTGGGAACAGTTACGGTAACATACGCACTCGCTGCGCCAGCCGTGCTCATCTCGCTTCAGCTGTTCTTGCTGGTAGTAGAAACAGGCAGCTGAGCACACGTCGTTCAGTGTACGTGTAGTATTCCTGTAACATGCCATGGCCAATCAAGTCGTGAGTATTTCTTGGGACCTTCTGTACACTATTAGGCTCAGGCATTGATGAGACTCTCTGCAAGTTGAAGTAGGGAAAACTGGGCTTTGATGGTGAGATGTCCTGTAGTAGAAGAGGTTAAGACCTCTGTTTCATTGCGGAGAACATCCTATAAGGAACACTTTTCTAATTTCTGGCCTGGATTGCTCAGAAAGCAATGTGTATAAATTCACATCAAATCCAGCAGTGCTAGGGAGTATTTTATCTGCTTTGTCAGAACACAAACAACTATGCAACTGTGTCACATCCACGTAGCAAGACTGTGTTTATGTGCTAAACATGCCAGAGATTACTGGCCATACAGCTATCTGACCAGAGCTATTCTATTGGGCATTTAGAAATTTCAGCCAACTCTAGAAATGCTCTGAAAATCAGCCTGAGCAACGTTTCTGTACCAAGAAATGGGCTGTGTCTAGGAAGCTCAGTGAATGAGTTGGGGAATGGCAGGTAGTAAAATGTAAGTTTGCAACAATTAAACAGTATTTAAGAGAGTAAAATTATATCCCTGCAGCTGCCACATGATAGTGTGTGACGATGGGCAAATCACTTAAACCTAGCTTTTCATAGGTGGCAATAATAGTCTGTTCCTCGTCTGTGAGATGATTTGCATAAATGAGGAAGAGCTACTGCTCCCACTGTTGTCAGGTGGAAACTAAAGTTTGAATAGGAAAACCATGCCAAACGTGCAGAATACTCTAAAATTTAGCAGCCGGGCAAGTTGTGAGCACTTCAAATTAATACTCACTTATTCTTTACTCTGTATTGTGCATCACAAAACCAGCACTGCACAACAGCTTTTGTAAAAGAAATGCAAATAAATGTTTGTGAGATTACCTGAATACTATAGCAAAGAGTATGATCAAAGTAGTTATTTCCTTACAGGTTTTTCTGCCTTTAGAACAGGATTAGAAGCGCATACAGGAGACAAGGCCTGGATCACTGAACAGCAAAGATATCGAATGATTGCTTTTTCAATGAGCCCAGCCTGTTTAGTGCACTGAGCAAGGTAGGATGATATTTTAAAAATCATATCTTGTAAGTTGACAATGATACCACAATGTATATGCCCATGGGTTCTGGATTAAAGTTATGTGGGTTACCCTGTTTTTGGCACTTACTGGCTCTTGGGCACTTGACTTTGTATAGTCTGCTATTTACTGTGTATATTTTAGCATCATTTCACAAAGTTTTACCTATCTATCTGGGAAAATGTGGTTCCTCAACCAGGATGCTGGTAGTAGGTGATCATAGGACATCAAATATGGATATACTACTTGTCACAGTAGCAGCTGTAAAGCTGCATCATTCCCCTTGCCCTCCCCCCTCTTCAGATTTGGTCTACACCCAAAACATCCATAGAAATAACGCAAGAAGGGTGACTCAAAGCAGTAAGTTTGTGAAACTACTAGAGAGCATTAGGTGGATGTGATGGTGTTTTACATGAGAATGTAATGGCAAGTGCAGAGCAGGGAAAGGAGGGAAGAAGTTTCTCCCTTCATCTAAATCAAGGATTTCTTATGATGTGTAAAAGAAGGGGGTAGAGTGAATAAGACTGTTTCAAATAAGTTGTTTCTCTTATATCTGTTGCTGTCTCTGTGTTTCAAATCTATGCATGTTAGCAAACACTTCAAATTTTGTTATGATTATTTTGACACTTTTCCATAAAGCATTCACTCTGGAAGTCATGCTACAACCAAAGAGTGGCATCTTATTTTTTCGTATTTGCAGAAGGAATTTTATTTTTGAGACTTTAGGATTCACATTCCCCCTTTTTTTCCCTCAACTCTTGGTGCTGGCAATACTATAATTCTAGAAATAGAAGAGAAATCAGAGTTCTGCATTTGGGTATTCTTATATTCCTTCTCAGCTACTTGAATGGCTTTTCTTCTTGAAATCACAACAGAAACATGGTTTGTGAAGAATACCCTCTTCTAACTTATGTTTTCTTGTTCTCGTCTTGGCTTCTTTTTTGGGAAAATAATAAATAGAAACAATACATTTTATTGTGAAACAGTCAAGTCTCACTAACTCTGTACACTGGTTTTCAGTGCCCACTGGATATATCTGTATGTCAGTGAAGCCCAGTGTAAGAGAATAATACCATCGCTTTACAGGCTGGCAGAGTTCTAGCTATTTTCTCTAGGCTTAATTTAGATCCCAGCTGTGCTTTGCAGAGGGTGAATTTTGTAATCCTGTAAGCAATACGTGTGACAAAATCTACACACAGTAAAATTATTCTATTAAACTGATTTCGTTCTGAGTTTCTGCTCAGGGCGAGTTAAAAAATGAGAGAACATGTATATTAGGTCAGGAAAAAAATCTATAAAGCCATCTACTGCTAGTAGCAGTCACAAAATCAAAGTGCCAGCTGTAGGCAAAATACCAGCATTCACTGGCTCTTTTGGTAGTGTGCTGTGCAAAAATGTCTTCAGCAGGAATTGCTCCTGTGGAGTTTGGATGCTGCCTTTGCCTAGAGCCCTGTCTGTACAAACAGTGTTGAAGATGTGATGGTAGAAGGGGGAATATTAGGAAAAGGCTAAGTCAAAGAGCCAGCCATTTGTCTGGACTGTACTACCGTGTTATCATTTGGTTTCATTGTATCACTACCAAATCTAGTGTAGTTGTTAGCAGAAGTAATTGTCTCAACCATTATTTCCAAAATGGTGCTTTAACTGGAGAATATTTGCCTGACTGCTGCAAACACCAGGCCCGTCATGTCCTACGGGAAAGAATGAATTCCCAGTGCCAGGTACCATTCAGAGCTACTAGGTCTAGAAGCACATGGGATGAGCAATATCCCCTTTGGTACTAGGCTTTACAGTCTCACAGAAAATTTATGCACAGAAGCAAAGCTTAAGCTTTTAAAATAAAATTGGAAAGATAACCCACTGTTTTCCGTTATGCTTTCTGACACGCTAATGAACCATGTGCTTAATGCAGTACAATTAGTGGGACACCCCTTATCCTGGTGTGGTGGGGGAACAGGACAACTTTGAAAGCCTCTCTGTTGGTCATTTAGTTTTGGGGCTGCTAACATACTGGGAGGTGAGAGACTGGACATGATTGTGCCTGGCTTGGCAATTTATACTGGATACAACTGACAGGTCTCACATGAAAAGTCGTTAGTTCCTGCTGCTGAATTGCTGTGTGGTCTCAGCTCTCCTGTCCCTGTTTGCAGACTCCATCTATGTAAGCAGAAACAGTTGTTGTTCCTGCAAATAATTTCTAAATTACTCAAAACAAGAAAAAAAAACCCAGAAAAACGTGTTACTGAGCTAAATCTTAGGCTGTGGCAGAACTGATTTTGTGAAGACTGAAATCATAAGCACTATGTTAAGTGCTGCCCTCTCTAAAAGGTGGAAATGTCTTCTATACCTCTTTGTGAAAGGAAGGAAAAGCCTTTCTCTTTTACTTCTGTCAGTCAATAGCTGACTTTGTGGTGTCAAAGAGGACTGATAGCTTTCTCATCTGTACAACTGAGCTACAGTTACAGCCTCCAAATATGCATGAGAAGCCAATTTTAAGGTTCTTTTTGCTAAGGTCTATATGCCCATCATATAAAGAGAACTATATATCTTTTTCATGTATCAGTACAAATGTCACAATGCCAGAATTGTGGTCTTGCGATGCAGCTGCTGAAGACTCCTGACATTTTCTAACAGTTCTCTCCATGGCCTTGCTCATTACTTTGCCAGTACCTACGGGCTCACTGGAGGTGAGAGCACCACTGTACACGTGTTTTGTAGAAGGCAGCCCCTGTCCTGCAGGTTTGTATTCTGAAAACTGATTTCCCTGAGCTCCTACAGCTGATCAGTGGAAGGATGAGGAGGACCTTGCCTCTCTTGCCTGAACTTCAGCCTATGCTGAAGGAGGGATCTCTCTGCCTTCAGTCATCACAGCTGATTTTTAGAAGTGTATTTTACAAACATTTTGTTCCTGTACACAACACCGCTAAGAATATCATTTTGATGTAACAGTTCTGAGGAAGAGGGTCACCTGTAATCCACAGAGAAGAGATTATTTTAGTCAATTCAAAGTTGCATTAATCACTATATTTTAATTAAGTCATCTTAATCAAAACACATTTTCATGTGCTATTTTAATGGCCTTGAAAGTAGTAGAGTGAGAGTATGGTTTTAAGGATATTTGATATATTTAAAAGTTCATAGCTTCTGTATGTTGAGGTTGTAGAACTAATGAGGAACGAAGCCTGGGAGAAAGAAACCCAGTCTTTTCCTGAAGTTGTAGAGAGAAATTAAGAGAAGGGTGTGTGTGATGCATATGAATTGTAGTTGATTTGTTCATTACATTTTCATTCAACTTTTCTTAATAATTTTAGCAGCAAGGACTTAAGCAAAGCAAAAATTTGCCAGCGGCCTTTGGTACGTATTTTGAATAAGCATCTCTAGATAGTGAGCACTTTGGGCACCATCTCGTGGCCGAAAATACAGCTGCAGCCTCTCTGGGTTTGTATTCTTATGCTCAAACCCAAAGGTGAAGTAAACGCTGCCTCTCAGGAGCATTTTGTTTGGTGTCCCCTCTACAGGTTCCTGTTCTGTTCCACTGCCCAGACTTTCTAGTAAACAGTGGCTAAGAGCATCACTGAAGTGGATGACAGAAACTGAGTTGGAACAAGCAAACATAAAAATTGGGTGGGAACTGGAGTGCAATCGGCATTCAATGTTTCCTTCCAGCTCAGTAGAGAATTTAAGTTATTCTGTCCCACTTGTTTGAGCTTACACATTTTCATAAGAGGTAAGAATATCATTCACAACAATTTATTAGTTTACTAGGAACTTGCCTTCACTAGTGCCAGGCTAAATTTTACAGACAATCTGCAAAATCTCATAAACTGTGCTGTAGGGAGTTTAGCACATTTTAGCTGACAACACTTACAGCATCTCTGTTCCTAATTCTTGTTAAAGACCAAAGCTGGTACTTTAGTCACCCACAAGTTAGAAGAAAAAATTAGACTGTGTTTTTATTTGATGTACAGTCATTGTTAGAGGTTCTGAGCACTTTCTAGAGAGGTCTTCAATCATTCCTGCATCATTTCCATAATGGCTCTGAGTTGTGGAGAGAAAAAACCGTAAAGCAGGAAAGAGGCTTTTGTCATATGCAATAGGGAAACACTGCTAATCCTCTTCTCCCCAAAAGCCTCTGTCCCGCTCCAATTCTTTCTCTGCTTGGTCTCCCATCTGCAACTTTGATAGTCAGCTTTGTTTCTACAATTTCGCCCAATTTCCAAGAAGCTAAGAGGCTAACCAGCTAGAGAAGAGACATTGGAATGTTGGGTGACTGGTTGGGGTACTGCGAAATGGCATTCCTCCATCTTGTCCTAAATGCTGACTATATACAGTGTACCAAGAGCATTATCCCTTCTCTGGCACAACTGCCTGATGCTAATATCAAAACTCAACCTGAGCCTGTAGGTCCAGGCACGTCAGCCACTTGTCAGACAGTAAGCTGGGGAGTGATTCTCCCAGCAGGTCAACAAGTCAGTAGTAACTTCCTGCATGTGTACACATACCCAGCTGAGACAGCAAAGCAGGGTGCTTTGGCTCCCTTTCAGTGAAGGGTAAAGCCAATTTACACTTTCTCCATAGCTAGCAGGTTTAAGAATTGGCCTCTGAAATCTGCCTTTATCACTTCTCCAACTGAGAAGGGCAAACATGGTCTTCTATACTTTTGGTTAATGAGGTCTCCATGCTCCAACCTCTTGTGTTAATCAGCAAAATAGTTTTGCAGCCCCACAAACCTAATATCCTATTGTGATGACTCAGCCTTTCTGGAAATGCACCTCCTCTTCCAGTTTGAGAAGATTTAGAATGTGGTGAGAGAGAGAGACTTAAATTTGACATTCTTCCCCCTATGCCTGAAGAGATTTAATTGAACTTCACCCAGGGGAGAAGTCACGAAAATATAGGTAATGGTGGTATAGTGAGGGGTGGCTGGGGGACTGCAGCCTGAGTACATAGAATAAAGCAAAGTACCTCTGCTATGTTTCTATGCCACCATGCAAAAATTCTGGATTTTCAACCTATTCCCACTTCTTTCTCCCATGTAAGATTGCAGGGGCTTGGTCTTACCTCTAGTAACAAATAGAGGGCTGTATTCTTTGGTGATTCTGTTGCTGAGATCTTAGTGAAGTTCCCACTGTTACCTCACCAGCAGGTCAGAAGTAGTCATAAAAGAGCATTGCACTATTTCCCTGAAGCAGCTTGGATTGCCACTGCTGTGTTTTTGCTGTCACCAGTCTCATAAGAATCAGAAAAGTCACTTTCCCTTGAACAAGGAGCTTTGTTCAAGTAGAGGTTGCCCCCAAAGCTATGCTGTCTCTTCTATTGGAAAACTTCTGCCTAGAAAATTCTTGCGTCAATACACATGGCATTCCAGTGTAGTGATGCTTCAGTGACACTGTGTTGCACTGTACTACATTTGGCTGTTAAAGAGGGACATTGTAGTGTGGATAAATCACAGTACTTGTCCCAAACACAAGAGCGCATAAAATTCTTGCTATGATGTCTTAGGCCAAGGCTCTGGAACACTACAGTGATTTTAAAAAGCTGTTGTAGTATTAGTTAATCTATAAATTACTTGCTCTGAGACAGCATTTTTGTGAAACTTATGTAATAAAAATTAGATAATGATAATGATTTTTAAAAGAGAGGTATTAAATGTGCCCTATTCTGCAGACCAAAGCAATAATATGTTGGGCAGCATCAAAGCATTAAACAACATGGTTTGCATCATTAACACTAAATTAAATGGCTTAACAAGCCAATAAATGATGAGAATAAAACAAAGTTATCACACAAAATAGTTTTTGAAAGTGCCAGAAGCAAATTTTCTGAAGCAAATAATTTTCTAATAAAACTAGATGGAATTTAAAGGAACACGTTTTTCTGATTACTGAATGCAAGATCAAATATCACAGTTAAATACTATTCTGCATATTCAATGTACTGTATATGGTCTTCATAGGAGCCCAGTGAAGTAGAAGGGAAGAGTGAGCATTATTTTCCTTATTTTGTAAATCAGACAAATAAAGGAATGACATCAAGAAGACTGGAACAATTCTTGCCTCATTCTGAAATCCATACGGTAGTTAAATCTTTAAGTCACGCTTTTTCTTGTTTTTAATAAGTCTGCAGAAAGTCTTTACACATTACATTCCATAAACAAGGCTATGTACAGAGCAGCACTTATAAAAGTATGGGCCATTTCAGAACCTATAGTGTTCCGCTATGGAAACTGCAATTTTTACAGTGGGATATATCTGTGCATTAGGCTTTACAGTTACAGACAAGAAGATGAGGAAATATTGGCTGTTGGCTGACTGTGACCTATGACTTAATTTCATGTTGTGGGATTCTTTTGATTTTTAGATAAGGTGAGTGGTAATGGGGCTAGAAGAGTCTCTTTGACCCTCAACAAAGAAAAGGTTTGCCACCCTTCAGCTAACATGAAGGTGGTCAGGTTAACATGCTTCTCAGTTCTAATTCGTATCTGCATGCATAGCTACTGTCCTGGGAGCTAAATATTTTTCAGATCCAAAATTTGTTACTCTTGCTTTGAAAGATATTTTTGCCTGTGTCTCTAAAGAGTGCAGGATGGCACAGATGAACCTGAGAGATTTTATCAAATTCATTACTGCAGAACCTGTGCACAGCATTCTGAGATGAGAACTTAGATAAGTATACTAATTCTGTCCTTCTGACATTCTCTAATCTTTTAAAACAAACCCTTGATCTATCCATGTGCTCAACCAAATTCAGACATAGTAGTACCAGGCCTTCTTCAGTGACTTCAGTACGTTATAATTAGCATTCTACTGCTATTTCCCATTTTCTCTTCTGAAAACAGTTGTGTAAGGTTGAGCGTCTGTTGAAGTCCATGGCATAACCCCATAACATCTTATCCATAAACAGGAGAGTAGGGAAGAATTTTTTTTAAAAAAGCAATCTTCTGTGGGAAAAAGATATTTAGCCCATTCCTAGAAGAGAAAAATGTGAATAGATTGGGTATGGTGGTTTCTTGGGTCAAGTAAGCAATAAATCTATGCAAAGAAGTAGCTGAAAGGATTTGTGGTATGTTTGTGGATTATACTTGCTTTCAGTCAATTTTTATTTTATATTTAACTTTACATTAGGTACTCAATGTTTTGTTGAACTGGTGTTTCCATCAGATATTATTTCTCTCTCAGCACATTGCATTGAAAGGAATTTTGAGACAAACCCCTCATAATTCCCCAAACTCCTCCAAACACCGCTCTTACATGATTTGACTCATCTCTTCCTTTTCACAGCAAACCCCACCCTCCTTCACTGGTGGCCTGGAGAATTCTCCAGAGCCCTTTTCCCTGACAGCAGCAGAACTTAGAAAATAATGAGTGGAAAAAGAAAATTCTTCTCTCCCTCTAGCTGGTATTGAGTGGGGCAATGGGCTGCGCCAGTCCTCCACTGGAAGGTGACTTTAACAGAAGTGCAGTCTTAACAGGGAAAGTTTGGGGGTTACTTCTCTCAGTGAAAGGGAAATGCCCATGATGGTGATGATTTTCCTTGCAGAGAAGTCCCAGTAGCAGCTGCCTGTTCCCCATGGATGGGTTCCGTCAACATATTTTTTTCTTCCTTGTATCTTGCTCTAAGCTGTCATCATGATGTCAGGCACTGTTTTCCTCTTTACTTATGAGGCTGAGTCTGCAGTCTTGCTCTGAGGGGCCTAAGAAACGTAGAGTTGAATTTCAGCAGAGCTGGGGGCTTGCCTGTGGTGTATATTCCTTGCAACTGAGTGTAATGATGCTCCATTCTGTAAGGTCTAGGTCATGGATAAAAGCAGCAAAATTTCAAACAAATAGAAGAAGCTACAAGCAAAATTAAAACTACCATGAAAAATAAAGCTTTAGAAAACAATTTTCAACATGAAATTTGGCAGTTTATTCTGTTTTATAATCTTTTAATTGACATTTGCTCAAAGACACATCACAAACCTACACCACCACTCCCTACAGCAATGGCATTTTCTCTCTGAGTACAGGGGGGCTTTGAGTCAGGCCCTAAATGCTTTGAACCTATTCTTTCCTGTCTTTAAAATCAAATGATGGGTTGGTTGTCAGAATGATTAACAAAACAACTGGGACTTTTGGAGGTTCCTTTCTACTCTGAGCTAATTTTCCAGTGATGCTGAGCTCCTGCTGGTGCCTGCCCATTGTGGTCATTGCTTTCATTGCAGTGTCCTCACTCATCATATTTCAATGTGATTTCTCCATTGGTGAGTGCAGTTGAGCTTGATTTTGTAAATGCATTTAGGATCTTGGAGCATTGTTGGACAGCCTTCAATGGTGTTTATGTGACAGCATGAGCATCTGGAGGGTTTGTGTGCAGATAAAGCATCTGTGATGTTGGGAAATCACTGTAGTGTTTTTGCCAGACTGAAGTTGAAATGTCCATATCTAATTGAACAGCAGCTTTTGAACCACAAACTGGAACTTTCCATGCTACAAAACACACACATGGATCTTATGGCAGAAAGAATAGTTTCCAAATCAACACAAGGAAATGATGCAGCTAACTCCCTAGCACAATCAGAGAGTACTAAAGGCATATAAAAACAAAAGTCATTTTTAAAGCTAACAAAATAATCACAGGTTGAGGTTTTCCACAGCTTTATAAAATGAAGCCAAGGATCGTTTCAGTGCCAGGTAAAAGTTTCAGTCCATAAAGAGCAGCTGTGTTGTGCTACTTTACACAAAACAAGCCAGTAAAGTTTTACAGGACATGGGTATACTAGACTCAACGTGCCTAACAAAGAGGCCTTACTAAAGAAAAAAAAAAATAAATTGTTACCTAAAAGAACTTGTGTGTTTCCATGCTTTAGAGAAGACGATTTAAGGACTGATGTCTTCTTGGTTATGCTGTAAGTTCAATGCTCTGAGAGACAATCTAATGGGAGAGACTGCATGTCAGCTGATGGATGAAGCTGATGTAATTAAATTCAGGTCATCATAATGTAAAAAGAGTTTCATTGAGATAAATAGTGTCTGCATACCTCAGCCTTGCTGATTGTTGATTATACATCCCCTAAAGTGCTAATCCCAGTCCTTGTTCTATCTGGAGCTGTGTGGAGTGACTGAGTAGGCAATCATACTTAAAAATTGGACACTCTTTGTGAATTAGCAATGGTTTGCCCATAAATCATCCATAGGAGCTTTCTGAAAATTTCCTGGCCCTTTCCAGCTTCTGTCCACAAAATACTTAAGTTTGAACCTGTTTGGTAGAAATGGAGTATGTGGGGAACAATTGCAGGGGCTGCGGTTAAAATACGCGTTTACCTTAACTTCAGCATCTGCAGTATTCCTGCGTTTAGGATGGAAAAGTGAGAAACTCGAAGGTCTATCTAGCTGTTGTGAGTGCTAAACAACAATCAGGGCTCGTTCTCAAACTCCTCATTGCTTCTGGGCTGGTCAGTCTGGCAATAGGGAACACCAAGGGAAATGAAGCTAGTGGTGGGGGGGAACTACTCTCTTGGTGTTTATCTGGCTCCAGTCCTACAGGGACGCTGTCCAGTTCTTGTGAGTTTTGAGCACCCCATAATGAAAGAGCCTGGGCGAGGGCCAGTGCCGTCCAAGAATTAGCATGGGCTGCCTAGCATCCCATCCCTGCTCCTGGGCTCCACGGATCTTGACATGGGAAACAATCTGGCCCCCAGATCTCTCATGTCACTTCTTCCATGTCCTGGGTTGGCTGAGTCCCTCCCGAGTGAGCAGGCAGGTCAGCTTTGCACAGTGTGAGTCGTTCTCGCTTGGTTTCTCAGAGAGAGACTGCATTTCAGCTGAATTCAAAGCAGCTGGATAGTCAAGAAAAAACATTTATTCTCATCCCTTGTGTCTGTCTAACTCTGGCAGTCAGTGTTTTAGCACATTATTATCTTTTAATTCCCATAGTTATTGGGCATTGTCCAATTCATAAAATGCAGGCCTGTTTGTATCTGGGGTAAGTATGGTGAGAACACGAAAAAAGACTGCAGAAGGGAAAGGTTCTTGTTTTTGCTAAACTGTAGGTTGTTACTTCAGGTTTGGAATGAAGGTTTCGATTGATTCTTTGTTATCCAAGTGTTGTGGACAAAAAAGCAGTCTTGAATTGGGGAATTTCACAGAATTTAGTTTATTACAACTAACATAAAATTTTAATTCTTGATTCCAGTATTGAGAAATAAAAAAGACAAACACTTAGGGAAAATACCACTTCCCTATACGAAACCTCTCCTCCCCTTCCCCATCCCCAATCCCCTCACTGCATGTCATGCTTCACCCCTTTGATGAGGCAATGGGCACCACAGGAGAATGTGGTCAGTGCATGTTTTTTTCCTTTTCTTTCACTGTTTCTTGTCTCTTACTCAAATGCTCTGAGGTCCTTCCACAGACCACAGTCCAGTCAGAGGTGTATCTGCTCTGGAGACTCCTCACCTGTGCTTGAGCCTCTCCTTTTGCTCTGCCCCTGTTTTGCCCTGGATTGAGCTCGTCTTGTCTCTCCTTTTTCTCTAGCATCTCCCCTGCTCTAGTATCTCTCTTGCCCCTGCTGGGACACCTCTTCTTGCTCTGTGCCTGTTCTGACATCCCTCCTTCTCTGTCATGTCTTCTTTATTAGTGGTTACTGCCTTTCTTATGTATATTTTTGCAGAGGCACCATATTCTCCTCTCATTGGTTTGGTCTTGATGCACAAATGGGTCAGTGTTGTCCATTGTGGAGCCAGCTGGAAACAGCTGTGACCAGCACAGGGTAGCCCCTCATCTCCCCCTGCACAGGTTGCTCCTGCAGCCCCTTCTACCAAAACCGTGCAATTATGCCCAATATAGCGAGTCATTCCAATTGTCTCTACCCTTAATGTATATTACACTGATGTCTGTGAGCACATTCATTCTCTTGACTTCAAGTGCTCCTGGCTATGGTGCTCAGCAACTTTTGGATCTGAGCCCTGAGTGAAAATTATGATGATTGTAGCAATATGGTCTAATAATTTATTTTGTATGTACACGTACCTGTAGACTTTATTTGCTGGCAAAGAAGCCTGGGAACAACCCATAAATAAGAACAAGTAAATTAGAATATGTAAAGCAGTTTAACACAAATATATTTTTGAGATTTGAGGAAACATGGTTAATTTTCAACATTAATTTTTCACAATCCTCTAGGTTTTGCATCTGTTCATGAATTTAAAAGGCAGTGAACATTACTGTGACATTTCTAATTTAAACAACTATGAGAAATGTATCGTATGGGTATATGTGTTAACACACATGTATAAAAGACCAGTTTATAAGGTGAAACTCTGGGATATTTGATCAAATCAGATTTGAATCTCTATGTTGAACACAAGCCAAATTTCTATGTTCATATCTAAATAAATACCTAAACTATTCCCAGGTGATGAGGTACCTGGGTGCTAGACATCCATTCAGCAACCTGCTGTCATCACCAGTTGCTGAAAATCTGTTTAGAAGTTCAAGTGATCTCATCTGGTGTCTGGTGTCCTCTTCTCTCCCTGCTACTTGGATTATGGCATAGTCTGGGGCATGGCTGTACCTGACAAGGAAAAATTAGTTTCTGCAGACCTTAATTATGGCAAACAGCCATAAGCTATATATGTGCCCCACATGGTCTTTATTTTTTAGCTACATATTTCAAAGCTTTTGTCTGTTATTTTTCAGAGGGAGATATAAAAAGTTAGACCTACAGGAGGGCATAAGCCACCAGTAGGCACATTAGGTGATTAAGTCCGTTATTTAGAGCCTCAGCCAGAAACTTACTGAAATGCGACACGTTACCACCATCACTGCTTCTTCACCACTCTGGTCCTGCACATGGCACTGGCGTTGACCTCAGTCTCCCTGCCTGCGTGGGCAGTTAGGGTACACCAGGCACCCCAGACAGTCAGCAAACCACTGTCCCCTTCCCTGGATATCACCCTTAAAACTACTGACCAATAATGCCTTTAAGTCTTGAGCTACCTGCCACTAGCTCACAGTATTATCTATGCCACTTAAAAGTGAAGTTCAGTAGCTTCCAGAATTTCAGAATGCTATCACCTGAGCAGTCTAAAACCCAAAATCATTTATCTTAGGAACACAGCACACAGGAGTGTGTGTATATGTTTCTTTAAACTCCTACAGAGTTCGTTTCTGCTGTGGTGGAGGTAGTTGCATGCAAAGCTAGCACAGCTCTATTGTCCCAAAATAGCCCTATCTGTGCTGTTACTTATTTTAGGAACACATATGGCCTCTCTTTCTTTAGCATCTGAGCATCTCACAGTCCCTGTGAGACTTCTTTGCTATTGTCTCCCATTTTACATATGGAGGACTGAGACACAGAGATGGAGTGACTTAAAATAGTGCAAGGCACTTTGCATTCCCAGTGAGGAGTTCTGCAGAAAATACAAGTACTGCTCTCTTGCTTCTGGTAGGTAAAGGAACAGTCCCTGGGTTTCCTGAGTCTGATTTGCTGCTTAACCGCTTGACCACACTTTTCCCATGACAAACCATTCTTTCATTTTAAAGAAACATCGTGGCTAGCCGGAAGCCACCTTTTTATTAATTTGCACCATAATATGTAGGAGCAAAACCAACTTTAACAGATGTATTGCAGGAAAAGCATCCTAGTTGCCCTGGTTACTTTCAGTTTAGAGAGTAATAGACCCTTCCTAAGAAGTAATTCTTGTTCCTTCCCTACCCCATGCACATTTAACCTTAGTTGAAAAACCTTGGTCCCATCCTGGGCTTCCCATCTTTGGCCTTGCAGTGGAGTGTCCGCTCCAAAAATCGTGTGCTACCTTTAGCAATCTTATTTGCAGAGCTGTAGCCCTAAGGAATTACAAGACTGGCCAGAGTTTCTGACCTCCGCTTCCCCTTCCTTCAAGGTACAAGGGGCCCCTAAGCTCTTGTACAATTCGCTGCCCCTGTGTCACATTCTTTTCCTAGCAGGACAGCTGCAGAGCTCTCAATTGAGCAAGACCTGTTGGCGTGCACATGCATTTTCCCATTGGCTTTCTATGAGAAAAGTGCAGCTTTGGTTGGCAAGTGCTGGCCAGAGGCCTGGTGCTCCAATTCCCTCCCTCTGTGCACAAGAGGCCTGGCCTGCAGCCACGTTCTCACGTTCCCCAGGCAAGGGAGGACTACTGACCTGGGGGAAAACACTGGCTGCAGACCTGGCTTCCAATGCCTTTTCCATGAGAGAAGATCACTCGAGACCAGGTCATTCCAATTCTGTATTAAAAATAAGATCTACAAAGTACAGTTTTATTTATTTACAAATGGTCTAAAATAGAATCCTTTGGATATGTGTAGCACTCCCATCTCTGGATCAGAAAGCACTTCGTAAAGCATTGCATTAATTAAGCCTAAGAAACACTCAAGGGATACAGAAGTATTATTACCCATATTTTAAAGATGAGGAAATGGAGACAGAAAGAGGATAAGGGACTGGTGTGAGAATGCAGGCTGAGTCACTTGTAAACTCAGAAATTAAACTTAAATTCAATATTTTACATCCCTTCCTGCTTGCAACTAGAATTGTCTAAAAAATGGTGAAAGCATGTGCCCCTTCCTATTATAAATCAATAGTAAACATTTTTAATCAGAACATTTTCTAGGCTGGATTATATCTAAAATTTTCTATAATGGTCCTCATAAACTTCGTTCAGTTCTTTGGTACCCATAAATCTGAAGTCTGTGTTCTCAGCTAGGTGCTGAGAGGAGAACTGGAGGAACAACTTCCCCCAGTGCTAAATAATAGGACTATGTTCCTGGTAAGAAAACCAAACCAGGTAAAAGTTTATATTGGTCCAGAAAATTCAGGTAAGACCTGTCAGTGAGGAATAGGAGAACAGCAGATGCTTATTTTCTGTTACACCTTCCAATTCGAATTTGCTTACTTCCCAAGAGGTACCCTCTCCTAATGATTTTACTTCTTTGCTCCTGCTGGTTTCAAGAATTAAACTAAGCTCTTTTTTGGCTTGCTTATCATTGCTCATAGTAAAAATCCCCAGGGGCATATCAACTAAAGCTATAAAAAAGTAGATTTCCAGTCTTCCAAATAGTGCGGTTCTGGAAAAGTGTCCCAGGAAGAGTGGTGGTGGCAAACAATTTAGCTTTTTATTAAACTATGCTTGGTAATTTTATGAAAAAGATTTTGTGATGCAATTTCTATGGTAAAGGACCTCAAATTCAATCATCCGTGAGATCTTTTCTGCTCTAATGTTATTGAAAGAAAATGTTATTGACAAAGCAGGACTGAGGACAAAAGTTAGCTCATTTTCTCAGATCAGAGTTTTCTCAAGTGGGTTGGGGGTGGGTGGTGAGCAGCTGCTCTTGTCTATGAAGTGGACACATGCAGGCTATGTCTAAACCATGGGATCTAAGGGCTAGTCCTAAATTCTGGCTCTGAATGAGCATCCTGAAGGTGCCTTGAATACGCGTGGAGGGGAAATATGAAAGCTCACCTCCCTTCTCGAGCCCTGTGTGAGCCCTGGCTTCCATGAGCGATGGGGGCAAGGATGCATTCATGGTGCTCTCCAAGAGGTCCCTTGGGAGCAGCTGGGGAATCAGTGTGCACACTTCAGCCATGAAGCTCCCTTGCCCCACTGTTTTGGTGCATGAGGAATGAGAAAGTACCATTTTTTAATAGTCTCTTTTCTGTACTGCTTTTGTACTTGAAGAGTTCTCACTTCTTTGAAACCCCTATAGAACAGCAGATTAGTATCAGGGGATCCTGAGCAATATATGCATTGGAGAAGTTAGTTTCAGTTTCCAAGAGCAAAATTTAAGATTAAAGAGAACAGTGCAAGGAACAATGATGTTTGAATTTTTAAATATTAATATTGCCTTTGAAATCTTTCTTTTCATTTTACTAATTAATTGATGTCCTGCCACTAATGTGTATATGGAAATAAAGCACATATCAAAGTAAAGATTAGGAGATTATTACCTGTTTTAACATACAATGCTGAAAGTATTAATTTCAGCTGAAAACACTCTACTCTTCTCACCTTCATTAGCTTTGTTCATTTGACTTAGCCTAATGTTAGAATGAAGTTAGTCCATGCAAATTACATCATTCTACAATCAGACTTTTACTACTCTAAAATTAATTTCAATTAACTGTTGGAAAAAGGCTTTTTCATGTCTTCTTTAACTGTGAAAGTATTTCATTTGTGCTGAACTATATATCTCAATTAGAAGAAAAAGTGTTGCCAAATGAGTTGTATTGTGGGCTAGACCCAACCTGTAAAATATGATTTTGAATCCAGATTTTGAATGCTACAGAGTATCACATTCCTGTCTCTCTCCACACAAATTCTATTAGTTTGAGGCTCTTCAAGGGAAAAAAATGATACACGTTGTGAAAGGTATTAGAATCTGGCCCAAATGTTCAGGCTTCAGAATTTGATCCAACGTGTTAGGAAAATAGGTATCATGCAGAATGCAGTGCTAGGTTTAAATATGCCAAAGGTTTGAGAGTTTTAGTGTAATGTTTGGGGTTTGTATCTAACCCTATGGGTCCATTACTGAGCAGTGTAGGGGAAAGGGACCTGGGGGTCCTGGTGGACAGCAGGATGACCATGAGCCAGCAATGTGCCCTTGTGGCCAAGAAGGCCAATGGCATCCTGGGGTGTATTAGAAGGGGGGTGGTTAGTAGGTCAAGAGAGATTCTCCTTCCCCTCTATTCTGCCTTGGTGAGGCCACATTTGGAATATTGTGTCCAGTTCTGGGCCCCCCAGTTCAAGAAGGACAGGGAACTACTTGAGAGAGTCCAGCGCAGAGCCACAAAGATGATGAAGGGAGTGGAACATCTCCCTTATGAGGAAAGGCTGAGGGAGCTGGGTCTCTTTAGCTTGGAGGAGACTGAGGGGTGACCTCATTAATGTTTATAAATATGTAAAGGGTGAGTGCCATGAGGATGGAGCCAGGCTCTTCTCAGTGACATCCAATGATAGGACAAGGGGCAATGGGTGCAAGCTGGAACATAGGAGGTTCCGCATAAATGTGAGGAAGAATTTCTTCACAGTGAGGGTAACAGAACACTGGCACAGGCTGCCCAGAGAGGTTGTGGAGTCTCCTTCTCTGGAGACATTCAAAACCTGCCTGGACATGTTCCTGTGTGACCTGACCTAGATGTTCCTGCTCTGACAGGGGGATTGGACTAGATGATCTTTTGAGGTCCCTTCCAATCCCTAACATTCTGTGATTCTGTGATCTGTGTTGTGGTGAAGAGTAGGTGAAGGTAAAAAACGACCTGTATTAATGTAAAGTTCAAAGCCTGAAATCTGCAAGCAGGGGAGAGTACAGATGTAGTTTTCTCCATGGTAACATGGATGTGTACACACCTTTTCATCTGTAAAACAGAGAATGGCTTTAAATGCGTTGGAGAATTCTCCCTACTTTGGGAATATTTGGGCTTTCTTTTTTGGAACAGTGGGCACGAATCAGTTGATTGAACCATATTCCACCATTTCTCATTGTTAACCCTTCATAACTTCAATTCATGTTGAGGGTGTAGAAGCATCTCCCTCTGAGTCACTTGACACTTTTTTCCCAGCTGGTAGCTTATGTAGCTGAATGCTCCAAAAGCAGATATAATTTCTCTAGCTAGCTGACCTTTCTCTGAGTGAGATCACAGGAGGGACCCTGCTGTTACTCTGCATCCTGAAGCTCAGTGAAATATCCTTTTATTGTATGGTGAGGGCACGATCATCAATACTTCACCTTATATTGCAAATAATTCCACCTCTTATGTGCAACTTTCTCTGAAACTAAAGCTATTGTTAATGTGCAGCTTGGCAATTTGCCCTACAGAAAACAATAAAGACATTGCTAGACTTGGGTGCAAAGTTTGTTTTATAGATACCGTATGGTGAAACAAACATACAGTTCTTCTAGTGCTCTGTTTTCTTTTGTTACAAGTTTATTTATACTGGGTAAATGTGGTGGTGCTTTTGCAGCTGCTCATAGTTATTTCATTTTTCCATAAACCAAGGCTTTTGTAAATATAGCAGCTCACCTGTGTCAGGCAGACTGGCAAGAGGAAGACGATCTTCCATTCAGGGTATGTGAATACTCTTTGCTCAAATACCCCTGTAGTCTACTGGAATGTAAGCTTGGCTGGTATTCATGCTCATTCCCAGCAGAGGAGATGCTATCACAAAAACTTTGTTTCTAGCAGCATAGTTGGCAATGCTGCTTGTAGTCTCTTCCCTGAGGCCCAGGCTCCCTTTCATTATGCCCCACAAAGTACCTTCTTGAAATCCTGGTTGTGCTACTGCTGATTCCTTATTCTGAATGAGATTGAGTGAAGCTGTTGGCCAAAGAGAAGCCTGTGTTCCTGGAGTCGGGGGTCCTGAGACTAAACATCCCAGCAACGTCGTCGGCTGATGACAAGAGGCCTGGCATGGATACTGCCTTGGATTATTCCTCATTTATGCCAAATCTGTTCCAAGAGATGGTTGGCTCCCCGACCACACTCTGGGAGCCAGCCACTACTTGGAGAGTCATTTCAATAAAGCCACCATCATCTCTTTCAAAGGGAATATTCCAGCTCATTGGCTTTTTGATTTGAGAATTCAGCTGTTACTTCTGGATTCTCTGCCTTCAAAGAGCTATGGTGCTGGTACATCATGTATAGAGACAAAAACGGGGTATTCATACTCTTCAGCTGTAAGTCTTTTAATAAACCACCATCACGTGCTTTCATATTACTTCACTAGTTTTGTCCTATTTTCTGCTTCTTATGTATGTAGCTGAGTGCCAAAGCCTCAGAAAAAATAGTTCACTTTTATCAAATCTGATCCTCCCATGTGCTGAGCGCTTATTAGCTTACAGGCATTTTTCCAATATCACCAAAAGAGATTAATGTAGGGGTACTGGTCTGAGGTGTTTTAGTAGCAGCTATCACCATAATATCCAAGGCCCCAGTAATGAAGACATTACAAGTGAAGCAGGTAGTAACTCTTTCACTTAAGCTCACCTGACACTTCCCACTGTAACTTTTTTCAGGCCTTTTATCAAACTTTAAATGTTGGGGTTGCAATTTTCCATTCTACGTATCCTAAGTTGATTATAATTTTTTGTGGGAGGGAGACAGGCATGATGAGGTTTCATATAAGATAGTTTAGCCATTTTTCAAAATGAGGCTGTCTATAAAACTGGTTTTTCCATGTCAAACAGCTTACATTCAGTTTATGTAAGAAATTCAGTGCATCTATGCATCCATAGCAGGGAGACAATACTAAATGAGGGAGATCCTTCCTGTGGCAAGGTGCACTTTTTTATTTTGCTGCAACAAATGACCTATTTGGCCAATTTATGAGCCTCTAAATATTTTGTATTTCTGATCTAGGATGTTCTGGAGTGTGATAGGAGGTGTAAAACTGAATTTTTCATGTAAAATGTTCTGTGAAATTACTTTGATTTTTCTATGGTTGGGGGAAGTAAAATGTTTTTTACTTCGTGCTCAGATCTGAGGCTGCAATGTCCAGAAGATAAGCTATATGAGAATTAATTAAGAATGTAGAGTATGGAGATGTCAAATTTTTAACTTACATCAGGATCAATACTTGAAAACTGTGTTTGAATATGTAAGTAATGCAATGTTTGATAATAAGGTATCATTTAATGTTTATTAATTTAGAATATGAAGGATTTTACTGCTTTACAAGGATGGAATATACCCCAGTGGATTATTGATAGATCTGCAAAAATAAAACCAAACATGGTCTTATGATGAATTACAGTTTAGCAAATACCTGGGAAGAAAGTGTTCAGGAGACCCAGCATTGACTGATCAACTAGAAAGATGACTGCGGCTGAATGTATTTAGGACTGTCTGAGTAGAAAGGAAGAGCAGAGGTCAGTGAAAACCTTCTTTACACTGTAGTTGCTTCATTTGCACATATGAGCAAAACCCTGCGTTGCATCAGGCTTGCCTTTGTCCCATCTGCCCCTCACCAAAGAGGAATTCATTGCATTACATGGAAGCATTCCTCCTGGGCATTGCTGCCAAAAAGGGATTTCTGTCAGAATGTATCATCTCTCACTGCTTCTTCTACTGCTTTTCCATCTCCGTTGGCAATCACATTTCCAAAAGAAAGCTTAGTGCCTTTTGGTTTCCACAGCTAGGACTGCATCTTCATTGTGAAATGATGCCCCATCAGAGGCCAGGAGCTGCTTCTCCATTTGCTGCCTGCCATCTTTCACATGCAAAACGCCAGAGTTCATGCACAGCCATCCAGCTGAAATCTGCTTAATGACTCAATCTGTGCATGCAACGTTCCTGGCATAGCTGTGAAGGCCCTCTTTGCAAATGTGCTGTACGTATTTGTTTACTTGGCACAACACAAGGCCACACAGAGATACCCAAAGTGGTTTCCAGTGGAGCTGATTGGGCCAAGTGGAGCTTTGCAGTAATGCAACTCTACTGGCCCTACTAGCACGCTAGTTCTCTTACCACGTTTGGTAGCTCTGCGGGGCATCGTGTTGTGCAGCATCGCAGGCCCATGGTGTCCTCAGAGTGCCTGGATTAGCAAGAAAAGGACCTTTAAAAGCCTCATGACCTCCTTGTCTCCTTCTTTCAGGAAAGTTCCGTTCTCTCCTGGCAGGCTCAGCCTGGGAGGGGAAGAGTGAAAATGCTGCTGGCCAAAGTCCTGTGCAGAGGGAAGCAGCTTTTGTTTCTGCTGAGCACTCTGATAAAAGTCACTGAGGCAGGGAGAGGGGGAGAGCTCCCTGGGGAGCTGTGTAGACTGTCAGTGTATCCACTGGCCACCATTGGCATGCACTCCTTGGCTAGCATTAGTCGCTTTACAGGTTGTTGCTTGCCAATCCTTTCGTAGAGTCTGGGTGGCTGCTGGACTGGGGTTCATGCTGATGGAGAGCATCCTAAGCGGGATTTCAGCACCTTCTGTGCAAGGCCACTCATTAACACAGACAGATGTTGCAGTGGGGAGGGCTGGAAGATAATCTGCCTATTAATCTCCTGCACACTCTCACTGTACTGCCTGAGGTCTGAGACAACTGGTAGACAAGATCCCCATTTCATGTGGGGATTACTCTCATTTATCATGGGAAACAGTTTTCTGGCAATCAAATGCAGTCTGACATTTTCACTTCCTCTTTTACTGCTTTATTTGCAAGAAGAGATCATTCTGGCTTTCAGAGCTGAAGGTTACAGCATCAAAGAAAGTGAGTTGCACTCTTCCCTGTTCTGCAGACTAACAGTTAAAAGTGAGTTATAGTTTTTTTAAATAAAAGAGATGTTGCTACAGGGTTGAAAACAGAAGCTGGTTTAGACACATGTTTCCTCAGATAACGAACTGTCTCTCTGTAGATGTCTGTCTCTGATACCTGAAGCTGGAACTCTCAGAAATCACGTGCATTGGAAACTTGGTGGGGTAAAAATAATGCTGCTCCTGGACTCTACATTCACAAGTTATACTTTCAGTACATTGTAGCTTTTTAATTAAAATGTCTTTAAAATAGATATTTTTCATAATATTTTGTGTCTTAAACTATTGCTCCTCCCTTTAATTCTACTTGCTTTACTCCCCTGAAAATAAGAAAATGTAAAAGTCAATGCTGTGCTATATAGAGAAGTGTTAACTGAGTGTTAATGAGCTGCCACATCGGCTCCAAGCCATCTCTGTAAGCCAGCACAGTAAAACAGAATTTAAAGGCTATCAAATCCTTTTCATGGCTGCAAATCCTGACCATGTTTTGCAGTGAAGTAGATGTCCTTATTATCTAGGCGCCAGTTAAATGCTGCCAACTTAATGCCTGCATGGAACAAGTTGCTTTTCTGTGTCTGTAGTCATTGTTTTACTGTTCACACCTCAGCTAGGCACTGGTCCTCATCAGGACCACATCTGCAAACTGAAGAACAGTAAAACCTTTTGGTTCAAGAGGAAACAGCAGCAAGTGCAGTTTTGCCATCAGCTGGGCATCACTCATAACTGCATCATTGCATTGAGTGGACTGTGGGTACATAGTGGTGCAGACATACTCAATCTACTTCTACCCATACCCATTCTAGTAGAGGAAGACGAGGTGAAGATGCATGAGCCAGCTGTGCCAGCTTGTGTCCAGAAGCTGAACTGTCTTGCTGAGAGGTGCAAAGTATTTGCTTGGGCTCAGTGCCATGAAAATACAACTGTACTGGTTCTGTATGTTAGGATACAGCACATCATATATACATCATAACACCTCAGGTCTTCAGCATCTTGGAGACTGTTGTCCTATGCTCCATTGCACTGTGTGAATATGAATATTCAAGTACCGGGGGGAGCTGAAGGAATTTGTATTAGGACAATAAGTTAGATGGATCAGGAGCTGAGCTGTATCACGTGTGAGCTGAATTCTCCAAGCCATTCTGAGTAAGCAGACGTGGGATGTCTGCCTGGGCTCCATGACTCTCTAAATAGCCTTTCTGGTTCCATGCCTAATTCAGTTGGGAAATTTTATTCTGGAGGTAATGTTTTATTCTTAGTTCACTTTAGGTAGCCAGTAGACAACTAGCCACCTAATATACCTTTGATGCTACATTTCCAGCGATAATACTATTGTACAGTTTTACCTCTCTTCAATGAAGTAGTTAAGCACATATGTAACTACGATTGAATATTTAAACTTACATATGAAGTAGGGTACTTATTAGGACCTTGTTATAAAGCTTGTGGTTTTTTCTCAATTTCTTGCTGCATATCCAGCAAGATAATAATCTAGGATTCAAACACTTCAAGTACATTTCCATGGAAGGGAGCTCTGAAAGATTTGCAAAACTTGAGATACAAAATCCTAGATAAGTGCAATTGCTGAAATTCATCTTTACTGTTGGGAATGGGTAGGGTGCTTTACCAGTTTGGGTTGAGAAAACAACACCCCATTATGAAGTCTTCCCAGAAAGTGAAGGGCTAATCTTCTTTTCCTGCTTTAAGGAAAAAGTAATTCTAGCCTGAAGAACCAGTTTTTAATTCTGTGTCAGTCAGAGATTTCCTACAGAAAACAATGATTGAAGATTTCTTGTACACACACTGGCAAAATTGGTATCATCTGGAGGACAGTAAATGAAATATATTTATCTGTCTTTCAATCCTTTGGGCTATGTTTTTTCCTTACCATCACGCTATAATTCTCAAATGGTTTAAGAATATAAAATAGTTAAGAGTGTGATTCAGGAAAATACTTAAGTACCTGTATGCATCTTATTGAGAACAGCTGATTTCGAGGATATGCTTTTCTAAATAAGGATAGATTTATACCTGTGCTTGGACACAGTTCTGAGTCAGGACCTCAGGCTCATTTACATAGGACATTCAACTTAATTAGTCCAAATTAACTTAAAGTATAAATTGAAAATGGATTAAGCTTTATACAAAGCTGAATTAAGACTAATTTAATTTTGAAAAGTCTTTACAGGGTTAAATGCACTTTAACTAATCTGCTTTAAATTAAGCCTTTAGTTAATTTGGATTAATTTTCCTGAACGTCATTGTGAAGACCAGCTCAAAGTAGGATCCAGCCCTGCAAATACTTGCAGAAATACTTGATATTAAAGGAATTATTCCCATCCTTAAAGTTAAGGATGTGCGTAATGTTAGATATGCAGTAAGGTCAACATGTGCTTAAGAGCCGTGCACATCTCTGCATCATGCAGTGACTTGAAAGCAACTCAAGTATCTGATTATGAATGAGTCTTCACCATGATTTGTCAGTTTGTCTAGTATCAGCAAAAAATATATAGTCAGATTGCTTGCTTTTTTTACGGTTTGAACACATGCACAAATACTTGGGGACACAGCCCATTTGATATTGTCTCCGACCTCATTCAGACTGGACCTGGAAAGCTATACTAGAGTATTGGCTGCATGTTAATACTGTATTTCCTTCTGATGTTTGTGTTAATAGAACATTTTGTTTCCACATCCTTACTGGTGATGAGTTTATTTAAAGTAATTTAAAAAAAACCAATCTTTGCCCGTACTCTGGGTATGATTGATATATTCTTGGCCTGTTCAATTAGTTGGACAGAAAGTATAAGGCCTGCTTCCATTCAGGTCAAATAGTCAAATAAGAAAAGTATTTCTATTGAAAGTGCCCTGATAGAATGACTCCCATTAATAATTTTTGGTTCACAGTTTGTCAGTGAGGAGCCAAGTCAAAGAATTTGCTGCTGATTTGTTTTGCTTTGAACATTAACATGACATTTTCATGCTCAGTCTTAAAAAGAATATAAGTTCTGCAAACAAGTGTCCTAGGCAAATAATTCTTTCCTAATTCCAACAGGTGACATAGGAGTCTAGTAAATTAATTTGTTTGTTGGGAGGGGGTGGGAGGAAGCTTACCTATCCCTCCTTCAAGAGGAGTAGAAAGGATGGGGACTTATTCTCTGTGCCTCTCTGGAAAGCCCTGTGTCCTCTTTTGCTCTGAGTGTGCCTTGGAAAGGGAGAATGCGTACCTGTTCTCAGCAATGCATCTCTCTGACTTTCAGGTTTGGGCTCGTCAATGTTCTACACATGTTCTTCCGTCTTTAGGAAATTGTCTCCCCTGGTATCCAGGCAGCAGAGAGCTGCTGTGCTAACCTCAAGACAGAAAGGTTTGCCATCCCATGCTTTTGACTGCTCTTGTTCTGTGCAGCAAAGTTGACTCCAGCTCTGACTCCTTTATTCCCACTTGCTTGAGGCCACACAGCCTCGCAGTGCACATGCTGTGATCTGGTTAGTGCCTGCAAAGGGAAGTAGAGAGACAGTGAAAGCACACTCTGCCCCCAGCTGTACTTGAGGGCAGCCACCACCAGCTACAGTCCTACAGACCCCAGGGAGGGCAGCGGGGCAGCCATCAGGCCTTGCAGACTGATGGCTGTGGTTCCCAGCAGGTTCTGGCATCGATGCTGTCTCAGTTTGCATTCAGCTTACAGGTTTTAGGTTGTCCTCACAATGAAAAGGCTAAGCACAATTAAGAGCTAAATGGGGATGCACTTGTGCTGCGTGGGAGGGACTCTCACTGGAGGCTGCTATCCTTTTTGCTTCTTTGGGTAGTTCTTTGCTTTTCTGCCTGCAGTTTTAGTGAGCTCAATGCAGTGTGGACAAAACAGAGGCTGTGTGTAGAGAAACCTGCACAGGGCAGCCAGGAGCAAAGGGGAACAGACAGAAGAAAAAGTCATTACCATCTCTTTGAGGTAAAAGAGAGGAGGATCTGCGGTACCTCACTGTCTAGTAAGAGACAAGATTTGGCTCTGGTTGATCTTCCTTGTGTGGCTGCCAATGCTGCACCAGCTGTAACGGGAAAGATTTGCTCCTGCAATGAAAAGGCAGGCCTGCTTCTGATTCAGTGAAGCTCAGTATTTTCTCTCTGGGGTGAGGAGGGAATGAGGACAGCAAAAGGCAGTTGCTGCAGCATATCTCATGTATGGCCTAACTCTTGAGAACCAGCATTGCCAGCATGTCCTTCTATAACTGCTTACAGCTGCAAAGGCAAACAACCCCAACTATTGCTTCTACTACCTGACAGATCACAGACCTACCCAAATTTGCACAAGGTTCATAATAATTTTATAGGCAGACATTGGCGGGAAAGGTATTACGGGATGTTTCAGTTTATGGTTTCTAGACAAAAACTTATATATATTTGTATATATAGTTATGCTGCTGACTGATAAACAGTGCACATTGTTTCAAAGTGAAGGTTTTCAGGATATGTAGCAAAATCTGAAGATATTCATTGAGAGTCTGTATTGATAAGCCACTTCATGCTGAAAGAATATGGAGTGATATCCCACTTACAGGTGATACTAAGGAGATTATAATGTTCTTGAATCTCTAGAACCTACCAAATTCCCACCCCACAACCTTGTAGGCTATATGTATTTAACTTGGCTTACTTAAATGGAATTACACAAGGCTACAATTTGCCACATTACTTCCTTTAAAAACCCTGGAATGCTCACACACTTTTTTTTCCCCTCTCTCTAAGTGAGAAACAGTTTTACTCTTGTGGATTTTGAAGGCATTTTATGAAATTGATGATACAGAAGGAAAGATTATTTTTATAAAGCCAGGGTCCCTTGTGTTGCTCTGGTTTTGATTACTCTGTGTGCTTTGAGACAGACTTCATGGTGAGTGACTCGTTTAAATGCTACTTAGTTTTTAATATTTCATTTGTTGCCTTTAGAGAAAGTGATATGTCCATAGGAACTACCATTAACATCCTTTACTCTGTTCCCAAAGGTTGCCTTCTTTAAGAGAGGTTATTGATTGAGACTCTTTGAAGCAGAATTGGCCAAAAATAATTCTTCTTGACAGGATTATTTTTTGGGATAGGACCTGAGAGGGGGCAGTTTAACAAAAATAGCAAACACAGTTACAAACAAAACAGAATTTATTTCAATCGCGTGAAGGAATTTTGTGGATTTCGCTGGTTCTAATAATACATCACCTTGCTGTGCAAAGTCTGGTTCCCACCACAGGGCAATAGAGGAAAAGCTGGTTTTGTCATACCAGGAGCCTTTCACATCAGCAATATTGCGTTCCTTTAAGAATTAGTGTTTCAGCAGGTTGACATAAGAAAGAGGGAAATTAGAGTTCTGTGTTCAGAGGACAGGGTCAGGTTTCACGAATCACAAATTGCGGTAGATTGGCAGAACTGGCCTATGAAACAGGCACAACATTCAGAGCACTGCATTCATTTTCATATGTCACTATGTGTCTGCACTGGAGATTGTCTTCAGGGATCTGTTTGATGTAGATAGGGCTATTCCTTCAAAAACACAGGCTAAAAATAGTGGCAGGTACAAGAGAGTTTTTTTCTTCGAAGGACACAGAGTGCTGCCAGAATGGTGAACAAAACCAAATTCCTTGAAACAAAAGGAGACATAGCTTCCTAATTTCTTAATACGATGTGCATTTCTGAAACAGCAAAATCAGGAGACACTGCAGAATTAAAGCTCTGACCTCTAGGTCCAAGAGTCAGCTGGTCCTGAGCAAGGTCAGCACTGTTATAGTGATTTCCCTAGGTTTATAAATACTGCCTCAGATCTTAACCCCCCTCCCTCTACCCTTTTGAAATGTCTGCAATAGAGAGTATAGGAAAAGTGCCACAAGTCACGAGCTATTTTAAGCCTTTTGTGACACCCACAGGGAGGAAGAGAGAAGGAAATCCAGGCAAATGTGGAGGTGTAATTTCCTCAAGTTCAGTTTGTGTGGCTTCTGTGAGAACTGAATGCTGCTGTGAAGAAAAGAACAGATAACACAAAATACCAGTCCCGGGCCCTGGACAGGGTTCAGTCTCTGCATTTGACTCTGTGGTCCTGTATATAGGTGAACCTGGGCACCACTGAAGCTGTGCTGCAGGAGACACTGTTTTCCCAGAGCAGATCACAAACAGGTAGTAATCACAGTGGCAAGCCATTGATTATAGGTTCTGAGCTTCAGAGTTTGCAAGTATTATCCTCCCAGTGCCAAAGACTCTGAGTGAAAAAGCTGTGCCGTGTGGGTTCCTCACATTGTCCTTCTTGTGCAAGGATCAGTTTCCAGGAGTTCCCTGAATGGTATGAAGAAATCCATAATTCAGAGAGCTTGAGAGATAAGATGTGTGGTATCCTCATCATAAGCCAGTACTTACTGCTGGGACTGTATACCATTAACGTAGTTTATTGAAGTCCTACCTATTACAGACTCTGCTAAAGCAGGTTTTTTGATTAAAAAGCAATTTTCTGGTCACCTGTGTTTTAGGTAAGAAACTGTCCAGTGAACATTGGTGAGTAGTTACCATAAAAATGAGTCATTCCCACAGACCTAATAAGTGCAGAGATTTCCAAACCCCAGCCTGCAGACAGAGGTTTTTTAAGGTAAATGTTTGCCTCTCATTTGCCTTGAGTTTGGTTAATGTTTACTCTCCCTTTGCAAGTGAGCACAATGGGGAGAAGCCGATGCTGTGCATGTATCCGAGGTCTTTTTATTCCAGGCACACCAAAGAGAAAAAAAATCATTAATGTTAAAAAGAACAGCTCACTTCCAGCAAAGGCTTCAGCATTGCCATCACGTGTGCCTTGCTCAGGAACTACTTGCTTCATCTGCCCTCACATAATCCGTTTTTAAGTTGTTTCATGGAATCTTGGATCTGATTTCTTTCTGATTCTTTGCTATTAACCCCCACTGCTTTTCCTCCAAGATCAGTTTATTTTGGACAGGTAGCATTCAGCTATTCTGTCCCCACAGCTCTGTACCATTTAGCCTTTTTTCTCTCCATGATGACTTCCTTCTTTTCAGCTTTAAATTGCTCCCTGAATCCTGTGGAAAAGTCTGT
Organism: Podargus strigoides; assembly: GCA_028020825.1. NCBI lineage: Eukaryota > Metazoa > Chordata > Aves > Caprimulgiformes > Podargidae > Podargus > Podargus strigoides. The sequence goes on along the minus strand of CM051641.1, from coordinate 9,957,010 downwards.
TGCAAAGAGAAAAAGGAACAGTTTGTTCACCAAATCTGGGGTGGGATGGGCAGGTTGTAAGGGTTTGAAATTGTAGCAGCAGAAGCCTCTTCCCAGCCTCATGGTAAGAGGTCAGTACAGTAGATTACTTAGGGAGGTAGGTCTTAAAGAGAGAATAAACATGTCAGAAATGTTTGTAACTTTGCCTCCTGGACCAAGTATAGATCTCATGTGGTCTTTTTCTCAGCCCTATTTTCTGTAAATCAATAATTCAGCCAGAAATTCTTCTCAGCTTCTCATCTGCTGTAACTCCTTTTTTTTCCTAGCTTTTCCTCAACACCTTATTGACTGTTCAGTGTATGTTTGTGTCATAGTGACTGTATCTGTGTAGTCCTATGGATTTATTGTTAGAAATCCTTGTACAGCACTAATACTTCCAATACAAAGCATTTTTATCTGTGAGTAGTAGATCTTTGATTGATCAAGACAATGACAAGATATGTTACAGAAAGAAGAAAGTCTTTCTTTTGGTGGAGGTATTTCTGGGGTTTTATAAAATATTTGAGACTTTCCATCACTGGCCATAAAATTTTAATCTACTTGTCTGTTAAAAAAGCATTTAAAAAGACCAAATAACAAAATCCTTTTTTACCTTCCACTGACAGAACCAGTCCCTTTACATACACTTTTCTCGAAATTAAGTTATTGCTTCAACATTTCTCATATTCTGGAGTCTTCCCCTAAAGCTACTTCAGAGTGTTTACGATGAAAATAATATTAGAATTATACTGAAGTATCAGAGGAGCAAGCAGTGGATATTTTATATGCATGTGTGCAATTTTTAAATTGTTGCTAGTTCATTGTATGACAATATTGCATGACAATATGGTATGACAATGTATTATATCTTGCTATGTTATCGCAGTCACGTAAGATTTGTGTAAAGGTAATACCTATTTGATCCTTGGATTTTCATCCTCTTTGTGCATCATAGATTGTGCAAAGCCTACTTGTCCCTGTTGTCACTTACAGTTTGTATTGACTATAATCATTACTTCACTGAAAATAAGAATTTTTGCTCAGTTTTATTCAGATGTTTAAAATTTGTTTTCATTTGGACTCAGGATGAAAACTGAACTGAAATGAATTTCTCAGTGAGACAGAATGTCCTAAAATATTTCATTTTTAAGTGTTTAATTTCAAAAAGTCCTCTCAAAAAGTTTGGGTATTCCTGGTCTGAAATGCTCAGTTTGCACTTGGTGAAGGGTGAGGTCCCATTGCTGCTTAGTGCACTGTGACGTTAATCTCAGTCTGTCTGGCAAGCTGTGGTGCCCCATGGGGAATGTAGTTCCAGTATCAGATGCTCAAATTCTCTGTTACCCTCTTGGCAGGACAGTCTGTACCTCCCTGCGATGCTGCAGTCTCTGATGCAGTGCAAAATCAATGTCACATATCACCTTCCAGTGTGGAAGGTGTAGCCTGGCTGAATTTTAACAGTTTGATGTGTGGTGGCCTGTCTGGGTCAGTAAACTGTCCTAGGTTAAAAATTACCTTTATTATACTGCATTGATTATTTTTAACCCATACCAGTTCTTCAGTCTGGTTCCCAACATGGCTCCATGAGCAGCTGTTCTAGCACAGTCAAGGAGTAGTATGGTGTAGGAGCACATAGCAAGGTGCAGGGTCTGCCTGTGTTGGCACTGAGGCTGAAGGAAATGGTCATCAAACTGTGGCAAGGATTTAGTTTTCTCCCTGACTTTGCTGTCAGCCATGAGGGAACTGGTTCAAATGATGAGTTATTGGGCAGTCTGCTGCTAATCTTATACCTAAACCAATGCCCAGGTGCCAAGAATAAGACCTGACACTGCACTGGCAAGGTAAGTTCCCAGCAGGTTGTTTGTATAATATGTAGGAGGATGGAGGGAGGTTAACTTGAGCAAAGGCTAGAGTAAGTTCTAAAAGATGACAAAAAATAAATAATTATAACTTCTGTGTCATACCTAATCCCATCCTGCGTCTTGACTGGACCTAGGAGCTAAGAGAGGTGATAGTGATGGTCTTTGTTTATATCACATTTTTATGTCCTTGACACCTTGCAAGACACATTTCCTCTCACCAAGTAAGAGGATGTGCTGTGCCAGGCACAGAAAACAACCGTAGAGTGTCAGCAAGCTTTCTGATCCTATGGTAGATGTGATGAGACCAGCGTTTCCTTGATGTCTGTGTCTCTAAGTACATGAGAACAATTCAAGCCATCTCTAAACCACCTGCAGAGGATGGTATTTCTCTCATCTTGTTTTCCTTTTGCTTCTCAGTGTTGGCTGACACCAGTGGAGCTGAGGTGATCATGCCACAGGAGAAGAGGGGACTGGAGACAGAGGCTGTGCTCCTAGTCCTTGCCTGTGTTCTTCCCAAAGGATGGGAAGCAGAGAAATGGAAAAGTCTTCCAGAGAAGCAGCAATAAGGAATTGCCTTAGAAAAGCCAACTCTGATGTCTAGAAGTTTAGCAAATACTTGGTTTTGTACCTTGAGGCCAGCAATGTTTAAAATAATTTTCTTATCCTGAAGCCAAAGAAGTTTGTGCTTTGATTTAAGCATTCATTCTGGCCTATATTTAAGCCATCACAGAGTAAACTATCCCACAAGTAAGGCTCTCAAAAATGCTCATTGCACATCCACCCTCTGGCTTCTATTTTATCACAAGCGATGAAGGATCAAAATTTAATAATGGATAAGCTGTAGAGCTGTCCCAGAGGGTTAGTACTGTCACCTGGGCTCTGAGTGTCTGGTAAAGGACCTTTGCCCAGCATGTTTTTGTAAGGCTTGGAAAGTCTGCTTCACTGTGGAGGACTCAAGAAGCAGCATAGATAAGCTTCACAGGGAGCCTCCTCCAGACCTTCACAGCCAAGGCAGATTGATATAAAGAGAAGCCTTCGGGAAAAGGAAGTCTTTTCCAGCCAAATGGATGCCATCAGAGTAATGTGTTTGGCCACTCCACTGAGCACTCCTGCAAACTGGAAAGTAAGAAGATCCATTTCTCATGCACAATCTATGTGCCTTTCTGAGGAGCTCTGGAGCAATTAATATAGAATCATAGAATCATAGAATCGTTTTGGTTGGAAAAGACTTCTAAGATCATCGAGACAAACCATTAAACTAGCACTGCTAAGTCACCACTAAACCATGTCCTGCAGCCTGTGAAATGCTCTGGGGATTAGTGACCTTAAAGAAATCCCATTGACTTCTGCTGTGGTGTCAAGGGAGTGCTGTATTTTCAAACCCCTTTGCAAATGTACCTCTGCATTCCTAAGATGGTAGCCTTGTCTAATGGCTGTAATAATACCCATGTGTCAAAACTGAAGTGTTTTATAGGTCATCTATCACCAGCGACAGTGTGACTGAGTCTCCTCCCGTATCACAGCATGTCCATTTGTAAAACAGATAATATTTAGTTGCACCAGAGGATGGTTTTGTGGGGCTGATAAAATGTCTGCAAGCAGTGCAGAATCTTTAAAAAGAAAGATTGCTCTTATTATGATTAAGCCATGTATCAACAATTATTCCAGTTCTTTCCACACAAAATAAAAGCTATCACTTCTGTACCACAGTTGTCAATGCTTCAATATAAAGGCTAGGCTGAAAGAGTTTCTCTCTCCTTCCAGGGTGAATGGAGTAATATGAATGTTACTATATGCCTGGTATTCAGTCTAGCCACAGTCAGATTGCCATCTAATTTTGAGAAAAGCAGATTTAGTTTTGTGAGAAGGAGTGCTCTCTGGCAGATACCATATTCCCTAGCTGTTACTGACAGCTTGCTCACAAACTGCACTTCAAGCATCATACACAACTAGGTTTTTCTCATAAGTGATCAGGAGACTATCAGAGGAGGAGGAAAGAGTTGCTTCATTGGAAGGACTTTGCTCAAAAGTGCCTAAATCTTTCTCTCCGCTTCCCCTGAAATTACTCATTTCACTTTTTAGTTTAAATGAGTATTTGCTTGGATATGGTCATTCTTTGCCCTCATCAGAGGGCAAATGAAAAGTTGCATACAAGTAACTATGTCAGTTGTGAGGCTGACATTTCATTAGTGTTGTCATATCTGTAAAAAATAGATGTAGTTATATGTAAATAATGAGTGGCATAGTTGTTCCTTGTCCCCTAAGGGAACACCTCTACCAGAACAAACCATATCTGAATACCAACATAACCATATCTCCAGTAAGGAGGATGTACTGCTTTGCAGCAGTCTTACATTAACTGGGGAAACTGGGAAGCAAGGGGAAGCATTGTGCAGTGGGGAAGCCTTTCGCCATCACAAGACTGAGACTAAGCACTGCACTGGGTAATATTGATGTTGCATCTCTTTTAAGCCATGCAACTGGTAAATCACAACTGGTCTTATACCACTTGAAAATAAGTGCAGGAGAATCCTTGAATTGTTTGTAAAACAATTCATAATAATGATTTTTTTAACCCAAGTGATTGCTGGTTTAAGTTAAATGGATACCTGCCATTCTTGAATTGCATTTGAAAGTGCCTGTCCTGGTGTCCTGGTTCCCCAGGCACAGCCCCATGGGCCAGCCATGCAGGCAGGCCATGAGTAGCCCCGAGTCAGCTGAGAGCTCCAATCAGGTCGGCTGACTCACAGGTGTATCCCATACCACCTAGCCATGCTCATTATAAAAGGAGGGAGCTCAGTGAGGATGGGTCTCCTTGTTGATGGTCTTCTGTTCCTGCTGCTGGCATCAAGAACCAGGCCGAGTAGAACCCTCTATGCTTTGTGTTGATTGTTATTCAAGTTTTGTTATTCTATTAAATCTGTTTATACTCCAAATCATGGGCCTTCTCATTTTTTTTTTCCCATGATTCTCTTTCTGTGCTGGGGAGGGAGCCTTGGGTGAGGTACTAACTGCTATGGTTTAGCCCTGAGTACTGGCTAAGCGTAGACAACTGGATAGATAAGCCAATGTTTGGCTTTTTTAGGCCACTGACAAAGATTTGTTTGGAAACCGCAGTAGGACATGATGCTTCTAAAAAACCAGAGAAATACAGATGTAGGATGTAGCACCAACCATCCACAGCATTCAGGCGAAGCACACAAACAACTGAGTAAACTGAGAAGCTATTTCGGAGCATATGCACCTGCAGCTGTAGGTATGTTGCTGTCTGGGTGGACCTGGAGACTGCTGACATAGCCAAGAGAGAAGAAAATACTGTTCTTTGGATTCAGCTCATCAGGAACTGAAGAAACTGGGAAGGCACAGATAACCTTAATTACCAGTGCCAGTTTAAGTCTTTATAGATAAGCTTTATGAACTGTCATTTTGCATGTTTCTCTAACTGTCTGTGCCTGTAGCCATACTTTTCTTCTATGGTGGATGGTTCTGATTCTCTTCTTGTGGTCCTGCAATTCTAATGTCTGCTGGTCCCATGATTTAGAGGTTGTATCTGCTGCCTGTGAAACTTGGAGATTACAGGATCTATCCTATACTGAAAGATGAATTTAGGAGGTAACTGGCCAACAGATTGATTGTTAAACAGCTATACACACCACTTTAGGTCAATGTTAATATAGTCAAGTGCTGATTGCTGTGGCTTTCCTTAGCCTCAGTCACTTATTTTAGTGCAATTCAGAGGCATTATGCAGTCTTCTAATGCCAATAACCAGAGGTTCTGAATGTAAAGACGTCACTGCTGTCTCAGATACCAGCAAATATTACATTTATAGCATGTGTCTCAGCAGAGTTTCATTTCTTCCCTACAATTATTTGAAGGCTGTAAGCCAACTCCAACACCCACAGTGAACTGATTTAAATAGATTTAAATCACCAAGCAGGAAATCTTGGTTTAAATAATAGATTTTATCTCTTTTTGCAGTTGTAAGTTATGCAAGTTAATTTTTGAAAGAAAAGTTAGCTTTCATGGGTTGGTAATCATTAGAACACCTTGATTTATAACAAGAGGTAGTATTCAATGAGGTCTTCTTGTTAACCAAAAGTATTTATATATGCATATTTATTATGATGATAAATTAAGAATCACTTCATCAGATTCTTAATTTTTTTATATTTTTAATTGGAAAATGAAGGATAGTTCATTTATTTATGGGACTTTTTTTCTTGTTTTTATGAATTGATATTTGAATGAAAAGTAAAATTCAATAAAAATTTCCCAAAATAACCTAATATTCTCTTTATTACTTAAGTAAACTACCTTAAGTGATATCTCATAAGAAAATTTTAAAAGACATGATCTTCTGAGTTTAAAAGTGAATATCTGGTTTGTTACTATTAATTGTTATCAGTCACTGAAGTAAGTCATAGACAAGAAGTTGCAGAGCTCATTGTACCCATTTTTATTTGTAGATTGGAGAAGGAAAAACAAGTCCTCTTTTTTCTTTTTTAACTTTCCTATGGTTTCTCAACTTGAAATGAACTTGTTGAATTGAACTAACTGAATAAAATGAGATGGTTAAATACTCTGTATGTACAAAGAGGCTACTGCTTCCAAACAAGGTTTTCTACTTCAGCAAATGTTTGTCCCAGGGAACCCACCTAGTTCATCTGACCAGAACTTCAGCAGTAACAATATGTTGCTGAATGTTATTTTAATAAATGAGTATTTATAGGCCTTGATATGAATTGTTTTAATTTCACATTTAATGCAAATAATTGATTTTTTAAGTGTTTATTTCATGTAATGTTGTTTAGTTTTTAAATGAATGGGGGTTTTGTCTGCTATGTCAGCTACTGGGGAGGGTAGAAAAGGCAGTGGCTTGTGTTCTGCATAGCTCCACTAATTTAACTCAAGTTATGCAGGTTGTGAATTGGCACTAAGTTTGTGCTCTGAAAAACAGCAAACTGCATTAAAATGACCTGGAAACCTCATTCTCCAGAAGGAGATTTTAAGTTCCAGCACTTACAGGGAAAGGGAACTGGCCACAGCTGCTCTGAGAGATTTTGGACCTTCGGTTTTTGCTATTCCAGGGTGATGTCCCAGGAGGAGAATGGGGCTTAAAGGGAGTGGCAGAAACTGCTCTGCTCTGAGTGAATACTATGTGCAGCAGGTTACCATGTGATCCTTAGCATTACATGCCCTCTAGGAGCAGTTGTCTTCCAGCTCATATTACCTACCATGGCATATATTCTGTATCACGAAGCACAAAGATGCTGTGCATCTCTGCTGCTGCATACAGCTTTGGACCAGGAGGGTGTCCCCATCTCCTTACTCCTTTTTAGACTCCAAATGGGGGCACATACACAGCACCTTCAAAAAGGAGAAACAAGAACTAATTCTCAGGGCTCTCTTCTGGAAAACTTGTTGCAGTTCTGATGAGGTGGGCTCTGGGGTCCTTGCCCAGCTCATAGAGCACTGGCCATAGCACTCCTTGTGGCTCATAAGCTTATCTTTCAAAACAGAAGAATTTACTCCATTGCTATCTGTGCATTTTGGACAGAGAAGCACTTTCTCAGGAAAGATCTAGAGAAACACTTCTTGATTGGCAGCCACAGCACATGAACACAACTAAGAACAATGTGTCACTAGTATTGCCTGGCCAGGAATTCCCTGAGCTGAGATATGCCATCTTCCGGCAGGAGCAGCATCTGGCATTGCTCCTGCTCAAGTTTTTTTTTTCCTCTGTATAACAGTATAAAGAAGAGGATAGAGGTCATAGTGGCAAATAACAGTTGAGGCATAGGGCATTTCCCAGGGAATTAATGGCTGGCTGGGGTTAATGGCCCTCCAGCTTGCTTTGGGACATCAACTCTCCCAGGTACTCATTAATCCCTAGGAATTGCCCTGTGACTCGGTTGTTATTGCTTAAGTAGGTAGTATGAATCAACAGTATTCTGCATCTGTTCTAGGTATTTAAGACAAGAATGTGCTTTTATTATGAAAATCTGCTGTATTTGCATCCAGAAACCTTAGTTCTCCCTCTTATATTGATCAAATGTACTGAAAAAGGATTCCTCATCAGTAAAGTGATGTCAGAGGCTGGCAGAGTACAGATGAAATGGCTCACCTCTTCATGCTAAGGTCTTTTCACTTTAGCTTTTCCACTCCCAGCATCCCATTTGAAGGTTGTTTTATACCTTCACCTGAGTGGATTTTAGAACATGGACAGTTCTTCACATTAACTAGTAGGAAGTCATTTAGCAGGTAGCTGAGTGTTGTGTTCTAGACAGGGGCTGCTGAACAAGATTCCCACTTACACCATCTGTCTGCTTTGTTGTTGGACAGGCCCAGAAGTGTTACAACATGAGCAGAAAACTCCTTTGAGAAAAGTCAGAAGGAAGATGAGGAGTGATGTGTCTCTCTGAACAAATGTCTTTGCTGCAAGAAAGGAAAATATCTGAATAGATATAATCAAGACTCTGAGTTGTTTGTAGAGCAGGCAATATATAGGTAGAAGAAAAGGACGTGATACATCTTCATTGGGAAAAACACCTTAAATTTTGGCTTTTCACCTGTCATTTATCACAATTGAGTTGTGCATTGCAGCGCATCCTGAGCTCCACTGTAAAATGCAGTCCCTTCTGCCTGAGGTAAGCTGAATTCAAAACCTTATATGTGCATATTCTAATTTTGGCATGCATAGATTCTGCATATAACTTCCCATGATATGAAATTCCATAACGTTGCTATGGAAGAGCTCTGATTTTATACTAGCCACATACACTGCTAAAATCAACATTTTCTTCCCCATCACTCTTATTTATAAGGAAATAGGTTCTAGCTGGATCTGTACCCATCCTTGTATGGATGGGTCCTAGTAAGTTCTGTAGGTTTGCTCAGAGACTGCTTATTTTGTCTCAGGTGTGGCATCTGCAGGCATCCCACCCCATCCCTGAGCTGGATAGCAGTACGCTTCAAAGGAACAAAACAGTGGAGCTGACTCACTCCCAGACCCAAGACTGACTGGCCTGATCTGAATGCGTGTCAAAAAGAATTCATAGGAGGCTGGTTATGCACAGATGGGTGCTCAAAAATGTGTTTGCAGACATGCTCTGAACCACCTCCAAAGTCCCATGCTGGGGCAAAAGACTGAGTGATGCAGATACCTGCTAAGTAAGAGCAAAAAGCAAATGCCAGGTCTACCTCCTTTTGAAAAGGATCTGGAAAATTTGTCCCTTCTTGTTCCCAGCACCCTGGGAACAGTTGCCCAGTGTTGTTCTCTCCAGCCAATTCCTTGCCTGCCTGAGCAGACAAGCTTCAGATCAAATAATTTTTTTCAATTTGTAGGCTGATCTAGGAGAACAGCATGGCTCGCTGTCATTTTTGACAGGGGCTCCAAGCCAGGCTCTGACAGCCTGGGTCTGGCTCACGGTTGTGTGCTGTACATTGCAGAAAGATCCTAAGACAGCGTTCCCTGTCCAGTGCCTCATGCCGTTTTTGTGGAGGGGCTGTAGGCAATCAGACCTCTGAGAATGCTATTCTTCAGGAGTTTCATGCACACTATTACCTGCATCATGATCCAGTCTCCCACCTCCACTAGCCCAATGCATTTTAAAACGTTCATGTGGGTTTCAAAAGCCTCGTATGACTTCTCTGATACTGTTACAGCCTACAGCAGGAGGGGGAGCTGGGAAAGGAGGAAAGTGAAGCCAGAGAAGTTACATATGCAGGAGGGAAGCTGAATTCTATGACAGAAATATTGGACATATATCCTACAAGAATTTATCTCACATACTGACAGCTTTGATATAAGTTCATGTCCTGGTTTCCCAGGAACAGACCCATGGCCAGCCATGCAGGCAGGCCACGAATAGCCAGCCCTGAGTCAGTGGGAGTTTCAGTCAGGGCAGCTGCCCCAAGCTGACCCACAGGTGTATCCCATACCACTGACACCAAGCTCATCATAAATGGAAGGAGTTTACTGAGAGTGGGGAGTTCTTTTTCCTGGGGTTCCTTCCTTTCAGCCTTCTGTTCCTGCTGCTGATCCTAAGGATGAGGCTGAGTACAACCTCGTATATGTTATGTTGGTGATTGTATTAGTTTTGTTATTTCATTAAATCTGTTTCTACTTCAACCCATGGGGCTTCTCCCTTTTTTTCCCTGGTTCCCCCTCTCATCTCGGGGAGGGGTCATCGGGTGGTAGAACAACTGCTGCAGTTTAGCTGCAGGTACAGGCTAAGCATAGACAGTCCATGGTCCCCCAAATTGAGATAGACAGGCTATTGCTGTTTATGCGGCCAAGCAGGACCACATCCCTATTACCATGTTTTTACATAGAGTGTTCATAAAAAACAATGTCTGGTGGACTCTGGGAAAACCAGAAATTTGGTACTGGTCTGTAGTTAACATATTCCTGTGCTTGCAGAAAATTTTATCCGTCATCTTGCTGGAAGTCCAGTGGTACCTTGTTTAATTTTTTGATATCACACTTTCACAGTGGGTCCATATGCTAAGGAGATCATCTTATTGTAAAAGAACTTTTCATTTTAAAAACAAACCCCAAAACAATCAGCAGTAATATCCCTAGCAGTTTCCACAGGCTCAGTGGTGGACTCGCCTTGAGTTTTGTGAAATTAACCGTTGTCCAGTTACACAGGCAGTAATCCTCCAAAGGACCTACTTATGGTTGCCTTTGAAGCTCTAGTAGATTCAATGACAAAACCCAGAGAAATGGTATCTTTTTCTGTGTTTCACTATGCATTTTAGTAAGTGTATAAGAAGTAACAACTCCTCTTGACCTTTTTCTTTTGAGGTTTGCACCTCTTGCTCTGTTGCTGTCATCTTTCACTTGTAAATGCACCAACATCTTACAAATCTCTGTGGTTTTGGAAAGGAAGAATATTCTTTGTGTGCTACCCTAATAAGCCTAGGTGAGCTGCTTGCTCTGCCTGTACCACGGGAGAATCCTTAGGGGCAAATGCATGGCTGTGATACAGGCCAGAACTTGACTGTAAATAGGGAAGGAGCTGGAGCACTTGAGAGGCAGCAGAGCAATATCTCCAAGTTGTTTCTTTGGCCCCTGCCTCTTGAAAGGCAGCACGGATGCCTGTGATTTTTGGGGACCCAGGATGCAAGGGAAGAAGCTGGGATCTGTAGCTGGCTCCTATTGGGCCTTTGGCAAGCTCCTCTGCTGGCTCCTTGGAACAGGCAATAGTAAGCAACGGTGCATGCTCCCTTTCTTTCAAAATCATCATTTCTTCATGAGGTGCAGGTAAAGGTAGGGCAGTATTATTTTCCCAAGCGTATTGCTCTGGGTAGGGACATCTTGCCTCCAGATCCTCTGTCTATGTGTAGAGGATCTCATGATGGCATATGCTATATGGAGTAAATATCAAATCCACAGCCTGTCTGCCAGCACAGTGGGCTCTTCCAGTCCACCTTATATTTTTCTGCAATAATATGGCTTTAATAGTTAAAAATGTGTGGTGTATGTGTTTTGAGGAGGCGATTCCAGGACAAAGCACAAAAGAAAGGCACTGGCTGCTAGCAGTTCACTGAATTTACCACTTTTCACCTCTAATCCCTTATATAAACACCAAAGCTTTAGCTTTTCTTTCATATCAGAACATGACTACTTGCATTTCTAAAAAATAAATTATTTAAAATTTCTCTGCAGTCAGCATTTTCACTAACTTAATAAAATATCGTTTTCTCTCGGCAAGTCTCAAATCAAAAGCTGTTTCTTTGCCCTGTACTCCTAAGCTCTAAGTTTTAAATAAAAATGAATGTTTTGAATTTGAAGGATTGTAGAGCTAAATTTTACTACAAGGCTTAGACCAACACAGACATGATTTTAATATCTGGAAATGTGTGGGTTTATTTTGTTAGTTACATAATGGCACATTATTAGCTATTCCATTTCTATGCTACAGTGGGATACATTTATGAAATTCCTTAGGGTCACCTGGAAAAAAACAAAACAATGGACTGAAATGTAATGTTTGGTGCCATAAACAGCAAATTAGTACACAGATCTGAATTTGATTGTTTAAAAAAAACCCCTCTTTAGAAGTATATTGAGTGAATATTGATGTTGTGTTTAAAACTTGTGCGCGTTGCCCCGACCCTGTGCTCGGGCTCACAGTGTCCTCCAAATACATGCTTTCATGTGGGGGAAAAAAAAGTCAAGGAGACAGATTTAGGTTTCTATTTATTTTTAAAAAGCTACAAAAATATGTTTCTATAGAAGCCATATGAATTTTATTCCTACATGGTCCCTTCCCAAGCATTGCCTGGGCTATAGACAAAGGGCTGTGTTGCTTAGCAACCCCTCTAAAGCTCATCAACACAGCCTTGGTATTAATATTTATCCCCCCCTAAAAAAATAGTCTTACTCTGAGATTTGAAATGGGATCTGTCCTCCCTCTCTTTTGTGCAATTAAAGTAATACTGCTCACTTTTTCCAGTTAGTGTTACTGGCTAAAGCAAACAATTTCTGCCAGGGAGGCCCAGCTCTTGGATAACCGACTGAAATAAAAGTTACCTCAGGGATGGATTTCTGTAGCAAGGTGTGACTTTTCCTATCAGCATTTTGTAAATTCTCTTTCTTCTAGATAATCTAATTATGTGCCATCTTCCCAGCCTTTTCTACTGAGTCCTCTCTCTCCCTGCCTGTACTGAATGGCTCCCTCCTGGCTATGCATTCCTCACTGCCTCCAGCAACTCCAGCTTTCTCGGTGAGGCGCTGTGGGGGCAGGAGGAATTCCCCTGCGGCCACCAAGGGCACCTGGACACCAGGGCAAGCGCTCAACAAACTCCTTCTCAGCTGGGGAGGGGCATAGGGTGGTAGAACAACTGCTACAGCTTAGCCCCGGGTACAGGCTGAACATAGGCAGGAACCAAGGAAGAGATCCTACTTGTCCACTATATGCTGCTCAATTGCACCTGTCTGGCTTTGAAATTGCTGAAAGGTTCTGTGTTTGCAAACCTTTCTATGTTAGAATGATCGCCCTCAGCATTCCCACATCCTGCTAGTTTTGAGTTAGCCAGTATTCTCAGCTTTTTTTTTTCACTTTGGTATTAAGCTTTTGCAATTGCTTCTCTAGAGTGGAGGAAGAGTTTCTCATCCCAAAGAAACAACAATACTTAACATGTGCAAAACGCTTTTCACCTTTCAATCAAACCCAGTTAACTAATTAATCCTTGTAAAATCCCTGGGAGGAAAGTGAACGTTATCTCGATTTTACACCTGGGGAAACTAAGGCAGAAAAGTGAATTGCTGAAGGCCAGTGAAGATTTAGTGCTGCAGTCAAGTTTATAAACACGGGAGTTTTCTGACTCCTGGTTCTGCACGCAGGCAACTAGACCAAGTCTTCAATGGATAAAACAGGCTACAGGCGTGACCTTCCCCTTGAAGCAATAGTGTTGCAGTGGGGTCTGCAGTGGGGCTGAGGCTCAAGGCTCGGGAGAGGCGAAGTAGGGGCAAGCACTGCCAGGCCCTTTTTCATTCCTGGTTCGAGCCCCAGTCCCTTTCTAACTGTGTTCTATCACTGCTCCAAAGATAAAATGAGCTGCGTAACACGTACAACAAGGGGAGCTGTGGAAGGTAGCAAGAGTTGAAAGGAGTTTTGTGGCAGCTACGGCAAATCAGGGCCTGTAATTTGGAAGCAGTGTGGAAGAAACGAGTGCTGCATCTCCTGCAAGAGAGTCTCTATACGGTGGGGGTATGATGTGCTATGCTTGTCATCCAGGGAAATAAATAAGAGTATTCTTCTGCCTATCTTATGGTTTTCCCATGTCGGGAGGAGGTGTGAGCAACTTTTCTGATGCATATTTTGTGCTGGTACTGTGCTCATTCTGCTTAAAACAGTTCCACTTGTTCCAGAATTACACTGAGCGAGCGAGCAGCCTCAGCCCAGTGCTAGACAAGGAGCCAGATTCTGGTATCAGTGACAATGGTGCAAACAGAGAATCTGCTTCAACTGCAGAGGAGCTGCTCAAGCTTGCTGCTGATGTATCTGAGCACTGGACTGGCCCAAAATATCTGTGTCTGGACCAGCTGAGAGGGGAAAATTAGAGCATCTTTGCAGCACACAGAAAAGGAACTTTGCTATGTCATCGGCCAGCACTGTGAAAGGCACTGCTCTAGGGAAGCTCTCACCGGTGCTTCCATCTTGCTATTAATAATGAGCATTCCTGCTTTTTCTGAAATGGATGATTGGTGACAGAGGAATTAACACTGCCACTCCAAACTCATCAAACCTTTCTTCTACGTAGGGGGTCCATGCCTTAAAACAAAACGAGCACCAAAAAACTTGCAAGTGACAATAATTTTTATTTCTGCACGGAAGCAAATTGTGCCAAGCATTTTGTGAGAGAAGGACAAGAGAGGACAATCCATCAGTGCAGAATACATCAATGTATTAAAAAAATACACGTAGTGGGGAAAGCTTTTAATTTGAATGATATCAGTGCCCACAAGCACGACAATAATTAAAGGTCTGCCAGCATGGCAATTATACATTCTGGTTTAGTGCATTTAATATCTCAGCTGCTTCAAATCACATCAGCCTGACGGCTGGCAAGCATGTTTCCACTCTGGATACAAATCAAACTTTCACACACCATTCTCAAGCTTCACTTTAAAGGTAGGACTTTTTTGCATCAGGACAGGACAGGCTGTCCTTTGTCCTTGCAGTTCTGTGATGCTGGTACATTTCTGGTGCCCAAGAAAGAGGAGAATAAATTATTCTCCTTAGGGTTGGACTGAAGTGATATCATACCCTACTTCAGAGCAGTTTTTCCAGTTCTCAGAACTTTCCTTCTCCCCTGGCAGTTGTACATTCTGTGAACTGGCTGGGATCCTCCCTCCCTTTTGGATTGTAATGAGGGTTAGCGAAAGGATGTAGTAGTCTCTCCCTCCTCTCCAGCCCCGGGCTGGTGGCTGACAGGACACATTGGGCTACATCGCATTCAGCTTGCTCTTGGTGGGCTTATTGCTAGACTGCAGCCATCTCTGATGGGGCAGGTGGACGACCAAGAGTTTTTCCTTTGTCTTCTGGTGCTTCCGTGCCGCGCTTATCCCGGCAGTGCCACAGGACCTCCTCAGGAAGCATAGCCCAGAGCAGTGCTGGCACAGAACCAAAGTGCATGGAAACAGATGATCGTTTTTGCAAATAGTAATTTACAACACTCCCAAAACCAAGCCAACTACTTCTTTTATTTTTGTTTTGTGGGGTGGGGGAGGGGAAAACAAGAGAGAGTAACAACTGATGTGACTAGCATCACCATGAATACTCTGCTTACATGTCTCCCACTTGCCTTCACTCTGCCTGCTTTCCCTTTCAGCCCATAACCTCAGGAGGGCAGGAGCTGTCTCTCACTGGGTGTTTATGCAGATCTGAGCACAATGGGGCCTTGATCCTCCCTGCATCCTTCTGATGCTACTGCAGTACAGCTGATGAGGAGGTTTTAGACCGAGATGGCTGCTAGCTTCAACTCATAAGAGATAGAAAGTGCCCTGCAGGTCAGGGGGGAGACGACACCTCCTGTGACCTTGGAAATATTAAGGAGTCGAACAATTAGCTGGCTGGAGCTTGGCAGGGAGAGTGCTGGATCTGAAGCCACCAAGTAGAAATGCGACCTTGTTAGGATTTAAAAGTGGAGAGTTCAAAGGGGTACAGGAGGGAGAGTGGGAGGTCAAATGAAGGATATAGATAGAGAGATACAAAGGTTAAAAAAAAATAAAAATCTGATGGCACTTCTCCTATCCAGTTTAGTATCTGCTGTTGTGCCAGCTTAGTCTCTTGGAAATCACATTTGAGCAGTTTTTCCCCTCTTAAGAAACATGGTAAAAAATGGTGCATGCACTCCTAGACTATTTCAAATGCAAGGTAAAGTAAGCATTTCAGGCAAATGTTTCACTGTGTATTTGCAGTGGACCAGGAGGGGATGCAACACAGGTTCATATCATGTCAGCTGAGGGGCAGGAACACTATTTTAGTGCTCAGAGTGCTTTCTTAGGCTGTGCTAATTTGATCACTTGGGGCACCTTTGTTTTGAGGGTGCTGTTGTGTGTGGATTCACTCCTCCCAGAGGAGGTGTGAGTTCATACTGCAGCCTTTCCTTCTGTGAGGGCTTTAATAGAGCTCGCTCTGTCTGCCCCATTGCATACACATTTTGGAGGTTGACTAAAGCCTTTCATACCCTGTCAAAGTGTTCAAAAGTTATTAGGAACAGGTGTCTACCTTGACAATTTAGTGTGCTGGAAGGGTTCTTAGTGTAATTCTCCTTGTGTCCTTACTTGGGGTCTTGCAGTTGCACTCAAGCACCCATCTGGTCACAGCAGTGACCAGCTCAGGGCCAATCCCCACCTGTTGGACCCAAGGCTGGAGTCACGCAGCGTCATGCCACCCAGGGTGCTCCACTTGCAGAGCAGACAGGAGCTCTTCCCACTGTTAGCGCTCTGAATCTGTGGTACATTGTACCATGGGCTGTACTGGTTCAGACTTCATGGCTGGTAAAGACATGAAGCAGACATGTGGTTTTGGAACTGTAATGGAAGGCAGCAAAATGAACTACAGTCCTTCCCACTTCGCATGACTCCAGTTGGTTATGTCGATGTGCCCACAGAGCATTTGAAATCAGGTAAGCCTCGTCTTCAGAAGGCACAAATCTAAAACCAACACCAGCCTCAGTCAAGTGCTGTTGGCTAGATGCAGTTGTTAGCTGTAGTGAATAGCTTGAAACAGGATCAGTTTTAGTGACTATGTTGTTAATTTTAATAAGAGTTTTGCTTTACACTGATCCCCTTAATGGTTAGTTTAAATATCTCTGTCTGCTGTTCATTGGTGACTGCGCTGTCAGCCTGACTACATCCTGCCAACGTGGCACTGGCTCCACGCAGGATGCCCTGCCTAGCACAGTCGAGTGCAGGCAGGCTTTTACAGAGAGCTGCAGTCTGAAAGGAAACCAGATCAAACACAGTTTCATTTGTGTTGTGCCCCTCACCCACAGGATCCTGCTACTCAAACCTGGGCAGTGTTTTCAGTTATTGCTGTTCTCCAGTGTTGCGTCACACTGGCCCAGGCTCATACTTCATAGAATCACAGAATGGTTTGGGTTGGAAGGGACCTTAAAGATCATCTAGTTCCAACCCCCCTGCCATGGGCAGGGACACCTCCCACTAGACCAGGTTGCTCAAAGCCCTGTCCAGCCCTCTGATCATCTTTGTGGCCCTCCTCTGGACTCTCTCCAACAGGTCCATGTCCTTATGTTGGGGGATCCAGAGCTGAACACAGTACTCCAGGTGGGGTCTCATGAGAGCAGAGTAGAGGGGAAGAATCACCTCCCTCGACCTCCTACTCCTTTCCATTCCTTACTTGCATCCAGCATGCTGGGAGCTACCTGCTGGCTTTGGTATGTTGGAGATACTCTGAGCTTTCCATGAGGCCTGCTCCTTTTCCACAGCATCCATCTCTCACTGTGCAGGCTCTGATGGAAGTGCCTGTTTCCCAGCGCTGCCTGTTGGCTGCAGGAGCACAGATAGATTGCTAGTTAGTATCTGGGGACAGCCAAGTGTGAAACTTGATTTGGGGAAATGTGTCCGAAGCCAGTGTTTGGATCAGAGCACATGGAAGAGGCTGTCTAGTAAAAAAACTTCAAGCACAGGAAATAAGTTGGAGACAATTTGGCCTAACAGCAGCTAGATGATGCTAACTGGAAATAGGCCAAATCCTACTCTATCTGCCCTCTTGTAAGGGTTTTGACAAGATGCTACCCCATAACCATGGCTGCTGTAGCTGTGTGGACATCCAAATGGCTTTGGAGACAGTACCATATTCCTTTGTCCTGCCAAACATGTCTCTGCTCTGCAGCCACTCTCTGTAATGAAACTTTTTTCTGCCAGTCCTCTGAGGTCAGAGTAGTCCCACCAGTGGGCAGCATCCTCAAACACAGCATAATGCAAACACAGGGTACAGCGGGAAATAAACACCAGGTCCTGTCATTGCCCGACAGCCTCCTGATGCATCCCATGCCAGTGTTTATGAGCGTGGTGTCCTGGCCAGGACAGCTCTGCTTGGGGGAGAGGAAACCTGTGGTGGACTCTTACATTTGGCAAAGCCTGAGCCCACAGGGATGATGCAGACATGCTCCATCAGTGTCCCTCAATTTCTCAACCACATGACTTAGGTCCTCTGGACCAACAGAAGTGTCAGCGACCTCCAAAACCTCCCTCAGAACAGGGTTTATCACTGAGGAGGAACTAGAGTATAAGACAAATGGCATGGGAGGAGATTTATGCCAAAAGGAGGAACCAAAAGAGCAGCCTGAGAGAGGATCACAGCAGCAAAAGCAATAATGCAACTTTTTTGCTACAAAATAAAAAAAAAAAAAAAGGAGTTAGATTGACATGTAGATATCACTGCTGGCAGATATGGTTTCCGTATCTTTCAGCATTTGAATATTACATTTACTTATACCCAGCATCAGAGCCAGGCTGTTAGAGGAAATACAAGAGGTTGGAGAAACTGGAAGATGCAGATTCCTCTGGTTCCTGGATGGTATAGGGATTTTTATACTCCCGTTAGACATATAATAGAGCAACTCTCAGGCCAGGGCATGCCCATCCCTGTCTGGTCTATGTCTCCCCACAGAACATCAAAGTTCCCCAATAGCTTCCCGCTCTCCAGGATAAAAGAGGTGACAGATGCACACAGACATTTTTGAAATAGTATACCTATGTCATCCCAGTTCATTTTTACTCCTGGAGCTGCTGATACCCAAATTTGATCTTTCGGAGTAGCAGGACGTGAATGGAGCAACATAGCCAGATGTTCTACTCTTGAGAAATGTTTGGGGAGCTACAGAAAAGGAAATGTAAAGCCCAGTAAATCTTACCTGAATGCCAGGATCAAAATCACATCAGGACACCACATTTGTGAATTACATGCTTGTGATCACAGACTAACTTCCATTATTTTAAATGTAATGGTGAAGCCAAAGGGCAGCATAGCAGATGAATGGGAAATTGATCATCTCTTCTGGACAGATCCCACTATTTTCTGAAATCTATGTGCATGGCCCAGATAGTACAGTGATAAATGCTTTGGAGACATTTATATGTTAGATTAGACTTGTGTTGTTTAGGGCCCAGTGGTTGAATTCTGGAACTATGCCTTTGGAGTTTATGACTTGCACTGAGCTTTTTGACCAGCACAGTTTATTCTTTTTTAAGGGATTTTGCTCCAATAGCTCTAAAAGCAAGCAGTCTTAAAAGTTAACAGATTAAGATTTTGTGGCACAGATTGTTTTTATTTCTTAAATCCCTTTTTTATTTCTAAAGGTCACTAAATAAAAATTCAAATCAACTAAGATCACTTTCCTATCAGACAGGCATATACAAATATTTGATACACAAGTTAAAGTACACAAGCACTGTCTTTAGATCAGCCTCTTCATGCTTAAACCTATATAACCTAGAACTCTGTTTCATAGCAATGCTTGAAAAAACACTCCAGATTTGTTTTTTCACAGATTAGCAGCAAGCTTACACCAAAGTCCAGACCTTTGAAAGAGGCTCTCCAGGCCAACTTTCATCCAACTGTACCCAAGATTAAAATAGTATTTGCTACCTCCTTGAGGACCTCTTGTACCTTTTCTCCCACGTGGCTGAAAAGCTTCCCAGTCAGTGGTGTGGCAGGTTTGGCAGAGGTGAAACAAAACCCTCTCCAACCAACCCTAGGCTTCACTCTTTTTTAAGATTCCCCCTATGCCAGACTACCAAAATAGGGAAGAAGAGCCAGGTGAGCACTAGCCTTACAAGGAGAGAAATTGCTGCAGCTGTAGTTTTCTCCCAGTGAAGCATTCACACACCCTAGGTTGGCTTTCCTCTCTCATTAAGGTAATTGGCTCTGCTAATAGGTCTTGGCTCTGGATTTTAAGGTCTTGTTTCTGGTTCAACCCCCACACCAACCATACCTTCATCTTTACTGGGAAGTGTGTGCCTTCCTTTTGCATCAGACTCTCCCCTCTCAGCTCCTCTGGTTTTATAGCGTCTTCTCCAACAGCAAAGATTTATCGGAAGCATGGGAGCTGCCATGCTCCAGGTTCACTGCGGTGCAGAGTGCACTGCTAAAGGCATGCAGGGTGCTCGGTGTGAGCTGCACGGCAATTTACAAGGAACCACATGTTCTCCAGGCAGTGGTAAAGGAGAAACTGCAGCACAAGACTGTGGTTCAAAAATAGCAAACAAGATGTCTTTTCTTCAGTGACAAAAAGAGAGAAATAACTGCCTGGCTAGCCTCAGACCAGAAACCAGAATCATATAGACAAATTCATCCAGTCTTGAAAGAAGGGTGCTTTGGTTCAGAGGAGTGGCTGTCTTACTCGGTTCACGAGAGACATACAGCATTTTGGGACCCACCTCCCAGCTAGAGAGCTAGATGAACTGCCAAGACTCTTGTGGGAATACTTGTGCTAAAGCAATATAAAAATCTAATCCTCAAATTCCTGACATTTTATTGGATTATGGCACCATTACTGTGTAGATTAAAAAGCATTTGTTACCTTTATTGTTTATTTTATGGGCTAGATTAATGTCACTATGTCAGTTATTTTGCCAAATTGAACTGTCAGTTCAAAACTTCAAAACAGGCATGTGAAAAATGTCCATTAGAGTATTTTCTATCTAAGATTAAGGTCTACCTTATCATCCAGGGTTAATTTAGGACCATTAATGATGCATGGGTTGGACATAAGTTTTCAGGCATGTATTATTTTATTACCTGATCACATAATTAAAATGTTACTTATCAAGGGACAAATTTTAATGAAGTTAAAAGCACCTTGATGACATATTATTATTTGACCTGGTATATAAGAGGATTATTTCTTGCCTGTTACTGATTGAGTTTCTTTGACAGCATGAAAATAGCTGGTTTTCAATTAGGTTTTTCTTCAGAGAGGGGGCAAAGCCATACACTACATCCTTCTTATTACCTCCAACACCCCTTCTCACTGAGGTACACTGAGAAGACCCTCTGTTTTTACACTTTGAGCTCATCAGTTTATGCAGCTGCTAAAGAAAGGGTAAATGTTGTTAGCCTGCAACAAAATGTATGAAAAGAGGGACAGGAGGAGAAGGCTATAATTATAATGATATCTGCTGAAGGTCACTCAACTTGAGCTTGGTTCAGCTGGGACTGAAGTAACTGACTTAGGAGACAATAGAAATATGTAAATTTCAACAAAGTGACAGCTAGGAGCATAACAGACTAACCAACAACATACTTTTGAAGTATGTAAATACCACTGGAAAGAGGTGAATCTGGCATGGTGCAAGATGCTCTAGTGAAGGAAAATGGAGAGGAACTATCAGGTGCTTCCCGCTGGCACCACCGAGGCAGCCGATGAGTGGGACTGGGTGGGAAAGGGTTTGCTGCTGCTTAGGTAGTCACAAACTGGATGGATCATTGCCATTCTAGATTCTGAAGTCCAGCAATAAGTTTTATTCAGGTACATGCTCAAAGCATTCATTGTGAGTTTACTCTAAAAGAGAACATGACATAATTCACCAGGATTTCACCAGTATTGTTAATGTTCAGCCAGCTTGCTTGCAGCAGTAGCAGGCTGTGCTAGATGCTTTCTAGTATCTAGAAGCTAGATGAGGCAAGAAGAGATGGGGCAGATACTTATAGCAATGCATATTCCTACACCCCATTCTTAGACTCATCGTGGCTGAGGTCGCTCACAGCTTCTTCTGAAGATGCTAATAAGAATTCATTGGTTATTATGAAAGGAACCGAGATCAACATATAATTATGTTTTAGGGTGAAACAGGAACTGTAGAGTTAATTCTAAGGAGGCAAAATGTAAGACTAGCAACAACAAGAAAAAATTCCCTCTGGTGAGTCCTGCTAAGTTTCAAGATGGTCTCTGAAGAGTTGAAATTCGGAAGATGGAGTAGATTATCTAACGCTCTCTTTTATCTCAGTTTATGATCTTGAAACCAGACAGACTGTATTACAGTTACATAGCCTCTAAATTACAAAGATGTACATTATACCAGTCTGGTCCACTTTAGAAAGGAATGAATATAGCAACTTTGACCAGCCTTAAATGAGATAAGGCATTAAATACTGCTGTTGCTGCCTTCAGTCTCATAGCAGTGGTGGGTTCTGTTTGAAACTACCATCGTACCCCTGACTGGATGTACATCCTTTTTAAGAGGTGCAGGAATAACCCTGGCTTTTGCCCGAAGACCAGTGGTTCCAAGAGTTTTGTTTCTTTGGTAGGTGGAGCATCACAGTGGGAGATCATGTAAAAAAAAATCATTTGCAGTGTTGTGAGTACTTCTGTGTCTATCTGACGCAGTGGGAACAGCATAAATTCAGAAATTTTCTGTGTTTATTTTGGATCAGAGTTCAGCCTGAGGGTGAGCGCTACCTCAATCTGACATATTCTGGAACTTGCAGGAAAAGCCCTGTCCACCGGATCGCCCAGCCTTCAGGACAGTTCAGCCCCCTGGGGCCCTAAGAAGGGGCTGTCACGCTGAATATCTCCTGCTCCTCCCAACCTCATGAAAGCAGAGAGTCCTCTAAGCCTCAGTGGTGTGGCACCCATGTGACAGGCACTGCAACAGTTTCTCACTGCCAGGTAAAATGTACCCAGGATGACGGAGGAGCAGTGAAGGAGTGGGAACACACTGCTGCAGGATGCTCTGAGCTCTGGTAACTCCCAGGGTGCTGCAGGCTGTGTTCAGCTCAAACCAGCTTATTGCTCCAACCCAGGAGCCCAGTGTAGCCCCTTGTCTGCTGCTGTCAGGCAGAAGCACTGCAGCCTCCAAGATCGTCTGACTCTTGGCCACAGACATGAAATCCCTCTGCCTGGCTGCTCACAAAGGTTTGGTGGGCTGCGGCTGGCAGCAAGCCAGGCTTCCCCTCTGCTCACCTGCCCCGCTTTGACCTCATCTAGACTAAGCACAAGCTATTTTGCTTCTATGTGTCTCCTCTGGTCACATAATCTGGCAAAATGTGGATGCTGTGTTATCCACAGTGATACAAAGTTTGATAAAAGACCTCACCCGGTGTTCCAGTTCCTTTCAGAGCCCTGAGACCTATATTGTGCAAAAAGAGCAAGGGCAGGGAACCACCTACAGCCACTTATTACACATTATGGATTTCTTTCCATTGTGAAAAACACTTCCTTTTGCAAAAAAACACCTTCTATCTCCTCCCTCACAGCTATTGATTCCATAGACCAAAACAATAACGTGCACCTTGCTGCAGTGAACTTATGAATGTCTAATTTTGAACGGGAAATGTCAGACACCTCCACTCACAGGCAGGACTTTGAACTGGAATGTATATCCTGTCTCTTCATCCAAGGTTTCCTGCAGGGGTACATTTACTCCCTCCAAAATCCGCTATTAATTTAAGCATTGTTAATGATACCCAACCTCTTGCTGGAAGAGAGAGGAGGATGCAATTGTCCATTTTGATTCCCAGGAGGTCCTTGAATGGCTGTGACAAGCACCAATAGTGGGACTTAGATAAAAAGAGAAGTTGCTAACTTTGTCCCAGTGAATCACAGTTATAATTTCCTTGAAAGATGAAAAGATGGTTAAACTGACTGGGAATACAAAGCAACTCTCCTCAGATTGAACTGAATCATCTTTGCCCATTTCAACTGTATTGTTCCTTTTCTTATTTATGTCTGGTAGAGCCCTAGCATTTCTTGCAAGTAGATTACTCTCAAACCTGTGCCTTAAGTGGCACAGATGCTCATTTTTACGAGCTTTAGGTGCATTGAGAACCTGATCCTTGATGTGTAGTCCTGGTTTCCCAGGAAGAGAGCCATAGGCCAGCCATGGCAGGCAGGCCATGAGTAGCCCTGAGTCAGCTGGGAGTTTCAGTCAGGGCAGCTGCCCCATGATGACCCACAGGTGTATCCCATACCACTGACATCAAGCTCATCATAAATGGAGGGAGTTCAGTAAGGGTGGGGTTCTTTTTTTGGGCTCCTCTGTCTTGGCCTTCTGCTCCTGCTGATGATCCTAAGGATGAGGCTGAGTATAACCTTGTATATGTTATGTTGGTGATTGTATCAGTTTTGTTATTTCATTAAATCTGTTTCTACTTCAACCCATGGGGCTTCTCCCTTTTTTCCCTCATTCCCCTTCTCAGCTGGGGAGAGGTCATCAGGTGGTAGAACAACTGCTGCAGTTTAGCCCCAGGTACAGGCTAAATGTAGACATGCATAAAGATGCAGAGGTGCCTAGTGGCATTTTTCTCAAATGTCCAAGGTTACAGATCCTCCTGGACTATCATTTCCAATATATGAAAACCAAACTGCTAGTAAGATTCTGACCATAGTTGCTCTCATAGCGGGCTGTACCATTTATGAGAAAGTTTCTATAAAATTATATTCTTATTACACATTACTAGGTAAGTGTGGATTTTGACCCATTTAAAATACCAAGATTCCTGTCAGAAAATAAACTCCCCCAAATTACAGGGTTTTACAATAGGACTGCCATGTTTGTGGGAAGGGACAAATTTCCTCTTGACAGCTTCAACAATTCTTAATTTTTAATGATTAGGAGCTTTTAACAGAGTATATTTAAAAAAAAAAAAAATAAATTTTGGATTCGCTGATGCTTTCTATCTATTTTCAGCTTCAGACAAAGGCATTCTTGGAGTGGCAGCTTTCAGCCATGTAGGATGTAGCAACAGAGGATGCTGACAGGGGAAATTGCCAGTGTAGGAAATTATCTTTCCCCAAGAAGAGGCATCTAAGAAGTTCATGTTGTGGGTCTTTGCAATAGTAGAGTAAGAGAAGACTTGCACTGGGATAGAGAAATTAAATGAGAGCTTAAAAGAAACAGGCTTAAGGGCTGTTCTTGGAGTGCTGAGAAAAATTGTGGCCTCAGAATTAAGGGCCTAAGAAATTGTTAGGCAAGAGCTTGAAAAAAAGCAGGAGAAAATGGGGTAAGATGTTGATGCAGGGGTGTGACTTGTTTTAACTATTAGGGAGGTAAAATGTGGGTGGTATTCCTGGGATAAGATGTACTTCAAGTCAGAAAAATCCAGTACAGTGTGAGATTGGAACCTGTAATAGGTTTTATGTTCCCATGAAAGACTCATGATCAGGGCAAACAGCTGTAGCCTGTCTTAATTCACAGATAATTTCTTTGTGTTTAATTGCTTATTTCACTATTTGAAGACACAATTTATTTCACTGGTATTTGTATGGGATTGTCACTGTGTTGAAAAGTTGTGTGGATATCCAGGAGAAGGTTGTATGTGCATGCTGTGTTTATGGGTAGGTACACGTATCTGGATTAATTTTGTTCTCATGTAGACTTAATTCAGAATACATCAGAGGAGGACATTATTCAGCAACTAATAGATGTTATACCATCAACATATTCTAATGGGCTGATTAGCAATTTTATTGTATTCAATTTGCACCATGGCAATTCTGTGTCAGGTAGAAGAGCTATCAAAATGAAAAACTGCGTTAAAATTAGAAACCAATAGTCCAACTTTCAGTCTGAATGAGCTTCCTGGTGAAATGATGAAGTGCAGTTATCCATGAGTCTGCCCGGGATACCTGGTAAAAATGGGCTATGGCAATCCTTAGATAAAGGTGGAGAAATTAGTTGCTTATGCTTTTTTAAACACAAAATCAGTAAATATGTCACTAGGGTTTTAGGGTATCTTTTTTTAATCCTCTCTATTCCCTCATGAGAATAGCACTGAAGAGTCACAACCCTGCATATTTCTGTCTGGAGGACCTTTTGTCCTGCATTCAAAAACTGCCTGGTTTGTCTACTGCTTTCTAAAATACAGGGATGGAAGCAAGAGCTTGTTGTCCTTTGCCTATCATTTTCACACCTATAAAACAGCCACCTCCTCACTCACTGGCAAAAAAAAAATATATATATATACTGAAAATATAGCCAAACTGTCCTTTCTTTAAGAGCATTAGTTCTCCTGTCACTGGGAGAGACCTTAAGATTTTTCATGTATTCTGCTCAGTCCTTCATAAAGCCTGGGCAGAGGCAAAGCTTCTGCCTGAAAGCTGGCTTGAGTCTTGAAGGGAATGGGTAACACCACATTTGTACACCCAAACATGGGAGGGAAGAGGCTTCCCTCCTGAACATCTCCAGAGCCCCAGTGGTGTTGTTGGACCTCACAGCACAGTGGCTTCTGGGGTGAGGCTGGTCTAAGGGGACTTCCCTGTTCCCATGTCCTCACAGCTTGCTTCCACCTTGTTTGCACCAGCACAACTGACTGTGAAGCTGCACTTTGACATCTTGGATCACTGCAATCCCATTAAAAATAGCCCTCCCAAAGAGAAGCAAGAAGATGGATTTGCAGCAGGTGCAGATCCTACTGCCATCCCTGCCCTTCTCTCTCTTGGGTGAAGCATCTTGTCCCCTAGCAGAGGCACTGACAAGTCTCTGTGGCTGTGGCACTGCCAGCCCCAGGTGCTAAGGCAAACAAAAAATTGACTGCAGCTTAAACCAGTGCTCAAGCTGTAAACTCAGAATGCAACTTAGCTGTCAGCTTAGATGAACTAATGACTAACAGACTAATGAAAGGGAGAGTGCTCACTTCTCCTAGCCATGTACTCCTGCCACCTCATTGCAAGGCAGGACAGGTTGTCTTGCTGACCTGGTGAAAAAGGATCTTTTTCTCCTTTTGCCAGGTGAGCTTTCAGCTCCATCAGTGCATGGCTCCCACTCCCTGTGCAGATGCAGGGTCGGCAGCACCTGTGAGGGGCATAGGGGCACTGGGAACACGCAGCCTTTGAGCAGGAATGTGATCTTAGGTGCAATTGCAGAGCTGTGCCTTGAGAAAGTTGTCCCAGGTTAGTGGTAGAGTCTCCATTTCTGGAGGTGTGTAAGAGTCATGTTGACATAGTGCTCAGGGATATGGTATAGTCAATGATTGTCAGTATTAGGTTAATGGTTGGACTTGATGATCTTAGAGGTCTTTTCCAACCTAGGCAATTCTGTGATTCTGAGAGGACACCCAGCCCACTCAGCAAGTTTCCCTGAGTGACGGTGACTGCCAGCCAAAGACCATGGCAGATGCCTGGGACAGGAACTGCCTCGGTCCTGGCCATTAAGCCCACTGGGTGTGCTGAGGCAGACACCCAGGCGCACAAATAAGCACTCGTGAGGCTGGGGAGGGGTGTTTGTGTAACCGAAATTTTTTCACCCTATGTTTCTGCAAACTCATACTCTTTTGGCACTTTATCTCGTAACGGTGGTGGAAGAGTATCCTACTTGACACAGCTGTGATGTCTAGGAATAAAAAGCTTTTGGAACTGATGCCTGGATTAGCCCTGCTGAGCCAGGCTCCCTGCATCTGCTGAAGGCAGTGTGAAATGCTGCCCAGCGTGAGTGGTGCTGCTTTACGTCCCCTTAGCAAATCGCAGTAGAGAGTGCAGTTCAGTGAAGTATCTGGTCCTCCGTGCTCGGGAAGGCCTCAGATTAAGAGGAAAGTGGCATGTCTGAGCACAGAGGGTCCTATTACAGTCCTATTTCTGCAAAAGAGGCTAAACTGACTGACTAAAGCAGAAGCTGCAACAAACTACAGGACAAGTTCTGTGAGCAGAAGTACACTGAACATCATGTGATATCCTTTTAAATCTTATTTGGAACTAAAATATCCTTTTTTTTTTTTTCCCCCTCCTGGTGAAAAACAGGTTCTATTGTTACTTAAATAGCATATATTTCTGAAATAGCCTTTTAATGCTGAGCTGTTTTTCTTTAGGGCCTTGAATATATGCAAATTAAAATGAAGAAAAGAGCTGAAGTATAAAGGAAGCACAGTAGTCTGGAAAAAACAGAGGGGCGAGTGACTGTAAAGATCAACTGGCAAAGCAAGCTTATTAGGCTTTTGGGGGAGGGAGCAGGGGTTATTAAATGCCTAGTGTCCCATCCTGTGTGAATATAACTGATTTATTACAGCGGCTCTGCAGAAGTCAGAATATGTGAAAGAAGCAACCTCCACTGAGATAAGTGATACAAATCAAAATATTTCTATTCCCTCAGCTATGATGCCATCCAACTCCAAAAGCTCTGTTTAAATATGAATGGCATCCTGTTTATGTGCATATTAACAACATGTATACCCGTAAAGGCTTGCCGAAATGCAAATATTGCTCTGCACGTGAGTCTCTCCCACTGAGGCTGCCTAGAAAAATAGCATTGGGACACAAATTGGTGACAATAAGTACAGCTGAAGCCAATAATGAGGTAAAATACATATGCATGTGTGAGGGGTGTAAAACTTTGGCTCCGAATTGTGTGCCTCTTAGTGTCTGGTGATAACAATTCCCTAGTGCCTCTGCCACTCTGTCCTTGGTTGCACATGTGATGGGGGATCCCTCCTTCTGCTTCCAGCACCTCTGATGAGTGTCCATTTTACATGAGAGAGGCTGCCAGAGCAGATGGGCTAGGAATGGCTTTGTTGCACATGCGCAGGTTTAAACAAATACAATGATTATGCTGAAATTTGCTTAAAATGAAAATGCCACTGAAATGTAGGAAAGGGTACACAAATGGAAAGCCTGCACTGCAGTATTAAGTGGATACATCCTGTCTGATCAATGAATGCATTAGTGCTGCCCAGTTTACAGCAATAATGTATGCACATGCTTTAAAGGAAGAGCTCAAGGAGAATTCCTAGTATAGAAGTTCATGGGTTTATGTGCTTAGTTATTTCTGCTACGTTATCACTGGCAGGGTCATAGAAGGTCCCCAGGACACTTCTGCACATAGGGTGTGTTTTTTCCAGCTCGTCTGCTGTTCTAGTCTAGTGTCCCTAGCTGCGCTGGAAATTCTGACTAGGTAGATTTTGTTCCAGCCAAGAGCTCTTGAAAACCTAATTTGTGAACATTCATTCAGAGAAAACCTTGAAGATTTGCCTATGCATGTTTTTCACCAGCATTTGCACAAGGGATATCACTGAGTTTGCCAGAATGCTGGTGGAAAACACAAGCCTTGCAAGAGCTCATGTGAAAGTGTCTGCATGCAACTTCAGAGGAGGTCTTTTCCTTCCCCTAATCACTTTTGCTGGTTTTGCCATAGATAGAGTAGAAAGTGATTCTCAGCGAACATGCTCGACAGGAGATTTCTTCCTGTCACATATCTCTGAATTCTCACCACCTCCCAAACTGCAGCATATGACTAGTCCTATGCCTTCCTGCCAAGTTTCTGCTAAAATTCACCCAGCCTTCAGAAACCAGGTTGGAAACAGGTCATTAAACGACTTTCATAAGGGTAAGAAAAGTGTTGTGCTTTTTGATTTAGTTGGAGAATAGTTCACCAAGAGAAAGTCATCTGAGTGACATTTCCCTGGAGAACTCCCAAAAATCACTTCTGAGCATGGGTAATCTCAGCCAGAAAGCTGAACCTCTGAAAAGCTGGGAGCTTTTTGTATAAAGAGGGAAATTACACTCTTTGCGATTTAAACTTCATCGGTTACAAGCCAAACTAGTTACAGAGGATACAAACAGATGCAACACTTTTTAATTAGTCTTAGTCTGGGTCAGTTCATATTTGGTCTCAGTACCACAGGCCATTGTCTCACCTGCGGTGAGGAATCTTTTGGTCTTTGCAGTGACATGAATCTTTTGGCTGTAACTTTTATGGTTTACCTCTGAAATTTTAGTGAACTGGGAATTAGGGATTTTGGTTGGTTTTTTTCCCCTTGTGTTATGATTGTACTACCTTGCACTCAGGAAACTTCTAAATTGTGCGTATCACCTGAAAACAGAATTAACTATATGATTTATCATGGGGATTTGACTGTCACTTTGATAAAAGAGATATTAAGCTCTTCCAGGCTGTAGAACTGAGAGGGTCTGGTGCATTAGCAGGTACAGAGTGCCACCCTTGCCTTCTTCCACAGTGTTTTTCTACTTGACCTCCAAAAGCTCTGACCAAGTGCTGTGAATCAGGCAAAATGCCCATGCAGCTGAATGGGAGTTTTGCTCAAGTAAAAATGGCAGGATCAAGCATCAGAAATTATGCAGGCCAATGCTACCTGTGATTCAGAGGTATGTCCAGCTGTAACGGGGCCAGATACTATAGTTAAGATGCCTCCTTGTAAAGAGACATATGCAGGGCTACCTTTACCCTGGAGGCCACGTGATGCAGGTATTTTCTTTATTCTCATATACCTACGCTTCATAACCCTGCCATATCCTGTACCTTACACATAATGTAGTAGCTTGTCTATATGGTGTTTCTCCTTGTGCAGAAAGAGTCAGCCCCTAGCAATTTATGGTAAACATGAATGCCCAGTGAGTAGCTCCTCAACTGGGGCTTTAAGAATGCAATAACACTGGGAGCATTTACTCTCTCTGTTGTTATCACAGATTGTGTTTAGGTGCTTTTCTCCTTGCCTAAGTATTTTGAGGGGTTTGTTGCAAAGCAGCAACAGGGCATGCGCAGGATTGCATAGTACCTGACACCACAGGGGTGCACAGGATGGGATGGGAGGCTAGATTTCAGCATATTTACCAAACACTGGTTAGCCTCAAGCAATGCAAAATGTGTCAGTATCCTGAGTCAGGTCCTTTTCCTGGCTAACTCATCTCATCTTCCACTTGTCCTTGCCCCACAGAGCCAATTTTGCTACTAGCCACACTCTGTATCCCCAAGGATGTACCCCCCTCTCTGAACACCTGGATCACCTCTTCACTCTGTTCTCCCATGTGCTGAGCAATACGTTTGGTGCCTTTTATAGGGATGGTGGCAAAAACAACAGCATTCTCTGCTCGCCAGCCTTGAACACCCACCAAGGACCAGAGCTGCAGCACCCTGCCCCTGTATGAGGCTGGGGTCTGGAGGTGTCCCACATTTATGGGCTGGGGGCAAAAGCTGTACTCATACCCAAAGATGAGCCCACCTGGTGAGGCAGAAGCTGGGCTACTGGTTCATCACAGTGGGGCCAGGATCCTGCACTTGCCTATTCTGACAACAGGAGATGCAAGCTTGAGTGAGTCAGCGCTCTTCAGGATGCGCAGAGCCTGCTTGATCAAGTGCTGCTGAATTAGGAGACAGCCACCTCTCATACTGCCACTATCATTACCATCCTGCCCAAAGCCTCACTAAATTCCCCAGCAGCCTGGCTGCATTCTTGGCCAGGAGCACAGCTGGTAACAGCTGCGATGAATCTGTCTCCAAACATGTATGAGACTTGCTCAGTGCGTCTATTTACAGCAAAGCCCTGCTCTGAGGTTTAGCTTCACTTATTTATTTATTATTTCCATAACTAGCAGTTTCTGATCAGTTTGAGTTTGCCGATTTCCTGCCACCGTGGGGTGGGGTTTTTTCAATTAAGATAAGCTTAAGTTCTTCAGGGCACTCGGCAAGAAAGATTTCTAGATTCCTTGGGAGAATGGACCTTTTCCAAACTTTTTCTCAAATTTTGATCATGGATGTGATTGGGCTTCTATTTATTAACCAGCAGGTACGGCTGGTGGGACACGGCGGTAGCACCATGATCCACATGCGTTGCTGTGGGTGGCTGTAAGGTGTGGCTGGAGCCATGCTGGCGTTGCACAGCAAAGTGCGGCATGCCTTGTGTCCTGCTTTGTTCCTGAATTCTCTGGAAGAAAGTAAACTTTCTTGCCACTGCATCTAGTTATTTGTATTGACTGCTTTCATGTGGCATTATCTCATCTCCTTCACTGTGACTCTATCCCAACTTGGGGTATGTTTAAAATTCTGAAAGCTGGAGTGATTTAATTACAGCTGTATAGACAGTAAATAAGAGCGTGCTCTTGATCACAACCCCTGCAGTTGGCATGATAAAAGAATTTCCATTACTCCTTTCTTTTCCATCTCAGGAAAGTCTGAATAAAATCTTTCACTCTCTTTGAATAGTTGTAATTAAATCAAGTGTAACTTTCAGGATTTTAACTGTACCCCAAGTTGGGGGGCAGTCTCTGCAGATAGCATTCTTCCCTCTGAAAGCTACTGTCATCAGATTAAGAAACAGCTTCTAAAAACCAAAATGATCAATATACACTGGCATAATTTCACTTTTCATGGAACAGCTATATGAAATATTGAATCTAATTGGCCCCTTGAAAACTGGTATTATACATTTGTGTCTAGGTTGTAATCAAGCCACATCTTCAGGTAACATGTTATGACTTTAAAGTCTCAACCCAGTTGTCAAATACCTGGTGAACATGCTATGATTAAGAAACAAGAAGTATTTATTTACTTTCATCTGAACACCTCTGCTTTCTCTGCTGCCTGTGTAATGTGCTCAAGAAATTCCAACTCAGCTATCAGTTTAACCCCTCAAATTTTAGGGTTAAAAGCTGTTTTCCAGTGGCTGCAAACTTCTGTAAAACAGTCTTCATTCAGCCTTTGGCTTTCCAGTATGTCAAGAGTTAAGGAGGTAGGAGCAGCCATCTGTGGGTGTGCTGGCCTCAAAGGTACCAGAATGCACACCTCTCCTGGTGATCCCACAGCACCTGTCAGGGGAGGCCCTCAGGACCCTGGATGTTTGTTTTCTCCTAAATATGAAGAAGCTGGGAAGAGCCTCCTGTTGTTGAGGGCTGTTGAGCAACTGCAGGTTCTGCCCTGCTTTGGAGGCTCTCTGCCTACCTCTGCCATGATTCATTCATTATCCCAACACAGGGTATTGTTACTGGGATTGCAGTATGGCTATACTATCTTTACTTTTTCATTAAACTAAACAAGTGAGACTCAAAAGATTTATTAGGATCCAAAAGGGGCATTACCCTTTTTTAGCCAATTTTCTTATCGTTGCCGTAAAAGTATGAGGAGATGCATTATAGGACTATAGTTCAAAACCGTGCCAGCAGAATAATTTAGACTTTGTCCAAAATTAAGAAATCCAAGATGTTATTTCTCCCAGAGATTTGATGGTATAATTTTATTTTCTTTTTCAACATGCCTAGGTAGCACCTTCTATAAACTGCTGTCAAGGAAACTCTTGAAACATTTTAGCTGTTATTAAACTTAATTTTAGAGGCAATTATCAAAGCATGATTAACACACGTAGAAGAGGGAGGGTATAGTGCAGAGCCAGGAGCTGGTGCTTCTTTTTCCCCAAATTACATGAATGCTGAGTCCTGGCCATGCAGGCATGTCCATGAACACCTTCATACCCAGGACCCTGCCAGCTTTCTTCTGTGGGGTCTCTTATGTGTGCTTAAGTGTCTGCAGGATTTGAGCTATGGTATGTAATGGTCCGATGGAGGGAAAGCACTGCTTGCTTCAGGTGTACTGGTAGGTAAAAACAACAGGCAGAAGAGAAGCAAACTCTACATGGGGCTGAAGCAGATGTCCCCTTAGCTCAACACTAAGAGAGCTGGAGTGGTAAAAACTGTGCTCGTTCCCTAAGCCAGCACTGCAGGCAGCTAGACGCTTTATCTCATTAGCAACACACATATTAATGCTTCTTTGAACTCAGGCAATGTGGAAAATGGAAACTGCATGTGGGCACCAAGCTGCCAAATGCACACAAGAAAGGTCTGCTCCTGCCCTCCTTGCCTGCATCCAGCCATGCTGTGGGCACAGAGGAGTTCTGGGCATGTCAGTTACCTGCCAATATTTGCTGCTGATATTGTCTGCAGGGGGGCAAGTTCACTGTGTACTCTTCAAACATCTGGGAACCATTTTGCCTTGCCAGCTGTGCATGGCCAGCCTCTGTGCATGGCCATGGCTGCTGCAGCCTGCCTGGGAAGCTGCTGGTGGCTCCACCAAGAGTAGGGACCAAGCCATGCAGCACCAACCTTAGCTGAAGAAAGGAGCAAAGAGGAGGGAGAATAAGCACCTTTGAAAAGCTGCTCTTACATGTGAGGAAAGAGATGATGATATTTCTAATGCTTCCTGTGCTGTTCACAGCCGTGTTTTAGTTTAAAGTTTTCAGTTAGGTAGGTAGAACAGTTACTCCCATCCTGGAGAAAAAAAAAAGAAAAAAAAAAAAATTAGTCTCAAACTTCATTTCAGCTCCAGCCTCAAAATGTTATCTTGTGTCAGCATGTGAATGACCAAAGCGTTATTTCTTGTCACAGTACTGGAAAGGCAGGAGGATGGCAAACTGAAATTCAGTTTCTAATTGCCAAAATGCTTTCCCTTTTACTTACCCTATTTTGACAATGGGTGTTTTATGTCAGCTGAAAGGAGTCTGAAAATACGTCAGCATCTTACTTTTTTTCTGCCCAGCTGACTGCATTGGCAAGTCAATTTATGAAGGCTAAATTATAAGCAGTAGACTAGAGATGGAAAAGTCTTTATTAGTTAAAATAGGCAATGCAGGGTACAGCTCTTTGCCTGAGAACTTATCTGATGCCAGGCTGACAGTATTCATGCTGGGCGGAAATTATTAGTCTTTGAAAGGGGTATGTAGTGAAACACGTTAAAAATGTCAGTGCGAAAGACGTCTGTCTGCTCATCAGTTATCACAGGTAGCTACACCACACAGCATGACAACTGTGGAGGAAGCCCACCCAGCGCTGGAGATGTGCCAGCCTTTAGGACAAATCACAGAGCATCAGATGACAATGCCACATTTCCTATAGGTAGATGTGACTAATCACAGAAATAGGTATGGCAGGTGACACCAGCATTAGTTTTCAAAACTCTCAGAGGTCACTGAGTGTACATGGACAATTTTATCCAATTAACTAAGATTAGTTTTGTACGTTGCATGCCAGGAGTGTTTGTAAGGCTCTGGAGGTAAAGACTGGAATGATTGCTCTGGTTCAGCAGCCTATTTGGGCTAAACTTGCACAAATTTAAGCATTTGAGATGTCCTGTTGTTGACAGTGGGACTACTTAGGTGCTTCAAGCTGAACAACTGCTTAAATTTTTTGCTGAATATGGCAATGTTGAATAAACGTGGTATAGGTGTAGAGTTTCTAAATGTCTTGTCAGGCAGAACAACCACCATTAACAAAGACTAAGTTCCTGTCAAAAGGGCACCCTGCTTCTCCAGGGTGAGGGAAATTTTGAAGTGATGCTGCTGTGTGGGAGCGAAGTCAGAACTGACTGTAATTCACTGCACACTTTCCTTGCTGCCAAGACTGCCTCTCATCTTTTTGCTAGCAGTTTTGTATTACTTCTCCTTATTAGAACCAAACACCCCAAAACTGACTCACAATCTAAGCTCAAATTCTTGCAATTCGTGTGCAGTTTCATTCAAATTAGGGGCCATCAGCATGTCCAAGATGTATTGATCTGCTGAGGAACCTCAAAGGCTGCAAAATCCAATGACAATTCATTTTTTGTTTCAATAGATTGAGTCAGAAGCTGGGGAGGGGCAGGGTGGAACATTTCCATGGTTGATATTGCATTCATTAATTCAGCCCTTTGTTCAGCTGGGGGCTGCGTGCAGACAAATGTGCTGTTTCCTGAAAGCTGTAACATCTTGGTCCGGTATCCAGGTGCAGGAAGTAGGGCACAGACTGGGACAGCCTATTTCTAAAAAGGATTTTTTAAAAAATCATTTTAAGATTAAGAAAGCAACCCAAAATCTCAAGACATGCTTAAAATCTAAAGGACTCCAGCTAAAGAATATATCAGAGCCTCTTTTCATCCCACGGCTAGCCATCTTTCTGCACTAATGAAGCCTGGTTGAATCAGCTATTATCTATCCTTTTTTGTAGACATTGCTTTGTTTTTTCTTTCTGAAATCTTCTTTATGGTTATTTAGTCTACTGCAAGCTACAGAGTAGGTAGCTGTGTGTGTATTGAGAAACTATGTCAGCCTTCTCCTTGTCTGTGATCAACAGAAGGCCAGTTTCATGGCACTGGATATTAGTCAAGAGTGGTAATACCCTGAATGCTGAGTTCTCATATATTGTTGCATTAGATCATTTTACCCTTCAGTTGCCTCGAGACCGAAGCCAACACCCAGTCAGCCTATCAGTTTCATACAACAGTTCCCAGCTTCAAAATCAATAGGAGGTAAGCAGAGGGTGGTAGGGTCCCATGGAATTTGACAGCTTAATATTGAAGCACAATGCACACCTTTTAGTAGGAAAAAGTGGGACTCAGCTTGCAACAAAAGTAACTTTTTCAGTGTGGTGTTAGAGCTCAAGAATTGAAGGAAAAATACTTCAGATTTACTTAGTCATTTTTTTAGAAAAAATTCTTTTGGGGCATTTTAAATAAGAATGGAAGAGGTTAGAAACAAAAGACTAGATCACAAGTCTCAGGCATCAGCTTAGACACTGCTCATAAAACTGGAGAGGAAAAACTGTCCTGTCTTCACCTTAGTCTGTTCATCCACACTGCAGAAAGACATTTGTCTGACTGTCTCCTGATTCAAACCTCACGAGCACTATCCACAGTCGCCTACAGAGTAGAGTCAATGTTTGAGCTCTCTACCACTTGGACCAACAAGTGAGTGCCTTAATTACTGACCTATAAAGTCATTTGCTTTCTCTAGTTCAATGAGTGTTCACGAGTCTCTTTCTACTGAGTGCTATAGCTCTGCCTAGACACAGAGAGAACTGGACAGCTTGGTGGCTAGGAGCTGCTCCTGGCAGGAAGAAGAGTCTGGCTGTAATTTTTATCCCAAAATAAGAAAATAAGGCTTGTATACCTAAGAATGACATACTCTGGGATAGTGCTTTATCCCTCGAGCCACCGTGGACCAAAGGCCATTCCCCAGAAAATAAGATGGCATGGATTTCATGCCAAATAATAAGATGGCCAAAATTTCAACATTTCCTCTTCTTTTTTTTTTAATTGGGTCATAACTATTACTCAAATTCAACTTGAAATGGAAAATTGCTTCCTTTGATCTGAAACTTCATTCTTCTGCAAATGTACTATTTATTTTTACAGGAAAAAAACAGACCTACACAGAAGTAGCTAATGTGTTTTTACAGCTGTACCCATTAAAGGACCAATTCACAACCCAAATAGGATCTAGCACCCAGTGAAGTTGACACAAAGACATTGAATTAAATGGGTCTTGGACAAGCCATGATACTCCCTGCAGACAGCATGTAAGTGGATATCAGAAATAAAATATAAACAAACATGTCATTGCAAATGATACTATCAAACCCAAGTATGTTCTTGTGTTCCATCACACTACCGCTTGGTTTCTGAGCAGCACTGGAGGAACATGCTCTGTGTTAGGTGTCAGGAAGAACTGGGCTGCAAGTGCACCACTAATCCAGATGTGCTGGGCAGCAGTTGTTTAACTGTCATTGCTAGCTATGGCAGTTACAGCTCTCTTCAATACCTTCTCTGAAGGAAACCATGCATTCAGGCCTTGGTTTCTCAGTAAGCAAGGGCACCACCACTAGACACAGAGGGAGGGAAACAATAGTGCCTCACAGCAGTCAGAGGAGCACAGCGGGTGAGGAAGGACTGAGGGTGACCTTCCACCAAGCAGGGAGACATCTCTTCTGCTCTGCTCCCTGGGACTCCCCTTAGCCACCCTTTGCAAGGTGGAAGGCATGGCTGGATGCTTCTACCAAACAGGGGTTATGGTAGCCTTAGTTGTAGTTTGGATACTTCAGGGTTTGAGGTGATTTGTTAGTTGTTTGGGGTTCTTTTAATTGTAGTGTACTTTGTAGCTGCTCCTGAACTTTGCTTCTCCCACCTTTCAGCTTTCATGTAGTACCCCACAGCACTAATTACTTGGGAGGCTGACGGGCTCCTCAGTGACTCCTGCTGCAGTGGCTTATGAAGTAACCACTCACAGCTTTCCATTGCAGCAGTTTAAGTCTTTGGCTCTTTCATGGAAGGAGTTGACTTGTCTCTGCCTGTGTTGAAGTCTCTGAGATGAGAGCGATCCTGGGAGGGAAAGGGACAGATAGAAGCAGTTTCCTGTGCTGAGCAAGATTCTCTATGCCTCGTCTGTCAATGGCCATGGTGAGTCTCACAGCACCCCTGGGGACTACACGGGGTATCACTGCTCTGGTCCTACGAACAGGAATGTTGCAGCAAAAGGGCCCAGTGTCACAATCAGACCCAGACTCTGCAGTGCCCCATTCCAGCTTCTGTCCAACCTCTGCTAGTGGGGGGCCATCTCCAGAAAAGAGCTGAGCACTTGCAGCATGCCTGGAAATCCCCAAGCATTCCACACACCCACTGCATGTCAGGATTTTGGTCTATACAAATAAGGGGATTCCTTTGTAAAAGGTAGGGGCCTTCAGTACTTCAGAATCATTTCCCTATTTGATCTCTGCTTATTTCTTTAGCCTGTTTTGAAGTTGTTTGGAGGGGAGTTTTGCACAAAAATGAGGCTTCTGGGCATATACATTGTGCCAGTATGTAAATCACTGGTTTTGCTAGGCAAAGGCTCTCCTCTAAATGCGGAATCTCTCACGCTGCCTAAGTCATCAGCTGCGTCATTCCTGAGGGACCCTCCCAGGCAGGGCAGTAAACCACTCAGCTGCTGAGCATCTCCTTGAAGGTATATTTGTTATTGTGTATTTTACCTGAATTGCTCAACAGCACCTGTTTCTCTCCATTCAGCAAAGACAATTAGGAAATATTACATCTTCAGAGCATACGCTCAGGAATTTGCAGCTTTCATGTCATAGCCCCATCTCACTCAGGACACGGGATACCCCAAAGGCAGAACGAAGGGTATTTGTCTATTCGACCTAGTCTATTCCTTAATCTTTGGGCATCTGTCATTTTATTCCCCTTCTCTTCCATGGAAGATCATATGTTCTTTTCAGTGTGGTGTTTTTTCAGTGCGAGAATATTGTCAAGAATACTATAGTAACTCCTTCATGCACCCCTCCTGTCTTAAATCCTTCTCCCACCCTTCAAGGAAGAGGAGACCAGAGCCAAGATGTCCCAGCAACATGCAGGCACTTGAACAAATTTTGAACGTGTTCACTGACCACTGTCCATTTTCTGCCCCAGAGTCACCTGCATCATTTATTTTTCCTTCTATTAGGATGCCGTGATGTCATACACCCACACAGCCATTGTCATTTCACTGGTCTTGCACACATGTGCACACATGCTTCTGAGGTACTGTAAGAATTAAATATTGGAATCCTTATCTTACAGGATAGCCTGCTGCAGTGGGAGGAGATGCTCTGCTATGCATGCAGTTGCCATTAGATGTCTCTAGCCCCTTGGTCTTGGAAACAGAGGCAGTCCGGCATGACAGTCAGTGGTTGGTAGCAGAAGATGGAACTGGAAAATGGTCATTAATCCTCCTAGTTAGCAAGCAAGGGCTGATAAAAAGTGTCCAACTGCTTGGGAAGGAGCTCTTGGACTGCAAGCTAAACTTCTTATAAATCAAGGTCCTCTCTGACCTCTGGTGGACCTGGATTTTCTGAAAGAAGCGGTCTAGTGCTCTGGTGGCAACAGAGGCACTGGTGGAAAGCATGCTAAGATCAGGATGCTCTGCATGTTATAAACATGGGCCTATAGAATTTGCTTCTCAATTGTTGAGGAGACTGCAGTTATTTTCCTCTGTTTAGTCCTTATTTAAATAACACAATAGATTTTTCTTGTGTGATTAACAGGGATTTTTCAAAACAATAAGGCTTACATTTCCAAAAAGACTTACCAAGCTAAGCAAAGCTAAGCAAAGCCAAGCTTCTACTAGCTTAGTTGGGGCTGGAGTAGACCTTTAATATGGATCAATTTGTAATTTCAATTTTCTGTATGAATAAAACAGTCAACAGCAAAGTGTAGTGACTTGCCATGGCCACCATGCAAGTTAATGGCAGAGCTGGAATTTGACTAAATGCTCAGTCTGGTCAGTTTGTCTCTTTCTAATGTTTTCATGGAGCTGATCACGGAAGAGGATGATATATCTGTTCTTTGCTGTGGGCTCACTGAAAGTAATTAAGAATGGCAATAAGTGTTGACATGAATGAAGGTCTCAAAGGTAAAGAGGCGTGGATAGGAAAAACTGCAAAGTACTAATTATGTTAATTGTGATCAATTAGAGAAAACTCTCCCCTCCTCCTCTTCTCTGAGCAAGAGAGCTTTGGAGAACTTGACTCATGAACCATGTCTGGCACTCAGCAAAACCTCACGGGCCCAAAGTTGACTGAAAGAGTTGAAGCAGCAAAACTAGACCAGCAGCAGACGTAAGAATGGCTCCTCCACCTTAACGCAGAAGTTCATTTCCCCCAGAGCACCCAAAAGCAGAGGCCTGGGGGGTGGGTTTAAGTCCATGGCAAAGGTCTGCTCCTTCCCAGAAGGCTATCCTCCTCTGCCTGCCGCTGATGCCTGCCTAAGCCCAGGCAAAGCGAACACTCACACCAGTGCTGCCCCCGGGCATTCATATTGCATGTGCCCGTGCCATTCACCTGAACACCCCAGCCCTTACTCATGCAACTGCTGCAGGTACTGGCAACCCTGGTAAGGAGAGGTCCCTCCTGGGCAGGCTCAGGCCGGTCATGCTGTGTTTGACTGCATCAAACTTTAAATCACTAGCCATGAACAGTTACAGGGCCACATAAATAAATAATCATTTCAAAATTTTTCAATAGTTCCTGAAGTTCTTGTAAAAAAGAGTTAACGAAGACGAATGAAGCAAATTCTAAGTGTTTGAGATTTATGATCTAAGCAATGACCTTCCTTTGAAACAGTGTCGGTGTCATTCCCCTTGCTGGCTGAGTGCGCACACGCACACAGACTGTCTCTGCAGCTCTCCCAGCCCATTTCTTTCTGTTTTTATTTTTTCTCCACCCTGATGTATAAGGATAGGGCATATCTTCATGTCTCGGGGAATACATGAGACTTTCAGTAAACATACACAATGCAGTTCCTTTTTTCCCAAGAGTCAAAAGGAAAAGACTCCTCCCCACAGGATAAACAACCCACCCACCCACTGCCTCAAGCAAATACATAAGGGAAGAGATGACCAGCTTTGCATTGTGCCCTGTAGATCTCCAGAGTGCTGCCTTATGCAGTGGAGAACTCCATTGGTGAGAGCCATCTCTTGAAAGTGCCCCAGGTGAGGTCTGGAACTCTCAGATCCAGCAGTACCTGATGCCTGGTTTCTCCCTTAACCCCTTGCCAGAGACAGGCATTTTCCACCAGGGTAATATAATGCTCAAGGAGCTGGGTGTTACGGGCTGCACTCCATGGTCTACAGGAGCTGATCCAGTTCCTGTTGAACTGATACCCAGTGATTTCTATGGCTGATGGCTGAAATGACTTTTAAACTAATAGCATGGCATGG
The DNA here is from genome assembly GCA_028020825.1 of Podargus strigoides. NCBI lineage: Eukaryota > Metazoa > Chordata > Aves > Caprimulgiformes > Podargidae > Podargus > Podargus strigoides. The sequence goes on along the minus strand of CM051641.1, from coordinate 9,915,941 downwards.
TTTTGATTAAAAAAAAAATAAATCCGTTGACCTAGGGACCTTGAAACTTGTCCAATTTGCCTTACAACCTGACCCCGAGACCATTAAAGTCAGTTTAAAGTCCTCCTTTGATTTCATCGAACTTTAGATTGGCCCTTGGCAAATGTTTCAATTAATCTTTGCCAGGTTGCACATTTGTAATGAAATCTACATTCATGTTAGTTTTGTGCAGTTCCCGTTTTTGTAACAAACGTTCTCCACTGCCTTGTTTCCAATAAAGTGATGTGCTCAGGCCTTACAGACCAGGCAGAGCCTTAGACAGAAGGTAAATCAGTGGCCATATGGTACCTACATTTTAGAAGGATGCCATAGTAATGACAAAACTATGGTGGTTATTTATCAGAAGGTCCCCAAATCAATTTTCACCACAGGACAGTCTGCTAATTGCTTTACCCTCTGTACTAGAATAGTTCCGTTACTGGGGAGCAGCACTGGGCTCACTGACTTGATTACCTGAGGAAGGAGGAAGGAATTGCATCTCAATAAGAAAAGCCTATATGGCCAAAATACAGGCAATGACATACACATCCTGACTCAGCCACAGAAACAAGAAACCACAGAATAACCAGTTGCCACAGTCAGCTGGTAGCAGACAACTGTCTGTATGACTGCTCTTCGGCTGCAGCAAATGTGAGATCGTTCATATTAACATAGACCTCTCTTGTCTTCCACAGAGGATGCAGACATCTCAAATTATTCCACATATGCCACCGTGCAAATCAGCAGGGACAGTTGCCACGGATCAGCCAACACCTGATAATCTGTTACCCAGCAGTAAGTTCTTCCTGTATTCAAACCCGTGACCTCCCTTGGGACAGAAAGGTGCTCTGCAATGTTATGGAGTGTGCCAGGCTTTCTGCCTAGCACTCAGATGCTGTTTACCTCTTTTTAATGCCCTTCTATGGTTACTTTTTAGAATTTTAAGAATATGGTCAGAATTGCAGTTCCTGCTGTTGTTTATTAACTTGTATTTCTTGTTATTCATCTGCTGACTGGATCGATTATTTCAGAATATACTTAGCACTTGCTCTTCTCTTCACTCCAGTTCGAGGACTATTGCTTTTGGGGCTGCTCATGTCTGGAATTGTTCTGTGTTTGGTGGTATGTCCGAGTGGGGATAATTTACTTCCAGATGGTCTGGGAAAACTCTTCCTTCAAAACACCAATATTAATCAGTCTCCAGCCCTTATCTTTTGTATTGCAGCTGCTTGCCTCCCTCATCCCACCAGAAATGTTTGAAACTTAACCAGAACCAAGAGAGCTTAAATTAGCTTTCAAGGACACAAGGTCTACATCATATTCAATTTTGTTTATGTTCTCAACAGTGTTGTCTCAATGATATCCCTGTATTCCCATCCAGTACTTACTCAAGATCAGTCTGCAAAGCACATCTTCTGATGACAACTTGGGTTTCCAAAAAGGGCCATGATATGAAGGTGGTAACCAGCTTTGGTGCCTTCTAGAATAAAACCTTGCACAGGCAGAAGCCACAGGACGTGTCAGCCTCTCAGCTTATCTGAACAGAAAGGCAGACTGGATAGCACACAGCATGTGGGAGACCTAGAGAACTTGATTTAGTGCAAGCCTAGCTTCCACGGCAACCAGCAGCAGTGTCACGTCCTTGGGGTATGTTCTGTCAAGGAATCTTCTTCTGCTGATGTGATGCTCAGACCTCACTATGACACAGGAGTCTTCTGAGGGATAAAACAGTGTGGCACTCCAGTTGACATCATCATCCTTCTGCTTCTGTGTGCCTTGTCCAGTCTGGGTTTGCACAGAATTAATAGTACATGCTAATAATTAAAGGATGACCGTCTGCGTGTTCTGCAGAAGGATGACCGAATACTTTGGAGTCCCTTGCTGAGCTGCAGTTTGGGTGCCTTTCTTTATCTGCTAGTCAACTGCATATCCTGAATTAACACAGATAAGCTTAGCTGAATGAAAATTCCTTTCACTCAGTGTTTAAGGCCCTGTTTCTTGAGGAGATAGACAAATGTACACTAAAAAGCCAAAGCTATCCCAAAGAAAGCTTATCCCAAAGTATAAGCTATCTTGGCTAGTAACACGCTGCAAAGTCTAGATTTAAGAAATGTATGGTATTCCTTACAAACTCCAAACTTGTATTGTGTTGTGAGAAGTTCTTTCAAGAAAACAACAGGCTTGATATAAGGCAATCCTTATGTCTGACTCAGGGTGGTTAAAACAACAACAAAAAACCCCTATAAGGCAATAATTAAAGGGACAAGCAGGAACAGAGAGCAGAAGCAAATGCAGAACATACAGAGCTTAGGGTAATACAAGAAAGCAAAAAAAGCCTATAAATACTTAAGTCAATAAAGCAAGCCACTGGCCCTCATTTAATTAGCAATTTTTATTAACAGTGGTTTGTTGACTAGTATAGTGTTTACCTAGGGCCTGCATAAAAAGCATTACGATCAGGAGATAGTGGCATTTTAATCCCTCTATTCCCAGTGTGGAAATGAAAGTGCTAAACTGGTCATTTGTGTCTATCAATAGACCAGGAGCAAAGGGATCACCAATCTTTGTATTTTCTTTGGGGGGCAGGATGCAGGGGGGGGTATACCCATGGGCTCAGCTGAGCTGCAGCTTGCAAAGACACAGGAGGCAAAATGACTTTGGCCAGTGTTGTGTCATCTGTTGCACAAGGATCCGCAAGACCGTGGCCAGCAAAGTAACCGCTAGTTCCCAAATCCATCTCTTCCCACTGGTGGGGAGGATGTGAGCCCAAGGTCACATATTTCATTTTCAATATTTGGACTCAAAACCCATTCATTAGAAATCTAAAGTCTAATCTACATCTAAAATGTAGACTTTCATTCCAGCATGGCAAGTCCACCAGAGACTTTGGGTTGGAGGTAGGGGGTCAGGATCCACCTCGACAGTTTACTTACTGCAGTGCTGAGCACTGGAGTTATCCCCCTTACTCTCTCTGTTGGCACAATAGGAAACAAGATGATCTGCGTTGGTGGGTTTTTTCAGAAAAAAAAAAAGCTCTCTAGAATTCAGAAAACATTGCTTTGTGCCCCATTTCTGCTTCCCTTAATCTGAGGTCAGGCAGGGGCTGAGCCTGATCCAGAAATGGCTTTAGAGGGTCAAAATGAAGTGTTAGGTGGGGCTGTTTTGAGTGACCCCAAGGGACCAGTGCACCGCTAAGGCTTGCTGGACCCTTTCCACTCTTTCTTAGTGCCCTGTGCCTGCCCAGAAAGGCCTGCGCTGCCAGGGGCAGGGGACTGGTGGCAGGGAGCTAGTGACACTGGCCCAGGAGACAGGGAGGGCTTCCCTTCCATCCCCTCTGTTCCCCATGTAGGGGAAGCCAGCTGGAGCAATGTGGCCAGCTGGTGTAGGTAGGGGCCAAGATAGTGTCTGCAGTCCTAGCTCAAACCCAGCAGTGGGCTGTCCCCATTGCTGCTGGACTCTCAGCCTGCTGCATGGACTTTGTGTGGGGAAGACCGGGGTGGTAGGAATGCAACCTATCTGGGTTGCATTACATTCAACCCCTAATTACAGTAGGAGACTTAGACACTAGTGACTAAATGGGTGTGGACTAAAATCTTCTTCCCGGTGAGTCTCCTGGGCTTGGAGGATGCTGGCGTGCAGCCGAGACAGGCTAAGGCAGCCAGTCCCCTGCCAGGCAGTGGGCAGCCAACTGACACATTGTGGGAGGTTTCTTGTGCCTTCTCCAGGCTTTCCAGCCACATCCAGCAAGGACCCTCCAACGTTTGCTGGGCTGAGGCCACCAGAAGTGGCAGAGCGGCTCCTGGCTTTGCCCTGGGCAGTATGCTTGCAGGCTGTGCAGCCCTGGAAGCCATAGGTCTGTACCCACTGGCACAGACCAGCCATGCCTTTAACCCACCCAGAGCAGGTGTGCATCGTGCCTCTCTACACAAGGACACCCTCTGGTTGGAGTGGACATCTTTCTGCTTCCTCAAATAGCACAACTAACAACTATCCCACTTTAGCCTGCTGAGCTTTTTTCCCAGCTTGTATTTTTCTCAAAATGAAGGGGACTGAGCTGCACTGTGCTGCCAAAACAGGTCACCAGCTTGCTGCCTCTGTGGCCTTGCTGGGTGTGAAGCATACCTGATGGCTGATGGCATAGATGACATCTGTCTCCAGGAACGAGGAGAGGAGGGATAATTCACAAGTGGCTTTAATGGGTGAACATAAACATAACGGGGGATCCACAATCATATAATTATCTGTCTAATCCATCCATCTGTCATATACACACTTTATTGATCACACACACACACGCACACCCCACATACATCTGCAATATGTATATATATTTGCAAAATGCTTAACAAATAATCCACGGACTGGAAGATTTATCCTACTTGTCATGACTGTGCAGGCTGCTGTTTCCATTATAGCTACTCTTTTCCAGCACACCTAACTTTCTTCAGAGTGGCACTTTTATGCTGGCATTTAAACATTGTGGTTCAGCAAAGTTTGAAAGGAAAAATATGAAGAGATCTTGTTCAACAACCTTCTAGGGTGAGTAAAAATGAAAAATCGCTTTTCCCACATTTTTGTGTTAATAACAAACTCCTCTGCTCAGCCTGAATGATGATGAGACAATTTACCTGGGAGGCATTGGAAGTCTTTCAGCAAAATAAACCAGAAACTTCTGTAACTCTCCCTGGCCCTCGCTGCCTCAGGGGAAGGGAAGGGGAAAAGAAAACAAGTAAGACTATTTCCTTCCCAAGGAAAGGAAAAAAATGTATGCAGAAGGAAAAAAATATCCTTTATGTGTGGGTCTGTCAGCACTATTTGTAAATATTATCTGAGCTTGAAGCTTTTTCCTTCCTTCTTTTTAATAAGGAAAAATGTGGGGAGGTGTTTTGTCTTGTTCCATGAGAAGAATTGAAGTGCTTCATTGCAGGTGGGGATGCCATTGCCCTGCTAACCCAGTACTGTGGAGAAGTGTTGCCAGACAGACAGGAGAGCTGTGAGGAGTGTGAAGGGGACAAAGACACTTCCCCAGACCATTGCCTGCCAGGCAGAACCCACATGGCAGCATTCAGCTGCTCCCACAGTAACTCTTCTCAAGAAATAAAGGGGATGGCAGATGTTATTGCTGGGCCACTCTCCATCATCTTTGAAAGGTCATGGAGAACAGGAGAGGTGCCTGAAGACTGGAGGAAGACCAACATCACTCCAGCCTACAAAAAGGGCAAGAAGGAGGACCCAGGGAACTACAGGCCAGTTAGTCTCACCTCCATCCCTGGGAAGGTCTGGAGGTCATCTCCAAACATGTTGAAGAACAGAAAGTTATTGGGAGTGGTTATTGGGATTTACCAAGGGTAAATCATGCTTGACCAATCTGATAGCCTTCTATGATGTCATAACTGGTTGGCTGGATGAGGGGAGAGCAGCAGATGTCATCTACCTCAACTTCAGGAAGGCTTTTGACGCTCTCTCCCATAACATCCTCATTAGGAAACTCAGGAAGTGTGGGTTAGACGAGGGGACAGTGAGGTGGATTGAGAGCTGGCTGTGTGACAGATCACAGAGGGGTGTGATCAATGGAACAGAGTCGAGTTGGAGGCCTGTAACCAGTGGTGTCCCCCAGGGATCAATACTCAGTCCAGTCTTTTTCAACATATTCATCAGTGACCTCGACGAGGGGACAGAGTGTATCGTCAACAAGTTCACTGATGATCCCAAGCTGGGAGGGGTGGCTGACACACCAGAGGGCTGTGCTGCCATCCAGCATGACCTGGACAGGCTGGAGAGCTGGGCAGAGAAGAACCTCATGAGGTTCAATAAGGGCAAGTGTAGGGTGCTGCACCTGGGGAAGAAGAATGCCAGGCACCAGTATAGGTTAGGGGGGAAACTCCTGAAAAGCAGTTCCAAGGAGAAGGATCTGGGAGTCCTGGTAGACAGTAAATTATCCATGAGCTGGCAATGTGCCCTTACTGCCAAGAAAGCCAATGCCACCCTGGGCTGCACAGGGCAGTGTGTGGCCAGTAGGTTGAGGGAGGTCATTCTCCCCCTCTACTCTGCCCTGGCGAGGCCACAACTGGAATACTGCGTCCAGTTCTGGGCTCCCCAGTTGAAGAGAGACAGGGACCTACTGGAGAGAGTCCAGCAGAGGGCAATGAGGATGAGTGGGGGATTGGAGCATCTCCCCTATGAGGAAAGGCTGAGAGAGCTGGGACTCTTCAGCCTGGAGAAGAGAAGGCTGACGGGTGATTTAATGAATGTTTATAAATACCTAAAGGGTGGGTTAAGGGAGGATGGAGCCAGACTCTTCTCAGTGGTTGCCGGTGACAGGACTAGGGGCAGCAGGCACAAGCTGGAACATAGGAAGTTCCATTTAAATATGAGAAAGAACTTCTTTTCAGTGAGGGTGACAGAGCACTGGCACAGGCTGCCCAGAGAGGTTGTGGAGTCTCCTTCTCTGGAGATTTTCAAGACTCGCCTGAATGCAGTGCTGAGTGATGTGCTCTAGGGGATCTTGCTTTGAAGCAGGGGAGTCAGACTAGATGATCTCTAGAGGTCCCTTCCAACTCTGACAATTCCGTGTTTCCGTGATTTTTACCCCTCTTCTCTTCCTCTGGTACAAACAAACAAGCAATAAAATGAAGTCACTAAACCAAAATTTTGAGATGGCATAGTTTTAAAAGGTTAGGCTACATATAAAAAGACAAAAAACCAACATCGATTTGAGTGTAGTATTTATTTTCTGCTCCTGATATCAACAGAAATACGTGCAAGGAGGGATGCTCTTAAAGGCAAACAGCACCTGTGGGGTGCTGCTCTCTGCCCTGCCCTGTGCAGGAGCTCAGAAGGATGCTCGGACAGTCTGACTGGTTTGCAGAGCTTCTGATCCAAAAGGTGTAAATGGGAAAGCATTATAGAAGTGCCTACGGCCAAGATAACATTGTCCTAATTTAAAGTTTGGAAGCTAATTGTGTGGGACTAATGACTAATGGGAAGGAAAGGGAAGGGGAAGGGGGAAGTGGGAAGGAAAAAAGGAGGAAAGAGGGCTCTAATGAACGGTGAGAGTAACCAGGCTTTATTACAACAGGACATGAAAGTCACCTTCTACACATGGAGCAAAGGTGTGGAGTGTTTCTGAAACCAATCTTGGCCTAAATGCCCCAAAATGGTGGGTGTGGCAGCACACCCAGGAAAGCAGGACTCCTCTGCTGTGTAAACATAGCCTACTGTGCTCTGGCAGCACCACAGGGCTAGCATCCTTAGCAGTGGCCTCTGTGGTGGAGGTGAAATTGGCTGCCACTGGAGTCCTTTGTTTAAGACAAATATGACCTTTTTGTTCTGTAGTAGCCCCTGACTCTCATCCTCTGTTTGCCACGACACCCCTCTCTCCTGGAGCCGAAAGTCAAATATGCCAAGGCAATACCTGTAGGGCAGAAGCTGTTGAGCCAAAGTTTGCTGAGGCTGAGAAGAAAGTGGGATCAATGTGTGATTGTGTCCTGTGTTTGTACTCCTCCCTGTGCAGCTGTGGCCAGCTGCTGTTGGAGACAAGATGATGGGTTAGATAGGTCTTTGATCTGACCTGACACAGCGGGTTTTATTTCTGATATGTTATCTGTAAAACCTAGTCCCTCTCTGTTTAGGCATGTTACAACACACAAGGTGCCCGCCCAGTGCTTTTTAATTGCATTGGAAAGCTGTGAAATTTCCTAAGCTCCTACCTGGGAAAAATATGGTGATGGCACCACTGCAGCCCTGAGTGCCAGGAGGCTGCCTGCGTGGCCACGCTGGTGGAGACCACAGTGCACGGGAGGTTGGGCTTCACGCCAGGCTGCAGATGCTGGAAACAAGGCTTGGGACAAAGAGTTCCAGGGGCTTTGAAGGCAGTGTGAAAACGGTGTAGAAGGTACATGAGAGCTGAAGGTGGATCGATAGTGAATTCAGGCTTTGCTGGTGATTGCTAGATTTTGAAGGATTGCCCTGATAAGCATGGTGTTTCTGTAAGCAGAAACAGATTGGATTTTTATTTTTTTTTTAATGATTGGGTTTTCCTGGCTTGAACATATATGTCAATCTCTTTGTGGTGTAAATTAGTCTCAGCTGATGATTTAGACCCGCGAATGGTCCGTTCACATCCTTTTGCTCCTTACTAACTTGTTTATGGCTCAAGTTATACTTTGCCCAGGGCCATGTTGAGGTGGTGGTGAGGCCCATCAGGCTGTAGGATTTGCTGGAACTCAGCCATTTCTCACACAGCCACAGCCAGAGGCCAACGGCCCCAAGCTGAACACCAACGCTGAGGTGCAGTGATCACGCAGTTTGGCGTCACTGGATGGGATGGAGCAGCTGCTTGGTCCTGAGGCTGTGCCAGGCTGGGACAGCAGGGAGGAGGGCCAGCACTGCTTGCTGCAGCAGTGAAACCCTGGGGTTAGAGGCAGCTGCCCAAAAAGCTGGCATTGCCCACTCTGGCCTGGGAGCAGCAGCATCGAGGAGGGTGCAAGTCCCTTCACGCTGCTCAGCTACCGAACTGGAGCCCTCTTCTGAAACATTCCCTCCCCACTGGGGCTGCAGGGGGTCAGTCAGCCCTGCCAGCCTGGGCAGCACGCAGGGATGGAGGAGGGATAGCTGAGGGCCAGGACATAGAGCAGTACTTCCTGGGTCCCGGGGCTCCCTGCTGCCCCAGAGACAGGCAGTGCGGGCAGCAAGGTCCCTGGGCACACAGGAGCCTGGTGCCAGCAGTCCCCCTCCCTGGCTGCAGGGTGGGGGACTGCCCAGCAGCCTGCCTCACATGCCCCAGCGCTGGCCACGTACATAATCCCAGGGCGGGAGCTGTGCTTGAACTGTACATGAACCGTAAATCCCCACTCCTAAGGCTGAGGGCAGTTCCCGCTGGCACGCCTGCTGGGGCGGCTCAGCCTGATCCCAAGCATTGCTGCCCAGAGCAGCCGTCTCATTTAAATTGCTTTATAAATGGGCCAAGGAACTCTGGCTCCAGCCTTCATCTGAGTAATAAATACACAATAAAGCAGCCTCAGTGGCTGGGGGAGGCCAAACGATCAATACTTCCAAAACAGGGAGGATGGTCTTGCTGAAAAGAGGTCGGCTTTTGTAATGTTTTAGCCCTTTTCTGCCCCTTGTAAGGATCCCTCCTGGAGGAGACAGAGTAGAGGCTATGTTTAGCCAGCTGTATGCCCAGATGGTCACAACACTGATGAACACCATCCCCTAGGAATAACTGTATTAAGTCTTCTCTGGATTTTATACTCTGGGGTTTTTAAAAAAAAAAAAACATCTCTAGAATTAATGGTTTAGCACTTCTGCATTTGATTACTTTATTAAGAAAGCAGCCAGTACCCAATAGTTTTTTTATAGCCACCTACAAATACAAGACATCACACAGAACTGTGACTACTTAATGAAAAGCTGGAAAGTATATAATTGAGGCTGAGGTAGGACGTGCTGACATGCCTGAAAGGACATTTAAACCCTGTAATACCAGTATGCCCACATGGGTTAAACTCCATACTCACCAGCTGGGCGAGAAGATCTTCTTGCACAGACAACATCCAGTGAACAGTTTTCAGTTAAGCAGCACACATGGGAATGAATGTATGCTCTCTTTGGCTTGCAAATTTTACATCACCTATTGCATTTCCACTCACTTCTCTCTTTGGGGAGAAAGAAAAGAAAAGAAAGCAACCAAAGAAAAGAAAGCAGCCAAGAGAAATCAGTGAACCATGGTAGAGCACTCTGCTGCGCACACACTTCACACCCACCTTGGGAAAAGACGGGGAAGGGCAGGGGGACAAGGGTATGAATGAAGGCAATGCCACACAGTTCAGTTAAGGAATGTGCTGAGAGATGAGAGCGATGGCAGTAACGTAAAAACTTTTCAAGGAGACCATTTGGAAGGGTATGTAAGTTTTAAAACCTAACATGCACTTTCCTGGTACATCCCAGTGAGGGATCATGAAGTGCTTGGCAAGCAAAGTAATCCCACAGTGCTGCCCTCCTGTTAACAAACTCCTGTCAACAAACTCCTGTCTGATGATGTACCCACTTTACAGGCAGGAACACTGAGGCACAGAGAAGTTATCCAGTTTCTGCAAGGAGAAATCAATTTACATGAGGGAAATAGAGATAACACCTGTGATTGCAGAGATCTGACCCTGATGGTCAGGAGATTCTTACCCAAAGACTTACATTTCTACCTATTATTGCAGTGTTGGACAAGCCAAGAATAGAGACATAAGAAGGATCTGCAAAATATCCACCACACACACTAGGGTCACCAATACCTCCCTGCAACTCGTCGCTAACTGCAGTAAATGACCTGCAGCCATAAGTGTTATATTCCATAAAAGGGAGCTGGAAAGGGCATCACTGGTGGTCTGGGTCCTTGTTATGGCAGGGACTGTACAAAATGGCTGAAACAGAAATGAAGACCGCTACTACCCTATTACTTCTAGTCCAGTGAAGTCTAAATGCTGCAAGTAAAGCTTTCCAGAGGTGTCCTGCATGAAGAGCATGGAGAACTAAATCCATGCTTCCCTGAAGCCATAGCAGCCCACACAACATCATGCTGCAGGCAAAACCAGCTGTTACTGTCCCAGGAGACCCCAGCAGAAAACATCTGTCCAGTGTCAGAAGAAAGGGACCATTGCTCACCACCTCATGTTTGGTAGTTGACTTCTAAAAAGTGGCTGCTGCAGGAGCACTCGGGCATGGATGCAACCATTCCTCAGTCCCGAGAGGCTGCTCTGGGAACAAAGCTGCAGCAGTGTCCTGGCCATAGACTGTTATTTCCCACCACAGCCCTTATTCGGATGCCATGGGTGGCTTGGCAGGGTATGAACACGTGGTTCCTGTTCAGCCATTCCATTCCTCAAGACCCTGGCAAAATGGCTTTGCTGCCCCACTCTGCTCCTGCAGCACTGCAGGCAGCCACAGCAAACCCAATAATTGAGGCCTCTGGCATTATCCTCCTAGCACACACAGGATTCCTGTCTCTAAAATGGAGCAGGGATGAGATTAGGATCTTCTCCCATCTTGCTACACCAGCTTTTGACAGACAGGGAGATGGAGGAGTAGAAAATGGGGTACGTATATGAGTTTTGATAGAAATTGTCATCAGCCTGATAGCAGAAGCGTCAGGTGGGGACAAGGTGGCTCTGACCTGCTGCAAGCCACCAGCTGGAGGAGAGCGTGGCAGAGGACCACAACACAGTGTGAAGGGGCTTTACCTTGGGAGCAAATGGGGAAAACAAACTTCCACCTCTGCTTGCACCCTAACCTTGTAATGCATAAAATTCTACAAATTCAAGTCACACTGTTTGTCCTGCTGAAATCACTGCTGCAGCCCACAGGATCAGGCATGTACTTTAAGCTCATTTAATGTTTCATTCAGTAATAAACCAGGTCGTTTTTACTTGTCTTTTAGAAGATACATTTTTTCATTATATATGCACCAAGTAGAGGCTAAAGATCCAGAAACTACAGCTATGGAGTTTTGGCGTTCCCTCTCATCAGTTTGGTTAATTGCTCGTTTCATTTACTAGCTGGGTTTTAACTTTCCTATGGATCACTTGGCTCTTGAAATTCCATAAGTACTGAAAGTCAGCAAATTTTGGAAAGAGTTCTCTGGAGGAAAGTCCTGGAACTCTTACAACAGGCATAATTTTCATTTGTGCAGGTTTAGTGCTCTCACAGAATAAATAAGCATTAACTATCCCACAACCGCGCCAAAATGCAGTGGGTTTGTAGCCTGCCGTGTGATGTACTAGAAGCCTAAGCATTTTACCTTGCAGGCTAAATGCCTCTGTGAACAAAAATTGCAATCATTACTCAGCAGATACCTTCCAGCTGAAATCTCACTCAAGAAAATCTATGTCCGGATTTAATACCTCTAATACCAAGACAGTAGCGTTTGCATTTAAATGCTAACTTTTGTGGGAGGCAAATCATGAGGGACAAAGGCAAATTTTTTATTAACCCTTCTAGCCACTGGGTGCCACTAGTGATTTGTTACCTCAGAACAGCAGCAACGTTGCAACTTTACGGGAGCAATCCAGACATAAAATGTTGCAATAAACCCTTAATACATAGGGAATTCACCTTCAGCCTATTCAGTTTATTTAGAAAAGCTTCCATCCTCTATGTCTCTGATTTCCCTCTATTCTAATTCTCAGCAACTGCATTTCAGTGTTGGGGCATCATTTAAGGTGCTGATTTAGAGGCTGTGTACCCAGCTCTTAGAAAGTCTGATGAAGCAAGTAAAGCACTCAAGCTTACGCTTGCCTTTAAAACAACTGAGTAGTGCCTTTGCAATCACTGAAACTGTTCACGTGCTTACAGCTAAGCATATAGTTGACTGGATTAGTGCATAAAGTGACTGGAACTGAAGACATGGTCAGCAGAGAAGCCCGCCAAGCTATTGCCTCTGCTGCTGGTTATCTTCCCCAGATTCATCCTTTGCAATGCAGGCACGATTACATATATATAACTACTGCTATTAATTCCTAGCAGGGGACAGGATCAGACCCCTGGTTTTAACAGTCTGCTTTTCATCTCTGTAATCCCCATCCCATCTCTCCTGCTTTTCACTTCACAATATCCTTGTCTGCCTCCCCCTCCTCCATCCTTATTGTGCTGATGTTCCCTGCCACGATTTTTCTCCAAAGGCAGGATGGCAAGGCAGTTCAGTAAGAACCGTCCATTTCCACAAATAGGTACATACATACAGATTGAAGTATGTATATGAGTTTACACTACATCTGAAAACATACAGGACAAAATAAACCCCTGAGATTTGCTTGAACACTGTACATACAGAGAGGTCTCCACTGTTTTTTTATCTGATTTACATTGAAGTGATACAAATTCTGTGTAGGGACAAGTCTTAAATAGCCAGTAATTTGCAGGTGCACATTAAACCCCTACAAGTCAGGCTTAAATTGAAGCTGGGCCCTTGAATACGAACTCTGACAGAGGAACAGGCTGCTGGGGGGTGATCAGCACATCAGCTATGTGGGGGTAATTTGCCTGGCTGCAAATGCCCTTAGCCAGCGGTGCCTGCAGTGAATACGATGCACCTCGTACCTCTGCCAGCCCTGCTTTGCACATCTCCAGGGTGAGAGCAGGCACACAGCCATTGTACCAGACTGGCAGATGTGCTGTAAATCCACACGCTGGTATATCTCGTGATAAAAGTGCCCACAGACCCCAGTTCACCGTCTTCTTTCTTGCCTCCGGCGCCAGGCAAAGCCCACCAATGGCTCTGCTTGCCCTTCCTGCAGCTCCTCTTCCCGCTGCTGCTCCAGCCGCGGGGGCTGGCTGCTCCCACGCTCCCATTTGTATGTCACTCACGCGGCTCTCCCCACTTAGGGCTGTCTTCTGTTTCCTGCTGCCAAGAACCGTCTCTATTTGAGACTCCCTTTCAAACCCATGATTACCAGAAGCCTTCCTCTCTTCTCGTCTCTCTTCAGCTGTTCCTTACTATTCGCTTCTTGGTCTGCATTTTATCATTGTCTGCAAGTGCACGCTCTGGGGCAGGGAAGCCCCACATGTACTTGCCATGCTGCAGAAACAATGTGACGGCATGCGTCTTGCCACACAGAAGTGGCCTCGAGAAAAGGGTGCCTTGTCATGTGAAGGCAGACAGGACAGTGCCGTGAGGATTTTTAACTATTATCCATGATTCTGCGGTCAGGAATACTCCCATGTCTTCTTCCCGTCAGTAAGGCAGCCTCCTATGTCGAGAGTAAGGGAGAACAGGATTAGAGGTGTCACACAGCTGTCTGCAAGTCTCAGCTGATCTGCCCTCCCCTGGGCCGTCTTCTAGTACGGGTTGGAGACCAGGCTCAGAGCAGTTTTGTGTGGCAGGCTACAGAGGAGCACACTGACAGGAAGCTGTGGGTGCAGAGAGACTGTATAACCAAGCCAAAAAGTTTAAACCAGAGTTTTGTTTTCGAGTAGCTGTACTGGGTAAGTGGGGCAAGGACACAGATGGGTAGCATGTGTGGCTAAGGCCAAGTTCATGGACGATCTTCAACTGCTCATACTCGGTAGGACTCCCTTTGTAATTAATTAAGGTTTTTCTTCTTCAGACATTTTAAAAATTACTCAGACAGTTCCTCTGAACTACAGGTTTCACATGAGAGAAGGGTTGCAAGAAATCAACATTTAAATAAACATCTCTTTGGCTGATGACCCTTCTCCAAACTTAGAATCTCCTTGCCATCATTAGAGCCCCACATAAACTGTAGCAGTTAGCAGTCTGCTTCTGGATTACAGTGTTCCTAGCAAGAGAAATTGCTCCTGAGGTCATTTAACCTCCCCGGGGAGATGACAGGAAGGAATTAATCTTCCACTGCTAATCCGCCCTGTGCTGCTGGATCAAAAATTGGCATCAATGGGGGTGCCTGCATAGGGGAGCCTACGGTGGCATTTACCATCCATATATACTCCCTCCCACCTCCTCCCTGAGCACGGCTGAGAAATCAGGGGGCAGCTATTTCAGGAAGTCTACGTAACATACTATTAAACTGTTTGTGCTGGCTGGGAAGGAGGTTTGGTTTCCAGCACTACTCTCCAGTCCTGTCTATGTCAGCAAGGTGAATGCTACAGAAAAGCTTTCACTTCAGTCCCAGGAATCAGCCTCCTCATTAGTTTTGCTGCTATTTGCCATCTCTTTTATTTTATATTTATTTATTTTATAGTATTGTTATTATATTTATTACTGATTTGTATATATTATTCATCAGTGCCCATGTATATCAAGTTTTTATCCCCCAGGGTGCTTGTAGGAAATAAAATGCACTGGCACGTCTGGGTGCCATTGAGAGCCTTTACATCGGAAGCAGCTCTGCAGCTGTTTCGGAAATCTCCCTTGGTTTTGGTTTTGTTTTTTTTTTCCCTGGTGAGCATAATGGATCCAAGGAACAATTCAATATGTTTATGGACAATCTGTGAGCAGAGAGGGGGTTCTGTTTTATAAAGCTGAGGTGGGGCTGGTCCTGGAACTGGGACAATACCGTGGGATACAGTGACCAACCATATGGCATGAATAGCAAGTAGTAAATGCCCTTAGCAACTGGCTTGTGGAAAAAAATTAATTTGCTAAAGAGCATTGGTACTAAAATGCCTTGAAGAGTTGTAAATCACAAGCATGTACAAAGGGAAACCTGCTCCTGTGTAGTCTGTGAGCACGGATGGACTATTACAATGGATCGGACTATTCCTAACCTGAACTTAACGGAAGGAGCTCAGAAAACAGTAGGCTCGTCCAAATCAAAGGCCAAGCTCCTGCTGATGTTGGCAGAGGCAGGATGGAACCCAATGGACAGATTTTTCACAGTAGAGGACAGCTGCCTGTTCCCTTCTCCCCAGCATTCAGGTTTTCAGCCCAGGTCCAACTGCCTTTGCCGAGACCCAGGCTCTTTTCCCCTCCGACTGATCCAAACACTTGCAAAGGGCAGGTTTTCTTTTCACCAACACACCACCAAATGAGATTTGCTACAAGGAGGTGTGAGGGATAACAGCCCATCCCTCAGACCCGACAGAGCCTGAAGGCTTCTCTTGCTCCTTTCAAGTTTCCCCTGTGTTAATCCCCACAATAGCACATGATTACCAGGAAAACCTTAGGAAATAGGGGGTAGGGGGATATGTATGATTTTCAGAGAGAAAGGTATAAAAGGAAGCAAAGAACATCACAGTGGAAAAACGTAGGTCGTTTGTTTTTCCATTTTTTTGTCAAATGGTGATTAGAAGAGAAAATGGTCTTTCTGTACCAGTTAGGAAAGGAAGAAACATGTTCCATTTCTCTTTAAAACAAATCAAGCAAAGTAAGAGTGATGTTATTTTTCTAACCCAGAGAAGCAAAGCAATCCTCAGGGGTTTGTGAAGGTGCCCTTGCAGTTATTGTCCTGAACACTGAAGAAAGCTTGTTTCCCAAATGTTCAGGGTGGCACAGATGACTCCTTCCAAGATGCTTGTCAGTTCCTGGGTATCCTCAGCTACCTAAAACCTGCCTCCAGTGTCTCTCATCTGTAGTTTTGGAAAGTTTTGTGTAGGTATCCTGCTGACTGTGCAGCTCTCTGAAGCTGCTCCCCCATCTCTCTGAAAATGCCATTGAGCCTCACCAATGCTGGTCTTGATGCTGGTCCTGATGTGGCTGGCTCTTGCTGTACTCTCCAGATGCAGCTGCTGGAGGAAACCAGGGCTCCCTGTGAACAGAGCTTTTGCCTTCTCTGCTGCACCATGGGAAGCTGCAGGTAGCAGTCACAATATACAGAATACACTTGCGGAGCACACAAACTTCGATGTTCGTTACTTCTGGGCTGGGATTGTGGGTTATTGTATTTTAAAAGAAACAATAGCTCAGATGGCATGAACTCAAGATTCGGCTCACCCAACAAGTAGATTTCTAGTTTCTCTCTTTTCCTGAGCTTTTCTGCATTGTGATGCCTCTTTTTTGTATGCTTTTCTGTACATTTTCACATAGGCCAAAAATAACGTTTGGATGTTTAGGGTGACCCTATTCCGCATTTTGTTTCAAGGAAAGCACATCTAGGTATGCTGAGGCAAGTCTGAAGAGCCTACTAATGCATGACCTGGGATAAGGAGCACAAGGAAACTTGAGCATGTCCCTGACGGTGTGTGGCAGACAGGCAGCCACAAATGGGTCAGGGCTACTGAATGGCTGTGTCACCCCTGCGGGCTCTGGCACCACATTTCAGCAAGTCCCAGTGCCCGGCCTGCCTTGGTTTTGTAGGTGCTAATGACATGCACCAAGCACAATACAGTCTGATCTAATACAATTTCACACAAGGAGTCGTTCAAGCTAGCAGTAGTAAAGGACTTATATGTGACATCGCCCTTTGACAGTCAATTCGTGTTCCCCATCTAACACAATACAGTTAAAAACAAACAAAAAACCCGTTACAAAACATAAGTAGCTGCAGCAGAATGTATATTTCAGTTTTACATTAAAAACTACTTATGATGATAGATGGTAGCACAGTACAATCCAGAAACCAGCTGCCTATATTATGCATTAGATCAATATTTATTTTAATTCCAAAGAACTTGGGGACTTTTACTAAAATAGACACCGTGAATGGTATCCTGATGTATTATGTTTTTCTCAAAAGTAACTTTACTTGGACATCTCTGAATTCTGTTTGTCACTTCTTCTCTGAGTTTTTCAGCATGCTGAAAAAAGAAATGATAGAATAAAAATAGAGCTAGCTGTGTATGTGTGGTGAGAATTATCTTCGCTGGCAATAGAGCGCAATTGGTCTCCCATCATAATTGCTGCCTTTTTACTCTCTAACAATAGATCTGAAATTGTGTTTCGGGGATATGGGGCTTTCCTTTATAGAGCCTTTGCTGTGTGATTCTCTATGTTAAGGGGCCGTGCTTTTTTCCCTTCCCCCCTTAGACCTTTCCCAATACCAGTAACGTACCGCTTAAGCAAATACCATCCACATATAGCATATTGCTATATACAGAGCATATTGCCTAAGCACAGGCTGAGGCTCTACCAGCACTTCTGACAGTGCTAACTCTACAGAGAGCAAAGGGAGCCAAGGCAGCGCTGAGCACTGCCAGCAGCAGACAGACCCCTGTGTGCATGGGAGGTTATGCTGGCTGAGAGGGAACCAGTGGTAGCAGGACTCTGAGGCCACTTCTCTAGAATAGACAGGGGCTCAGTTTTTGCAAGCCTGACCCTCGAAGACCACAAATAAGAGTATTTTTCTGTATTGGTAATCTGCAAGATTTTTCCACTGCTCCTCCCTCGCAGAACCAGGAGCGAGGTAGCGTAGAAAACACAACTTGGGAGTTATCAAAACGGAACACAGTTTTAATTCCTTGAGAATGTGTTTATATTTTTGTATCTTTTTCAAAACATATTTGCCCTTTTTGATGGGCGGCGTGGCTAAAATGTAGAATTTGTTTCTATTAGAAATTGGAAACAATGAGTTATTTATTTGGTGCAGCCCTGTTTATTTGCAAATGCTGGATTCCTAGAATGCAGGAGGAATCAAGCAAGAGCAGACAATTTCTTTGCCTAGAGCTTCAACTTTTTTCTGGAGGTACTTTAACCCCAGAGCACTTTCTCTGAGCATTTTCTCAGTCCTGCTACAAGTGGTGCTATGCTTACTGCTTGCTTGCTGACTTCCCTGAAGCTGTCCGTATGGTTTCTCTTACCTACCATACATACAGGCATCCTCTTCTACCTATTTCCATAGCTACCCATTTCAGTTTAATCGATCTCTTAAATGAAAGGCAGTAGGTACACATTTCATTTTCCCTATAACTGTATCAGCCAGGTTAATGACAATGTTTAAGACCCAGTGTTGCGTTGACGATACTCAGATCAACGATCATTGCTTTGTTATTGCTGTTACCACAATGATCCAGCATCATTCAGCTCAAAGCCCAACCAAAAGGTTGGGAGACCACTTCAGAGGGAAGCAACCACTGCCATATGCTTTACCAGTCTGTGCTCCCCTCACTTCTCTGGGATGACTCCTATACACGGTGCAGTACCAGCATCATCACTGCTCCTTGCTGAGGTCTGAGCCCTTAGTCTCCTGCTTCATGGGGAGCTATGGCAAGACCGGGGTATTATCTCCAGCCCCAGCACTGGAGGAGACAGGGTCCACCACGACAACAGCTGCATTGACAGGAGATCCCAGATGCCCCTGTTGCAGGGAGTGAGTCTGAGGCAGATGCCTGTGGTGCAACACAATTTGACTTTCTTTTGTCTAAGCTGGTTTGTGGCAGGCCCAAAACAAGCTCAGCCCCCCGTATGAAAGCCTTTGTCATCTTCAGACTGCTGGCTCCAGTGATGAGCGTTTCTAAAACTCGGGAGTTGAAAAGATGCCTAATCTCCCAGCAAATCTAAAAGAATCAATCTCACCTCAGAAATAAGTTTACTAAAATGTTATGATGCTTTTAGTATTGACATTAAACTGCAGCCAAATTTTACTGGGAGGTGCTCAGTAGTGACAAGGCTTTTTCTGCACTTGCATAATTTAAAGGTTGACAGTAGAAGGGCATATTACTTAAGGTATAGGACAGCATATATATGTAAGGTTAATGATTCTTCAAATAGCAAGCCCTGAAACGGACTGTGCAGGTGGAGCCTAAGGAACCACATAAACATCAACCAATTATTTTTATGTTTTTTTCTTTCTTAGTGAAAGCTTCAGCAGCTGGGTCCCATATGAATATGTCATGACAGATGACAGTGATATGAGCAGATGAACCCCAAGGCAACCCACTGTCCTGTCAAGGAGAAGGCAAAGCTGGGTCCCCTAAATATGCATAAGCAGTGTCACTGACAGCAATTTACTGTTGTGGTCAGGTGCCTGGAGTCTATACTCTTCCTTAGGAAACAGGTCTTAAAGTATTTTTAGACATGAATACCATTAAAGTTTGTCTTCAATAAGAATCACTGACAAAGGAGTGCCCAATCTTCCATAACCTGGTGAAATTTCACATTTTTTTGAATCTGGCATTTAAAATGATGCTTAACTAAGCCCTGCCAGCCTTCATACCTGTCCCATACATGCTAAGGTGTACAGCAACATGAAGCTGTCAAAAGAGAGGCAAAAAAGGTTACCCCAATGATTTGTCATAAAAGTTTACATTATTGTAATCTCGCTTAAGGATTCACAGAATCACGGAATTGTCAGAGTTGGAAGGGACCTCTAGAGATCATCTAGTCTGACTCCCCTGCTTCAAAGCAGCATCCCCTAGAGCACATCACACAGCACTGCATTCAGGCGAGTCTCGAAAATCTCCAAAGAAGGAGACTCCACAACTGCTCTGGGCAGCCTGTGCCAGTGCTCTGTCACCCTCACTGAAAAGAAGTTCTTTCTCATATTTAAATGGAACCTCCTATGTTCCAGCTTGTGCCTGCTACCCCTAGTCCTGTCACCGGCAACCACTGAGAAGAGTCTGGCTCCACCCTCCCTCAACCCACCCTTTAGGTATTTGTAAACATTAATTAAATCACCCCTCAGCCTTCTCTTCTCCAGGCTAAAGAGTCCCAGCTCTCTCAGCCTTTCCTCATAGGGGAGATGCTCCAATCCCCCAATCATCCTTGTTGCCCTCTGCTGAACTCTCTCCAGTAGGTCCCTGTCTCTCTTCAACTGGGGAGCCCAGAACTGGACGCAGTATTCCAGTTGTGGCCTCACCAGGGCAGAGTAGAGAGAGAGAATGACCTCCCTCAACCTACTGGCCACACACTTCCCTGTGCAGCCCAGGGTGGCTTTGGCCTTCTTGGCAGTAAGGGCACATTGTTGGCTCATGCATAATTTACTATCCACACCTGTGTTTTGTCTGGCTCTGGCCACGTGGTTCAAAACACTGAAGATGGAGGCAAATACACAGTTTCTTCCTTTAAGGTGAAGCCAGAAACATTTTTAGCATCAATATGGTGCAAAAAGAGTGGCTAGTCCATCACCTCCATTAGGAGATGTATAAACAAACTGGCCCCCCGTGATGCTGATAGCCTATAGCCTGGTGCTTGAAAGCTTGGATCAGTTCCTCCTCTGGTTTACACCCCAAAAAAGACATGGTAATTGCAGAGGGGCATATGACAGTGCAAAGCAAGGGCCAAATCGTGCTCTTGGTGCCTCTGTAATAGGGGGAATTCAGAGCCTGGTTTAAATATTAAATCCTTCCTTTTCCACATCCCATTTTCAGTCATGTTCTCCCTTTGAAACACCTCCTCTGTTCCCAAGCAGTGACCAAACACTTTCCATTGCATTTTAAAGTGATTGCTTATGGCAGAGATTCATATTAGAGGAAGCTGGTGTGCATATTAGCTGAACTAAACTGTGCTCAATCAAATAAAAGGGAGGATGTCAGTATAGAGGCCATAGTTAAAGCTGGTTTGGAATTCGCAGCCAAAACAGGAATCAAATCCTTCTGTATCAAACTTTCTGGATTGAATTTAATCTCCAGATTTTAGAAACTAGCTCTTACATAAAGCAAGGAGGGGTTAACACATTGTTTGCTAGCATACCTACTCATTTCTAAATGATGCTCATTTTCTTTCACATTTATTTCTAAATAATTGTAAATACTAAACTTTACAGATGGAAGATCTGATGGCACCTCAAGGTTTGTGTTTCTTTGCCCCTTGGAAATTTCGGGCACTGCAAATCATTCCTCCTGCTCCAGGTGGTGGATCCAAGTTATGTCGAGTTTAGCCAATGGGACAGGTTGGTTTTGTCAGCAATGCAGGTTTAAAAGCCTTACAGTTCATGCATTGCTCACCTGATAATAGAAATTATGGAGGTGGATTTTCAAGGTAACAGGGGAGTGAGATGCATGGAATTTGCACGTGTGCACACACAGTGTGATAAGCAAGTGGCTGAGCACTGGGGGAGTCTAAGTGGTTAAGCCCTGCTAAGCCCCAAGTGCTCCAGCGTGCCTCTGCAGTAGAGAAAGAAAGGACTAGGCCTGGCTCCAAGCCCTGAGGTACTGCACCACATCAGCAGTGCTTGAGCAGCTCTCCTTGCGGATGTGTCGTCCGTGTCACCTTCCACTCTTCTGCACTCAGCTCGTGCCAAGGGAGCTGTATCTCTGTGCCGGTACGCACCAGCCCTGACTGCATCACAAAACTGAGGCAAGAGCAAAGGGCTCCCTCTGAGGACTGCCCCTGTGGAGGTACTGACACCTGGGCTTTTACCCTCCCTGGGAACCCAGCCCTGTTTCTGCTCCCTCAGTCTCTGCCCCCAGCATATTGGTTGGCTACACCACGGTCAGCTCAGCTGGCAGGTGCAGAGGGGATGGGGTTGCGTGGGGCAGCATGGGTGGGGAAGGGAGAGCTTAAATGAGAGGTGTTCAGGGGAGAGGGATTGCCCAGGCTTCGTCAGCATGCAGTTCCTCTGTTTCTCCCTGATCAGGTCCAGACTGGCTACAGAGCCAGTTTTCTCACATCTCACTCCCCCTTGGAGCTTGTCAGTCCTGCAAACCCTCAGAGCACATTATAGACAAGCCCCCACCTACATTTCTATATATTTACCATCCCTCCTCATGCTGTCCCTCCTTACTATCCCATACATATCTGCTCTCTCGTTCCCTGCTCCCTTGCCACCTCTCAGTGCCCATCTATATCAACTCATACGGGTATCTCCAGTGATTCTGTATAAAAGAGCAGTGAAAGAGCTGACCAAAGAGTCAGAAAAGGGAAGAAAAGGGTTAGCCTGGGCTCTAGGAACAACGGAACATAGAGTTAATCCAGGATGTGGTCTGGAAAAGGAGACCGAGAAGGGGTGTCAAGTAAAGAGGTCATACAGGAAGTAAGGTGATATGTGAAGATTCAGGGCTTTGCAAGACACTATGGGAGGAAGAGAGATGAAAATACATGAGTTACCCATGACATCTGTCAATGTTTGCACAGAAATCCCACCACACCAAAAATATTGTTAAAAATCCATTAAAGTTGCTCATGGCACGTCCCACCAACGAAAACATTAGAACACCATGAAGTCCCTAGCCAAACCTTTGCTCAGGTTTTGAAGCCCTTAACCACAGTTTCACCTTCATCATGTCACCCCACCAGCTTGTAGAACCCACAGGCTTCCTCCCTCCCTTCCCACTCGAAACCTTTAACCTGAACCCTAAGCGCAAACCTCTCCTGCCAAGAAAACAAAATTCAATGCCGTACTTCCTCGGTGCACCACCTCACTCACACCAGCACAGGAAGCCAGGGAGAACTTCTCAAAACCATGAACTCCCCTACAAACTATTCCTGCTTACAAACAAACAGATGATTTGCATCATCCACAATCTTCTTACATAGCACCCTTCCACCAGCTGCTAAAATCATATACCCCGAACGCCAGCTGCTTCACAGGACATCACTGATCTGCACAATTGCTCCTCTTGCAAACCACGCCTCACGGTCTGAGCGTAGGGTTACGCAGCTTGTGTGGGGACAGAGGGAGGAGGCGTGTGGGTTGTGGGTGGTGGATGTGGCTGACGCAATGTGGAGAAGGTGAAATGACACTTGCAGATAGTGACAGCTGGCTGAGGACTACACTAGCGATGACATTGATTATTTATATATGGCTCTGGTAGTGCCTGCTATAGGTGAGAATTTTTTTTCACTTCTCAGTAAATTCTGAGAGAAGATAAGAGTAGCAGTAAGAAGTGACCATGAAAACATAACAAAATAATATTTTGTTGTCATTCTTTCCAAACTGTTGTTTTGCTGACACCTTAAGGTCACAACTATTTGCTTCACTAAGTTTTTCCCCCTCCCACTTCTCTCCCCATGTTGGTGTGAATACAGAACAGTGCTTTTTTGCCATTATGCTGTGCGTTGGCTAGGATATGGCCATAGCACCTCATGAACCTCTGGGCTGCTGCAGGATTGGGTAGGAGGAGCAGATGGCCTGAGAGAGTGCAGTGGTTGTTTAAACAACAGAAATCAACTGCGCTTAGAAAAGGTAGCAGAGTAAATTATTCTAAAATGGGTAAATTCATTGTGCAGAAACAGTAGAAAATATCTTAAAGTGCACCGTTTGCTCACAATTTTCACCATCCCCCAACGCTACCTCACGTCTTAGCATTTTTATCCATTTTTGGCAAAACAAAATTAAGCTAGGATTTAATTTTTTTTTAAGTAGCCGCTGATTGTAAGTGTACCGGCTTTTGTGTACAGAGTGTAGCTAAGTGCCCCAGAAACAAAGACTTTCCTAATCAGTGGCTATTTCCGAAAGCGTCTCCTGTAAGATACCTATCCAGTGCACTGGACTCTGTCTTCCAAGTACTTACAGCATGGGGAAGGAGCAAGAGCACTACTTTTCTCCCAATATTAGTATCTGTAATGAGCATTGCTATCCCAGTGGTATTGCAGTTCAAAATGTGCACGACCCCTGATGACTAGGTACCATTTGGTGTGATACAGGCGTGAGCAATACCTGTCTTACGCCCACTGAGAGCTGCCTTGTCGCCTAACCTTGCTCTGCAATGCCCAGACTTGCTGCACCTCCACCTCCCCTCAGCTTTTCCCGAACTCCCCCCACCATGCTCCCACCCTTCCTCAGAGCTGCAGGATACCTTTCCCATCTGAGTAGTGGGGAGCTGCAGGAGCTCTGCACCCTCTGTACAACTCTTCCTTCTCCCAGTGGCATGCCAAAGCAGAAGGGATCCTCAAAAGACTCGGTGTCTGTGGCTCCCAGGAAACAAATGAGTGAAAGAAGTGGGGGAGGTTGTTGGGGTAAGCAGTTCTATACCTTGGGGAAAGGCAGGGTGGGAAAAGAAGCCTAGATCCATCTTGCAATATACCTTGGGTTTAAAGTAGCCCAATTAAAGGGCTTGGTCCCCCAGGTGAGATCATCAGCTAGGAAAGAGGAAAATGGATAAATAGGTCCTCTTCCACCTATAGCATTCTGTGACAGGAAATCATGATCCTCTTTGCACTACTATAAAAAAATCAAATTATTATCACTATTTAGTAGGGTACAGTCTTAAATCATTGGCAGTAAGTACAGAGGTAAGAGCAATGCTCACTTAAACAGAAGGAACAAAAGCCCCTGCCTGAGATCTGGCAGCCCCACTCTCTGCAGGGTGGGCTGGCCAGGCGCTTTCCCCTGGCAGCCCAGACCAACATTTCCAGCCAGACACTGCCTTCAGAGGAGCGCTCCTCAGCAAATCACAAGGCTCCAAAAGAATCTCTTCGCTCATCAAAATCTTGGCTTTTCTGCCAAGGTTTCCCCAAAAGATATTGGTTGTGATTGTACTGGCTACCCAGTTCAGCTTAGCTCATTTAACAAAAACTGTAAGTTTAAAGAACCTGTTAGATAACCCTGCACGTGAACTTAGTGCACAGGTTAGAAACTCTTCTGCATAAGAGATGACTTGACAGCCTCCGAGAGCGAACATGAATCATTTCAGTGACCAGGATGCTGATTTCTGCAGATGGCAGGAAACTTTAGATCAAGCCAAGAAACCCTCCATCTGTGAAATGTTACTCACAAGGTGCCAAGTGTTTTCAGGGCACCACTGGTGTTACCAAGGCTGGGCCCCTACGCACAGCACAGGAAGGGTCCATGGTTTTGGGGTCAGTGTTTGACCAGGCCTCCCAATTGCATTGAGGGGCAAGACGTGATGGCCATGGGAGAAGTAGACCACATGGGAGTATTTGAATCAGTTGCCTGACATGATTGCTGGTGCTGGGACCACTGACAAAATGAAATGAAATATAAAATAAAATAAAATAAAATAAAATAAAATAAAATAAAATAAGCAAAGCAATAATATAGTCTAACATAAAGCCAAGTAACACAAAATAAAACAATAAAATGAAATCGCTCGTGTGCTAGGGGGGGTTTCCCATCCGGCAAGAAAACAGTTTTCCAACAGGAGGAGCTCTTCGCTTTGCTGAGACGATGTCAAAGGAGTGGCCAGTTTTAATCCAACACCCCCCTCCTCCTCCTCCTTCCTCTCCCGCCCCCGTTTTGTACGAGAGCGGCAGCTTAATTGATTTGATAACAAAATAAACAGGAGCAGAGGGCTGCCCGCGGGACTCGGCGGAGCACGGTGATGGATGTCTGTCGCGCAGCCCATCGCGACTTTCCCCGGTCGCCACCCCCCTGGCCCCGGGGAGGAGCGCGGTGCGAAATGCCCCTGCGCATCCCGGTACGCGCCTGGCACACTGCGAGGGCGCAAGTTGCTGCTGGCTCCGCACGGCTCCGCAGCCGGTCGCAAGGCTTCCCCAGCCCTTGCCCCGGGGGAGGAGCGGGGCAGTGCCGTGCAAAGGAGGTGGCGGAAAGCAAAAGTGGAATCAAGTCAAGTCTTGGGGGTCCTGAGCGGAGCGAGGGGTCAAAGCCCCGGCTCTCCCCCGGTGATGTGTTAGGGTGTTTGGGTCCCCTCCTTCTTGGGGGAGGCAGTAACCGGCAGCGCTGCCTGCACATTTGATTAATCTGGAGGGGCGGGGGGGCCTCCCTGGGTTTGCAGGCTAACTTGCCTTCAGGGCGGTCTCTGCGGTCGCCTTAAATTTCGTTAGAGGATCCTAAACTGCGCGTGGGTCGCCTGGCAAGCCCCAGTCCCTCTAAACTGGGGCGCCCAGCCGGCCTCGCATCTCCCACCTGATTTCCTACCCGCTCCCCCCCAGCCGCCCCAAGTCAACACTGGCACAAATTAAACCCATCGCCATTAACGGGCCTCGCTATGTTTCCGGGAAGCAAGGCGCCGAGTGCAGCAGGGGAGCAGCGCACGGGGGGAAACCGCCGGGGGGGCTGAGCTTGTCCCCGGGCACATTGCGACGGCGAAAAGTGGTTTCCGAGCAGCAGGAGGAGAAGGAGGACGAAAATCTGCCGTCCCCTCCCGCTGGGACTGGCCGCCACCTTCGCCTCCCGGGGGCACTGCGGGCTCCGCTCCCCCTCCCGGGACGGTCCCCACGCTGGCCCTCGGGAGCCCATCCCTGCCGCGGGAAGGTCACGCTGCATGTACACACACACACACGCTGCGGTGGCCCTGGGGCAACCGCAGCACCGCTTGGAGCCGCGAGAGCCTGGTGACCTTGGCCGGCGGCTCCCCCGCGGCTGCCCACGCGTGTGCGTAGCGGACGGGCGCGGAGGCAGGGGCCCGGCGGCGGGCAGGGCGGTGCTCACCCCGCTCCTGCCGGGATTAGCGCAGCCACAGGCAGCAGCAGCGTGGAGTTCCCAGCGCCCTGTCCGCAGCTTCAGCTTGTTTTTCTTCCGAATTATTTTTTTAAAAGAGTCGATGACTTCTCCGTATGGGGTGGTTTTTGTTGTTGGGTGGGGGTTTTTTGTTTTTTGTTGGTTGGTTGGGAATTTTTTTTCCCCTGTTTTTATCTGTTCTGCGCTGCAAAGGGGATTTTGAGCTGTAGAACCCGAAACCGGGAACCGTGACTAATTTAGGGGTGTATTTCTTCAGCGCATTCAAGACAGTCAACTTTAAAAGATGGAGTGGAGGGACTATTACGAATCGGAGAGACGTGGGAGCGCACTGCTGGGGCTCTGCGTGTTTAATCCACCCTGAGGCACGTAAAGTGCGGTCAGTGGAGGGAGGGGGACGAGGGGGAAGACACCACACGACACACGCAGCAAGTAAGGAGCAGATTGCCGTATGATTTAGAGCAATGATGAGGTTTATCATTTGAACACTGATGAATTCAGGGAACACGAGAGCTGCAGTTGACATTCCTAAAAACAATTAAATCGGTGGGGAGTACTGCTGGAAAATCGATACGGCCCAATGTAATATGGTTTGACTATAAACAGATTCCTCCTGGAGTAATAAACCACGAAGTGAGCGCGAACTTCCTCGATTCCCCGGCTGAAAAGAGATCTTTTCCCTTCAGCGTCCCCAAACGCATCCCCCATTCCGCCAACAATGCCCCCTCTGCCCCCGCGGCGTGTCCTAGGAAGCCGGGGCGGTGGCACCAAATACCCCTGCGAAATTCCCCACCAGCAAACGTCGGAAACCCCGAGGGGAGGTCGGGGTAGGTATGTAAATAGCTTCCCGAGTCGGTAGCTGAACGCCTTTGGTCTAGGACGAAAATAAACCGGGAGCTAAGCTTTAAATATCCAGTCTTGATTTAAGAGCAAGATGCACTCGGCTGAGTGCGCTCTCGGGGTAGCGCCGGAGGGGAGGGGGGCGGGGAAGGGACGGAGAACGGGAAGGGATGGGAAGGGGGAAGGAAGGGAAGGACACCCGCCGCCCCCGGGCCCCGTTGCTCGCCGTTGAGGGCGGCGGGGATGTTTCCTGCGCCCGGAGGCGGCGGCCTGGTCGTGGGGGGAGGTGCAGAAGTGCAGGGGGACCGCTCCCCCGCCGCAGCGGCCCCGCACTGCGCGGTAGTTTCCAACACGGGGCGAGGGATGCCCGGCTCCGCGGCCGTGCCGGGAGCCCTCCCGGGAGCGCGGTCGCTGCCCTCCCGGGACAGCTCGCCTCCAACCCCCGCCGCGCCACGCCGACCGCTCCCGGCGGCTATGGGGAAGAAAAGGGGAAACTCGCGCCCGGCAACCCCCGGGAGTGTTTGCGGAGCTGGCTTTTATTCGGGCCTTGGCTCGCAAGCGGAGCGGTGCGCCCGGAGCCGCCGAGCCCCGCCGTGCCCCGCCGTGCCCGTGGCTTGGCAGGGACGGGCAGTGCCGCCTGCCAGCGCCGCCCTCCGGGAGCTGCCGCCCTGCGGTTTGCAAAGCAGCGGCTGCACGCCGAGGGGAGGCGGGAGGCCGGGAGGCGGCCAGCCCCCGCCGGGGACGCCTGGCAGGGCCTGGGGGCCGCCGCCGTGCGCCGGACGGGGGCGGAAAGCTGCCGCTTCCCGGGGAGCCGTCGCTCTCCGCCTGCTACGAGAGAAACAGGATCCCGCTGCCGTGCGCCGCACGGGAGACTGCTGCTGGCAGCCGCCGGCTTCCCGGTGCCTGCACGGAAGGGGATACAAGTTGAATATTGTTTGCACGGCCGGGACAAAATATCCAGGGCTGGCGGAGGAGAAAGGGGGGAGGGATTGTGTTCGCCCGCCCGTGATAAATAATCCGGGCCGGCCTCCGGGTTGTGGCGGCCAAATCCTTCTCAGATCTGCCAAGAGATCAGCCGCTACCTCGGCCCGCGCCTCGGGCGCTGTTGGCCATTCCCGGCTGGCTCTGGCAGCCCGCACATCGCAGCCGCCGCCGGGGCCACCCGCCCGGGGACCGGAGTGCTGCCGCGGCACCAGCCTGGGATGGAGGGATGGGGCGGGGGTGCAGTAAAGCGTGGCAGCGAAGGAGGAGCAGGGCAGGGGTGGTCCCCAAAGCGCGGATGCCCGGCGGCAGGTGGAACCCCCGCCGCTGCCCCGCGGTGCCCCCTGCCCCCGGGGCTGCGCGGTGCGGAGCCGACTGACCCTTCGTGTCCCCCCCCGCCCGCCCGTCTGGTGGGAACAAACACAAGCTGTTCCGGAGCGGGGCCGCGCAGCTGGCCCGGCGGTGGCGGCGGAGCGCTGCC
The DNA here is from genome assembly GCA_028020825.1 of Podargus strigoides. Classification (NCBI taxonomy): domain Eukaryota; kingdom Metazoa; phylum Chordata; class Aves; order Caprimulgiformes; family Podargidae; genus Podargus; species Podargus strigoides. Next base: position 9,886,964 of record CM051641.1, on the reverse strand, counting down.
AAAGGGGCCGCAGGAAAGGTCCTCGGGTTTCCCGCAAGCGCACACAGGCGGCCTCCCGCGCACGGCGCTGGGGCTCTGTGTGTGTGTGTGTGTGTGTGTGTGTGTGTGCCTGTGTGTGTGGTGTGCGGGTGGGCGTGTGCGGGTGGCGACGTGCCCGGGGAACAGCCGGGAACGGCGTGCGGCGGCTCCCTGTGTGGAAGTCTGCGGCGGCGAGTGCCTGCGAGACGATGCCCGTGGGGGATCGGGAGCGTGCTGCCGGGGAGGCGGCGTGCGTGTGCCTGCGTGGGGAACCCCTGAGTGTGTGCCATTGCGTGTGCGGGTCAGAGTGAGTGCGAGTGGCTCTGGTGTGAGAGATGGCACATGTGGCTGCGTGCGAGCTTCTCGGCGTGTGTCCCCAGTGTGCGAGAGCTGGCGTGTCGCCTCGGGGGCGGCAGTGCCCGTGCGAGAGCAGCAGTGAGTGTGCGTGGGAACCGATGCGCGTGTGACACGGAGCGCGCGAGAAGAGGCCGCGTGTGCGTGACACTGTGCGAGAGGGCGACGTACCCGTGTGACTCAGTGTGCGTGCGTGTGAGTGCACGCGTGGGCGAGAGCTGCCGAACAGCGCGGGGGGCGGGCACGCCGCGGGGCCGAAGATGCCGGGCAGGCGCTCTGCCCCGCTGCCGTGCCGGTGCCCTGCCTCGGCGGCCCCTCCCGCTCCCCGGACCGCCCGCCGAGGCCACTTCTCGACGGTGCCCCCGCGCCCATTCGCCTCCGCGCACGGCATCGCGGCCGGCGCCCCACCGGGGGAGGGAGATCCCGGGGCAAGAGCCGTGGCTGGGCGGGCAGCGGGCCACGGAGGAGGCACCCCACGCCCTTCCCCTCCCGCGCAGCGCCGGGGGCCGTTCTGCCCGTCCCCACCTTGTTTATGTGCGGCAGGAACGGGGATTTTCCATCTGCCCGCGCCGCCGGTGATGACCTCGGCGCACAGCTCGCAGGCGGCAGCGGGGCCGGGCTGCGGGGGCAGTGGGAGCTGCTCCCGGCGGAGGAGGCGGGCTGCTCCCCGCACAGGCTGCCGGTGTGAAAAGGGGATGATGGCAACGGCAGGAGGAAGGGCTGGAGCTGGCGGTGGGAGGCCGTGGAGACCTGCCCTTCCCGGGGAACCCTGCCAGGGTTGGCCTGCCTCTGCACGTCCGACTGCTTCGGCACAAGTTTGCTCTTTTCCCTGCCCCGGCCCGATGCCTCCTGCCGGGGACAGCATGGGCTTTGGTTGACCCAGCGGGTTTCGGTTGAAGGGGTTTCAGGGTGGGGGATCCCCAGCTTCCCTGCTCCAGCGGGAGTAGGCGACCCCGCTGCAGCTGTTGGAGCACTGCCAGGAGAAAGGCCCTCAGCTCGGCGCGGGGGCTGCTCCTGCCCTGCTGCATCCCCCAAACGCGGGCTGCTCCATGGGAAAGATACTTGCGGCTGTGTGACCCTCGCCTGAGGAGGGTAGCAGGGGGGACGACAGCACACACGACATGGACCCGTGTCCTTCTTGCCCTGGCATGGAGGAGGACTCCTTGGGGAGAGGGTGGCTGCGGGATACGGGCCGGGGCGTGGTGTGGCCGCGGTCCCCCGAGAGCCACGTCCGCACGGGAGCGGTGCGGGAGCGCCGAGGAGCCCGTACAGCCCCGGCGATGTCCGGGTCTCCCGTTTGCGCGTCCCCTCCCGCTCCCCGTCACGGTCGAGCCGGCCCTGAGGGGGCAGTGAGGGGTCCCTCGGGAGGCGGCCGGGGCGGCCGGCGAGCTTCGCCTGGAGACGGCACGGCCAGAGCGCTGCGAGGGAGCCACGGCCCCCCTCCTCCGGCGGTGTAAAGCAGGGGCTGGCACACTCTGAGCAGCTAGCAGCGATAAGAGCTGATTTACAGGTAGGGGTGAAACGTGCTCGGAAAACCTCGTGACACTTTTCCTCCGGTGGATTCAAATAATATATAAAGACCGTGAGGTGGCGATCTCCCGGGTAGCTCCTAGAATGCGTGGCGTTGTTGTTAACACGTTTCAATTTTGGATTGAGACTGTCAATTACCCACTGAGCTGCGAGCCTTAGCCTCAGGCGGGCTGGGGCGAGGGGACGGGTGTATTTATTAACCTCCCCAGCCTGGCGGAGCTGCGCTCCCAGCCTCTGGCTCCGGCTTTCTCCCACCTTCCACCCTCTCCCCCCAGCGCCACCCGGGCCGCTCCCGCTGCCTGTGGCAGCCATCCTTTGCCTCCTCCGGCCCATGCGGAGGCGGCTTTCTGTCCTCACGCCAGCCCAGCACCGCGGAGAGCCCCACAGCTGCGGGGTGGGGGGGAGGCCGCTCCCCGCGGTCGAGCCGGGAGCGACTCTCTCGGCCAAAATAGCCCCGGGCAGAGCGGGAAAACGCACGGGCGGCGTTTCCCCGCTTCCAGACGTCCTCTCTGTCTCGCTCGGAAAAACATCCGAGCTCTGCTTGGCATAATCGATTGGATTTAGGGTTTTTCCCCTAAGCGGAAGAGCTCCCCATCTCCCCCGGAGCAGAAGCAAACAGCTCCGCAAGGCCGCTCCAGAGGCAGGAGCGGAAGGGCTGACAATTAACATTTCATCTGGCAGCGTAGATCCGCAGGCAGATCGCTCGGGAAGCGCATCCCCCCCCTCCGCTCCCTCCCGCGGCATGCCCTGGCCGCATCCCACCGCGGCTGCTGAGCACACAGCGTCCTTTCTCCAGGGGGTTTCTTTCTGGAGGCGCCCGACCCTGCCGCGCACCGCCAGAGCAGCCCGGGGAGGGCCCCAGCTCCGCGGTTTGCCCTTATTTGCGCCTCCGCCGCTTCCCCTCCAGTCACCTGGAAATCAGCCACCCTCACTAGCTAAATGACTCTGCCGCTTGCTTTCCTTTTCCCTTTTCCCCCTCCCTCGCCACCCCGAGCTCCCAAACTTCGCTGGACGGGGCCGTGCCGAGCCCAATGCCCCCTGCACGCCTCTCCGTGCTGGGAGCCGTGAGTGCGCCTTCTCCGCACCAAACCTCCGTGACGAGAAAGGCATCGTAGGCAGCCTATAAATAATTTCCATTATGTTCAGCTGACAGCGCGAGGCGATTAATTTTAATAGCTGTATATTTGCCTGTTTCTCCTAATGCTCTGTAATGAGATGAGAAGCCATCCAACCCCAGATGGCTCCAGCCGCCTCGTTATTTATTTATTTTGTGCGTGTGCGTGCGTGTGTGTGTGCAAAAGAGGGGAGAAGGGGGGGCAGCGGTTCCTGCGGGGCCAACACACACCCCCACCCCCCGAGCTGACCCCGTCCCTGCGGGCTGTGGGAGCCATCATGACACTGCACATTGAGCCGCAGGGGACCGGCCACTGGTGCGCACCTCCGTGACCGGGGGGCGCCGAGAGAGACGGGGCCGGGGGTCGCCGCCGGCCGGGTATTTCAGGGATATGTATTTATTCCCTCCGGTCGCGCAGAGCGTGACTGCGGGAGCGCCGGGGGCCGGTCGGCGAGGGAGTAAATGCGGCGGATCGATGTCGTTCTGGGTGAGGGGAGGGCGAAGGGGACCACGGATCAAAGCCCATCCTATTAACCTAAATTTCGGCCCTGCGTGGCCTTGCGGTGCGGGGACCGGCGGGAGAAGAGCGCTTTGTGGGAGCGCCGGGGAAGCAAACACGCCGCCCGCCGCCGGCACCAGCCAGCGACGTGGTGGTGGCGGTGGTGGTGATGTGTGTGTGTGTGGCGGTGTGACAAAGCCTCGCCGCGCTGAGCAAGCTGTCCCTCAGCCCAGGCGGCGGGCGGGGAAGGGGAGAGGATGAAGGAAGATTTCGAAATGTAGGAACGGCGGAGCGAGTCCCAGATTCGGGGATTGCAACTGGGGGGGGGGGGGGGGTGTGTGTGAGGGGGGGAGCGCGCGTGTGTGGGGTCATTCCCTGGTAGGACGTGGCTGCCTAACCAGGTGGAACAGCATCGAGGCGAGCACCTGTGTCTTCTGTGTCTTTTTCTAAAAGGCGTGGACTGATAATTACCAGAGTTAATTGTCTTGCTTTGAAGGTCATTTGAAGTTACGGGGCTGTGTTTTCTTTTCAGACTGGCAGACAATGCCCGTGCGCTGTTTTAAATGTAAATCAGAGGGTATCCGCATAAACCTGTATTGTAGGATGGAGGCGTAATGGATTCACTCCGGCTGTGCCTGAGCTCGCCACAATACAGCGGAGCCGCCGGGCTGGGAGCGCGCCGGGGTTTCGCTGCGGAAACGCAGTTGCCGAAGAACATGAAAAGCATTAAATCGTGACGGGAAGGGGGCGGCAGCGGCGGGGGGGGGATAGTTCGGGACCGGAGAATGCGTTGCGGCGGAGCAGCCACCCGTCGCTCTCGGCCGGGAAGTTTCTCACACCGAAAGAGGCACGCGGCTGGCGTGTCACCGTCCCTTGTGCCCTGTCGCCCCCCACCTTGGGCACGGTTGTTCCCAAAGGCTGCTTGCTCCCGGAGGCGGGGGGGGGGGGGGAAGACACGACACACGTTGCCCCGTCTGGCCGGGATACCTTCTCCCCGCCGCCCCCTCCCCGGGGAGGGGTAAATCCCGGCCCGGTCCGGAGGAATGTGGCACAAGGAGGGGCCACCCCCTGCCCATCCCTGCTACCGCTGAGCCTTCATTAATGGCACCGCCCGGGGCGCGGGCGTCCCACCGGGCTGACCTGCCATGCGATTAGCCCGGCGCCCTGGGGCACGGCTCTCCCGGCGGCGGTGCCAGCCAGCCCGGCCCCCTCTGCCCCCGCTCCGGCACCTGCAAGCGGCTCCGCCGGAGGCGAGGACGTGCAGCACTGAGCCCGCAGAGAGCCTTTCTTCCCTTCCCCTCTCCCCGCTAATAACAGGCCATCGCTCAGAAGACGGTCGCGCTACACGGAACAAACACTCATTGATTTCCACCGGAGGGATGCAGAAGGATGCGGGGCGCCTGGCGAGCGGGCAGCTGCGGGGAGCCGAACCGCGCTCCCGGCCCCGCGCTGGGATCCCGGGCGGGAGGGTGTGCTTCCCCGTGCACACACCGCACGTCCCTGGGGCCGCCTGTGGGGAGGACGCGGTGGCTCGGTGGTGGTGACTCAGGGCAAGAGGTCGGGGGAGAAGCGGCCGAGGGACCGCCGCGGTGTGTTCCTTCCCGCGACGCCGGGCCACCCTCGTGCGGATCGCGCCGTGTCACCTCCCTGATGGCAACCGCCACCCGCCTCTCCAGAAAAGTCGTCAGCCCGGTACCGCCGCTTCCTCTGTTGTCCCCGGCAACCGGCGTATCTGATGGAACCTCGGTGTAGGCAGTGACACCCGCGTAATGGATCATCCTGTCAGGGCTTTTTTATCACGGGCATTTATTTTGGTCACGGCTGGTGATAACTTTGGTGTTTATCCCTTGTGTCGTTACGGGCCCGGACGCGATTTGCCTTCCACCTCCTGCCCCACTTCCCCGGCAAGCGAACGGGAGGGGGGGCACGGGCCGCTGCGCGGCGGTGCGGATGGCGATTCCCTCCCCCAGGCGCCGCTGCGAGGGGCGACCCCGACTACACTCCCCACCACACCACTACTCCAACTCGCCCCCCCTGCCCCGGCTGAGGCCGGATCGCTCTGTTTGGCTTGGTGAAGCGCCCTCCCCCTCTCGCCCCGGGTTATCCTGGGTCATGCGGAGCTGGCGCGGAGCGCCGGGTGCGGGAAGAGGCTCCAGCGGAGCCCCGGTGCAGGGGGGAGCCGGGGGAAAGTGCCGCCCGCAGTTCTCCATCAATCCCGACACTTCAAAAGTAAATAAAGCCGGGAATGGCCTCCGGGGAGGGGAGAGAAGAGGCCTCTGACAGACTGTCCAGGGCGGAGCCAGGGCTATTTCCAGCCCGGGAATAACACGGCTCGAGCTGCGGTGGCTCCCACCCGCGTCTCCAGGAAAGACCGGATCGGGGTGTTTGTTTTGCTTTTAATTACTATTTTGACGGCGGGCTGGCGCAGCGCAGGCAAACAATGACCCCAAACCGTCCGAGAAGGACACCGGGGGGGAGGGTTTGGTGCCCCCGCTGCAGGTCGGCACAGCGGGGCCAGGAGGAGCCCGTTGGGGCTATGGGCTGGGCAGGGGGCAGCCGGGGGGCGGCACAGCGGGCGGGGAGGGCTGGTAAGAAGCCGTGCCGGGGCCCCCGGCGAGATGGCGGGCAGAGGTACGGGGGGGGGAAAAGGCCGCCGTGCTTATCTGGGTCACTGGGGTTAGAGGGAGCAGCTGATAGGAACAGAGGAGCTGAGCTCCAGCTGCTGCAGAGATAGAGAGGCGATACGGGCCGGGCAGGCACCGAGCGGCAGGGAGGGCGGGAGGAGGAGGAGGAGGCGGTGGCGGCTCGTTCCGGCTCCCGAGCCGAGCCCAGGTGCGCTGTGGTTTTCCTGCGCTCAGCGCTGTGCTCGGCGGCCCCCCTCCCCTCGCGCCCCATCCCCCGTCCTCCACCCCCCCCGTTCCCCGCCAACGTTTAACCCTTTCCCGCCTTCGCTGGGCTGGAGGTTGAGGCGTGCGCTGGCCTGGCAGCTTCCCCTGCGGTCCCCCACTCCCTCAGTGGCAGAGACTGATCGCGGTAGGGGAAAGGGAGGGGGGGGGGAAGGGCTGGCCTTGTGGTGCCGAGCACCGCCCTCGGGCAGCTCCCGGGACCCGGCTTTGTACACACACACACGCACACATACACCCAGCTGCGCGGAGCCGAACCAGCCCCGAGGCAGCCCCCGCCTGCCGGCGCCGCTGCTAAGGCGGCCGATCTCGGTTACAGTCAGCCGCCCAGCGAGGTTCGCTGCTGCAGCCGCCGCCTTCTTCCCCCTCGCCGATCCCCGCCGCCCTTTTCCTTCCTGCTCGGGCTGGGTTGCCCCGGAGCTCCCTCGGCTCGGCGGCGGCGGCCAGTCCCCGCTCCGGGGCCGCTGCCGGCGGGGATGCGGATGCGGAGCGGCCGGGAAGGGGAAGGAAGGGCTCTCCGAGCGCCCCTATCGCGCTCCCAGCCCTTTAATCAATTTCACCCTATTAATTATTAATTTTACGCCAGTCAAGCTTGCCCAGGAGGAGCGAGGCGGGGGGGAGGGGAAGCTGATGTCAGCCGGAGGCGGCGGCGGGGCCGTGTGCCAGGCTCAGCCCCGGCCCAGCAACTTTCGGCTCCGCTGGCTCGAGCAGCTCCGAGAGCCGGGGGAGGCGGCGATTCCCATTCCGGTGGATGATGCGCCCCCCCACTCGCACCCCCCCATCACACACATCTACACACGCTCTCCCTCTTTCTTTTCCGCTCCCTCCCCTTCTCTCCCCGCCCGCCCCCCGTGTAGACACATCCATACAAGGGCCCATTGCATCGTAGCGATGATGGATCGTGCCTAGCGGGGGTGATTTGGTGTTGATCGCATATTATCACGGGCAGGTTGGACTGGTTGCTGATGGACGGCTTTCTAGCAAGCCGCTCCTTCCGACGCTCGGGGAAGCAGCTCGATCGAAAAAGCAGCTTGCATTTAACTCCTTCTCTCACCAGCACGCGTAGGGCAAAGCTGAGCATCTGTCACAACAGCTCTCCGGGTAGCACTTTTCCCTCTTCCCACTCCATTTTCGCCTCGGCAGCCCCGCCGCCGGCTGGCTCTCTCCAGCACCGGGTGGGCACCGGGCAGGGATGGGGTGCGGGGGGAAAAGGTGGCGGCGGGGCCCACCCCAGCTCTTCTGCGGGCAAGTTGCTTGCCGGGCGGCACGGTGCCTACGCGGTGGGAGATTGCCCGTAGAGGTCCCCAAGCCCACTAGGGAAGAGCCCTCAGCCCTCCACCCGGGGAGGGCTGCTCTCTGTCCCTCGCCTCCTCCTCGCCTTTTTTTTTTTTTGCCTTTTAAATGTAAGTGCATGCAGATACAAAGGCGGTTTCGTAACGCCTTCCGTCTGCAAGAGCCGGGGACCTTGGCTAACCTTTGGAAAAAACTGATTGCAAGTGCCTGTTCACAGTCCGTACTGACCGCACGGGGCACCGGGGGGGTCACCATGTCAGTGACAGACAGCGAGGTAGCCATGGATCCACAGCGAAAGGCCTGCTCCCAGCCTGCCTCCCCAGAAACGCTTCGCGCGAGCGCTTATTCTCTGGCGAGAGAGGAGGGCGGCGGAGGAGAGACTTAACCCTTTCACTCCGCACCGCCAGCTGCCCGTCCGCCAGGAGCCAGGTCGGGTGCTGGCCCGGAACAAACTACCCCTTCCTCACAGGACTCTGCACGACGGGGAGCCCCGATTTCCATTCTTCTTTATATTTCTTTTTTCTTTATTTTTTTTTACACAAGACTCGAAGGAGGTGGTGCAGGGAGCTGCCTCCTTATCGCGCTCTTCGCTGCCGGTTTAACTCTTTCCTGCAGCCCCAGCACAGGTTCTTCGGGCCGGAGATTGTTTTCTGTTTGGAAACCGGAGAAGGGGGGAGGCTATCGGCAGGGAAGCAAGAGCTCTCTCTCTCTGGAGAGCTGCTCTCCAACAGGCAGCGCCTTGAAATCTATTTAAAGAGAGGGAAAGGCGGGGGGGGGGGGAGAGAACAAAGGGGGAGGAGGAGGAGGGGGCCGAACCAGAGCCAGCCAGAGAGGGAGAAGGCGATGGATCAGCCTGTTTGCAGTGTACATCAAGCTATCACATCTGTATATGCTCTGATCGATGAAAAGGATGGATAATATTTGTCAGCTGCAGACCTTTTTCTTCTCACTTCCCAGGGAAAGGACGAGGGAGGGGGGAAGGAAGAGAGGTAATAGGGAGCTTCAAGGCCAGAGGCACTTCCTGGTGCAGCCAAATAGAAAAGAAAGGCTGGGGATTATTGTTGTTATTAATTATGTTTATTATTCTACAGCAGCCAAAGGGACAATCAGGGGACCATGCAGCCCTCTCTGCCTGCTTCTTCATGCTCCCACTCCCCAAACCCCCAATTTTTTCTTTCTTTTTTCTCTTTTTTTTTTTGTTGAAACTCAGCTTCTTCTTCGCCTGGCTCCAAAGATTTAACCCTTTGCCCGCGGAGGCTTGAGGTGGGCGAGCACAAAAGCAGATCGCGAAAGCCTTGGAAAAAAACCAAACAAACGTGCCCAGTGAGAAGTCAGTAAAACGCACCGTTACACACAGAGCGACGTGGTTTGGCTTCAGGGAAGACGAGGGGGGAAAAAAAAAAGCAGAGAAAGAGACGTAGCCCCTCTCTCCACCGCCCCCCGGCCTTGCCAGCCCCTCGCCTAGTGCCTGCAGTTGCACTCTGAGTAAATAGTTCCCACACATGGTCCACATTTTGCACAGCAGCAGCGTGTTTCCTCTCGGTCTCTCGTTGCTGCTCTCCGAGCAAAGAAAAAAAAAAATTAAAAAAAAAGAGAGGTTTAGAGGAAGTTAAAAATCAGGCGATCTGAGAAAGACTCTGTGTTACACACATCCTGACTGAAAGCGAAAGCCCAGCATTTCGGCCCTCTGAGCGCCAAGCTCTCACCTCCTTAGTAATGTCACTAGCATACATGTTGGACATATCACAGGAATGACTTACACCTGGCGAGACGGGCTGCTGGGCGCTGACAATAGCTGGGCTGGCAGCAGAGCTGGCTGGGGGGCAGCAGGCCGGGATGCAGCTGCCCGGGGGGAGCGCCCTGGGGGAGCCGGGGGCTCCTTCCGTGCCGCCGGGGGATTCCTTGGCCCTGGAGACAGGGATGCCCGGCAGCCCAGCCGTGTTTGCAGACACGGCCATCTCCCAATCTGCTCGGCCTTTGCTTTCCCAGGGCACCAGAGGGACGGGGAGAGCGGGGATGCTGGTGTGCCGGGTAAGCCCTCCGGAGGGTCGCATCCATGCCCTGCGGCCGGGTCACCCCCCGGGCCTGTGAACCGCTGACTGCACCATGCCGGGGGAGCTGGACACCATAGTGCTGGAGGGGTGTGTGGCGCTGGGAAACCATTATCCGTCGTCCTCCTTTTCTTCTCCATCCAGTCTCTGTCCCCACCCGCCCCTGAGCTGGGATCAGCCAGATGATCCTCCGGCCATCAGCTGAGTGGCGGCCGTTTTGTGGGTAGCATCAGGGCTTGGCCACTGTGCTCCCGTGACCCCGCCGCGTCTCTCTCCCTCCCTCGCTGCCCCTCCGGAGCCCGGTGCCCCATCAGCTCTCGCTGTGTGATATTTAAAAGAAGGGTTGCATTCTCCCCAATAGAAGCCCACTCGTTTCCTTGTTGCCAGGAACAAAGCGTACATTCAGAGGGGTGGCTGTTGACGGCTCCCTCTGTATAGCACTGGAAAGCGGGTGGCCTTTGGTTACTGGCAAGGAAAATTCTAATCAGGGTGCTTGTAAGCGGGGCTTTATAGAAGCTTAGTTACAAAAGGCTTACACCAGAGTAATGCAATAACTATAATAACAGCCAGGGAGCCCTAAAGAGGGTGGAATGTGCTTGTGTCTGGATGATTTTCCCTGCTAGCACAGAGAGGGACTGTTTACCACGAGTGCCATTAAGTATCGCTGGAAATTCACCAACCGCAGACTTTTTTCAATATACTTTATTGTTGTATCTGCACTTAACAGCAACTTGCTTCGGACGACTTTAGATCGTCCTAGAGGAGAAGGGGAGAGAGGCCGCCCTTGGGTGTCGGAGAAGTCTCAGAGTGGAGGGGCAGTGCCACGGGTGAGGGATCTGCGAGCCGGGGCCCGTCCCGGCGGGCAACGCCGCCGCCGAACAAAGCGGCGATGTGAAACGGCCCCCGCGCCCAGCGGCACAAAGCCGTCGGGCTCCCGCCCCGGGGGTGGACAGCGGCGTCGCCTCCACCGCCCTCCTCGGCTGACGAGGCCGATGGGGCCCCGGGGCGGACACCGGGCGGAGGGGGGGACACACGAGCATCCCCCTCCCGCCGCTCAGGCCGGTGGCCCGGGGCAGCGATGCCGCCGCTGTTCCGGCTCAGCCCGGCTAATGGGATCAGCCGCTGGCCTCCGCCACCGCCTCTCCACCCAGCCCTGTTGCCCGTCGCCCCCCAGCCAGACTCGGCTACTGCTTGTCCGCCGGCGAGGGGCCGCGGCTCCGGAGGGCAGGAAATGGCTTGGCCGGGGAGCCGGGGCGGGCACCCGTCCGCCGCCATCCCCGGGGGATGCACCGGGAGGCGCCCCGGGAGACCGCGCCAGCCCCGGGGGGGGTACGCGTGAAGCGAACATAGGTCCACCGACATCCCCCACTTCCCCCCCCGGGCACACCCGAGCAGTCTTTGCAGCGCTTTATTTTAAGCGGAACAACGGAGCGCGGCGAGCAAACTGCTGTTCCGCGCAGGGCAAGAAAAATGGGTTTTTAATAGGCAAGGTCGGCGTGCTTGGCAGCGGGCCACGGCGGCCGGGAAATAAACAAACAGCGGAGCTGCGGCTTCAGCTCGGAGCAGAAGTTGCACTCCCGGCGAGAGGAGCCCGCGGCACGGTCCGCGGGGCGAGCATGCAGCTGCGCACGGAGCCGTCGCGGAGAACATGCCCCCGGTCCCATTCCCGGGGGGGAGCGGGCTGGGGTTGAGTCTCCGCCGGGCTGCAGCGGGCGAAGGGCAGCTGGCCGCCCGTGTTTATCGCGCTCCGGCGGTGCTGCACGCCTAACCGCTGCCGTGCCCCGGGGAAGCGGGAGGGAGGGATGGAGGGAGGGGGACCGAAGCAGCCCGATCGCTGAGCGTCTGCCAGAGGGTTTCCAACGTGGCCCGCAGGGCACCCGCTCGGCAAGGCTCGGCGGTACCAGCCCCGCTGGCCGCACGGCGGGGGGGGCGCCAGGCTCCCGCTCCCACCGCGCGTTCCGGGCTCGGTGCCGAGCACTCCCTGATGCTGCCGCGCATCAGCCCCCCCCCGCTGCCTCCCGCCGCCGCCCTGCTCACTCCCGGCTCTGCAGGCAGCGTCGGTCCCCCGGTCTCCCCACGGCACTGGCCGCCTTGCATCCTCGGGGGAGGGGACCTGGGGTGCTCCGTTCCCCCGCTCAACAGCACCCTGGCTCCTCTCCCGAGCTGCCGGCTCTGCAGGCCCATGCGGGGCGGTAGGCGGCCCCCACTTGACCGGGGGCTGTGTAGCCCCTCTGCCCGAGGAGGACTCGGTGGGCACCCCCAGACAAACCGGGCCAGAGAAGCCCCACCGCCCCCGACGGGAGGGAGGGACTGGCCCGGGGTGCCCTCGGGAGAGGAGGGAGAAGGGAGCAGGTCAGGAGAGCCGAGAGCGAAGTCCAAGCCTGGGGAAGCTGGACGAGAGCTCTGGGAGAGGCCGGCAACCCCCGCCCCGGGGGTCATAGCCCTTTCCCGGCGCTGCCCTCGGCTCCCACCGGAGCACGGCCCGGGCCGAGGCCCCGGTATGCTGGGAAGAGGCGGGGGGGTCGCACTGCACCCCAGTTTCCCGCAGTGCCGCGGCCTGTGCTCCCAGCTCTGCTCCGTCATCACCATCATCTCCTGGCCACACCGCGGCAGAAGGCAGAGTCCGCCCGGTCGTTCGTGTCGTGTGTCCCCCCCCTTTCCTCCGCCGCTCGTAGCTGGGCGTGGAGCCAACGGGGGCTGCGAGCGGGACAGGCGCCGGGCAGAGCGGCGGCGGCGGCGGCTGTCAGCGCTCCTCGCCGCCCGGACAGCTGCCAGCTTCTTGGCAGATCTCTCTGCAGCCGTCTCCCAAGGACTCCGGCAAGAGCTGAGGAGAGTCACGGGGAATAGTTGATCGGTGCGAGAGGCCGGGCCGCTCAGCTCAGCCAGGGAAAGCGAGGACCGGCCAGGGGGGAGGAAAGGGCGAGGTGCAAATAGCTGGGTGGGAGAAGGGGGCAGCCTGCGAAATGCTAAGCTTGCAGTATGCCGAGGAGCCAGGGCGCACTGCAGTCCCGAGAGCGATGGAGCGGGGTCGACAGAGAAGCAAAGGGGCAAAGGCTGTTTCTTACAGACCTGGCGTGACCTATCGCTTAAAAACAACCTGGCTTCCCTTTCTAGTGCCGGGGTGTACCTGCAGGGCAGTCTCTGCCTCGCTGTCTCCCGTCCCATTATTCCAGTACAGTCTAATCCTCGTGTTGTGACCTACAGCAGCGCTCTGATTTATTTTTAATGCGTTCCGATTCCTGTTCCGTTGTCAAGAGATGCATTGAGATTCATTTTCTATCCCCTGCTTTTAAGACTTCTGTTCTGCTGGAGGGACCCGCCAATAGAGCTTAATTCGATTTGATATGATTTAATGAACACCTTTATCTTTTGTTTTTAGAAGAAGGATAAAGAATACAACCGCATTCAGCTTTGACGAAATCAGACACGTTTCCCACCGAAATTCTATCTAGTGACACACACTCACTGTAACATTTCATTAACAACCCCCTTGATATATTGATTTTTAATATTTGTATTAAATGTTGTGTAAAATTGAACTCAGGCGTTAGAAGAGATTGTGCAAGTCACAAGACATGACTCTTACTTAATTGTTATTTTTTTTTCGGTCCTGGAACAACAGTTGAAAGAGGCTAGCGGGGGGGGAATAAAAATAAATTATCCACGGGGAGAATGATGGGCAGTGCATGGGAAAGAGCGGGGGAGATAGGGAGCAAGCGCAGCCCCTCGAGAGCGCGGGCAGCAGGGCCCGGCCGCCCCGTGTCCCCCCCATGCCCCCCAGGCCCTGCCGGTCCCGCAGACCCGCCGGGGCCATCCCCGACCGCCCCAGCGCCCCGGGCCGCGGCGGCCGCCCGGCTCTCCGCTTCGTCCCCTGCTCTCCCGGCTCGTTCGTTCCGCGTCGCCTCCCTCCCTCCCGCTCCATATGGTTTCTCCCCTCCTCCTCTTCTCCCCCCTCCATGTTGTCTCTGTGACTCTCCCCGCTCCATGTTACGCCTCCCGCCCCCGGGGGAGCGTTTCCCCGCGGGGTCGTGGAGGGACCCAGTGTCGCGGCCTGGACCGTCCGGGATGTGTGCCGGGCTCAGCCGGGCCAGTATGCAGCGAGGAGGGGTGGGGACACTCACACACACACAGGGAGGGGAAGAGTGGGGTCAGGAGAGGGCCGTGGGGAGCGGTGCCAGCCAAAACTCTGGGCCAGAGAGTTTCTCGGGTGTGCGGGAGAAGCGCCTGAAGAAGCTCATCTCCCCCACGATCCCCCCTCTTTCTTGTTTTCTTTCTTTCCCCCCAGTAATACGAGGCATTCAGAGATCAACATAATTCACCTGCATCAAAAAAACCCTCGCAAGCTATAAACTAGCGGCTGATCCTCCGCTCAGACTGGTGTTTAGCCGTTCATGCATCATGAGTGTCAAATAAATGCCTGATGGAGGCCCTCAGCGGAGGAATTAGCGTTCCTTGTGCTGGAAATGCAGAACAGAGAAAGTGCTGAGGCATCGTCCCCGGAGTTCGCTCGGGCTCCGCTCCTCGATTCGGGAGCTTTCCCTCCCGCACCCCGGCTCCATGCCCTCCCCCGCCCACTGCCCGCCCTTATCAGTACGCCCAGCTGCCCAGGGGCGAGGGGAGCACTCGGGGGGGGGGGGAGCGGGGGGGGCGGAGGGAGCAGCCGAGCACCCCTCTCGGTGCCCGTGTCCCCGGTGCTGCCCCGCCGGCGCTGCGGGGGCCCCGCGGGGAGCGCTCCCCCCCGGGCCGAGACGGAGCTCCGCCACCCCCGGTCCCTCCCCGCGGCTGTGCTCTGGGGTCGCTGCCCGGCCGGGTTCGAAGTCCCCCGGGCAGGGGATGCCGGCGGCGCTGGGCTGGCGGCCGAGGCATACAGGGGTTAACCGCGCCGCGGTCGGGAGGAGCAGTTAAAGTGCACGGGCTGCAGATGCTTTTCAGGCCTCGGTGTCTACCGTTTTAAATTAAAAAAATGCACCCGGCCCGAGCATGCACCAGTGACCTGCAATTTCCCCTTCTTTTCAAACTGAAATATGGCCAAACTATCTTCAAGTTAACTTAAGGGCTGGGGAGGGAGGCGGGGGCGGTTGGGGAGGGGAGGGGGAGGGCGGGAGGAAATCGCTCTGGGTTGAGATCTCTGTGTCAAGTTTCATCCCCTTCTGACATTTCTGGCTCCGCGCCAAAGTCCTGAAAATGGAAAATTGGGGAAGGGCGGGGGGTGAGGGGGGGTGAGGGGGTTGGGTGGAGGTGGAGGGGGAGAAGCGGGCCAGGGCTCTCGGCGGAGCGGCAGTAGCGAGAGGCTCTGGCCAAGAGGGATGCATGAGCGAGCCCGTCTGAGCGGAGCGCGGCGGCATCTTCCGCGACATCCATTCCGCCGCCCAGGCGCCCGCAGAGCCGTCGGCCGCTGCCATTGTTACCGGCGGGCGATGCAGGGACCGGAGCCGGCGCTCCGGCGAGAGATAAATAGCCCCTGACAGCGCCTCTCCGCACCGCAGCTCGGCAGATCCCACTCGGCGGACGGCCGCAGGTCTGTGTCGCTCCCTCGCACGGGAGTCCCTTTAAATCACCGCTCTCCTCGCCTCACCTCTCCCGGGGGATGCTGCCGACCTCCCCGCCCCCGCCACCCCCCCCGCCTCGGTCCCGCACGCCCTCCTTTGCGCGCTGCCCCTCCCGCAGCCGGCTGCGGCCCCGCTGCCACGGCTCGGCACGGCGTGGAGTCACCGGCCCGGCGCGGAGCCCCACCGGAGGCGGCGGGGGGAAGGAAGAAAAGTCTCTGCCGATATACTTTCGGCGGGCTGCGCCTTTGCCAGGAGCGGTCTTAGCGCTGGGTCTTTTGTCTTGGGGCCTTCGCCTGCGTCCCCCGGGGTGGCTGGCGGCTCTCCCGAGAAGAGCCTCCGGGGAAAGGGCCGGCGGGTCCTGGGCCGCACTTCTGCAGGCTGGCCCGTCTCCTCTCCCGGTTCCCCTCTCCCCCCGCAGGAGCCAAGGGGCTCGGGCACAGCCCCACTCCCGAGCCCCATCCTGCCCCTTCGCTCGGTGACCATGCCAGTGTCCCACAGAGGTGAGGGTCCCTCGTCAGCCGTGCTGACGTTCCCCATCCCAGAAAGGGGACCGAGGGGCAACTCTGGTAGCCAAAGAACTACTTGCCAGCTGCCCCCTCCCCCGCGCCTGGCAGCACCACGGCAAAGCAGCCAGGCATGTGCGCTGCGAAGCCCCTGGCACCTCTCCGGGTGGCCTTCCCCCGGGACACTGCGGAGCGCCACGTCTCCCTCCCTTTCCTCATCCCCCCGCCCCAGCCGAGGCCGAGCCGGTGCGTGGTGTGCGTGTGTGCGAGACGAGGTTATCGCCAGCCCGAGTCATTCTTTCCAGGCCGGCTGCCGGGAGTCTCTCCCAGGTGGAGCCGGTGCGGGCGGCCGGTACCCGGGGAGACAAGGGCAGGAGCAGGGGATGCCTCCGGACCCCCGCTGCTCGGCGGGGCTCGGCGGGCCCAGCGGGGTGCCGCTGCCGCCCGGGGGAGCGTGGGGTGGGTATTCTGAGCGCGTCTTTTTCCAAATACATTAAATGCACTTTTAGGCGATTGTTTTCCCTTTCCACTTGTTTGTCTCCTGCTAGCCTCGTAAACTGCCTCATGATTTATTACCTAGGCTAAGTGCTTAATTTGTGAATATGAAACAGATTAAAAGGAGATCGGCGTATTTTAGCAGGCAGGCCAGAGCAGAGCCCAGCAGCTGTTTCGAGTTTGTAGGCATCTCCAGCCTCGTGTTAAGCAGGCTAGCCTGCTAGTGATCAAGGGGGGATCCCCAGATTCTCTCCGAGAGGTCCCCCCCGCCGCCGGCTCCCCGTGCGCACGGCTGGTGCAGAGACCCGCCGCGGGACCGGCACTGTGCTTGGGTTGGGATGGGATTTTTTTTTTGGGAGGGAGCAACATCGGTGCCGTCCGTCAAAGCAACAACGGCGGCTGCGGGATTCAGGACTCGCTGCGTCCCCGCCGAAAGAGGGCTTTGCCGGCGGAGGGCCCAGCAGGCACGCAGAGGGTTAACGACGACTCTGCCCTCTCCTTCAAAGGACTCACTCGAGATAGAGTAAATACGGTCGGGGCGAGGGGGGGCGGAGGGGTGCTGCTCAGGCCACATGATGCAAAAGTAAGACAAGCACACTCCGGAGAACAAAGGCTTCCTACCCCCTTCCTCCCCCTTCCCCCAAAATCTGTCTTAATTCTGCAAGTAAACTTGAGCAGCTATAAAACAAAGGGGAACGATGGAAGTTACGGCCAAGGGACAAACAAAATAAATACCTTTGATGCAGTCCAAGCACGCACTCGGTATTTTCTAGAGCTCCCCCCCTGCTACTCTCAGCCAGGCGGGACATCGCGGGCTCTCCCCGCGACAGGGCGACGTGGACCGCCGGGGTTGTGGCTCAGGACGATTTAGGCCACGTCCTGCAGCCCGGGCGGGGGGGCGATCGGGCCGCGCCGTCGGGGCTGGGGCTCGGGCCGGGGGCGGCAGCAGCGGGGCAGGGATGGCCACGGGGACAGCTGGCCGGGAGGAGTTCGGGGCTGGAAGATGTCCCGGTGGGACGTGCCCAGGTCCCCAAGGAAGCCGGAAAGCACTGCGTGGGACTAGGAGCGATGCCTGACTCCGCAGCGAGCCGTGCGCCGGCCCCGCGGGAGCCACACAGGGCGGTTTGCCACTCCACCCCGGCTCGGTGGTGGCCCCGGCCCCGGATCATGCAAGTGACACCTCCCTACCCGCGACCCACTGCTCCCGACTGCCCTGCGTTTGTAGAGCAGGCCAGCTACTTTCATGCTTGTCACCAGCACCCTGGATCAATTCCCAGCCACAGTGCCCCACGGAGCCTGCCTGCTCCTTCTGCCCCACCCCACCCCCGCCCTTACCTTGGCCCTTGGAGGAGCTTTTAATGCACCGGGGACAGCAGGGGAAGCAAAGGGGGAAAGCAGCAAGCCAGCAGCCTGTGCAGCTGAGCAGACAGGGGCCTGCCGAGTACAAAGCACTGCTGCGAAGCCCAAGAGGCAGAGAGAGGCAAAAATCTACAACCTGCCCTGTACCTCTGAGTGCCACTTAAGAACTGAGTGCAAGAGCACTATGTCACTGCCACCTGAGTATAGCAGATAGGGCTGGCTAAGAGGTAAATGTGCCCTTGTTGCACCTCAAGCGGTTGCTCTGGTGCAGCAGACACGACTAGTGTCAGAGCTGTGGAAGGAATGGGAGATGGGGACTGACCCTGGGCAGAGCATGGGGATGAGGTGTGGGGTAGCACCTGTCTGCTGGGGAGCCAGAGAGCAAAAGACCATGCACATGGCATTCAGAAACATCCATGTGTGTGTGTATGAGGTCAGAGTAACGCTTACCTGGGGAAAGCTGAATGTAAGCTGTGGCTGGGAAGCAGTCCTGTAGGTACATGTGAGTGAGGGCTTGGGGAAACCCCATCCCTGTGGCAGGGAAGCACCTGAAGGAAGAGTGCAAGGATGAGACAATAGCAGATGTGTCTGTGTCTACACAGCTGTTTCAGATTGGCTTGAGACGAAGTCCTTCTGTGTTTGGGGCAAGGTTTGTAGCAAACCAATGCTAGAACCCATTTCCCAGGGGCCTGATGGGGTTTGGGTGTAGTTGATGGGTCCCTGCTTTGTGACAAGAGAGGTTCTGCATAGGTATTATACGCCACCACCCTTCCTAGCCCTGGGCCTTGTTGTTCACTGACTGAAGGCAGGACTAAAACTTTCAAGCAACCTGAAGAGCAGTAGGCAAAGATGACCCCAGGGTCTCCACACCTCCCTGTAGGTTCTGCACAGAACCGATCTCTCAGTAGGTACCTCCCGCATTTTAGCAGGGAGAGAAAAACACAGGTTTGTGTCATGATGATAAGATACAGCGCTTTTCTCTTCAAGCAGTATACATAACAAGAAGTCAGAAAAAAAGACAGTAGCAATGGAAAAGGGAAAAACTCGTTCCAACTTGTTGGCTTGGCTTTTGAAGTCATCCCTACCTCAGGGGAGGGCTATGGCCACAATGTTAAGCCGTGGTCACACTACTGAAATCCGCCACGCTAAAAGTCACCTGGTCCCTCGAGCGCTCTTGCAAAGCACTCCAGGTCCCCATAGAAAATGGATTGCGTGTGCTTAAAACTATGTGCATTGGATTTGCTTGCAACAGTACGTAATGCCAGTTTCAGCCTGATCCTGTCTGGATTTCACTGAATTAATGCCTGGATGGATCTAAGTCCAAATGTCTCAGACCAAAGTGGTTCAGATAGTCGTCCTGCTGTTGTCCCTTGCTGCCCCAAAGGCATTTTAAAATCTCCTTGTGAGTGCTCTTATGTGGCGGTAGCTAAGCCTCAGAAACAAAGCAGTGGAGAACATTACTAAAGCAGAATGGGCAAACCCCCATGGCTTGGAGCAGTCGGCAGGGACACCGAAAGGTATGAAAGCTGTTTCCGTTTGGAGCACAGGTGCACCCCAGGCTCCCTGCATAGCTCCAGCCCTTCTCTGACAGCAGTAGGAGGCTGCAGGTGGCCCATCCCTGCCACCCTACAGCCTTTTTTGCAGCCAGGCTTACTTCTTTGATGTTGCCCCGTAAGAGTTTGTCAAGTCGCAACATCTCTTCTTTTTAATGCTTCCTAGCATCTCGCCACCTCCAGAACACTCCCAAGAAGGGGAAAAATTGTTTCAAAAGTCTTGTCAACAAAAACTCTTAAAGACCTCTACATGACCACCTAAACGATGTCTTCATATTCTTATAACCTCTGTTTATGCTGTCTGTCTGAGCTCTGTTTAGATTTGTAAACTCTTCAGGGTATGACTCTGCCTTGCAACATCTGATGTACTGTGGCTATCATCTAAACACAAAACAGTGGGGAGAAGTCTTTGACTAGGGTAAGGTCAGGATGCATAGAGATAAATAGGGGGATTGACACATGCTAAATTTCAGTGGTGTTTTATCTTTCCAGGCTCACAAGTATTGTGTTACCTGATAGCAGCTTTAGTGTGCTGGGCACTCTGTAGGCACAGAAGGCAGATTGTTCCTGCCTACCCAAAAAACAGAAGCAAAACTGTAAAAACTACAATGGCAGATGACCAGGAGAGCAATGCCAGTGGTATTATAGGAAGGCAGGTGAGCTCCCAGCTTCAGTCACCGGTTCCTTTGCCACGGCTCCCCCCCGAAGCCACCGCTCCCAAAGCCTGTGTCCTGCAGTTAGAGGAGAACAGTGTGCGTTTGTATGCATGTGTTCATGTGAATGCAATTTTGTTTCTACATAATGTGGATAATCTTCCTTTTAGTGGCAAATCCGTTCAGGGGTTTAGATAAAAAGTGAAATCCTGCAGCCGTTCCCTCTCTGGGAAAGGGTATGTCTTCTGCTGTTTTCTCCGCTCCTTTTTCCGAGCAGTCCTCGAACACCTTTTTTCCTAGCTCAGCATCTGATCTCACCTTGAGAGCCTGCCCACTCTCAGGGAGAAGCGCTCTCACATGGGGAACAGGGGGAAAAAACAAAGAATAAGGCACAGCAAGCAAGGTGCTGCTTGGATGAATGGGAGAAGGAAACTGGGGTGTAGAGTGTAGAAGTACTCCCCATGTGCATGGCACTGGATGGTGCTAATGGGGGTGTTACACCCCCACAGCCCCCGAGGAAGCCCCTCTGGCAGGGAGCTTGGGTATGCTATAGGTGCAGGACACTTAACGGGCTCCCTTCTTCTGAATCCCCGTGGGACTGCCTGGCTTTACAAAGTGTGAAGGAAAGAGAGCTCCATTGATTTAAATGCAAAATTACCTTCCCGCGGTTCTAATTTCCCAGGTGATGGCCATGGAGGCTCTGAAAACATGAAAGTTCTTGATGTATTTGTTCAATTATTTTTTAAAATAAGTTTGAATGCCATTTGTTTCAGATTTGATAGGAAAGAGCTGTAGATTTTTGCAAGCAAAGACCGAGGTCAGCGCGGATGGAGTGTCTATTTCGGATAGCCTTGAAAAGAGGGCTTCGACAAGTCATTCATTGAGTATCAGGCCTCTGCGTGGGGATGAGTGAGACCCGTGGTGAAAGAAAAAGACCTGAACATCTGTATTTCCCAAGTGGCACCAACAGCAGTCAGCCAGCTCACAGAGAAGAGCAGACATGCAGGAGTGAGGCTCAGCAGAGACTTCTGGGTCCCTGGTGCTTTTTAAAAGGAAATAATAGCTTGTGGGGGAACCCCTTCTGGTAGCCTTGGCTCCCGTGACCCCCCTCTGATGTATGATATTTAAACAAGGAAATGTCAATATTGGTTTTCCACATACAGCCTCGTTCTGCTCTCCATGAAAACTAATGACAAACCCCTTGGAGGGTTAGAGGAGAACAGACCCCCAAAACAGCTGCTCAGACCCAAATACTGTTGGCTGCAGCAGCCTGGAAGGAAGAAAGAGCAGGTCATGAGTGGCTGGGTGATGTGCTCTTGCAGGTAAATTAGAAAGAAGACAAGCAATCCCATCCTGCGGTATGCAGTGCCTCGGAGCTGCAGGACTGATGGTTTGACTGATTATTGCTTTTTGAAATTATAAATTACATTTTGGTACAGCGAGTGAGGATAATGTGCTGCTTACTAGAATTAAGTGCAACTCAAGGGTGTTGTGTTATAACAAAGGTGACTTCTCTGTGCTTGCTTTTTCATGGCTGGGGCTAATGGAGAATTTGATTTGAACCTGATGGCTATCTAGGTTTTGGAAAGGGCTGATGCCAATTGTACAAGAAGATATCCATAAACTGGGCCATCAGATGTATCTTCTGATATATGTGTCCTCTGAGGTAGGAAAGTGTAAGTCATAGGAAGAGAGGGCAAGTGTGTCTGACTCATAGTAAAACGAGGGCACATGGAAAGTATAAACAAAGGGAGGACTGCTACTAGTAGGACGTGAAGGCTGTGCCATGTGTCATGGGGGAAAAGAATTTTATTGCAGATAATTTAAGCTTAAAGGGGCAGTTGTGGTGGAACTGTATGGCACAGAATGTGAGCTGGGACATATACACAAAAGCAGCTTAACCCTCAAGCCCATGCTGCCCTCATCTCAGCGTTGCTTTATACAGGCTGGGCCTCTCCGGGTGTTGCAGAAGCAATGTCAAGGTCCTCTAACACAACATGAACTTCATCATAGCTCACCCCAGGGTAAAAAGCGTAGCAGCATCGGCTTTACACTATATTGGCACCGTGTCCCTGGAGACAGTAGCAGAGTAAGTGGTGTACGAGTCCCTTAATGAGCTCTGTACAGATGGAGAATCACTCCTATATGGGGAACAGCTTTCCTGCGCAGGTTGTAGCTGCTTTCCCACTAGAAGGTGTCCATGGTGCAGGCCCACTACACTCACCTGGTCTCCAGCACATGCCATGTCCTCAGTTAGGGCAGAGATGTCAGTGGGATCAGCCTGGGGAACCGAACAAGCTAGAAGATGCCGGGGGGCAGTCTGACAGCCATTGGCAGGAAAAGCACCTTTGGTCTGATGCATGACCACAACATCATGATTAACGTGAATCGCCAACTGGGATTAAGGAAATAGACTTACTTTTGGGGAGGAAAATAGAGTGTTGCTCAGGTATGAGTCCTGCTAGGAAGTACAGGGATTGTGTATGAAACTGAGGTCCAGTGACTGTCCTGCTTTTGAGGATACAAATGATAGGGAAAGAGATCTTTGGGACACAGACTGTTTCACCCTCGTTAAGCAAGGCCCAGCCCAAAGCAGCTGAGGCTTTTGGGAGCCAGTCTCACCCAAATTGTCCAGGACATCATGGCTACAACTCAGGCCACCTCTCATGCAGAACAGAGTCCAGGCTTGCAGCTCCTATTTCTTTATCAGAAGATGTTTCATCTGATGTCTAGTGGGACACCTCTACCCTGCTCAATGTCCTCCTTTTGGAGCAGACGTTCACATGAAGGTGGATGGGCAGTGGGCTCAGATATGAAAGCAGATCGTTTGCCATGGCTGAAGAAGCCCCCGTGGAAGCTGTCTGTAAACTCTCTGGGGAGGAGTGTCTTAAAACTGAGCCCCACCATGGCCACTGAAAGGGCTGAACTACCCCAAGTCTTGCTGGAACTTAACTGGGGCTTTGGCATTGCAAGAGAGGAAAAGGGAAAAGAGGGAATGGTGTAATGGAGATCTGTCTTTGTGCTTCTCTGTTAGCCAGGACTAGTGCGAGAACATGCAGCAGTTGCTTCTCAGAGACAAAAGAAAGAAAATATGAAGCCCTACTGAAAGCTCGAGCTGATGGAGCACTGAAAAAGCCCCAGCTAGAAAAACTAAGCAAGCTCTGCAGGGTGGTCAAGTGATGCTCAGCATTGTGAATTTGATGAACGGCACTAGTCTGCATGAAGACAGGCGGCTTTTTAAATGGGGTTTTAATAAAGTCAGTATTGCTAAGGCTATCTATAAAGGTAATCTGCATAGGGTTTTAAACAAGTAAACTTAATGATGCCATTAATGCTTCCAACATGAATGAGGCTGTTGCTGGAATACTGTGTCTGGCTCTGTTGTGGTGTTTGCATGTTAAAAGTGCATTGGCAAATTAATACGGGATCAGAAGAGAGCTATGAGAGTGATTCCAGGTCTGGGAATCGCATCTTATTGCAAAAAAACTAAAGAAATCCTATCTATTAATTTATCCAAGAGGACGCTATGACTTGGTTTGATCATAGTCTTTAAGTGCCCTAAGTGTCTCTATGGGGAGATTTCTGATAGTAGAGATCTCTTTAATGTGGCAGACAAAGGCATAATGAGATCCTATGTTGGAAAATCAAGCTCTGTGAATTCTGAGCAAAAATAGGTACTCTTTTTTTTTAAAAAAAACAGTGAGGGGACATAACCACTGAAACAACTGAGGCAAGCAGTGGGTTTTCTGTTACTTAAAAGTCTTCAGAGCAAGATTGGATGCCAGGTTAAAAGCTCAGCCAGAATTTATGAGTCTGATATGAGAACGTCTGGCTGAAATTCAGTGGCCCATAATATGTAGCAGGTCATACTAGCTGATCATAACAGTCCATTCTTCGTTTAAAAAAATCTATGAATTAGGTATTTCAAGTCCCCTGACCCCGATAGTACTGGAGGTCTTCAAGAAATGCATTATAAGCTGTCATCATTTAATTGTAAGCAAGCAGGGGGGTTGCCTTTTTTTTTTATTATTAATAAAACTTCTTGTCAAAGAGTTTGTTAAGCTCCAGAGTTAAGCAGCTGCTAACAAACATGACAATGTTTTAAAAACAGTTCAAATAATTCCCCTTCTGTTTGCTCAGCTTTGTTTTGCAGCTTTGTTCTCTACATGAAATTGCAAATTTCAGCAAAATAAAAATAAAAATAACAATAAAAAAGCAGCAACCTGTGTACTTAGGGTAGCACCCTTACTCCATGCCCTCCTTCGCATGCATCCCTTCAACTCACGGATACATTGCAGGTTTTCTCTCTGCATGGTGCAATGAGCAGAGGGAAGAAGTCCATCTGTTTTCGAGTGCAGGCCCCTCAGATAGGTGGGAACCCATCGTCTGTCACAGGGGTGCTTGGCCTGCACAGCTCCTGGCTTACCTGCATGAATGGCAGAGAAAGGGAAAAAAGGTATTAAGGAGACACCTGGTATTCTTGAAATTATGCAAGCTATTAACCTCCTTGAGGTTGCATAAAATGGTCTCCAGCAAATGGTCAGAATGTTTTTCTTACTCTGGAGGAGTAGTTTTCAAGACAGCACAAACTTTCTTCATATCTCTTCGAAGGGGGGAAAAAAAAAAAGAAAAGAAGGTAACAAAGAATCCCAGCCATGGCTCTAGGGAGTCTTGAAAATCATATCCACGGTTGTGTGGACATACTAAAGCTGCGATACATTCAGTGCGTCGTTAGTCCGAGCTATCAAAACTGAAACAAGAGGTGGTGAGGAGCGCAGCAAAAGATGGAGTTTGAAGTCGCTCAGGGACTGCGCTCCCGTCGGCGGGAGTCCTCACCCCCTCCCTCCGCCTTCGCTCCCAAATCCAGAGGCAGGCAGAGCACGAGAGGGACGAGGCCCCGGGGCGGGGGGCGCCGCAGCATCCCCGGGCACCGGCGGGGAGCCAAGCAGCGGGGCGGGGCGGGGGGAAGGTGAACCCGGAGCCGAGCAGGGCACAGACCCATTAGTCGCACATAACTTGGGAAGACGCTTGGCCTCGCCATGACAACCGGCAGCCCGGGCTGCGCCCCCGTCCCGCCGCCTCCCCCGGGAGCCCCTTTCCTTCCCCTCTGCCCGCGCTTGGGGAATGCGGGGCTGGAGAGACGGGCCCAGCGCGGGTAACAAAAGCGGATGAAAGGAGCTCTGTAGTTCACTTTAGGCGGCCGAGAGGCATTTTCATGCTCCGTAACGAGACGGGATCATCCCGAGGAAGTTCAGATCAAAGGCGAGAGCATCCTGGGTATTTGCATAATTGCCGGGTTGCGGAGCATGGGCAGCCGAGCGGCGGCTGGCCAACCTGGGCACCGCACTGGGGGCTGCTCCCCGCCTCCACCGGGGGCCCGAGGGAGGCGTGGAGTGCGGGGAGGCAGCGAGGCCTGCCCTCGGAGCAGGGACACGGAGGCCGCGGGGTGCAGGGGCACGGCCCTGGTACCCGATGGCAGGGCAGGCAGCTCTCGGGGCTCTGAAGGGCGAAGGGTCCCGGGGTCCCGGGGGCCGCTCCCCCGCCGGTGGTGTCGTGGTGAAGATGGGGATGGGCTCCCTGCTCCCACCCGACGACATCTGCGCTGCGGAGCCAGCACGTCACCTCCCGGGGCGGCTGGCGGGTGGCTCCCGGCCCGGCGGCTCCCACCGCCACCGGTGAGCGGGGATAAAGGGATTAAACGGCACGCTCGCTCCCGGGTCGGGGGGGCACTTGGTCGGCTCCAGCCTCCGGCTGCCCCCGCACTCCTCCCCTGCCGCCTGCACCCGCGGCCCCGCGGCGCTTCCCCTGGGCGCGCCGGCGGTGGCTCATTGTTCCCGCAGCGAGCCCGAGCTGCTGCAGGCGGCCGCAGTGCTCGGGGCGGCAGGGTTCGTCGCTGCTGCTGCTGCTACCGGGGAGGGCATGCCCGGGGACACCCTTTTCAGCCATTTTAAAGCGGAAAAGCTGGCGTGGATGCCCCGCATCCCCCCTCCCCCCACCTCCCGATCCCACTCCGCGCCGCCCGGCCGTGGGTCTTGGGGGATGCAAGGCTCCCCCCCGCCCCGAAGCCGACACCGGGGTCCCCCGGCGACATCCCACACCACCACTCTGCCACGAGACCGTGCTCTCCCTGCGCCCGCTGCCACCGATGCGGCCAGTCCCGGCCCCGGTCCCTGCTGCCCCTCGAGTGCACCCGGTCCCCTGCTCCCGCCCCAGCCCCGGCTCGGGGTGCAGCCTCCCTAGGGGAGCCGCGGCTGCCCCTCGCAGGGCTGACCGGTCGCCGAGGGTGGCGGATGGGCACGTTATTGTGAAAAGCGAGCGAGGAAAGCAAATAGGAGCATGGCACTGTATAGGCTCGCCACGTGACCGAACTGTGTTTATCTCGCCCCGGAGAAGCTTGCGGAGGCCAACCCTGCTTTCATGGCACAAGCACAGCTCCCGGGGCTGCGGCCGGGGCCCGGCCCTGCCAGAGACCAGAGACCACTTCTGTTTGCTTTTGCTGTCGCTTCGGCTCTTATCATTTGCCTTGTCATTCATCACCAACCTCCCTCGGTCTCCCTCCCCCGCCGCCTCCCCCAGGGTCAGTCGGAAAAAGACTGGGAATCCATCTGAGGAGTGAGACGTGGAAAGAAGGGTCGGATGGAGATACGGCTGGGATGGCTGGGGGGTGGGATAAAAGCAGCTGCACGCAGAACAAAGGTGCTGGAAGGTGGCTTTCGGTGGTGGAGCAGAACCTCGTAAATTGGAGATTTCCGCTCACAAGACTCCGCTTGCACAGTTTCTGTCCTGCCCTTGAACTGACAAGTGAATATCTGCATCGCAACGAGAAAGTAAATCACACCGAGCCTGGCTCGGGGAGGGAGCGCACAACGCTGTGCTCGGTTGCTAAGTGCGAAAAAGTGGAAGATTTCAGCTTCCCAGCGCAGCCCCGCTTCTCCGAAACAATATTTACTTTGGGAGCCCGGCGAAACGCGCTCAGTGTTTATTACGGAGAGTGCCGGGGCAAGCTCGCGTTTGCGTGATGAGGAGCAAGCGGAGGAGCCGCCGTGGTGCGGAATATCAAAGCGAGACCGCCTTGGCAGGGCTCCCAGGCAGGGCTTTACTGGCACCCGCAGGATTCCGCGGGGCAGGGCGAGCGCGGCCCGGGCGGCGGCGGCTGCCGCTCCCCGCACCTCCCCTCCCAGCCGCCGGGGCACGGGGGGAGCCCGCAGCCCTTCGCGGGAGGCCCGAAGCGAACGTCGTTTCTGCCGTTTCTCCGCGATAAACACATTTCGGCCGAGCTGGGCTGTGCTCGGCTCTGCTCTGCCCGCGGGTTCAGCGCTTGGCAGCATCAGCCGCGGCCACCCGGCCGGTAATCCCATTAGTGCCGTCGCGTTTCGGGGGGGTGGGATCAGCGCCCGCCGTCCCCGCCCGCCCTCGGGAGAGCAGACAAAGGTCTGCGAGGCAAGGCCCCGCGGCCCTGTCACGGCGGGCCGGCCCTGTTAATGTTCAATCGGGAGCGAGAGAGCCCTGTCTCTCCTCCCGGCACCACGCTGTGGGGGCGCGGACCCCCGCCCGCCGCTGCCCGCCAGCCTGCGCCGGGACCGGCCCGAGGCAGCACGCCTGTCCGCCTTGGCCCGCCGGGATATTTTCTCCTTGGAAGTTATGCTAAAATAACATTTGTGTGCACGTTAATGATTTATTTATGGGACTAATAACGCTCACATTCTCGCTGATATTTGTCTAGGCGAAAGACCAGCTGCGAAATGCCCCGCAGCTGTAGCCAGTGCGAGAACAGAGTGCCTTGGAACCAGAAATCAATGCTCCTGAAATGAACAAGTGGACAACTTATTAGGCTCAGTCACTCCACACGCTGTCCCCTGACAACGAATAGATGAAGTAGGCGCTGGAGAAAGGACGTGTCTGGGATGGCCACACATGCCCACTCCTTTGTGGGGAGGCTGGGGAATTCCGCGGAGAGACATCCCCAGGCAGGGCAGGGGCTGCCACCAGGCATTCGCGAGTGACCTGAGGTTAGATGGCGATAAATACAGCGAGCGCTCGAAAGAACGGCTCCAGGAGTCATTGATAAAGGCGTCCAGTTTCTCTGCTGCTCCAGCAAGCACAACCGACAGGTTCAGCCAGATCACGCAATCCTAGCCTGTCTGCCTAGAAACAGTGGTGCTAATTTTGCATTTTTACCATCCATGGGGAGGAAAAATACCTGTCCTCCCGCAATGCAAATCCTTACGCAAACAGATCTGAGGGCGTGCAGGGAGCCGTTGCCACCCTGACCTCCCAGCCTAGAGTCACTGGCCCCGGATTCGGAGTGGCGGGCCTGGCAGCAGCAGCACTTCCCGACAGCACACGGTACCATACAAACTCCTCGGCACAGCCCCTCACAACTTGCTGCTGGCTGAGAAAAGTCCAAGCAGGAGCCTGCGGTTAATCTCCGAGGCCTTCATGCATCCCTGGCGAGCAGCGCCCCAGCGCCAAGTGCAATTAACATAACAGACACTAAAACAGGAGAGAGCGGCGCTGAATTTAATTTGCAGGCTTTTTTTTAAAAAAAAAAAAAAAAGAAAAGAAAAAACCCCACAACTTAGTACTTGGAGCAGTCTGGTGATGAAGGCAGGGAGCGAGGTGCAAGGTGGCGGAGCAGCCCTCCCTCTTCGGCGCGGGACCGGGGTCGGCCCCGCGGCCCCGCTCAGGGAACTGGGGCCACCTCAGTGCTCGCAGCACCGTAAAACATTGCTAGGCAGGTAAACTCCTCCGGCGGGGATCCCGTTCGCGCCGTCCCAGCACGAATCCCTCTTGGCCGCCCCTTGCCGTGGGCCCTCCCGCGGCGGCGGGGGCAGCCGTAGCGCCACCAGGCACCTCCCCGAGTCTCCGTCCTGCCCCCCCTCCCCGACAGGCATACACCTCCATTCGGCTCGCTGCCTCGGAGAGAGGGAGGAAATAGATTGGGAGGGGGACACCCCCTCCTCGCCTTGCCTCACTCCCCCCCCGACTCCTGCTCACTACCTCCCTTCAGCAGCAGAAGTTCACGAGAGAGAGAGACATAGAGGGAGATCGAGGTTTCCGAGAAAAGGGAGAGGCGAAAATAGCGAGGTAGAGATAAAAAAAAAATTAAAAAAATGGCAGGGGAGGGAGCGCCGCAGCGCCCGGCCGGGAAGCGGTGGTATCCGGCCGGGGGAGCGGGGGGGAAGGAAGGGAGAAACGAGGGCTTTAAAAAACTGGAAGGCAAAAGCTGTTGGGGAGGAAGTGTAAGGCGAGAGGGAGGCTGGGGGAGGGGAGAGAGCGCCATCTTTTCATGTCACAGTCACAGAGGCAGCGCTGGGCTCGGCCGCAGCGGCTCCGTTTCCTTCCAAGAGCGGAAAACGTGCGATCGGCGGGCGGGCGGAGGGGACCGGCCCTGCGTACACACCGCCCGCAGCTCTGTCTCCGCGCCGTGTCATCGCGGCGCTCAGCTCTCCTGCACCCCCGCATTAAAAACCCGGAGGTTTCCTCCTCCTCCTCCGCTCTCCGAGGAGAACAACGCCTGAACCCGGTCAGCTCCGCACTACACCGTACAGCCCGCCCGAGGGCCCCGCCGCTCGGCTCCTGCCTCCCCCCGGGGGGCTGATGTTTACTCCCCCCAGTCCCAGGGGCCGCCCCCACGTGGCTCACGGGGGACGGAGCGGCAGTCTGCCGCCCCCCACTTCTCCCGTCCCCGCGGACTGCTGCTCCCCGCTGTCGGAGAGGCTAATCGCCGCTTCCCCCCCTTCGTGCCCTCCCTTTATCCATCCGGAGGGCGAAGGTGGGGTGCGCCGTGGCGGGGGTCCCCGCTCGGGGGGCGGCGGCGGGATCCCCCGGGACCCGGAGATGCCGCGGCGGAGCCGTGCTCCGCCGCCCCCGGCCCCATGAACGGCGCTTTATTCCGCAGCGCTGAACTCCCTCATTGTGTCGGGCAGAATCACCTGCCCTCTCCGGAGCCGGGCCAGTCATTTAATGCCATGCGGAGCGCGCTCCGCTCCGTCCCGGACTCTCCTCGGCAGGGAAATCTCCGCCGGGCGCTCCCCCCGCAGCCGCGGGGCGGAGGAGGGGCACGGCGGGGCACGGCACGGAGCGGCGGGATGGCATCCTCGGAGTACCGGCGGCTCCCGGGGAAACCTTCCCCGCCCGGTAGCGGCGGCTCCGAATGGAGTCGCACAAGCAGCCGCCGCCGCGCAGACCTGCTCGGTGCCCGGGGGGGTGCGAGGCGGGCGGGGGCCGAGCCGTGCCTGGCGAGGGGATTTGCTGGGTCGTCGGCTGCGCCTGGGGAAAGGCGGGCGGAGCGGGGGGGGTGTTGGCTGCGCCTAGCGATAGGGGATTTGAGAGGAAAGGGGAGGGGGGGCTGGCTGCCGCGACTGCCGGGGACGGCGGCTGTTATTATTGTTATTACTGTTATTGTTATTTTTAGGGGGCGGCGGTGGTGGGAGCGAGGGGAGGCTGGGGCGGGCCGCGTTCGGCTGGGGGCGATGTGGGAAGGGGGGGGGCGGGCCGCCAGCTGCGCCCGCGGAGGGGGCATGAGGTGAGGACGGTGGGAGAAGCGTATTCTCTGTTTCTAATAAAGGAAACGACTTTTATTGAACGATAAATGCAGGGGAACGAAAGTCGTGTGGGTGCGCCTGGTCGGGGGGATTGATTTGGGGGAGGGGGCGAAGGGCCGTCTGGTCTCGGGTGCTCCTGCCCAGGGGGGAGCGTTGAAAGGGGGCGAGGGCTGCCCGTATTCTTGGGGGGGGGGCTGAAGAGGGGGAGAGCGGGATGCTCGCAGTGGGGGGTCCGGAGGGAAGGAGGGGGGGGGCGTAGGCCGTGGCGTGGTGCTGCCTGCCCCTCTCAGGCGGGGGGGGGGGGGGGGGAAGGCTGAGGGGGAGGTGTCGGCTGCGCCTTGCCAGTTGGGATTTGATAGGGGCGGTAGGAGACACGTCTCCTGTTTCTAATAAAGGAATCGGCTTTTATTGAAGGATAAATGCAGAGAGCCGAAGTCGTGTGGGCTGCAACCGCCGCGCTGCCTCGGCTGCCGCTGTGCCTGCCAAGATACAACGCTCCACGATAACTCGAGCGCGAAGAGCGCCGGGGATGGGGACGCGCGCCCCTCCTTATGCCTGTCCCCCCGCCCCCGCTGTGCCCTGAGCCCCGGCCCCGCGGCGGAAGGTGCCCGGGAGCCTCCGGTCCTGCTAACGGCTCGGCCCTGGGGCTGCGCCAAGTTTCTGTGACTGAGGGGAACTCTGGGGATGAGTAACCGCGCCAGGCTGGGCCTTGGCAGGGTGGGGTTTTTTTTCTTCGCTCGCTCTCCTTTCCCCCCCCCTTGCTGTCAGCTGCGGACTCACTCCGAGAGCGCGGCACCGGCGGGTTTCTGAGAAGGGCGGCGGGAGGAGACGGGGGATGCGGCGAGCCCCGGGGAACCCCCACCCTACCGTCTCGGCTCCTCGCCGAGCCACCGCGGATCCGCTCTGGTCCCCACCACGTCGCATCTCGCGATCCCCGCTCCCGTGCTGGACCCTGCGTGTGGCTTTGCCTGGGGATCAAGGGGACGCCCCCCCCCTAGCACTCACACACCGCTTGCCATCCTGGCGGCCCCCGCGGAGGTTTCCCAGGGCAGGAAGGGACGGGGCACAGCGCCCTGCCCTCGGGGAGGTGTCGGGAAGCCTTTTCTGCTCGGCACCTCGGCTTATCGCGGGCGGGGGCGGCTCAGGGGCGGGAGGGGGAAACTCCGCGCCTGGGGGGACGCCCCGGGGGACGGGGAAACAGCGCGGAGCCCCGGCCGTGGCGGCGGCGGGCGGGAGGGCGCCGAGCCTCGATGCCCGCCGGCCGGGGAGGAGCGGCGCCCGCATCCTGCGGGGCCTTGCCCGGTGCGGCGGAGGGCAGGGCCGCGCCGTGTGTGCCGGGCGCGGTGCCCGCCCGCGGTGTGTGCCTGCGGGGCGCATGAGCGGCCGCGGGGTCGGAAGCGGCCGGGGGTTTGGGGAGGAAGCAGAAGCGAATCGAGGCCGAGCGCGACCGCTGACAGCGGATCCTGCACCTTGGCTGGGGGCAGGCCGGAGGGGAGAGCATCGCCGCGCCCCGCCCCCCCCCCCGCTGCCCAAATGCCGTCGGGGGTGCTGCAGCGAAACGAGCTGGAAAAGGCAGCCCGGCTTTACGGGCAGCAGGGGGCCGGCGAGGCGGGCCGCGTCCCCCGCCTGCGATGGGTTGGCGGGTGGGCAGGCTCGGGAAGCGGGACGCGGTGCTCCTCCGGTCGCCGGGCAGCTTTCAGCCCTCTACCTGCGTGATTTGGCTTCTGAGAGGCGCGCAGGGAAACGGCTGTTGCCTTGGTTTGGGTATCGCGGCGGCGGGGGGGTGGCGACGCAGGGAGATGAAGTGAGGACGAGGTTTTTAAATGGCATTTCTGAACGGAAAATACTTTTTATTTTCCCTTGGGTTTCTTTTTTTTTTTTTTTAAAGCTGCTTTCGAAATGAACATTTTCTGCGATAAGAGGTGACCGATCAGAATCGCTGGGGGGGGAGTTGTAAGCAGACGTTTTGCCCCAGCTTACTGTTATCTTATCTTTCACACTTGCAGGGCGAAAAAGTGGCTTATCTTTATACCCACCCCCCTCTCGCCTTAATTGCTAAAAACACTGTGAAGTGTTAAGTACAGGACTAAAGAATCTCTCCGCGTGTCTGCCATGCGAGCGAAGGAGAAAAGAGAAAAAAAAAAAAAATGCTATTTGAAAAATTAGGGGTTTTTCTCTGGAAAAGTACACACGTGTACACCCCGAGAGCCCCTCCCTGCCCCCGCTCCGCTGCCGCTTTGATGTTGCAGGCTCTCATTTCATATGTATGCACCCTGGCGAGCCACCCGCTGCTGCTGGGCTTCGAGCCGGGGCCCCGCAAATCCCGCTCCGCACGCCGGCGAGCCCCGCGGCGCAGAGGGCGGTGGAGGCCTCCGCTGTCACCTCTGGGGCGGAGTGAATAACCCCAGTGTTTATGAACCCGGGCGCGGAATTGGTATTCAGCGCCGAGCCGCGGCATCGTCTCTTGGCTTTCCCTCCCCACCCCCTCCGAAACAAAACACAACACAAAAACAAAAACAGAAGGAGGACGGAGGTGATTCATCGACTGTATCCAATTATTAACGTACAAGCTGTAGTCTGCACAAACACACCTTCAAACCATGGCGGTTCCCCCGTGTTCTATTTGAACTCGGTAGCGCGGTGGCTGCCGTGCCTCTGCCGAGCCGCCGCTCGCTGCCGCTCCTCCCGGGCCGCCGAGCGACGGGGGACGGGGCGCCTCCCGCGCCCCCCCGGGACTGAGGGACCCTACCGAGAAAGGAGGGTGCAGCCCCCGGCTCAAAGGCGAAGGCTCAACCTCTCCCGCACGGCTCTCTGCCCGCAACCGGGGCTGTGCCTGGCCCCGGCTCCCGTCCTCCCCCGGCGCCCTCCCCGCCGAGCCCCGCTGCACCGCCCGCTGACCCCCGCCGGGCTTGAGGGGAAGGCGAGCAGAGTGGCAGGCGCTATTTTTACTCCTCTCCAGACTTGTGCGGCGCACGCCCCCTCCCCTGCAGGGCCTTGCCTAGCGGCTCCATCTCCCCGGGGCTGCCGGCTGCCCTCCTTTCACCCCCCCGTGCCCGGCCGGCCCCACCGCCGCACCGCCGGAAGGGCTCGGCCCCAGCGCTGGGAGCAGCACCCCGCAGCAACCCTCTGCCCCCGGGAACAGTGCGGGGCGCGGCGGGGGGGGTCGGACACAGGCGCGCCGCAAGCAGACAAAATGGCCGAGGTATGGAAGTGGGAGAGGTGGAAGGGGCAGCTTGCAGCTCGCCTGCCCTCCTCCTGCCACCCCAACCCGGGGCAGGGGTCGTGCCTCCAGCCCGTCCCCCTGTGGCCCCCTCGCCCAGCTCAGCCCGGGCCCGGAGAGCGGTTTCCCCCGCCTAGGCGGCCCTGGGCCGCGGCCGGCTGGAAGCTGTTCGAGACGTGCGTGTGTGTGCGCGTCCCCGCGGGATTCCCGCTCCGAGCGGCACACGGGGCCCGCCGGACGGAGGGCTCGTTGGTGGAGCGGGGGAAGCGTGCAGAGCAAAGAGAACACGAGAGATTTGTCATTCGCCTTTGTAGGAAAGATAGTGGCGCTTAGTCCGTGACCCGAGCGCGTCTCGGGCTCGTCTGGGGAGAGGGAAGAGAAAATAATGGCTCTCCTGCCAACGGAGTAGCCCTGAACTACGAAGTAAAATTATAGTACTTGTGCTATGCAAAACCCCCTTGATTGCACGGGGCGTTTGCGCGGCGGTGTAACAATATGCTGGCACCGTGTCAGGTCTGAAAGCGCTGCAGACCCCGTAGAACGCCAATTGAGGCTCGTCTTGTTTTGTTATTCAGATTTCCACACTTCCATTAAAAACAGCCTTACAATAAGCAATGATAAAGGTCTGATTTAAGACACACTCAAGCAGGGCCATTCAGAGCTTAGGACAGTGATCTGTTATTTATAGGCTTTTCCTAGCACTCATCACCAGGCTCTCTGAGCACCTCGCTCGCATTAATTCATTTTACCTTCGCAGCGCCGATCTCCCCTCTCTCTCGTGTTCCCTGCCCGGGAGACTGCGCGCTCCGGTTGCCATTCGGCGGACAGGGGAGTGGGGGGCAGAGGAGTCCGGGGGCCTGGCCTCGCCTCTTCTGCGGTTTAACCCCCAACTTTCTGAGGTGCGCGCGCCGGGGGTAGAGGGGGAGAGGCTTCCAATTAGAGGCGGCTCTGAAGGTAAATGAGAGGCGGCGTAAAGCCGTCCCACTTGGAAGCCTCCTGCGAGAAGCCCATTCTGCCATTAACAATGGATTTGTCTTTACGAGGAGGTTAAGTACTTTGCATTACCGGAGCAGCGTTTTTATGCGAGCGCATCCTCGCCCGGCTCCGCAGCGGCAGCAGCAGGAGGAGCAGTGCGGAGCCGTGAGCATCTGTGCGCGGAGCCCCTCTCCCTCCCCATCCTCCGCTCCCGGGGAGAGAGCAGTGTGCAGCGGCCTGACCCGGGGGTCAGCTCCCTCCGGGGCGTGTGGGAGGGGGGGAGAGGCGCCCCGGTAATCCGCAAGGCAAGAGCACGCTCTGAATTTTCCGGGTTTAGCTCGGCGGTGCCTGCATTCGCGGCAGGGGAAGGCGGCGCGGCACGGAGCCGGGGCGAGCCAGGCCGCAGGAGAAGCGAACTGAAGCCCCAATGTCTTCGCCGGGAGCCGCCAGCCTCCCCCTGCAAAGCTCGGGGACCCGGGGAACAAAAAAGGCACAGAGGCGAACAAGCGCGGGTCTGTTTCTCCCCGCCACGGAGGAAACTGCGTTCACAAAGAAAGTAAGTTTAACTACGGTTAAAAATAAAAGTGGAGCGAATTTAGCCCGAGATAACTCGAAGTCATTCGTTAAAGAAAAAAACCCCCACACACCAACAAAACGCACAACCCACACCACCGCCCCGCGCACCCGGCCCCGCGCTGTGGGCGCACACGTGAGCCGGGGCTGGCAGCCCGGGGGAAGGGAAGCGGGCGACTTTTGTGATGCAAGTGCGGGCCGATGGCTCCGCGGATCCAGATTTGCGGGAAGAGACAAAGATCCCATCTATTCGTGGCTGTGGCCACCGCGCCGGGAGACGCGTGAGTTCTGCTGTCCTACTACCGAAAGAAGCATTTTTAATGAGGTTTTCCCTAGGAAAGGGAGGAAAAAAAACCCAACACAGGCCTTTCCTCCAGCTGTGTGCCTGTAACTCACGTGTGTTCAGTCTAATAACTTTTAATGTCTAGCCCTAAAACATCTTTATAAAAAATAGCTTTACAGCGTAATAGGCCAGGTGTCCTTCTGCTTGTTATCGGAGATTAAAAAAATGTGTAGGAGCCTTTTGAGATAGGTGTCCTGCCACGCCGGGATCAAACCCAGCGGCTGCCGGGGGCCGTGTGCCCCTCCGGCCGGCATCCCGGGACCGTAGCCCCATATCCGTGCTCACCCGCACCCCGGGCTGCCCTGCGAAGCAGCTCAGCGGTGCAGTGCGATGTGGCTGGAGTTTCGGGTTTCGACGGCGGATATTTCACTTCTGCTTTGAGACGGGCGAGTTTTTAAAGAGAGACGTAGCGAAAACCCAAAGCCCCGCGATGGCAGTTTCATGAAATGCCAGCCCTGCTTGTGTGTGTATTCCGTGTCCCACTCCCCGGGGCAACCCCCGCATTTTTCCAGGCGTGGCTTAGGTTTTCTATTAAAAACTTCTGGATATTTTTTTTTTTTTGGGGGGGGGGGGGCGCTTTGGTAGGGACGACTTTTCGGGAACGCCTGCTTTTCCATCCTGGGAGCTGATGGAAGCTCCTCTCAGCAGGCAGCCCCGGCCGCCCCGCTCGCTGCTTGCGCGCTCTCTGCGATGAAGGCTTTTGCAGCTCGCAGTGCCTCCGCAGTTTTTCGCGCAGGGGCTCGGACGTGGCGATTAAAAATTCCCCCCTCGCCCTGGGGCGAACTATCCGCGTTAATCGCTCGGCGTTTGGCTGGCGGTCGCTCCCACACGTAGAAGGCGGTGAAAAGGGTTCGATGCGGCGCCGGCGGCGCTGAGGTGGCAAAACTCCCTCATCACCGGGAAGGCGCCGGGCGGTGCGGGGGAGCTGCGGAGCCGCCCCGGGGCAGGACTCCACGCCGCAGGCTCCGTGGGACCAAACCTGGGAATATCGGCGGGGATGGGCGTTATGAACGTGAAATTTACGAGTGGAGCTCGAGAAGCCAAAAGTTGCCTTGCCAAAGTAAATAGATGCAGCCGATAACTACCAACCCGGAGATTAAAGGGCTCCTCAACCCGGGCAGGAATCTTAAAGCAGCCATAGAAATGCCAGGGGGGGAAACAGCGCTTCAGTCGCCACCCCCTCGGGCTGCCACCCCGCTCACACGCGGGGAAAACCGCGCTAAGGGCCGCCAAAACAGGAGCGGGCGAAACCGCGCTTTAATAACGTGTCGTGCCCCCCCTCCCGCCCCGCGCAATGCAGACGTTGACAAACGAGTCAGGTTTTTTCCATCCCGATTCAGAGCTCGGAGAAGGGGACCGGGGGAAGTGCGGAAATCAGCGCGGCCGAGGCGCGGAACACGCCAGGCTGGGGGCGGCGGGTGGGACCGGAGGGGGGACCCGGAGCCGGGGGGGTACACGCGAGGGGAACCCCTCCACGGATGGGAGGCTGTGATCCGTGCGGGGAGGCCAGAACGGCTGCGAGCCCGCGGCGGGTCCCGCAGCAGCGGGGATGCCCTTGCGCGACGGGGGGGGGGACACGACCAGGAGCTGGCGGGTCGGGCTGCACCGCTGGCAGGGGATCCCGGGCGGCGCGGTGCGGGAGGGCCGGGGGCGCCCGGTGGAGGGGCCGGGTGCGAGTGGGGTGGCGGAGAGCGGCAGCGCCGCTCGACCAGCCGCGGAGCCTCGCAGCGATGTCTGGCCGCGCCGCCGCCGGGGTTTTGACAGCTTGGCGGAGCGGAGTGAGCGGAGCTTTATGGTAATTGCGGTTCTCCACTGGCCTTCTGGGTAGCGAGCGAGGGGAGTATCGGGGGGGGGGGAACGGGGGAGGCGGCTTTCCTCTCCCTGCCGGCCGGGGAGCGCGGGAGCGCAGAGTCTCCCCGGAGCGCCGTAGCTTGGCAGCGACCTGTGCCAGGCGGGGGGAGCGGGCGAGGCGAAGGGCTGGCGGCGCGGGGAGGCGGGGGGCAAATCAATTAGTCAGGGCAAGGAGGGGGATCGGGCGAGCGGCGGGGCGAACCCTGCCTGGGCAGGGAAACGCAGCGAGGGGAGGGGGAAACTTGCGGAGGGAAAAAGCGGTGGCGGCGCTGCTGCTGCCGCTGCCGCTGGCGGCGGCTCCCTCGGTGCAGCGCCTGCCCGGGGGGAGGGGAAGGGAGGGGAGGCGGCGGCTGGAGGAGGAGGAGGAGGAGGGAGAGAGAGAGAGGGAGGGGGGATGCGAGGGGAGCGCAGCGTGCAGCAGACGGAGCCCGGTCTCCCAGCGGCAAGGTGAGGAAGAGCGGCTTTCCCGGCGGACTAAAGGGGAGGGGGGGGGGAGAGAGGAAGAAAAAGAGAGAGAGGAGGAGAAGAGGAGGAGGAGAATTAAATCCCCAGCCACACACACACAAAGCCGCGGCGGCCAGGGCAGGGGAGACGGCAGCGAGGGCGAGATGTGGGGAGCGCCGCGCTCGCCAGCGCAGGAACTTCGCCCGGAGCAAGCCAGCAACATGGCGCTGCCAAACCCGAGCCGGCAGCCGAAGTGAGCATCGCGGGCTGCCGCTCCCGCCGCTGAGCCCCGCCGAGCCGGGAAGGAAAGCCCTTCCCGCGGGCACCTGCCCCATCGGCGCTGTCGGCGGCCGCTCTCCTGCCCCCCCGCGCCCTGCCGCTCCGTGCCCTCCTTCACCGGCCCGCCCGCGCCAGGGCAAGCCGCGGCACACGCACCCACGGAAAGGGGGAGGGGGATCGGGAAACTTTTCTCGCCCCCGTACCCCCGACAGCGCTGCCCTTCCCGGGAGAGCAGCAGGGCGAGGCGACGGTGCGGAGATCCGCGGCGCGGACCGCGCACGCCGCAGCCCCGCGGCGCGACGAGAAGGTCAGTGCTCCGCTCCGCGAACAGCTCCCGTGCGGCGCCGCCGCCGGACCCCGCGGTGACAGGGGGGTGCGGGGCTCCTCTCGGACGGTGGCGCGGCGGCCGAAAGTTACGGAGCGGGGCAGCGGGAGCAGCCGGGAGGAAGGGGGTGGGGGTGGGGGTGTCTCCCAGTGCGTGTCCGGGGCTGCGGTGGCGGAGGGGAAGTTTGGAGGCACTTGGTTGTAAAGATGCCTGCTTGGGGCGGCGGGAGGGGGGGAGCTGCGAGTGCCGCTGTCGGCTCCGATGCGCCTGTGTGGAGTGGCGACGGTGTTCCCGTCGTCTCGCCCTGTGCGATGAGGAAGGCGGCGGGGCAGTGGCGGTGCGGGGCTCCAGGGGGACGGGACGAGCGAGGAGCGGCGCTGCTGACCCGCAGAGCGGGGACCGCTCCCGCGCCGGGCTCCGCGCTCCCCGCCGCGAGCAGCGCAGCGGGCGGCCCGGGGGCGACGGGCAGGTGAGCGGCGGGGAGAGCCCGCCGCGGGCTGCCCTCCCCTCGCCGGGAGAGCCCCGGGGCGCCGCTCCCCCGCGTTCCCTCCGCCCCGGCGGGGCGGGCGCCGCCGTGCACGTGGGGCAGGGCGGCGCGGGGCTTCCCCCGCGCGGAGCCGTGCGGGCGTGGGGTCCGGCGTGACACGGAAGTTTGGTCAGCCCTAAAATGTCGTTTGGAGTGGGGAGAGGGAGCCGGAGGGGGCTTGCCATCAAAGGGCCGGCTGGGGGGGGCCGGCCAGGCAGGGGGGCGGCGGGGGCTGCTGTGTGAAGCCGGGGCCAAGCGAAGCGGCTCTGCGCAGCATATGAGGCATGCATTTGATGTTCGCGGAGCGAGTCCGGGGGCGAGGGCTGCGGGGCGTTCGCGTTCCTCTTTCTCGATGTGTGTGTGTTGTGTGTGGTTTGGTGTGGGGGTTTTTTCCCCCCCTTTTCCTCTCTCTCTCTCGTTTCCGCGATGTCTGTCGGATCCCGGGTTTGGTGATCGGGGAGGGGGCGAGAGGGAGGCGAACAACACCTCCCCCCCTCCACCGATTAAAAAAACATAATTATGAAAAGCCCGGACCGTAGTGAGCGGTGTAACACTGACGAAGTGTGGGGACTGGCTTTAATGGGATCGCCTTGGAGCTCCTCGCAGTATTAATTCCCACTAATGAATCTTTTCCAGAAACTCTGTTCATTGCTTTCATCTGCTCTTCGCAGCCTGCAGCTTTTGTATTCGTGGTTTTTTTTGGAGGGGCGGAAAGCCCAGCACGCACCACGTAGCCCAGTACCAAAGCTCGGATTTTCCAAAGGTTTCTATTAACTTTTATTTTTTTTTCCCCCAACGCCCCCTCCCCGTGGCCCTTCCTCGGGGGGCAGCCGGGGAGAGCCATGCCCTGCCAGGGCCGCTTGGGAACAAAGCTGGGGGCGATGCGGGGTGTGTGTGTGTGTGTGCGGGGTCTCGGTCGCGGGGCAGCGCCCGCAGCCCCCGCTGGTGGCTCCGCCGCGCCCTCCGCGCCCGCGCTTCTCCCGCAGCTTTGTGCGCGGCGCTGCCCACCGTAGCGCTTCCTCCCGTCCCCAAGAGGCCGGGGCTTGCCGGTCTGTCCGGGCCCCGGGGACGTCGCGCTTGCGACACGCCGGATCATTTCCTTTCGGTTCTGCTGTCGGAGCCGCTGGGTGGGTTTTTTTTTTTTCCCTTTCCTTTCCGCCCCCCTCCCCCCCCCCGCCAGAGGTAGCCAGCGCAGCGCTCACCCTAATTGCTTTTAGGAGGATTAGTAGTAAATTCCTCTTCTCCCCCCACTTCGCCCTCCCCCCTCCGTTGCCTTCGTGCGCCGAGGTTGCAGTTTATCCCTGGTGCAGTTCTTTGAATTGCTGTCACAAATAGGTGACTCAGAGTTAATTAGGAAGTATGCACCGGATCAATGGGCTGCACAGCTCATTAGTTATTCCCCAGCCTTTTGCAGCGTTGGACCTCCGGCTCCTCGCCCCCTATATCTCTTTAATATGCAACCCGGAGGGCTGTCAGGGACTAGGGAGCACTTCGGGTGAGGGGGGGGGCTGGGTGCGAAGCGGCGTGATGAATACCGACATTGAAGTTCCCGGCTTGGGCGGGTGCGTGTGGAGGAGCGGTCAGGTCCCCTCTAGCTTCCCCAGCTCCTCCCGCCCCGGCTGTCAAACCTGTCCTCCCCCCAAACGGGCGTGGATGGCCCTCTCCCGCCCCCAGGTCGGAGGGATGAGACCAGAACGCTACCAAAACCAAACAGGCACAAAAACCCCCACCAAACCCCAACCCGGTGTGTGTGTGTTTATTGGAGCGTACGCTGAGAGAGCAGACAAAATCTCATTTGTCAGGCATGAAGGTGGGCTGTGTGGAAGGCTATAAATACACCGGGGAGGATTGTATCGCGGTCACTTTTCTGTTCTTCGCCATTTCTAAGGTGAGTGGTGGAGGCTGAGGGACTGGGCAGGGGCTTCTCCTCGTATTGTTTGTCCCTCTGTGATAGATCGGTCTAGACAGCCGCTCAGGCTCCCTGCGAGCTCAGGAACCGGAGCCTGAAAGGGAGTGGGGGAGTCGGAGAGGAAAAGGTCACTGCGATATTTTTTTCTTTTTTTTTTCCCTTTTTTTTTTTTTCTTTTTGGTGGCGATGGTTGTTAACCCTTAAAGCCAAGAGGAGATGGCGGCCGGCTGCTCCGGCCCGGAAGGATACGGGAGCAGCAGCAGTCGCAGGGATGCTGCATGACCGGGGAGGATGGGGCAGACGTTTTCAGGTCCCCAGTGCTGCCCCCTCTATCTAATGGCTTTATAAGAGCTGTTTCCCACAACAGGAAAAGAGTTCACGAGGCGAGCACCAGATTATTTCATTCCCAGGAGTTTCCTCTCTCTGGAAACTCCGAGGAGCGCTTGGAGCCAAAGTCGAGTGGCCGCAGGGCCGCGGCGCTGGGGAAGCCACCACAGCCCTTCAGGCTCAGGGACAGTGGTGTCCTGGGGTGGCTGGGGCATCCCCAGCAGCTCTCCACCCCCACTGTGCCCTCCTTCACATGGGTTGCAGTGGAAACCCTGCAGTGGAGGTTCCCGGTCCCGCAGGGGAGCAAGTTTCTACGGCTGCCTTCAGGTCCCGTCAACTTCTTCCCCAGCAGCTCGGGGCCCTTCGCCCCACAGGGCCGTGTGTGTGTTCAGGGCGTGGGGCAGCCATGGGCTGGTGTCTGTGCAGGCAGAGGCTGGGCATACCTGCCTCAGGGTGTTTGGAAGCCCACGGGGGCACGCACACCTTGTGGAGAGCCAGGGCAGGCAGAGAGTGGGGTCTGCTTTAGGGCTGGGGTGGGTGAGGGGTTATTTGCAGCTCCTGCGTGCGTGTATGCTTCCTTTTGTACTGAGATGCGATCGTGCAAGCCTGGGCGGTACAGATTAAAAGCAGTTAAGGCTTTAGAGCGATAGATAAAAGCTGGTTTTGTTGGATTCGCCTGCAGTGCAGACCATTCCCATTCCTCTTTGTCTGAGCCCTGGTTCCGGGCGCTACAGCCTTATTGGAAATGCTCCCGAGCAGTCCGCGCAGCCAGGGCAGCAGGCAGCTCAGTGCTTATTTACACGTCACATCTAAATACATCTCTAATTAGATAGAAGCAATGCCGGAAATGGCAGATTTGTTGCATATCTAATAGAGACCAGTGCAAACAGACTCAGCAGGGTTTCCCTCTCTTCCCCCCACCCCCCCGCAAAAAAAAAAGAGACCAGCAAGACCAAGCTAGTAATCTGAGACCAAACAGAAATGACTTCTCCCATTCGAGTGCATTAGGAACCACATTGGCCAATGTCTCTATTCTAATATTTAAAGCAATACTTAGGATGTGTGAACTGAATGCCCAAATATGGACTGGGTCTTGAAACAATACTGGTGCCTTGGCTTTATTCCTGCGCTGGTGGACAATCCAGGCTCCATGTCACGCACTCTATCTGCCTTCACCAGGATGTGCCGAGAGCTGCAGCTTCTCGGGCAGTTCGAAATTGTCGTCCCTTTTCCCTCCTCTTCCCCCACGCCGTGATAATCCACTTTTTTTAAGGTTGATAAGCCAAGGTCCCCTAAGAGGGATGCCAGAGGCAAGGCAACTGAGCTGCAGAGACTCCTGTACGGTCCACGCAAGCAAACTTTGCGGATCTGTGCAGCTGCGAGACCACACAAAGTTGTTGACATGCTTTCGGGTCTCCGTTTGCAGAGAAAATGGACCCAGGCCACCACAGCCCAAAATAATGAGTGCTGCGCATACCAAAGTAGTTTTAGCAATCTGTGGCTGCCGTTTTAAAGGTCTCTCAACTTTGACCGGTGAGTGGCCCCCGCGAAGGCGGGTGAAAGGCCTACTCCAGCTCAAGTCGTAGCTCTAGCAGCTGTGTTGCCCTGAGAGTAAATGTGGCTCGGAGTAAATTTCTGCTCGGCAGAGGGGAAGCGGGCTCTGATTTCTGCTTGGCTTGACAAAGGTGTGGGCTGTTGCTGGGACTCTGCAGCGTAGTGGAGTTGCACAGGTGATACGCGGTACGCTATCTTTCCCCCGAATGCCGCAATAGATCACGTTTTAGTGCGGGCTTAGAAGGAGCAGCATGAAGCCGAGTTTAATACTTCCTCCTTAGGCTGGTGTCGCTTTAGAAATAATTGATGGCCAGAGCAGGCCTGCTCTCCTCTTTCTTGTTTTTGCAATAACCCGAGCGGCGGAGTTGGAGCCGGCTGGCTAGGGAGAGCCAGACTAACACCTTTCAGCTACGGCGAGCTGCGCAGGCTGGCTGTGTGCGTGTGTGCGTGCAGGAGGCAGCACGGCGGCCCAGGCTGCAGGCAGGGGGAGTTCCCCTGGCCTTGAGCA
The DNA here is from genome assembly GCA_028020825.1 of Podargus strigoides. Lineage (NCBI taxonomy): Eukaryota > Metazoa > Chordata > Aves > Caprimulgiformes > Podargidae > Podargus > Podargus strigoides. The sequence continues at coordinate 9,843,709 of CM051641.1, read as the reverse complement.
GCTCCCGTTAATCCTCGTGTCCTTCCAGGGAACGGGTTTACGGCGGTCGCTGCTCCGGAGAGACCTTTCTGTCCGACCTGACTCACTCAGGTCCCGAGGCTGCAGCGGGCAGGGGCGTCTCTCCCGGGAGAGTGTGTCTTTTGTGGGGGTTTCTCCGGAGCGGGCAGCCAGCGATCCTTTGAATGGCTGAGCAAAGGAGGTGGGGACAGAAGGGAGGAGGCCAAGAACTCGTTGAAAATGTGGATTTAAGAAAGTTCTGCTGCTTTCCAGGGGGAATTCATTTTTCCTCGTTTGCTGGACAGCAGTTCTTGTCTGAGTGGAGATTTTTTTTCCCCCTCCTCTTTTCCACCGCTGGAAAAGTTAGCGAGTGAGAGCGCGCTGTGAGAGTACCTGTCTGCCTGTTTTCCTAAGCTGTTGTCTGAATTATTTGGGACTTTGCATGCAAGTGCTCCTTGCACCCCAAACCTACCTCGTGAGGTAATGGATTCGGTGCCGTGTGATTAGACACATGAGGAAGTCCGCTTGGAGAAGATCCTGACAGCATGAAATATAATTTGTGATCTGAAAGACGGTTTCCAGTATAATCTCATTATGCACCACAGACTCCCGGTGTTATTTTGTAGAAGGCGGACAATGATCAATTTACATTGACCTGGGGCTGGGCGAGCTTTTAGATGGTAATTGCCATATTGATTTGCATGCAAAAAGAAGACCTGCTAAAATTAAAGACCGGAAGCTAAATTAAACTAAATTTATTGTCTAGGTGCAAACTAAAAGACTTGTTAAAGTCGAGGGTAGACTTGGAAAGCTATGAAATTCAGAGAAAAATGATTCTCTTCCTGATCGCTCTGGAAAATGAATCTACATGATCGAGAGACTGGGGCTGCAAAGACCCCATTGTGAGTGGAGGCACACAAGCCAGGGCTGTTCCGTGTAAGCCCGGACTCTCTAAACAATCAGAGAATAAGATATCTCCTCTGTCCAATGAAAATCTCAGTCTGAATGTTGGGATTGTTGTGGTAAGGAAAACAAAGCTTTATTTGGATAAGACAATTAAAGTGGAAAGCGCAGAATCCACCAGCCACACTGGGAATGGCTCGTATAAAGAGTCGAGTGTGCTCAATAGAGCACTGGGGAAAGGGGGAGGCTGAGGGCTGCGCTCCGCAGCCGAGCCTGCACCGGGAAAGCCTGGCATTGTGTGTCCTCTGGCTGCTCCTCTGCCAGGAGAGGCGAGAGCACTCCCAGCCAAACCCGCTCTTTGCACGGCTCCCGCTGCCCTCGAAGCAGTCTCATGGCCAGGAGCTGCACCGGTGCAGCTCTATGGTGGGGTTGTTCCCTGGGCACCTCCAGACAGTCTGCAGTGGGTTACAGTATGCCAGCGCTGCCAGCCACCTCGTTCTTTCTCAGAGAGTGTTTTGCTTTTAATTTTCATCTGGAGTAGCTCTAGCTCTTACCCCAGATGTTCATTTAACGCTTGGGAATACCTCACGTAGGGGCCGTGTATGTCTTGCAGTATTTGCATATGACAAAACATTTGGGCCTTTATCCTGAGTTATAAAAGTCAGATCTTCTCCTCCGTGGGATTATCGGAGTGGCTGGCACCTGGCATGGTTGATAGCAGAACGAATTATGCCCATACTTGCTGATGGCTGTCCTTGCGCTTGCATGGACCAAGTGCCGTGGGGCTGCCCATCCCTCAGCCCGTGCTGCATTTCCCCCACGCTCCCCAGCAATGGGGTAGTATTGCAGCCAGGGGTCTCCTGGAGGGAGTGGGAGAGTGTTGCAGGGTTCATTTAGCCACAGTTTGAGTATGGCGTTTGAATGTGGTGGCAGGTAGGGACAGAAAAGTGAAATCAAAGCTGGAGGGGTGTATTCTCAGCTCTCCCTGAAATTCACAGGGAACTCGCTAATGGCATGAGAAGGGGTGGGCTGAGCTCCTCTTCTTGCCAAGTGTAAACTCCCTCCCTGAGCCAAACTTTCTCCATGTGGAAGCTCCTGGCTATGGAGAGATCCTACAGGGATCCCTGATCGCTGGAGCAATCCCCTTTGCTCCCACACCCCAGCACAGTGGGTTGCACTTTAAGCCTCTCTGGCTTGCCCACAGCAGTAGGAGTCTGAGGCAGGGCGTTGGGGGAAGCCCTTCCCGCAGGCTGCGGTCCCTCTGCCTCACCTTGCTCTGGCCTAGTTATGCTCCCCGTGTGATGTTTTCCTTTCCTCCCATTTCAGTAGTCAAAGTGCAAAGTGGATTAGCAAAACCCCATGCAGAATTAAGCAGCCTGGTGCAAAGTTATGCTGAGCTCCGCCAGGAGTCTCTCCTTGCCTTTCCCCCTGTGCCGTGCCATGCTGTGCTTTGCCGTGCCAGGGCAAGCCAGGGCCAGCAGACAGGGCTGGATGCTTCCTGGGGTCTCCCTGCAGTGGTGGGCGAGGAGAGACATAGCTCCTGCTGAAGTTGCAAGCAGCAGGGGAAGCTGGAACAATACTTGCAAGCAAGGAAGTGATCTCCCAGGGTAAACGTTTTAATGGAAGTGTAACCTGGCATTGTGCAAAAACCCAACCCAGAGCGGCTGCTGCTGCCAGCTGGGGAGGATGCAGTGCTCGGGGAGATGCGTGGGAGGCTGTGCCGTGCCGTGCCGCTCTGCGCCAGGGGCGCCCACAGCGGAGCCGTGCGTGCGGAGCCGGGGGCGGCTGTGGCATGGCCTGCCCTGAGCAGGCAGCTGAAGGTTGTCTTATTTTAGCTACAGAAATATCTCTCTAGATCCGTTACTGTGAGATCTCGTTTGCAATAAAACTGTATTGGCTCTCCTCTTTATACAAATTGCTGGTATGAAAGAAAACCCAGCCTGTATGCATGGAGGCAGGCATGAGCGAGCGAGATCAGGTTTCTTACTGAGCTCCCGGAGGAGAAGTCAGCATTTGATTGAAGCTACACTTGGTTCTTGGTTCCCAGGGGACAGCAGCCCTGAAACACGAGAGCCCTCCCTCTTTTTCCCCCCCCCCCCCCCCGTCTTCTTCCTCTAAAAGCCTTTGTGCTGAAAGAGCCTCAGTAGGCACGAATCGCCGGTCTCTCACAAGAGTGTGTTGCAGCCTTTGCTGACATTGTTTTGTTAGCGGTGGTTTCTACCAGGCCAGCAGATTTCTAGCTATGTACAGGCAATGAATAGTCGATAATACTGACCCGTGAGTACGTACTGGCATCATTTGTTGGTGAATCCGATTCGGAAGTCGATTGGAGACGTATTACATTGGTGTGAAGCACCTTACCTGCCTGGGGAGCGCTGCCCTTTGGCAGGAGTCAGGTCAAGATGGAGATGCGCTTCCAATACAGTCAGCTGTGTTCCCTTGCTGGTGCTGGCTCCCAAACTGCACCCAAACACCTAGGGAGTATGCTTCCAGCTGGCCTCGCCTGCTCAGGAGTTTGTGCGGTACGCGGATTTCAGAGAAAGTTGCCGTGTCGTGGTTTTCCCTTAGAGATGCTCCATTTGGGTAATGCTAGGAGTCAAACTGGGCAAGGGAGGGTTTCCTTGAGTCAGTTTGTTTTTACCTTGCTTCTGTTCAGTCGGTTCCACCTCTCCTCTAACTTTGCCTCTGATACAGATGTGAGGGCAGGGAAGGAGGTATGGGGATTTACACTCGAATTCCAGCTGTGCCCGACAAAAGGCCTGCTGAGAGCGCATAGCACTGCTTTGCTGCCAGGTGGTTGTGTCGAGAGTGAAGTTGGACTCGTGTTTTAGGTTATTTGGGCCTGTCTTTCTTTTTTTTTACCCTTTATGAGGGAAAGGGCTGAAGGCGGACACACGCCTCTCTGCCGGGAAGCCGCACGGCGGGGCCGGGGCTATGGCCTGGTGCGAGGCGGCAGGGCCAGGGGTGCGGCTGGGCGTGCGGGAGCTCGGCCTTCCCGGGGAAGGGCTGCGCGGGGGCGCGCCGGTGGGGCGCTGCGCAGCTGCTCGCGCGGTGTTCCCCGGTGCTGCGGGGCTCCCCCTCGCCCTTACCGAAAGAGAACCCGAGAGCGGAGCTCAACTTCTGATAAGGTTTTGCCTCGGTTGGGAGAGCCCCGCAGCGCTCGGTACCCCGCCGGCATCGGGCTGGTGCAGCAATGCCGACCCCCCTGCCCCAGCCCGCAGAAGCCTCCCCGGGGCATCGAGGCTCCGCCTGACCCACCTCCGGGAACAAGCACGTTTGTGGCCCGCGGCGGGGGAGGTGGGTAGAGGGTGTTCCTTGTTCCGAGTGAACCAGCTGCAGTAGTTGATGGTAAAGCAATGAAGGCAGACACAATGCTGCTGTTGTTGGTTTGATCTCTAACTGGGGATTGTTAGTCTGGGTTTAACTCCGTGGCGAAGGGGGGTGTTTGGGGGGGTAAGGCGAAGGCTGTTTACAGCCAGTGCAAATAATGTGACAGCTGTTGGAGCGCGAAGAACCCGCGCCTCGCCGGCACTCGCACACAAAAGCTCTCGCTGTGGCCGGAGCAGCCCCGAGGCCGCCCCGCCGCTCCCGGAGGTACCGCCCGCCGTAGCGGGGCCCGGCGGGGGCTCAGCCCCGGGGCGCCGCGTCCATCCCGGGCGGCGACGGGGCGCTCAGCCTCGCTCCCCTGTCGCGGCGCCGCCGCTTAAGCAAACGCCCTTAGGCAGGGAGAAGCCCCCCCCCAGCTTCCCTTCATTTCCAAGCGCGGGCAGCTGCAGGAGGAGCGGCCGGGTCCGCGCGGGAAAATCCGTCCCGGCCGTGGGGGCGTCCACCGGCCCCGGTGACTTCGTTGGAGTGGCGGGTGAGACGGTGTCTCGGCAGCCCCCGGGAGCAGAGGGCAGCCCGGCTGCGGGCCGCTGCTTTGGCCTCGGGCACCGTGCGGTGCGGGTTTGCCTCCCCAGCGTGCTGGCAGAGGAGCAGTTGTTAATTCTTGAGATGGGTGTGTGCAGCCCCCGATAACCTGGGTGTGCAGGGACCTCTGGATAAGGTCCTCGGTGAAAAACTTCTGCATAAATAGCCCGAGTGCGTATTTTCTCCTCAAAGCCCCTCAGTTCGCCTTTTGAGTGTAGGATATGAAATGCTGCCTGTTCTTGAAGTTTGCTCTGATACCCAAAGTGATGTCCTGGCCCTTAAAGAGCCTCTGGGAAGTCGAGGGAACTCGGAGAACTGGGTTCCGGCCTATATTTGTACCTGACATAGTTTTGCTACCTACTGTAACCGCTGTGTTTTATATAGCAAGTGACCTCCACGTACTATTGTCTCTTTGGCGAGGTGGCTCTGGGGTGGAAAGCAGGTAGGAAGAGGAGATGCTTATTTCCTCCCCCACCCCCCGTTTTGTAATTGTGGTCGATGGGTTGCCTTCATCTATTTCTCTCCAGTCAGTCTATTTATTTTTTTTTTTTTTTTCTCTTTTGGCCTTGACTGTCCCCTTAGTCCTTTATGGATTACTCCGTGCTATTAGTGGCGAAAGCACACCAGTAGTCATTCAACAATTTTAGCATCAATTCCTATAAACTGGTGTTTTATATGACATGTGCCATTTTTTTTCCCCTGCAAGAATACTGCTTGCGAAACTAGTTTCGCCTTGGAGGAAAGGCGGAAAGATAAACAAGGCTGCATAGTCAAAACACTGGCAATCTTTGCCTCCTTCCAAATCTTTTTAAAGTCACGGAGTAATATTTTCAGGATTATGCTGCTGCCTCTGAGGAGGGAATGTCGGTGGCGTTAAAAAAAAAAAAAAAAAGAAAGAAAAAAGAAAAAAGCTAATGCAAATTAGAGAAAAATAATTTTCTTTCAGCGATATGCAATGTATTAGTCACTTGTTATCATGCTTAGAGGCAGACCTCATTTGCGCGTCTGCCAACTCGTTCACATCTGCTCAGAGCTGTTCAGGGCATTTTAACCTTGGCGGTGTCGTGTCGTAGTCCCACGGATCAAGAACGAGTAATTAAAGCTCTAAGCAGCAGCAGCAAAAAAAAATTCATAGCCGCCCATCTGCATCGCACTTGATTCGCTGCTTTGTTTGGGTGCGGAGCGCCGGGATGGGAAGGCAAGGGCCGGTCGGGCATCGCCGCCACTAGCGACTTTATTACCTTTTCCCCCATTTTCTTCCTTTTTTTATTTTTTGTTGTTTCACGGGAAAACCGAGCGTTGTTGTTTCCTTTTTATTATTTTTTATTCCCGCTGTTTTCCACACTCCGGGCCGGGCGATGCGCAGCGCTGGCTCTGCCCGTCCTGGATTTGTAAGGGTCTGGAGAAGGTGATGCGTGGCTGGGACGCATCCTGTGAGTGGCGGAGACGTTCGCGGAGCTGCTTGTGATGCTGCTTTCCCCTCCGGGGGCTCGCCAGTGCTTTCCAGAAGCGTGTTCCCATCAAGGAGAAACGTTAGCGCCGTAAACCCGACATAAACTTCGGGGCGAGGCTAATTTTTATGCATTGTTTAAGCAGAACCCGAGCTGTTTATTCGTTGTTGGGAGGAGGACGGGGGGGGTGGGGTGGGAAAAAAAAAAGGGGAAACCCCCCCAACTTCCCAATGACTTTCCCTTCTGTGCGGCCGCCGCAGGTCCCCGTGCAGCGGCAGACAAAGCCCTGCGGGGACCGGGCGGCTCGCAGGCCGGCCCGGTATGTAAGACCGAGGCACCGAAGTTTAATATCTGGCTGTTCAGCGCCGGCCATTTGCTGCGTGAGGCGCGGAACCGCCGTCTCCCGGCGGGGCTGCGGGGGGGGGGGGGAGCCGCTCCCCATCCATCAGCCCCTCGAAGCTGTTGCTCCGTAAATGAGGTAACCACAGGCCCTGTCAGCCGCAATTATGCAAAATGAAGTCGTCCGTGATCAATATCTCCCAACGTCCCCGACGGATGGGGGTGGCGGGGGGGCCCGCCCCCGCCCGGCGTGCCGCGGCGGCTCCGCGCCGGGGAGCGGTGCGTCGGGGTGGCCGGAGGGGAACCAAGGGCGTACGTCCCATTAATCACTCCACCCCCCGGGGTGCGTCGGGGGCCGGGGGAAGGAAGCGGGGCCGTGCTCCGGTATCCCTGAGGGGATAGCGCTGCGGAAGCGAGCGCAGCCTTTCTCCCAACTCTCTCCCGTAGGAGCGCTGGGACTTTTGTACGCAGTGTGGTGGGGGGACGTCCCCCTCCCGGCCCGTTCAGTTTCCCGACCTCTCGGGGAGGGAGGGGGCCGCGGCGGAGCCCGGTGAATGGCGAGCCCGTGGCGCTGCGCTCGCCCAGCCTCCCGCGGCCGAACAATGGGGGACGGGCGGGGGGAAGGGGCTGGCTTCGTGGGATTTTTTTTTTTTCTTTTTCCTCCCCTCTCTTTTCTCTCTGTTCCTCTCCTGAAAAAGCAAAAGCCATACGGAATAAAAGCGACAATGAAGGGCTGCCGGGATGCCGAGTGCGCGGAGGGTTAATGGGGTGGGGGGCGCAGGCCTGCGCCCTCCCTTCCCCGCGCCGCCAGCGCGGCCTTAAATTACCTGAAATGCATATTTCTGCCCGGCCCGCGGTGCGTGGGTGTGCGTGTGTGCGTGTGTGTCCCGCTGCCTCTCCCCCGCAGCCCGGGCCCGGCGGCTGCCTGTTGTCTCTGGCAGCAGCAGCGGAAACCTCGCTCCCGCGCGGGCGTGCGCGTGTGTGCGCCTCTAAAATGGCGCGGGCGGCCTGGGCAGGGAGATGCCGCGGCGGGTGGGCGAGGGGGGGGAGCCGGGCTCTCGCTGGGGGGCCCCGGCTGCGCGGGGGCCCGGGGGTTCTGCGGCAGAGACGGTTTGCGCTTCCCTCCTCCGCCTCCGGCAGCCTTCACGGCTCAACCGCCGGGCTGCCCGGCACTGCGTGCGGGGAGAGACCTCTCCCTTCCCCGGCGGCGTGCGCTGGGGGACGGAGGCATCGCCCGCACCGGTGCGGGGGGGTGCCGCGGCGGACGGGGCCGGTGTTTCCCGCGAATCCCCGGGAAATCATTCATGCAGCGATGCCTCAAAGTTCGGTACCAGCCGCCTTGGGGGCTCCCCCTCCCCCCAGGCTGCGTGGGGGGGCCTTCGCAGCCGCTCCGTGCGTTTTAGCTGGAGGGGCGGGGGCGCTCGCCCAGCAGATGTTCCCGTACCCTCTAGGTGTGGGCAAAACTCCGTGTGCCCGGGCAGCCCCGGCCGCCCTGCGGAGGCGTGTCCCGGGGGTCGGGGGCTTTCCCCGGCGCTCCGCACAGGGTAGTGCCGCAGGGGGGGCAGACGGCCAGGGTTATTTGAAGGATCGCCAGCCATTTTAACTTCTCCTTATTGGCCTCCTCCCCCCGTCCCCTGCCCCAGTCCCTAGGCTTATCATTAATTGAAAACTTTTTTTTTTTTTCTTCCCCCCCCCGCCTTTCGGCTGCCGCCGGCGCGGAGAGCGATGCGATGATTCGCCCCGCAGCATATGGGAAAGGGGGAAAGCGCCCCTGGCGCTACGGCAGCGCCTGTCTGTGCAGGGTCCGCGGCGTGACAGACGGCGCGGGGGCCGCCTCTCCCTCGGGCCGCCCCCGGCGGAGCCCCGCTGCGGGGGGGTGGCGGTGTCGGTCTCCGCCGGGCCGGAGACAGGCGCGGGGAGGACGCCGGTGCTGGCGCGGGTTTGGCGGCCCCGGCTGCCCTCGCACGGCTCCGCCGCGCCGTCTTTATACGGCAGAAAGTCCCGGTCGCCGTCCGACACGTGACGGTGTGGGAGCCGTGGAGGGGATACGACACACGGGGACGATGAGGGCGGCTGCGGCAGGAGCCTTAAAATACCCGCGGCCCCCTTGCGCCGCCTGCACGGTGCCCAGACCGAAACGCGCTGCTGTGGTGCATGACTCAATATGTATTTTAAATCGGTTTAGCGCTCTCGCTGGCGCATTGTGCTTAGCTGTATGGTTAAATGAAATGCCACACGTCCCGGGTAAAGGTCAAACTTCTCCTCTAATCCGCGGATCCGTGCAGCGGCTACTTAGTCTGCAGCTTCCTCCTCTGCTTTACAGAACGTGTCACTCGCGGGGATGCCGTGTGGAGATTGCAAAAAATAACCCGCGGGAATTTTTTCTATTTTTTTCTTTTTTTTTTCCCCTTTTTTTAAATTTGGAAAAAAGCGCAGCCACCCGTTCTTTAAACACTTGTCTAATATTAGCTCGCGGGCTGCTGCCAGAGCTTTGTACGGCGTATTGTAAACGGGGCAGCAGTGTCTTCAAAGCCTCCTTTCTAGCGGTGGCACGCAGGTCATTGTTTTTTGTAACTGGTAAATATTCGAGTCGGAGCTAGAAGACGAACGAGGTACCCAAACACGTTCATAAGCAGCTGCCCGTATTTAAGCTTATAAATACCGTCCGAGGGCTGCCCTTTAAATCAAACTCCAGATGAACGGGTTGAGGGCTAATCGAAGCAGATCGCTACGAGTCCCCAATTGCTTTTCACTCCCCTCGCAGGGATTTTCACAAATCTAGAAATGATCCTTTCAGTGGCCTGGAACCAGCGGCAGGGGAGTGGGACGGGGAGGGTGGTGCTGGGGGGTGGGGGGTGTTGTGTCACAGCCGGGTAATTTATTGCATCGTTTTTAATTCCCGAAAGGCCGGGCTGTTTGCCGAAGCGCCTCCCGCTCCGTCGGTGCCACCGGCGCTCGCAGACTTCCCCCCCGCCGCCTGCCGTTGCGCTGCTGCCGCTGCTCTGTGGCTTGTGCAGTGGAAACTGGCGGGCTGCCAAGCAGAGCCGGGAGGTGGGAAAGAGTAAAGGCGCCAAAAGGGAACTCGTGCGCCGCTGCAATTCCCCTCCCGCTCCGCTTCCTGGCTCGCTGCAGCCGCCCCACCGCTCCCCACCCCCGCTTCCCCGAGACTTTCACCTCTCCGCCGCGCACCCCGGGGCCGGGGTGGGAGCGTGGGGGGCGAGAGGAGGCTGCCCCGGCCCGGGCGGCGCTGCCCTCCCCTCCTCTTTCCCCCGGAGGCGCGGAGAACCGGCGTCCTCCTGCTCCCCCCGCTCCCCGCGGGCAGCGGGTTTTTCTCGTTTCCACGCCAGGAGCGTGTTAACAAAACTTCGCTGCTGCTGGCGTCAGCGGCTGCCAAAAGTCTGTTGACGTTGCGAGGGAGACCCGAACGCTTCCCTTTTGCACCAGCTGCCCGAGCGGCGCGCTGGGTGTCTCTGCCTGCCCCTGCCGTGCGGGCCGCGGGCAGCGCTGGGACCGCCGTGTGCCCGGCGCGGCGCGGCACGGCTCGGCTCGGCAGCACGCCGGGAGGCAGGTTAGTGCTTGCAGGCGCTTTTCACAACTGGTTTCACACGGCGGCATGGCTGCGGAACCGCGTGTGCGTTACGCGTCTCGCCCCCCCACTCCCCCCCGCCTTCCTCCGTGCATCACCGTCTATATTTAGCACCAAACGGCTTTATCGGCCGCACACCTCCCGCAGGAAATGCCGCGCGCTCTCCGGCGGCTCAGCCGCGCTCCGCGCCCTCCACAGCGGGGGCAGCCCGGGGAGCTGCGGTGCCCTGACAGCGGCGGGGGGGCACGACACACGGTGGCCCGGCGGGTGACAGGAGGGGAGGAGGAGGGACGGAGGGAGACATGGCCTCGGCTTCCACTGTGCGCTGGGGCACTCGGCCCACTCCCGGGGTTGTATAACGGAGCAGGCTGCGCCCGCCCCCGCGGAAGCTGCTTATAAATAGGAGCGGTGCCTCCTCACCCCCCCGCCCCGCCCTCCTGCCGCCCTGTCCCCGCAGCACTGAGCGTTTGCGGAGCTGCCGGCATTTGGGAGAGCCGCTGGAGTCCCCTGCGAGCCACCGGCCCCGATGGGGGTGCTGCTTGCCCGGGAGAGAGAGGAGGAGGAGGGAAGGAAGGGGCGTGCAAAGAGTTAAAAGTCTGCCGCGCGTTGCAATGAAATTATGGCTGGCAGTGGCGCCGCAGCTCCTTCAGCAGACCTCCACTTTTAAACAGTTCACAAGAAGTTCATCAGGGCGGTGATCATAACTGCACACCCGCGCCCACCCCAGGGTGGTGAGCGCCGAGGGGCAGCCTTTGGGGAAGGGACTGGCAGCTGTCGAGGTGTGGGTCCTCACCCGTTCGGGTGATCCCACTGACCCCCCACCTCCTGTGCCCCAGCGGGCTTTGCCCTGCTCTGGTGGTGGCAGCGAGACGTGGGACCTCCAGATTACACGCTGCGGCTCGGGAAGCTTCTGCCCCCTGTGCAGCTTCAGCCTTTGCTGTCTGCACATGGCAGGGGATTGACGGGCTCTAATTTGGGCACCGTGCCTTATCTTAATGATGCACTTCCACCGGTGGAACCAGGCAGGCGCAGGTGGCCCCTCCGAGGAGCGGCGCTGGATTGGCCTGGTGCCCCCCTGAAGGAACGTGTGGTGCGGGGAGTGGGGCCGTGTGCCACTGGGGCCCATGTCCTCCGAGCCGGCGTCCATCCCTCATGGATGAGGCAGTGCACGGGGCGGCTACTAACCTTATGTAAAACCCTAAATCACTATCTCCATGCTGCTGCTGCCTCTATTGAAAACATTACGAGCGGCGCATCTGGAAAACAGTAAATCTGTCCAGAAATCGTCTTTCAGTGAAATAACTCCTTTTGAATGATAGCATGGTATCTAATCTCCGTGGATTTTTGTTTCCTCGCAGCGATTTTTTGCAGACTTCATTAGGGAAAGCTAACTGTTCTGGAGAGAGGAGGGTCAACACGCCGTTTCATTAATATACATTTGTTCCAGACGTGGAGTTTTGCACAAAAGGCCCCTCTGAGGGGAGGCAAAAGTGTTGGGGAACAAGGCTTTCCTGCCGTTTCAGTTCTTAAACCTCTCTGAACGTGTTGGAAGTATTGTGTTAAAGGCCCAATCTAGGCTTCTTCCCCATTAAATGCCAAAGTGATCATTTGCATATTTTGTAGCCTGACAAAGGAAATGAGTTTGCTGGGGAAGCATGGATGCTTTGGGAGACGTTAGGCATTAAACTCCCAGTGGTCAATCGCCCGTTACTGGCTTGTGTGTATGTGTGTAAAAGGAGTATCATGCCTCCCCCGTAAAGGCTTCTATTTTTGTGAGAGAGGAAGAGCTGAGGGATATCCTGTGCATTAAAGGCTCCCCCTGCTTATTAACCCAGCATTTAGCAGCAGGATGCAGGCTGAAGCTCAGTCAAAAGAAACGACTCAACCTCCAAAGAGCAATTAAAATCTTGCACTGGAATAAATCATGCGCCGCGATAATCCTGTTAATAAAACGCAGCTTGTCCTGACACTTCACTCATGCAGCAAACTAGAATTTAATGTGAGCGGAGGTGGCGTTAGGTAAGATAGAGGGGAGGAAAAGCCTTTCCCCTCCGCTGCTGGACGCGAAAATGCGGTTACCTTTCACCTGCCTCTCCGGCTGCACACAGCGCCGATCCTCTTGGACTGCTAATACTTCTCCAGCGAGCCCGCTAATGATTTCTTTCCCTGGAGTGAGCAGGCATCATTGAATTACTGAAAGCACTCGCAGCAGCAGCAGCAGCAGCTCCGATGCAGAAGCCACCAGGGCTCAGTGGTTAATCAAATCAAGGGGTGGGGAGCTCGCCAACCCACTTACTATTTTTAACCCCTTTCTCCAAGTTAGTCATGTGCAGACACTAAAGGGGAGGTTTTTATTTAGATCCCTTCTGTAGCAGCATCTCTTCAGTTTTTTAAGTCCTCGTGTGAAAACTTTATCAGCAATCAGCGTAGCTAATACACGCAGTATATGTGGCTGTTCTCGCAATGCACCTCTGCTCCTGTGCGTCCCTAATGCAGGGCTTTTGTGAGCGCCTGGGGATAGTTTCACACGTTCCCCCGGCCCACGGGGTCTCCCTGCTTGGTTCAGTCTATGTGAGACGAAGGTTTGGGGACTGGCGTGTACTTGGCCGACTGAGTCATTTCTTGTTTAGATGAAATGCGATGGAGAAACTTTTATTTGTCGATAGCCTGGAATGATTCTTAATTTTCTGGATGTGTGCTGGGGAAAAGATCCATCTCCTCTGACCTATAAATGCCCTCAATTTGCTCCTTTATTGCAGGGTATGTCCCTTAGCAGTTAACGTAGGCAGCTCACTCCCCGCACCAATCCTGCATTCATTATTGATTACCCGGAGGGAGGCTGCCTGCTCCGCTGTGATGTTTGCACTTCCTTCTAGACAAATCTGCTCAACTTTTTTTTTTTCTTTCTTTTTTTTAATAGAATATAAAACCTTGAAGAAAAGCAGCGATTTTTAAGAAGACGTCATGCTTTCTGCAACTCCCCTGTATGGCAACGTTCATAGCTGGATGAGCAATGAAAGGGTCCGCATGTGTGGAATTAATGAAGACAGGTAAATATTTAAGCTTCTGGCAAGTTAAACCACACTGTAATTCTGCAGCGTGAGGTCTCGGAGTTCGCTCGCTTCCTTAATGCCAGAGTAGATAGCTGCTGCCTTGCATTGAGATCAGCCCAGCTTGGAGTGGGGGCTGGGGGGTAGGAAAAGAACGTGTCTGAGAGCGGTAGAGCAGACGCTGATTTACTATTTAACAGGCAACCTGGGTCAGTGAAGCGGGGACGCCCTTTAAAGAGATTACTCCCCAAAGCGGCCTTTAAACGCGCTTTTACAATTAATTTATTATTTCGTATTTGTGAAGGGGAGTTAAACCAAATAGCATGCACATTCTTGCAGTGACTCTGTACGGCAGAGGGGCTCATGCCTGCGACTTGGCGTTCCCTGCCTTCGGACCAACAGCTTGTCCTGTGGAATAGGAACAGTGGCCTTTGTGTCTCCCACAAGTGAATTCCTCTTTCTCTCCACCTTTTTTCCCACTGAATATCATTAATTCAATGATTAAAATTAGAATCTTTAATAATTCTCAATGGGGTGATGCAGGCACTGGCTGGTGTCCTCTTCTCTTAAACCCCAGCTTTTTAAAAAGTGAAATGACACTGAACAGAAGCTGCAGGTACGTCTGTGGTTCTCTGTGCCAATATTGTGTGGTTTTAGTGTTTTTCTGTTTTCTCTTTGAGCTGTGTTCTCACTGTTGTGTGAAAAGCCTCCGAGAAGCTGGGAGAAGTTTTTGGTCTTTGCAGGGAAAAACTGTTTGTAAACATAACCTGGAGGAAAACGGCCAAATGTCTCACTCTGCCTTTGCACCCTGTCTCCCTGCTTTCCTCACAGTTATTTAGGCATAATATTTTTACATGTTACTTGCAGGAAAGGTGACTCTCTTAAAAATGAATAAACAAATAATGTTAAAATCACATTTCTGCTTTAAGGTGATGGTGTGCCTTTAATCACTTTGGTTGAAAGGAGCTCTTTTGGGTAATGCTGAAACTTTCCTTCTGCTGCATGTCAGCGATTTTTATCCCTGGGATTTGAAATTTGGCACTACGGTATATTCTTTATCAGTGCTTTCTGTGATAACAAGTCCCAGTGCTGCAACACTGGTATGGCACAGATGTGCAGCTCCCTCTTTAGCATGGAACAGCTGACGTTCGTATGATATTAGCGTGTGTATTTTAATTTTCTCCTCAGCAGCGTTTATGGATGGTACATGAACAGGGTATGTTTAAAATGGGATATTCTCCTGTTGAAATTAAGAAAAGGTCAAGGGGCAAAGAGAAGACCTTCCACTTGCATTGAAAGAGGCTGCTCTGAGGTGTGCTTGGTGTGTTCTTACTGTCAAAACCCTTTACACTTGTTTTCAAATGGTCCTTGCTTTCTAATGTAGTTGCTGTGCATCGGTATGCAGAAGGATAAATATGGTATCATATGGGATTTCCCTAGGGGAATCAAAATATGGAGGTGATATAATCTTGTACCCATCTGAGATGTGCAGGACGTTTTCACATAGTAAGCTTCTCTTTCTTAATAGGAAAATTCCCGTTAACGATGGCGATGCACCGAAAAGCAGACTGGAGTTGAGGGAAGAAAATCACCTGAATCACAGTGTGGTAAGAAGTTTATAGCTTCATGCTGCAGCTGAGTCCGTGCCTGTCCTCCCCACTCTGTCTCCTATCCCCAGTTGTTATTACACGATCCATTTGGAGAAATGATTAAACTATCTTTCTGTTGCACTTCTGTCTGCACTTGGGCATATACGAGTTGTTTCTGTGAAACAGTTAAATAGGACTTCATTTATCTCATTAATCTCTTGATGCTGGCTTTGTGGTATTGTGTTCTCATATGGCATCATATTCTTACTTTCGCTCTGTTGTGAATAATGTCATGCAGCATGTCTAACAAGAATAGTTCCTGTCAACGTTAAGTACATCAACATCTCAGCAAAGTTGTTGGTTTTCTCCTTCTTTGAGCATAGATGGGGAGCAGTGAATGGGGAAGAAATTTGACAGTGGGCCTTTCTTCGTGCCGCATCCTTGCCCCGTGAATCCCACGGCAGTGACGAGCTTCAGAGCAGAGCTCTGGTGGAGGGAGAGGTTTTGAAGGAGGAGAGGCTATCCATCCTTCCCTTCCCGCTCTCCACGTCGTCAGTCCGTGTCCTCTTGCTCTGTCGGGGCCAGGGCTGAGGAGCTGATTGCTGTATGGGGACGATGCCACTGAGCATCGTCTCTGGTCTGCTTATGGCTGCTTGGGCTATGGGTCCTCACACCTTTGTTTCTAGCTGATGGATTTTGGGTGCGGAGAGATTTGTATTGATGTTTGTGGTGATACATATTGCTCCATAGGTGCCTGTTCTCCTGTTTTCCAGCACAATCAGCCTCTGTATGTTTTCATGACAAACAAGGTGTTTGCATTGGTATTGTTTCTCTTCCAACTGCTGATGTGTCTGTAGCTTGAGCAGTAGTCATTGTAGCAAAATGTGAAAGTAACATACTTCTTGTTCTGTAAAGGTGGATGCGACTACAGCACATCGCATTGACAGTCTCACAGCTCTGAGTATGGACAGGTCTGGACTCATGCGAGAAGGACTCAGAGTCCCCAGTAGTATTGTCTATTCCAGCTTGTGTGGACTCGGCTCAGAAAAATCACGGGATGCTACAAGTTCTATAGCTGGGCTTGGATTTACTCCTGAAAGAAATCCAGAGATACAGTTTAAGTCTAATCCTTCTGAAGCGGTAGAAAACGCAGCTGTGTCTGGAAAAGCCCCGAATGGCTTCAGTGCTATATACAAAACACCACCTGGAATACAAAAAAACTCTGTCCCGACGGGAGAGACGCTGGGTTTGGACCGAACTGCGGGTGACAAGCAGAGTCCCCTTGGTGTCAATGGTGCTAGTTACCTAAGGCTCCCCTGGGTAAACCCCTATATGGAGGGCGCGACGCCCACCATATACCCATTCCTTGACTCACCAAATAAGTATTCGTTGAACATGTACAAGGCGTTGCTACCTCAGCAGTCCACCTACAGCTTACCACAGCACCTGGCTTACTCGCCCGTATGTACGAACGGTGAACGTTTTTTATACCTGCCTCCATCCCACTACGTTGCCCCCCACATCCCTTCATCGCTGGCATCACCCATGAGGCTCTCAACTGCTTCGGCTTCACCGGCGATCCCGCCTTTGGTGCACTGTCCGGATAAGAGCTTGTCGTGGAAGATGGGTGTCAGCCCTGGCAACCCTGTCGATACGCATGCATACCCCCACATCCAGAGCAGCAAGCAGCCCCGGGTTCCTGCTGCCAAGCCAGCCCCTGCTAACATGCCAGCAGACCCTGCGCTCCTGCTGCCACACTCGCCCCGGCCGTCCCCTCGCCTTCCTCTGCCCCCCCAGGTGGGGGATGCCTACACCGATTTCCACAAACACTTCCCCAGGATCACCACCTCTCCCTCCTCTGCCGTTACCCTCTCAAAGCCCTACGTGAACGTGGGCAGCGAATTTCCACCCTCCCGCCTCTCCAATGGGAAGCTTCCCAAAGGCAGCGATGCTGGGGAGGCACCTCTGCCGGCTGCCCCCCACGTGCGGAAAGCTGGCCATGACCAGAAAGATGGCAGGTCTCCCCCGCTCCTGGAAAAGCAGACTCCGACCAAAGATGTCACCGACAAACCGCTGGACTTGTCAGCAAAAGTCGTCGATGCAGAAACCGCCGGCAAGTTGGACCATGCTAAGAAAATGACGCCAACAGTGCTGATGCATGGCAGGTCGGGAGGGGGGGCGCACTTGCCCAGCAGTGACATCGTTCAGAAAGAAACCATTTCTCCTGGGAACGGCTGCCCCATCTACAGACCTGAAATTATCAGCACGGCGCCATCCTCCTGGATCGTTCCTGGACCCAGCCCTGGTGAGGAGAGTGGGAAGAGTGTCCAGCTGAAAAACAAGGCGCTGGACTGGGTGATCCCACAGCAGCGGAGCTCCTCCTGCCCCAGGATGGGTGGCACGGAGGCAGTTGTCAGCAGTGTTTCGGGGACGGTGTCGGCAGGAGGACGGCCAGCATCAGCGTCGCCGGCTCCCAATGCCAACATGGATTGCGCCAAGACGGCCAGGAGCTCTGCGGAGAGCACCGCCTCAGTCATACAGCACGTTGGGCAGCCTGTTGCCACCCCAGCCAAACACAGCAATAAGGTGGCCAAATCCTGCAGCCAGGAAGCCAACTTCAAGGCGAGTGAGACTGCCCTGGCCTCCAGTCCCATCTTCTTGCCACCCAACGAGGCGTTTCGCTCCCCACCTCTGCCCTACCCCAGGAGTTACCTCCCATACCCAGTGCCGGAGGGGATAGCCATCAGCCCTCTGTCCCTCCATGGGAAAGGACACGTGTATCCACACCCTGTCTTGCTACCCAATGGCAGCCTCTACCCCGGCCACCTGGCTCCGAAACCTGGCCTCCCCTACAGCCTGCCGGCGGGGCGGGGGGAGTTCATGACCTACCAGGATGCGCTGGGGATGGGGATGGTGCACCCCATGCTTCTGCAGCATTCTGCTTTGGAGATCAATAAGGAGGAAAAGGCAGAAAGGAGGTCCCGGTCTCATGAGAGGGTCCGCTACGAGGACCCGGCTCTGCGGGGCCGGTTGCCAGAGCTCCTGGAGAGCAGCGGGAAGATGCATTTTGAAGTACCCAGCGACAAGAGCGTGAAACTGCACCAGAGCTCTGGCCACGGTAAAAACTTGGCCAAAAGTGACAAACAGCTCTTCCCGGATCTTCTGCGAGATGAGCAAGAGGCTAAAAGTGAAGCAAACGTAACGAAAGCAAGCTTTGCTACGGAAAGCAGTAATCAGGCTAATGACCCTACAAAGCACAAGGTAGAGCAGGCGTCGCAGCACAGAGATTTTATTGTAATGAGAGAGGAGTTTGGAAGAAATAACGATCTTCACGAAACCTATAATTTCAAGCAAGCCCAGAGTTCATCGGTTTTCGGCTTAAGGAAAGAAGATTTATCTGTGAGCCAGCCTAAAGAGAGAGTGACGGTCCAGCCTTCACTTGCTTTCTTGGAAAGCACTCATGAGAGTGATGCTCCGGCTCTGGCTTTTGGCAAGGTGCAGGAGGATGCAAAACCATTCTGCATGGGGACCACGCCGCCGAGCATCGATGCCAACCAGACCTATACCAAAGACGGAGCTGACGATGCAGAATCTGCCGATGGCAAAATACTGAAACCCAAGCCATCTAAGTTGGCAAAGAGGATCGCAAACTCTGCCGGTTACGTAGGTGATCGATTCAAGTGTGTGACGACTGAACTGTACGCAGACTCTAGCCAGCTCAGCCGGGAGCAGCGGGCGTTGCAGGTGAGTCCGCGTGGTCCAGCGGCCAGCGCGCTTTTTGTTATTTCTCTGTTGCAAGTCTCAGTCAAGTATTAAAGTTGAGAGAAGCAACGCAGGTGGGAAAACCAGAAATCTTTTTGTTCAGGCGTACTCGCCAGAAGCGGTTTTAAATAGCAAAGTAGGTTTGTTAATGAGAGCGAGGCGATGTAAAGAATAGCATGTATGGCTTTTACGTATGTATGCGCTAGTAAGCTTTAAAGGGCTTTTTACTAAGATCTGATAGAAATGTTAATGTACGTATGAAATGTTTGTGCAGTTACGGAGGGGAGTCGGACAGGCGTGCATGTTACCTTTGCGCTAGCGATGGCTGTAATTTCTCAGCTGGCCTGTAGTGCCAGCTAGCAAAGCGTACCCAGAAGTTGCGATTAGTATGCCAAACGTGCCGTTTGATGGAGAGGAGTCGCAGCCATGCATTAGCGGGTCTCAGGCAACGTTTGCGCCAAGCGAACGCGTAGGAAAGAGTAGGAGCAGTAGTGAGGTCGATGCTGAGGGATGACAGACAGATGTTGTGTAGGAATATCCTGAAGGTATTTTACTTTTAATGAAGGGATGAGTTAAGCCAAATTGTTTTGCATTGTTAAGAAAAGAATTGGTTTATGCTTATAAAAATGGATGAAATTATCTAAATGATCCATTGAGTGCCCATTTTAATTACATAGATGGAAGGATTACAAGAGGACAGTATTTTATGTCTACCTGCTGCTTACTGTGAGGTCAGTTCTTCAAATTTTTATTACTAGACTCTTACATAAACCTTTGAGTTAAATTTCATTTCCAAATACACAAAGGGAAGTTTGTGGGCCATGGTCGTCTTTATTCATTGTACAGTTTTGTGTTGTTTTGTTTTGTTGTTTTTTTTTTCTTTTTGTTTTTGTCTCTTTTTACCTCCAAAACAGAATGTTTTTGTTTTATATACAGTATACATTTATATATATCTTTTATATATGTGTACACTTAGATATGAAAGAATTGTGTGGCTATTCGCATATAGATACTAGAACACTGTTTAACAAGTCAGGTGTGTTAAACTCCTGCCCCAGCTATCTATCTGAAACCTTGGTTTTGAGCTGCTTTTTCTTTGGAAATGCTTTCATATAAGGTAAGGTAAATGAAGTAGCTTTTATTGCAAGCCTTTTTTTTTCATATCAATTCTCTTTCTAGCGTGCAATGATGCGCTTCTCAGAGTTGGAGATGAAAGAGAGAGAAGGCCAAACAGCTACCAAAGACTCAGAGGTCTGCAGATTCAGCCAGGCAGACTGGGAAAACTTGAAAGGAAACAGTGAAAAGAAGCCAAAGTCTGTCGCTCTGGAAGATGCCATTGCTGACCAAAATGACAATGACAGATGTAAGCGAATTTAGATGGCTTTCTGAAGTGTGTACGTGTCTCTGTGCCGTGGCAGCTTGCGGCACGGCTGCGCGGGCAGCACGATCTTCATGTTCTTGCGGTGTTGCTGGTTAAAGTCAAAGCAAGGACAGAGGACAGAAGGGTGATGGAGAGTGGGAAATGACATGATCTGCCAGACTGGCTTATCCATAAAAGCTGGCTGTATAACTCGAAACTATGAGAAGCTAGTTTGCCTGGGTGACTTCTTGCTGCACTGGCCAGGGGGGTGCATGTGCCCAGCTGACACAGGTCCACAGGGCCAGGTGTGGGCTGTGAAATTCCCCATGGGGCTAGCTGCTCCTTCTAGGCTGCAGAAAGGTAATCGGGGACTATGGGAAAATGTGTGCTAGCAGCCCTGCCCTAAAAGCAAGACAAAGTTAAAAAGAAATAAACTACTTTTTTTTCTTTAAAAAAAAATTTTAAACTTTTGGTAAGCATCTGACTTCCATCAGTTTCCCTTTTTTTTTTTCTTTTACTTATATAATTAAGGAGTGGATCAGTTCCTCCTGCTGCTACTTTGTTTTTAACAATTCGGAACAAAAAATCCATGCTAAAAGTGTTGCAAAACAAGAGGAAACATGGTGCAGATTGCACCGCGCGTGTGTGTGCACTGTGTAACTCGGTGGTTAAGTGTGCTCTTCTGTAGGTGGAGATTCATGAGTAGGGCTAGTAGAAAATTTCATTCAGGCAATTTAATAACTTTGAATTATTGTTCTGGTCTTTGGTTAATGCTTTTGACAGAGAGCATGCTGGTCAATCGTACTTGCTCAGTTACTCACCTAAATCAAGTTAGTGTGGTATTGCTGTCACTGAAATAACAGCCTCAACAAAAATTGGCCTGGCAAAACAGCGAGGGAAAGTTTTAATTGTGGAAGTGGAGAAAGGTACCAAGGTGAGAAGAAGGAAGGCTGAGCCGCTGGAAGCTGAGCAGGGTTTCCTTTCTCCAAGCCATATTGAGGTGGCTGCAAGGAGGAGGGCACCGCTGCCTTTGCAGTCCCCATGCTAAAGCTGAGACCTTGGATAACTGCTGCCCCAGCTCTCCTCCTTGCAACCCCCCTTGCTCCTCAGAGGGCTCAGGGTGCCCTGGTGATGTCCTCTGTTAAATCCTACCCCGAGTGTGCTGGAAATCGTAAAGAGCAGCAGCAGCAGTGGGGTCCTGCCAGCTTGTTCTAGCTGCAGGGCAGGAGAGGTTCAGCAGGAGAGAGGGGGACAGTGGTCTGCAGGGTCAGGGATGGGCACAGGGGAGGGAGAGCGAGCCTGCTCGGGGTCATGGGGGTGTGCTGCTTGGGGGGGGGGGCTGTGGGTTGGAAGAGCATTAGAACTTCATTTGCTGAAACATCCCCCCTCCCATTTTTGCAAAAGGTTGATGTTATGGTGCGTCCTTAAATTTGTCATTTAACGAGATCTCCAGCACTTGAATCTACTGGCTAAAATGTGTTCGAGACTATTAATTAACTGTTGAAAGCAGGGAAAGCATGTTCAATCTTAATGTTAGTTCGTTCCTCCACTCTACTAATTAGCTCTGACTTAACAGCTATTTCAGAGTTTGGCCGAATGTCTCAACTCCTAAAAGCGCAAATCTGTTTTGCCGAGGGAGCTCCTCCTCTGTATGCCCACCTGTACAGCAGCAATTGCTTACCGGTACAGAGCCAGGTCTCGGTAAAAGTTTTTTATTGTGGTGGTTGACCTCCTGACACGCGGGATAGCAGTTGATAAATCAGGAAGCTGAGTTTCACACTTCCTGAATGCCTCTAGTGTAGCGGATTGGGCTTTGGTGGGGCTTGAGCTGCCAGTGATCTTGATGCATCTCTTGTCAAGCGACCAGCAAAGGGGCGGTGTGTTCTGCCTGCTCTTCCCCTTCGTTTGCCACCAGTGAGAGCCAGGGCTACTTACCTCTTGCTTTCTCTTTCCCTCCGATTTCTAACCTCACTGGTGGTTGCATTTGGCTTTTAAGCTCTCAAATGGGAACTAGCTGATGGTTTGCACCCTCTTCTGTTTTCCTTTCTGCCTCCTGCAAGTGATCTTGCTGCTAAAAAGATGTTTCACCGTGTTTTATGTGGCATTCGTCCAGTGCAAGCTAAATCCATCGCAGCGTCGCTTTATGTGTGCGAGCGGGGAATTTAGGAGCAAAACCAGCGAGCTGCTAGGTGTGACCCCCACCGTGAGCACTTCACCTGCCTGGTGTCGATGGGGAAGAGGAAAACTGCAACTGAAACTGTGATTGTGGCTCGGGGCCTGCTCGCAGGGCTCCTCCGCTGCCTCCTCAGTGCAGCTGCAGCCGTGCCTGGCGTGGAGCGCAGGAGCCGATCGGGGCCCTAGCAGCTGCTCGCCCCCTCGGCTCCTCTAAATCTACCACCGCAGCGACAACAGCAACAACAAAAGGCTAAATAACACAGGCAGGTGATGCATACAGAGGCATCTGATGAGATGGAAACTCCTTTTTTTTTTTTAACTTTCAGTGGGTCTTGCTCATTTTCCTAGCCGTGTAACACGTGTATGGACTTTTTTGGAAGCAAATGTAGGCACAATGTCTGATTCTTTAAACTTTTCCTCTGACTTGGCGATGCATGGCTTTGAGAGTCTTCTTAAGCTTCATTGTGCCTTCTGGAGAAGGGTAAAAAAGGTGTGGTTTAATTTATTAATTTATTTTTTTGTAAGGCCCAGTTTAAGAGAGGTAGCCGTGTTAGCTAACGAATGAGCAATTAAAGCCAAGGAGTAAAGTAGAAGTGTTTTAATTCTCTCCCATCTCCTTTAGGTTTTGCTGGACATTCTGAGAGCAGCCGTGAAGCTGCTTTGTTGCCAAGGTGACTTGTAAATGTTGCTGAGGCAATGCTGCTCCGGTGCATTTCCATAGCACAAACATGATAAATTATGGGATGCATATGTCATGAGTCATAGGATTGTTCAGAGATCAAGTGATTTAAGATATTGGCACGGACACACGCATCAATATGGGCATGTGATGATCGCATGTCAGTTCATAACAAAGCTCTTCTAGCAGTATTGAAAATCATACCCAAGTGTGAAAGATTGAATAAATTCTACAAGCTGTGAATTTCTTGATAGGGGAGCATGATTTTACCCATTTACCTAATTTTCTATGAGGAAGACACTGCCTGTTTAAGCCTTAGCTGGGAAAAATAAAACCTGATATGTTAAAAGCCTGATCTTAAGGCATGAGGTCATGGGGAAACAGTTAAAGCAGTTTCTGTGCGTGAAAGTAAATGGTATAATGTGCCAAAACCTTTAGAGCTGATCTTCAGCATCAGAGCGAAGTGCTGCTGTCCCTTTGCATGGTGCCGCTGTCCCTTTGCATGGTAATCCCCTGCTTTGCTTTTCTCCCTGGGCTGTGTGTATACCTGAACAAATGGAAGATAGAGACAGTAAACATGTCCTTTGCCCTGGTCAGTTATTACCTTCCAGCCATGGGACATAGTGCAAAAAAAAAAGAAAAAAGCGGGGGGGAAGGAAACAAAAGTCTATGTAGGGAGAATGGCGGTTACTTGTTTGTGCAGTGCAGTAGGCTTGGGCAGAAGGGAATGAACGTGGAAAGCTCCCACGCAGAGGTACTTGGAGCGAAAAAGAAAATCAGCTGGGTTCTCACTGCCCCATGGGATACTCAGAATTGGATGCTGAAGGTGACTTATGGAATTTCTTGCGGTTGTTGTGATCTCCATGCTGAACACTGGGTTTTAGCATTTGGATAGTCATTACCATCCTCGGATGGATAAAGGGTGCCTTGCATAAGTGAGTGCAATGAGAGGTTGCTCCAGGGAAGAGGAAAGGCTTTTTTTAGCTGCCATGTTACTTGAACAAAAGAATCGCAGCTTAAACACTCAGATGTTTCCTTGTTTGCATTGGATGGGAGGGCCTGGTCTCAAACAACTGACAGCAACAGAAGATGGAATAACGAAGGAAAGTATTATTTTTCTGAGTGGCGTGTTTGCACGTGCATGTAACCGTTTCTTGTGAGGTTGTAACACGTGCACTGAGGAGATACTCCTTTAGGCAGAAACCATATGGGAAGAAGCATCTTCTGAATTCTTCCTTGTTTCTAGTTGGGTGGGACAATGAGAAATGGTTTGAGTTGTTGGTGCTGGTTCTTACAGCTGGTGTGAGACTGGCAAATGCTGGAGGCTTGAGGAAGGAGAACGTTTAGGAGTTTAATCTCCTTACTCATAGAGGTGTGTTGCTATGAGAACTCGGCATTTTTCCTGTGTTTCTGGCTACCTCATCACTGTTTGAATAATGATGATACAAAAACTCCCCAAGTATTTTGTTGTTTTCTTCCTCTGGCAGAGAAAAGGATGTTGTAGGTACATGGCGGGGGAGGTGAACAAAAGCAAACAAATTCTCCTTGTCTTTGTTGGGCATGCAAGATATGCTTATGTTACTGTGCCTCATGTTGACATTTATATCTTAATTTGGGGAGACATTGCGTCTGATCCGGGTTGCTTGCAAAACAGTTTGAGGACAGAGTGGAATCTGGTGGTAAAATATTAATAGAGCCTGCGCTCCGTGAGGCGGTCGCTGCTGTGCCACGGGGAAAAACCTCTGGGCGTGCAATGTGTCTGTGCAAGCTGCGTAGAGAGCCTGACAGCCTGTGGGTTATACTGTGTCCCAAACAGCGGCTGACCTTTGTTCTTTTGTGGTGAAAATCCGTCTGTAGAAGAGGCGGGGAGCATTGGCGGCGGAGCAGATAGGCAAGGATGCAGCTTCACTGTCTCTGTCCTCCTGTGTTGATGCAGGATGATTATGCAACCGGGATTAATTTGTGGAGATGTCGCTCCTCTAATGGTCTTAACCGCATCTAGTGGGAGAGCTTGCAGAGACGCGTGTGTGGTGGGCAGTCCTCGAGAGGGATTTCTAGCTTGGCAGCGGAGGAAGGAGGCGTAGCTGAGGTCGCCTGAGGGGTCCCCCTCGGATGTGACCAGAGAGTGGAGGCAAAGGTGTTGCAGAGCCGCTGGCAGCAAGGGCTTTTTGGATGAACTTCAATAGGTGTGTGCTGTTCTCTGCGGCATGCAGAGCCCCAGAGAAACACTGACGTTGATGAGCTGTTAGTGAGGTTACAGCAAATGTCTCTCCCCTCCTTTCTGTTTTTTATCACGGGTGGTCGGAGTGAGTGGCGCTCAGCATCGATGTGCCAAGTCCTCTTGCAGACAGAGGAGGAATTAATCTGCAGCAGGTTGCTTTCGATGGTGGCAGGCTGGAATTAGCTTGCCGTTTCCTGCAAGCCCCAAAGATTAAGACCATCAACCCCCTCCCCTTACAGCCTGCTACTTCCTCTGACCCTGCGAAAGCTTCTACGGGAATTGGTCAGGATGTGCCTGCCTTTTCTCAGGCCAGAGAAGGAGCAGGAAAGCTGTCCTGACCTAGCAGCTCTCGGTGTGAACCATGGCATGTGGTTGCTGGGATGGCTGGAGGCATGGAGGTTATAAAGAGCAGGAGTGTGGCAGAGAGTGCCCTTACCTGATCTGTTTGGGGAAACTGAGCATATAATGTTTCCTTCTGTAAGGGGGAAAAATAGCAGATTGCATAAAAAATGTAAAATGAAATCCGATAGAAGCATTTCTAAAATGATACTTAAAATGTGGCTGGTCCAGCATATTTTGTGCTGTGTGAAACAGGACTGCAGGGGCTGTTGGTGTGGTTATAGGGTACAGCTGTTGGGCAGCATCTTCGTGCCAGATGTGCAAGTGCAGGGTGTTGCCAGTTTCATTTTGGTTTGGGGTGACACTGGCGATTAGAGGCACAGTTGTTGTAAGCTGAGTACTTCTTTTCTGGAACATTTGAGCGTTGCTGGCTGAAAGAAGTGTGACAAAACTGCGTTTTAAAGTCTTGAAGGGAGCAGGTGTTGGCCAGACGGCCTTGCGGAGAGGAGCATTGCCAAATAACAGAACGGCCCGAGCGTCCCGCTCGCCTGGAAAAAGTCAACTTTTGTTTTGATTTTTCTTGGCCAAATATCTTCTGCTGTTTTATAAAGCAGCGCTGCAGACAGCTTCCTAAGCAGTGTAATGATGCTGAGGTGTCTTCTGGTGCCTGCGAACATTGCCAGAGCTCTGGGTGGTACATGTAGCCATTTCCAAGTTGTGGTGAAGAAAAATATCAGAGAGGCTTTTCTCCTCCCCCCCCTCCCCTCAGCCTTCCATTGCTGACAACAGGGATTTCAAGGACAGTTGTGAAGCCAGAAGGTGACAGCAGAGCTGTAGGAAGGTGCTCCCAAGATAAGACGGGCTGCGGCTGGGCTGCGTCCAGGGGCTGCCAGTGCCTGGGTGCTGGTGTGATGGGTCTTGCTGGTGTGGTGGGTCTCAGAGGGGATGGGAGGGGAGAAGGGGGTGGGGGTGGGGCAACATCTGCCCTGGTGAGGGGGAAGAGCAGAAGGCCAGGATGTACGAGGGAGATGGGTGAGTAAGGACTCAGAGGGGAGGATTTGGGACAGTGGGGGTGGCAAGGAAAACAGACCTGACAGGAGTCCAGATAGGAAGCCAGCAAATGTGTTTGCAGGAATGGAGAAGGAGGAGGGGCAAGGAGAAGGACAAGGAAAAGGAACAGTGAGCCATGGGGAAGTAGGATGGAGCATACAGACAAGTTGCCAAACAGTGGCAGACATGCGGAAAGAGTGTATTTGTCAGCCAGGAAGACTGAAATGCATGGGAAAACCAACTTGTTTGTGGGAGTTGTAAATAGGAAGCTGATGAACTGATTAGTCTGTACTGCGTGCCTGCCTAACCATGCCTCAGCTAGTTTGGTTAAACCCAAGAAAAAATACCTGTTCAAGATGATGTTGTCATTTTAAGTCTAGCATCCATTTAAAATCACATAAGCTAACTCTAAATTTGAGGGAGTGGTATTGGAGAGGGGAAATTGAAGTTAGGGAAAGCGTGGCAACGTGGGTGTTTGTGTGGCTAGTTTGTCAGGCTAGTTTCTATAAAACTTTTCAAAGCTCACCCGCTCACTGCTACTGGAAATATTCCCTGAAAAAAAGTGAGGCCTTTTTTAAAAGGAGGTGACACAGATCATGTGATGTACAGTGACTGGCTGGTTACTTGGAGTGAGGAAGCCTTTTTATAACCTTGGATTCAAGTAGTGCTTCTTGCAAAATATCACAGCTATTCTTAGTGGTATTCCTGTGTGTGTGTGTGCGTGTGTGTGTGTGTGTGTGTGTGTGTGCACTCTGTATCCCATTTATATCTCCAGAAGAAGGGATGAACGCTTTAAAGTCAGACTGCAATTTGAAGCAAGAAGTTAGAGAAGGATAGGAATTAGCAAAAGACTAATACTTTTATTATTATCAGAAGGTATTTTTGAACACAAAGTCATTGCAAAGTGGAGCTTGGATTATTACTTACCACGTTTTTTGGGGGGGGAGGTTGCTTTCTGAAAAGGGTCTGTGCTTTTGATTTGTAAAGATGTTTCTTTATTTTACAAAGTGTATTGTGTTGTTTCTGTGGATACGAGTATTTTGAATATTGTACTTCTTAAAGTGATATAAAACCAACACAAAGTATTGCGTTTTGGGGGGGGGTTGTACTTAACTGTTGAGAGCATTGCTGCCTTAGACTGACCAGAGGAGACTTTTTCCGAAGTACAATTTTGTGTTTATTTGCATGCCTCATGAGCCATAACTCATACTAGAGATGACATTGAAGAGATCAGAGAGCATAGCTTTCTCACAATGAATTGTTTTGTATTTATTAGGTCTTGTGGTGTTTGTTTTTTTTCTATTTTTAGGTAACTTTACTAGTACAGAAAACAACCAAGGTCACTTTCTTGAAACTCCAGAGGAAAAAGATCTCTCAAATGAGGAATGTTATTTAGAGAGACATTCTATATATGAAAAAGCGGAAGACCAGCCAGCAGAAGATATTGGCCAACATCCATGTCCACGTCTGGACAGGAAGCGTAAACACTCTGGTGAGAGAGTGCAAAATGATGGCAGCCAAAATGAAAACTTTGTGGATGAACTGCAGGATGAACTTATATCAAAAGCAAAAAAGAAGAAGAACTCCAAAGGTAAGACAGCATTTTGCTTTGGTCTCTCTCAAGGAATGTCTTGTGAAAGGAACGTCCCTTTGGCTTAATGTGTTTCCATTTTTGAACTCGATAGTTACTAATGTGAGCACTGTCATTTCACTTTAAAATTATATATATGTATATATATGTGTATATATATATATATATGTATATATAAAAATCTTGGCATATAAGGGTAAAGCACTAGTCATGGGACACTGTAGCCACAGCAGTGCAAGTTACTGTAGTGCATGTTAACCCTTAATGAGCGAACCTTTAAAATGCATAGTGTGGTGGTAAAGCTGAGACTATATGCCCCGAAAGTGAAATGTAGCTTTTGTTTTAAGTTGAGGGGGCTTTTTGATTAATTTTTAGTTATTTTTCCATTAGATGACTGGCCTGAGAGGGAAATGACAAACAATTCCTCTAACCACTTAGAAGAGCCCAATTGTAATGAGGTGACCAACCTGAAGGTGTGCATTGAATTAACAGGGCTCCATCCCAAAAAGCAGCGTCACCTGCAGCATCTTAGGGAACTATGGGAGCAGCAGGTGTCACCAGAGAGATCCCCGTCCGGCAAGTTGGGCCGGCAAAGCAGGAAAGATTTAGCTGAGGCTGTTCAGCCAGAGGCCACTGCAAAGGTCAAAGACTTCACAGAAGAAAGGCACACCAAGAAAAGGTCAGAGGCCAAAAGCAATAGAAGTTGGTCTGAAGAGTCCCTCAAAACAAGTGACAATGAACAAGGTATGCAGAGACTACTAGGGAAACCAGCCGGCTTTAGCATTTACAGTGACGCATGCTGCCACCGATGTTAAGGAATTGTCGAGAGCTTTTTTTCTTTTAACAATTATATCTGTATATTTCTGTAGATGTCCGTTTGTGTAAGGACTGACACCTCCTCTTTAAGAATTGCACCATAGCTGATACTTGGCAGACAAGAACATGTGTTTGTGTATGTGTGTGTAACTATGTGTTTGTGCGTGTGTGTGTGTGTTTTGGCTTCAAATACTCTTTCATAGATAACGTGAAGATGAAGTTTATGTCTCTAGAGGAGAGCTGGGGGGCATACAGCGCGGGCATGCTTCTGCGTGAGGGAGTGAGCAAACAGGCTGCTAGTTGGTGTAAGAGCGTTTAACCACACGCAGGATTTGAAGGGCCGTTGACCCTCTGAAACAGCATCAGCACAGCTAGCAGCTCTTGATCTCGGGAACCCAACGCCTCCAGCACCCTCGGCACTGCTGGGTTTCCCTGCCTTTTGCAGGGCATATGCACAAGAGCAAGGCTCATCTTCCTCCTGAAGAGGATGCCTTGCTGGTTTGTCCCAAGCATGTCCTGTAAACCCCTGTGGCCCTACTCCGCAACCCCTTGGCAGACATCTTCCCAGGGTCTCTCTGCTAAGGGGATCACTTCCTCAAAATATATTAGTTTTCCTGGACTTGTTTCTGGCTGCTTCTTTCCCCTTCACCCCCTTCCTCCTTTTCCCCCTCCACTCCCCCGTTTCCACTCAGTCCCTATCCTGCAGGAGAGCCCAAGGTGACAATCTACCCAATTTTCCTTCAGACGGGCGGGACACTATCCAGCCCCTGGGCTCATTGTTTGCTCTGCTGCTTTTCCTCTTCCCCATGATGTTTGCTGCTGTAGCTTGGTTGGAGATCCAGTGGGGAATGGCAGCACACAGCCCATGTGGCAGGTCCCGCTCCCACGTCCCCTGACCTCATCATGAATCCCCATCTCCTCTGTGCACAGCAGGGAGCTCTTATCACCTCTTTCGGCTTTTCAGGTCAGATCGCAAATACTTTTCTTCCTTCCTCCCCTCTTCTTACCCCTCCAAGTCCTCTGCCTGCTTTTGAGGAAAGGCTGTTTCTGTGAGGGGGAGCTCAGAGTTGGACGTTTGGACTCCTTCCTCCTTCACAGACCTAGGAGCTTCATCAAACCAGTAGACATTCACCCTCCAGCTGGCCTAACCTGTAGTTGAGCTGATACCCCCTCAAAAGAGAAAAGCACGGGGAGAGTGGATCCTCTTGTCCCATGCCATGGAAAGGACCGAGTCCAGGTCATCCCACAATAGTCACAGTTCTCCTGGGTAACATCTCCTCTGGCAAAAGTATTGTCTTCCCCTCTGTCCTAAAGCTCCTCACCTGTTTTTTCACCTCAGTAGGATTATCTGAGGGCAGAAACCCCCAAACTTTGATGCTTATTGATGGGGAAGGTTCTCCAAAAGGTTTCATGGAGCAGGAGATCAAAACTTAGTTTAAAAGGAGCTTTGACTCTTACTCCCTTGCTTTATGCACTGCCTTGGCAAGCATGGTATCAGCTCAAACCTCCCTGCCAATCCATCACCTGCTTCCCTTTGTACTTTCAGAAAGAGATACCTTGTAGAGATTAAACAAGGGTCACTAACAAGAAGCCGCATTGTGTAAGGATGCTCTAGCTTTCCCCTGCAATGCCTCCTGTGGCAGTGACAGGCTTCTCTAACGTATGACCTTGGGAAAGAAGAAGAGGTGGCTCTTGATTTATGCACCGTTCCCAAAGGCACTGAGATTTAGTTGCCCCATGGCTATGAAAAACTTCTTGGTTTTGGAAGCTGCTATAAAACCCTAAACCTGACTAAATTATGCTTCACCATTCATTGTGCAGAGGCACTGGAGATTGTTCAGATCACTTCGCTGATGCTCCTCTGGCCTCGTTGAAGTGTAAACCTTTGAATCTCCTTTTTCTTAGTTCACTAGGACATTTTTCCCCGTTGTGCAACAGACACTCTGTGTGACAGTTGCGTGGGGACAGAGACTTCCAGTTTTTCTTTCTTGCTTAGGACTAGGCCTCCAACTTTTCTTAAACAAGCGGATACTGTGAATACTGTCACTTGCAGCTTTTTTTCGTTCTGGGGCTGGGAACAGCTGTTCCTGGTGCCCAAACACTGCCTGTGGTCTGGTGGTCTCCACTGATGGGAAGTTGGTTTGTCCCAAGAAGTGGGCAGTAACAGGGCATCAAGGTCTGAGCATGCCTGTGAAGCCTTAGTCTAACAGCAGGATGATTTGTCGCCTGTGCCTGCAAATCTCTGGGAAGATGGAGGGCACTGACTTCTGGGCTGGTTGCTCCAATTGTGTTCAACCTAGGATTTTAGTGTGGCAGGAGTCATGCATTGCATTGCAAGCTGCCACTGGGTTGTCACCCCTCTCTCCCTCAATCAGTGCCTGCTGGCTGGGTGAGCAAGTGGTGGCTGCTGGAAATGTTCCCCCAGTGGCTCTTCTGGCTGTTGCCTCCTTATTAGCCTTGTGCTTGTGGGTCAGAACCACCAGGGTTGAGATGTGGCTTACCCAAAATCATTTTGGGTCCCTGCCTCATCCTGCTTATGAGGTGATGTTGCCTGTGCTGGCTCTTCAGGATGCAGCAGCTCCGTAAGCGCAGGGATGCCTATGACCTCAGGGCATTGTGCCAGTCGCCTGGACCTGTTGCTGATGTGGGAGTCGTGGTCTCTACTGGGGTGCCAGCTGAGTAATAACCTCCCGGCACTGCCAGCGGTGTGGTAGCTGGCTCTTCCAATGGTCCTCTGGGGAGCCGCAGCTGCTCACCCGGCACAAGGAGAAAACCCAGTGGTCCTTTTAATGGTTATGCTGCCTGGGCAGCACGGAAAAAAAACACCCCAAGGAGAGGAGCCAGGAGGATCTCGCCCACTGGTAAAGCTGCTGCCTGCCCCTCAGGACCCCCTCAGATTGCTGGTAGCAGGGCAGCCGCTGGCTTGGCAGGCAGGAGGAGGCAGCTGCCAAGGTGAGAGCTGAACAAGTGAGCGTTCAGGTGATGCAGCAGCTGTTTTTCTTCCAGGACCTCTCTGCAGCCTGCTCCTGGGGGAAGGGAGGCAGGTCCTGCTCTGAGTCAGACTCACCACAATCCACATCAGTCAGAGGCCTGGGTTTTCTTGGGTTTTTGGTTTAGGGTTTGGTTTTTATTTTTTTTTTTTCATGGATATTTGGGGATATTCCTGCTTGGTCTTGTTTTTCTTCTTCCTTCACGTAGGTAGTGGTCAGAAAGATGGGGTGGGATTCCAGGATTAATTGCCTTTTTTCTGCCTGTGTATCTTGTGTTTCTTTGGCTGATGCTTGACTTTTTCTTGATAGTGCTGGCATTTTGCAACGTTACTGGTCCTGAAGGTCCTGGGCATAGCGTTTGCTACTCTCCATCTTTTGGCTGCAGCGCACATTTAGCCTGGTGCCTGCTGTCACCACTGTGGAGGGTCAAAGTTGAGCACAGGGTTTATGTGGAGCTTGCAGGCTGGAGTACATGTTTTTTGTAGTGATTAAACTTCTGCTTTTATTGCATCAACATCCCTACATGGGAAAGCCTGCAGTTCTTTGAGATAGGCTTCTCTTCCTGTGGGTTTTTTACCCATCCTTTAGGTATTTCTGTCCTTCTCCAGACCTGCTTTTTTTTGCTTTCTATTCTTATTTTTCTACATGCAGCAGTTTCTTACTCCCCTTTGCACTCACCAGACCTCATCACTGCTGCTTTCCATCTCGGCAATTTTTTTAGTAAGTGATTAAGGAGATAATGACGATACTTCTGTATTGGAATCTGGCTTTTCATGTGCTATTCCAATTAGGTTAGTTGGGAACAGGAGAATTAAAACACTCTTTACTTCATGCTGTCTGCAGAGTTGGAAAGACAGCCATGCATCCGTAGGCTCAGCCTACGACTAGGCGGCTTCCTTCAGGATTGCAAAGCCTAAAAAACTTACTGGATTTTTGCTGAACAATCTGCACATCATGTGTCCCGTAAATTCCCTGACATCTGCTTGGCAAGCCGTGCTGTGCATCTTTTTCTAGAAAGTGGCTTGAAAGAACTGAGGGATTTCTGTTTCCATCTTTAATCTAGAAGCCTTCTGCAAGTTGCTTTCACAGATCTATTTAAAGGAAGACAAAAGTGTGAAGCTGCCCACCAAGAGGATTCTAGATTTTATTTTATATTTTACTGAGTGGCTCTGGATCAAGTCCCTTTATTTAAAGGTCTCTCTTCTCTGAGCAGCTGCCTTACTTGCTCCTGCCATCTCTTCTGTTCTGAAAGTAGCATCACTTCAGAGACTTCTCAGAGCACAGGAGCCTCTTTCAAGTGCTCAGGGCTTTTTCTGCACCTTCCCTTAGTGGCGTGGTATTGTTTGGCTGAAGTGTCCCTTCCTTTCCAGCAACCTTTAATTCATTTTTCTGCAGAGGAGTTGGTTCTGAGGTCACCTCAATTCTCTTCCCAAGGGAAATTCAGACTATAAAAAGTCAACTTTCCTGTCCTTGTTTTGTTGTAAATCTGCTTGTGCTCTGAAAGAAAAAAAAATTTTAAAATGTATTTTGCATGTGGCCCAGATGGTGGGATCCAGCTTGCTGGAGAAATCCCAGCCCTGCCAGTGTCCTGCCATGGGCTGCAGGGCACCGACCTTTGGTCCCCCCCATGTCCCAGGGCTTTCTGGTCTCAGAGTAAGACACTTCTGGTCAGAGTCCTCAGGAAAACGTGGCCGATGGCGTTTTCTGCAAGATCCCAGCACTTTTTGATAGAGGATCTTCTGATAGAGGGTTTGCTCAGGCCTTCTGTCAGGATGGCTCCTTGAGTAGCCTTTCCTCTCTTGGTTAGCTAGTCAGGTGAAAATGCTGCCAAGGAGATATTCCTCATCTTATTGCCATCTTAGGGCTAAGCTCACTGTCCCCCCATGCTGTCCATGCTCCTGACTCTCTCGCCTTCCCCTCCTCCCCCTCCCATCCCTGCATCTGCCCTGTGCCCCCTCGCCTCACCCAGGGCGAGCCAGCCTGGCTGGGCCCAGGCTGCTGGAGGAGTTGGTTTCCCTTCTGTTAAAGCAGTTCCAGGTAAGGAGGCGATTTTTTCCCCTCAGCGAGGCGGTGCAGTGGCAGCTTTGCGCCCTGCCTGTGGCGGCTGGGCACGGCACGGCACCGTCCGGCTCTGGCTGTGCCCCGGCAGCTGACGCGGGGCCTTGCGCTGAGCGATTTTTATCGGAGCGTTAGGGTAACGTTAACTGGCAAGATGCTGTTTACAATTCGAATGTGGAACGCCTAAAATATTAATGATTTGGAAATGTAATTGGTAGGTCGCTTAAGCAGTCAAGGAGCTCGTGTTAAGTGCTAGCAATGTGTCTTCCTTTTAACACACCATGCAACGTGTAATGCCTTTCCTTCCCATTTAGGCTTGCCCGTATTCCCAGTGTCTCCGCACATGAAGAGCCTTTCATCCACCAATGCAAACAGCAAAAGGCAGGCTCAGCCAAGCTGTACTCCAGCCTCGAGGTTGGCTGCCAAACAGCAGAAAATTAAAGAAAGCCGGAAGACAGATGGGCTGTACACAGACGAAGAGGAGGATTTCCAACATGCATCTCTGCTGCAGAAATACAGCGCGTGTGAGAAGCCACCAGGGAAACGTCAATGTAAAACAAAACACTTGGCACTGCAGGAGAGGAGAAGGAGGTCATCTCTGACAGGGGATGACACCACAGATATCGAAAATGCTGAAGATAAGGTATCTTTATTTAGACTTAATTGTCCACCAGCCTCTCAGAAGGCAGAGCCAGCCTGCTTAAAACTAATGCGCTGTCATGCATGCAGGGTAGCAGGGATTGCATTCAGATTCGTCTGTGGATGCTTTGCACATTTGGTATTTGTTTTTCTTAACCTGAGTTAAAGGCACTAATGCAGGGGGTGAGGAATCTTGCATTTAAAAGCTGTACCAGGTCTTCCATAAAAAAATAAATATGGGTAGAAAAGTGTAATTCTTTACTGGCAAAAGATAATCCCATCGCTGTATTGTAAAAACGAGCATAAAAAACCCCAACAATAATGGTTTCGACAGGTCACGGTAACGAGGAAAGTCAGGAAGCGACCAGAGCCTACTTCAGACTGTGACTCCTCACCAGCCAAGTACGAGCAGAAGCTGTATGATCGCCTGCAGCAGACTCCCTCATTGCTACCCGCCTCTCAGCCCTCGCAGCTGCCGATTGCAAGCCTTCCTCAGGAGACCACCCCGAGCCGACCCATGCCACCCGAAGCACGGAGGCTTATTGTCAATAAGAACGCAGGGGAAACGCTGCTTCAGCGGGCAGCACGCCTGGGGTATGAGGTAAGGGTCTCTCATTGCCCTGTGTGAGGTTAAAATCCTCTTTCCAGTTTTATAGGTGGAAATTTTGTGAAGCGGCAGCTTTGAGTTCCGTTGTTGAAATTTTCGGTTTCCCCCTCCCCTACTGCATTCCCTTCCCTGGCACACCCGTGTCTTGGGGCAGGTCCCTGGGGGAATGGGTCCCCACAGCTGGTGAGGGTGCAGGGCATGCAGCATCCTGCATGAACAAGCAAAGGATAATGTTTTATTGGTAACACTCACTTCCGTTTAAATATAAGCCATCTGCAAACAGTATGAAAGTTGTTTTGGGTTTTTTTTAAGTAGTCTTTACGGTGATCTTTAATAAGCTGTATGATTTTTGCTTTTGTTATTTGTGAAGAGCGTGTAGTTTAGAAGAAGGGTTTTATTTTCTGTTCTTTTCTCCAAGAAGTACCTGGTATGTGACACAGGATGTAGCACTTGGAGTGTCCTCTTACATGATCAGATGCATCATAGGAGCTCTCTGCATGCTTTGTGCTTGGAGTCTGGAGCTGCTTGGCATAGCTGAAACAATGCTGTCTAATGAAACGGCTCCCCTGTTGCTACAAAAATCAGAAACCGATGATGAATCCCCTAGCTCTGCTGTTTTGAAGCATGCTTTTATTGGGGAAATATGGGCCTATAGATACGAGTGTTGTTGCTCAACTTCAGATCTTGCAAAGAGGTGTTTCATTGCAGAGAGCGATTGCTGCCTTTGGTGCAGCTGCAGGGTTTGCCTTGACAGTGAGAGGACCACTTGGACCTCAGAACTGGGCTTGAGCCCTGCGCTAGAAGGGGGCATCAGCCCAGGCCCAGGTAGGACCTGCCCAGCCTCAGGGGTTTGTTGAAACCTCAAAATACCCTTTGTGCAGCTGGAGAGCTTCATGTGGAGAGAGGCCTTCTCTAGCTCTCGAAGGCAGGGTATGTTGGAAAGGTTTTGTTTACCCTAGACAAAGGCTTCTCCTAACCCAGGGCACTTCAGCTCTAGCTAGGAGGAAGAGAAGTGGTTGTTACAACGTTGCTATGGTAATCTCCATCATTTAAATGGTTTAATTTTCTACGGACCTAAAATTTCCGATGGATCCAAAATGAAAATGTGTTGTAGCATGTGCTCCAAGCTATTGGAGTGTATTTTCTTCCTGCGCAGTGTCTGTCGGGGCAAGTACTGCTCTCACGTAGCACGTTGCCTTGGGATGCTTGTGCACTTTGCTTTCTGCACCCAGCATAGCTCAATGGGAGCAGCTTTGAAACTTAGCGATGGGCTGAGGTGTTGCTCAAGCAAGGGCTAAGAGCTCTCCGTTTGCTGGTAGTGAGAGTTCTCTGCAGCATTGGCCTTTAGCGGGCTGGTTGCAGAAAGCCAGGGATGCCCAGGCTTGCCAAGGTGTGGGTCCTGGGGCCCTGGGGTAACCTTATGTGCTTACCATGCCTTCCCATCATCTGGTAGGGGATTTTTATTTTCTGACTTGAATTCACCCAAAATTTTAAGCGAATACTATGTTTTTAATAGGCTTAAAATATTCCAATCATTTGACTCGATGGT
The DNA here is from genome assembly GCA_028020825.1 of Podargus strigoides. NCBI lineage: Eukaryota > Metazoa > Chordata > Aves > Caprimulgiformes > Podargidae > Podargus > Podargus strigoides. Next base: position 9,807,049 of record CM051641.1, on the reverse strand, counting down.
TTGGCTGGCGTTGACAGCGCAGCAATGGGTCCTGTTGTTGGCAGAGTGTGGGGCAGGAGAGCCAAGTGGGGCAGGAGGGAGAGCCCGTTCTGTGTACCTGAGCTGCCGCCAGGATCTGGCATCATCTGTGTCTTTCAAGGCTTGGAGCAGAGGGTGTCTGTGCCACTCTGTCAGGGCTTCATTTGGCCTGTGGTGAGCTGTGATAGTTTGGTCAGCTGTGGAGGCTCTGTAGCTGTGGTGTTTTCCTAGCTAATGAATGACCAGACTACTGCAGTTGTTAGAAAGCCGAATTTCCTCTGTCTTCGGAAAATTAGAATAGTCAAGAAGTTATAAATTTCTCTATTTAAAAAAAATACAAACCAAACCTTGATGGGTCAAAGTAATTTACTGGTCTGTGACCTGTGGCAGCTGTATGCTTCTGTTTTCTGCCGCCCCTGTTATCTGAGGGGCAGTGTAATGGCAGGAGGCTGATGCTGCAGTGGGAGCGCTGGAAGCTCACAGGCACGGGGGGACTTCCCATGGTCACTGCGGTGGAAGCAGGCGGCCCCGTGGTCCCTCGCCAGCCCAGTGGCAGAGGAGGCGGATGGATCTGTGCCACTGGGGCCGTGGCTTGCAAAGGGACGCCAAGTGCTGTTGCAGGACTTGGAGCTGGAAGTGGCTGGCACCACAGGGCACTGCTGAGCCCTGGTGGCAGCAGGGATGTTGTGTGGGGAAGAGCAGCATCAACAGCTCTGCCCTGAGACCGGGTGAGCTCGTGCTTGGCAGCCTGCCTGTCTGGCTGCCTTTGCAGCAGGGATGCCTGGTGGCTATGCAGAGATCCCAAACCCAGAGGCAGCGCTGGCACCTTTGACATGCAATGATGCTGGCAAGCTGTATATATCACTCCTGGACCTGCTAGCTCAGGTGCCTCTGCCCCACTCTCAATTGCACAGTATGGATGTGCCCCAGATAGTTGTGGGAAAGAGAACACAAGCAGTTATGATTTTGTGTGTAAAGGCTGACATGAGAGTGAAATGTCGAAGGACAAATGCAACTTGTGTCCGGTCAGATAAATTGCAGGGCCGCAGCCAACAAGGCTACTTAAAGACAGTATGGCAAATCATCTTCAGCTCTGGAAATCTGTACAGTCTGAGCAAAACCCTGACGAAGCTGGTGGAAACCTTTGCACCAGACCTTGCTTCATCAGGACGTTCACAACCCATCCCAGGGTATGGACGCTCTTGAATCCATTCTGTTTTCCCTGTTTGAAACAAATGACTTGAGATAATAGTAGTTTTAAAACTGTAATTTACTTTTTGTCAAGGGAGAATTACAGGGAGCGTAAAATCTTTTTCGGAAAAAAATTACAAAAGGCTTGCGTAATGAATTTGATGGGAGAGGAAACCCTTTGTGCTGCTTGTTGCTTTTTGGTGTGTGTCTGGACTTGGAGAGTTCTCTGGTGAATTTGGGATTAAGTCCTGCCTGGGAAGGCAGTGAAATTAGAGGAGTGTGTGCTATGTGATAGTGATGGGGAAAAGATGGTGTTTGTTTCCAGGGGGTTTACACATACATGAAGACATCCAGGCAGGAGTAGAGGGTTTGCCCCTGGGATGCCTCACACCAGGGTGTCCCCGGTGGCACTGCTGCAGGACCAGGAGCTCCTGAGCGTCATCCTGCCCTTGCACAGCTCTCTTGGGACTCCCACACCCTGCCAGGTGACGAGCATCCCTTCTGGGGCTTGGCGCAGTGCTGTGGGGAAGCCTTCACAGCTCAGCTTATAATGCCTTGCCTGAGGGCCATGTTTTGATGTTGGGTGGAATGGAATAGTGCTTCTTGTTGACAGTATGCTTGCCCAGGGCTTGGGGAATGCACAGGGGAGTGCTGACCCCTTCCCTTGGAAAAGGGGTAGGAGCTGCTGCAGACCAGGAGTGGGAGAGACTAAAGTGAAGGGCACCTGTCTGTAAATGAGGATGAAGTGCGCATATTTGCATGCACCTTTTAACGTTGCTGTTTGCAATTTGGCTAACAAAACGGCGGGCAGCAGAAGCGGCAGTGGCACGTATCTTGGCTGGTGATGTGCTAGCTTGACTCTTTGGATTAACTGCGAGTGATTTTCAGATTCCTGGTTTAAATAGAGCACCCGAACAGACATTAAAATGCCCCGTGGCGCTTTCACAGCCTTTCTCTAACGTTAGCGAGAGATGCTTATGAAACCAAAAGTGTGTTTGTGGCACCACATGTTCCTGTATTCGGCAATGCTGGCTAATTTTTTTTTGTAAATTGAATAAATCATGTTAAAAAAAGTTAATGAGGCATTTAATTAATTAACAATGTAGAGTTTTATGGTCTTTATGGTTACATTTTGTGGTTAATGACATTCTTCTTATAGCCTCTTAATACAGAATTGCCCGACAAAATTAGCCTTTTTGTCCAGTAGTAGGTATTCCACCCTAGGATGAGCCTTTCCTTTTTACAAAAATAGATGAAAGGTGTTTCTTTATTCTCAGTTGCAGGATCTATTTTAAACGGTAACTGTGCTAAAAGTGGAGCTGAATACAGCAGCCGCTTCTGCTACCTATATCTGTCTGCTAATTTGCCTAGCGGTGTGGTCTGGATTTGAAGGAAAATTCATCCCTCCGGGGTATAATTTCACACAGCCCTCTCTTACGGGCTTGAGCAAGTGCAGGGTAAAGAGCATCCTTTCTGGACCGATTTTTGGCCTTTGGGCTGAATAGCAGGAATATTAAGAGCCTCTGTTCAGTGAGAGGCAGGACTGTGCAGGGGGATCCCAGGTTAAACCAGTGGGTACATCAGGTGTGGGTGCTGGACCGTCGTGGCAGCAGCTGAGGGGGGGATGCTCTGGTGCCTGGGATGGGCAGCTCATTAGCTCCCTGTTTTAGCCTGGTTAGTGAGGGTCTGCTAAAAGAGCAGCTTCATGAGGTATCCTGGATACCAGCTCTTGGGTCAGGTATACCCAGAGCACAGATTATTGCGGGCTTTCCGGTAGATTTTGAAACGGGAAGAATAAATGCATCGCATCCGGCAGTGGTTTTATTCTCTTGCTTTGGCAAAGCAAACACTCACCCCCTCCATGCAGTATCCCGCTTTGCGAGGATGTCACTCAGCCTTTGAGAGGAGCAAATGCAAAATTAATAGCTTGCCACTAATCTGGGAATGCAGGGACTGTTATATACGTGCAGCATCACTTAGAAATGCGGGGATTTTTTTTTTATTTTGCGTCTGAGACAGATCGAGGAAGACTTGCACCATCCTAAATTTTTGGTTGAGTGATGGAGCAGTCATTGTTTCAAGGCCACATGACAGCATAGAGCTGAGTCTGGCCTAGGCTCTCGACCGTGGTATATTTGACTGCAAGATGAATTGTGTTAAATTCACATGGCTTCCCACGGCGCCGGGCTCGTTATTGGAACCTGGCGCCTGGCTTTAGTTCTGCATGCAGAAAACCAGGGGGGGTGAAAATGGGATTTCCCCGATCTTGATAGAGTTGGACTTTTTTTTTTGTTTGTTTGATGATTGCAAACTGTCCTTTGTGTGTCTTAAGTGTGTTTTGTTTCGGGTCATGCGCTTTTTCTTTTTAAAATCAAACTGACGTCGGCTGTGCTGCTGTTGTGCTTGCAGAATTTTCTGCTAAAAAATGCAGATGTAAGAGTAAAAACCTTCCTGCTAGCTTCACACGTGGAAGTTTTGAGAAGTGGAAAGCTTGTGAGTTTTGTCTGTGAAATTTGCATGTTCTCCTACTGCCATGATTCCCGATGTTGGGGGCTGTGGGAAGGTCCCTGTGGGGCATGGAGCTCTGGTGCTGCTTTGCATAAGCTAGTCTGCTCGTGGGAAGTAGTGGTCTCTTCTTTGTCTCCTGAAGAAGCAGGACATGTAACAACTTCCCCTTTTCTTTTTCTTTTGACTGACTCATTTCAAAGAGGGTAACTTAGGCATATTGAAGGGGTTTTGTGTGTCCTCCCCCACCCCCAGCTTTTCCTTCAAAAGAGAAATCCGTGCATCTCTGCAGCAAGAAATAACTTGATGTGTCTGTTTTTCCTCCCATTTCCAGGAAGTGGTTCTGTATTGTTTGGAAAACAAGGCGTGTGATGTGAATCATCGTGACAACGCGGGTTACTGTGCCCTGCACGAGGCCTGTGCCAGAGGCTGGCTGAGCATCGTGAGGCATCTCCTTGAGTACGGGGCTGATGTCAACTGCAGCGCTCAGGATGGAACCAGGTTAGCAGCACTGAGTGATCATCACCACCAGGCAGCAGTTTCTTTGGTCACGACAGTGGGAGAAAGCACCCCTTCTCTCTCTACTTCTTTATCCACCCCTTGTCCCCCTTCCCGTCCTGCATGAAACCCCTGAAATGGGTGACATGCAGTGGCCTTGTTATTGCTGGTCCTTGGGCAGGAGCATGCAGGACTCAGTGACCACCTCCACTCTCCGGTTAATAGAGTGGTGGGGGTACACTGTTGTGACTCGAGTTCAGCGTAATTTTTTTCCTCTGGGAATTTTAATACCTTTTTTTTGGTTTTTAAAGAGTTTGTGGAATTCCCAGCTACAGGAGAGGAAGGAGCAATACTTGAGCTGCAGCTCTGCTCCTGTGCGATCCAGGTCCTTTGAGTTGTGCCGAAGAGTGTGCTTTGCCTTGTTAACAGGGTTACTTTTAAGAGCTCTTAAGGCTTTCGCAGCCATTGGGTGTGCTATATACAAATCTTGTTTTGATGAACTGTTAAAATTTATTTACTCATTTTATATTTTGAATTTATTTTTTTTTAATGCGGAATTTGGCTTTTTTTCCTTTCTTTCACAGAATCTAGTGATTTTTTTTTTTATTTTTTTTTTTTTTGAGATAGAAATGCTGCTCCACATCTTTTCTTAAGCTTCTTCTATCTCTCCTGAGTACCTCTTCAGCCACCTTTGTGGAGCCGACCTTGGGCTAACTTTTCCTTAGCATATGCAGAACATTACCCAGTCTGTGCATTTTGAGGATGTCTGGCTTTGTATTCTGTGAAGCTCCTGCAGCTTGTTATCTTAAATGTTTTATTCACTATCATTCACTATCACCATCCAAATAGCCTGGGAGGTAAAATTAGCATAACTAAGAGTCTCCCCCTTTTGTTTTTAAGCTCTTTATTTATTAACTTGGGAAGGGAGGAGTCAGGAAAACAAAAGTCCCAAGAGGACTGGTTAGGATGGTCCATTAGAAGTTCATGATGGTCAGTCGTTATCGGCCCTTCACGGCTGAAAGGAAATGTTTCTGGATCTGCCTGGATTGCCAGATTCCTTCTCCACCTCCCACTTCTTTGTAAGAAGTCTCAGCTCTCTAGGCTGACAAACAGCCCCGCATTTTCTGCTGTCTCCGGCTTTAATATGTGACCTGTGCAACAGCGGGGGGAGTTGCCATAAAAAGAATCCTAAATTATTTTTGTCTCACTTAGAGGAATAACCTATATAGAAAATTAACCACAGGAAGTTTCTGACCAGTCTTAATCACCCATCAGTTCAGAGTCCACCTTTGATTTCGATTCACAGATGGAGCTGATTTTCAAGAAAGAAACTTGGTTTGCATACCCTGAAAAGTTGTTTTGGTGAAAATGCATTTTAGAAATGAGCATCATAATGATCTGATCGTAGATAGTGATGTCAGAACTTACCTTATGATTCCTTTTTGTTTTCTGATGGCAGACTTTTTTTTTACCACCCTTGGAAAAGCTGCCCAACTGACAATGTGAACCCGAAACATGTCTAATATACAGGTGAAAGATGGTGTATCTGCCCTGAATTGAGCAGGACAGAGCAGAAGCTTCTGTAAGGAACTTTTGACCAGTATTGTCCCCTGCCTTTTGGTAGGGCCAGACTTCTCTGTCTCTGTAAATCATGACATTCATAAGACAAATCTCGTTTCTCCCTTGAAGCCTCAATAAGTTTTTCTCCTTTGACTTTCAGGAGGAAAGAAGTGTTAGTCTTCTTCAATTCTGTTGCTTTTTAAATTAAATTCCTGAACATGTTCACCTCTTGGAAAGAAATTCAAATCTTGAAAACAAAAAAACGTAAAAAAACCCACCGTGAAAACCTTATCCCCCTCCCCTTCTTTTATGACTACACTGAATATGTCTTACTGCCCCTTCCGCCACCTCACAAGCCCACTAGCCAAAGGTATTTTTGGTCATGCTGGAAGCTCTCAAGTCTCCAGACAGTAACTGGACGTGTTTAGTTCTGTTCAGCCAGTTAATGTAAATCCGCAGACCTGTGATGTACCTGCATATGCTGTGTTTGTTTGTGTGGCAGTCAGGGATGTCACTTGGATCCCAGCTGCCTGAAGCTTTGGTCTGTGTCACTTGGTGCCTGCTGCCCCTGTGGTCAGCTTTTTGGAGGGTGCTCGCTGAAAAGTTGTGACAAGGGGGGATACGGCTTCAGTCTGAACAAAATGTCCGTGTGAATGTGAAGGATGTAGGAGAGTTCTGCAAAGCTCTTTCGGTCCTGTCTGAAGTGCTGCAAGTGCGCTGATCAATGTGGTGGTTTTTCACGTGTGTAAATGTTGAAAGTGAAGTAAAGACCTGAGCTTCTTGTTTTGATGTTGCCTTTTATGTACCTACTCAGCCACTCTGTCCTTAGGTCAGTAAATAAGGTCGGCTTTCAGTCTCTGGTATCTCATAGTACCAGAAATCTTGGAGAAGCCAAAAAACAAAGTGCCAGCCTGTAGCAGCAGGGCAAGGAGGTGGTGGCATTTGGGGAGTGTAGGTATGGTGCAGTCCTTCCCTTCACCTTCAGCTCAGTGCTGGGGCTCTGCCTGTGCTCTACTGCTACCTGCAGCCCAAGATGTCCCTCAGCCTGCCCTGTTCACAGTGCATCTGGCCAGGCTAAATACAGGGCTCTTCCGTGTTTTTTCCCTTAACTCAATGCTGATGGTGGCTCTCCAAATGCAGCACCTGCAGACTCTGAATATACAGGCACTCTGCTGCTGAATTAGTAGCTAATCAAAGATTATTGTAGAATAGGGTGAGATCTTTAAGACCTGTCTCAGGGGTGCCACAGTCACTAAGGGCTCTTAATCATCTTACCTATAAATAATAATAGACCGTGCTTAAGAGGTGAGCACTTTCCTTCCCTGACAGACCTCAGTAAGTGCAGTAGTTTAACACGGGGTGTATGATGACCACTGCCTGACATTAGCAAGGGTGGTTGCCAGTGTATTTGGCGTTATCTCCTTGTTATCTTCTCTTACCTCCACAGTATGCCCTAGCTGAACCGGCGCCGCTTTAAAAACAAAGCCACATGCCAAAAATACAGGCATCTCCTGCCTGTTAGCGAGACCTCTCTGTTGCTTCAGAGTCCGCTTGCTACATTCACTCACTGCAGCCAGTTTTGCTTTATCCTTCTCGCTGGTGGCTGATGAGCTCAGCTTTTTAAATTTTTTTCTGTGGGAGGACCATGCCAAGATGGCTCTCTTCCTGTGTCCTTTCAGCTGGTCTTGGCAGAGTGATACCTTCCAGCAGCTAATTGCGTTAAAGAAGAGGCAGCTGGCGTAGCTGCCCTCCTGCAACTTGTGCCTTGCCTCTTCTGTGAGGCAGCAGTGCCTAATGGAGTAGATGGAAATAAAAATAAAACGCCAAGATATGGTATTGCTTGGTGAGTTACGAGACCTCTTTATTGCAGCGAGGAAAGTTCTGATGGTGCCTGAAAGGCTGAGAGCAAACCCCAACTGGTCTAAATAGTTTATAATTTTGGTGGTGGAATGATAAACCCCCAGTGAAATGTTTTCCTAACTCTAGTAGTGGTAAAAATAGTAGGAAGACTTCAACAGTACACAAGAGAGGGTGGAGATGTGTGTCTCCTGTAGGATATTACAGCTCTCAAATGTCCCCAGATCCTTCTGGGGCCTTTCGAAGGGTTTGTTTTAGGAATGAGCTGTACTACCATTAGCTGTACCATTAGGGATAGAGGATGTTTATTTCCATGATGCTCAGGGTGGAAAAGATAATATGGGCAAAGCAGCCCAGGAGAGGACTCCCAGGGATTTTCTTTTCACATCTGAAAAAGTTGCCGACTCCAGCATCCTACAAAGAGGATGGTTAAACTCTGCCAAGACTGAAAAGTACTCCCTCCCATGCCAGTCATGGTGGGAGAAGTAAACATGAGTAGCTATGCCTTTGCATGGTCCTACTTGTGAGCTTGCCAAGAAGCTGTGCTAGCCAGTAAAAGAATCTGTCAGCGCTCAGTTACTGCCTTTTTTTCCCCTGCCTTATCTATGGGGAATCTCCTCCCCACCCCCCCGCCCCCCACCAATGTTTTCTTTCCTCCCTTTGCTTCCTTCTATTTATTGTTCTTCCTCTTTCCGCATGGCTTTACTGTGCCTTTCCTTCCCCTTGCCTTTATAGAGTCCCTTCTCATGCCTGGGGCAGCCTCCCTGTGCTCTGGCAGGCGATGTGAGTGGCACTGCCTGCCCCACTGCCTGCTCTGCTGCCTGCTCTGCTGCCTGCTCTGCCCCTGTCTGCCCCTGTCTGCCCCGTGGCTGGGTGACCTGTAGAAAGGGAGAGGGGGTTTCATCCTGTCGTTACAGTCCATGCATTGTGATTTTTCCTTCCTGGGGAATGCCTAGGCGCCCTCTAATAAACTCGTCCGGGTGTCATTAAATCAACTGAAACACTGGGCGATGATTTAGATGCTGTTTTTAATAAGTTAAGGGACCATCTTGAATTCATTACTGCTTCAAAAGCCACTTAGGTAAGTCAGTTTAAAAAAACAAAAAACCCCACAAACCAATAAACCCACAACACTCTTCACCCCCCCCATCCCCAAACCCAGAAAATCCTAATTTTAAAACAAAATGGAAAACAATTCAAAATTAAAGACTCAGTAAAATGAGGGAGTAAGGGAGCAAAAGCGTCCCCAGCATTTGGCAGCAGCTGTAACTTTCATCTGTTCGTGGTGCCTGTTGCCAGACTTTCAGCCAGGGATGCTTCGTGGCCAGTGGGGGACAGGAGGCTTTGCAGCAAGGCTGACCTTTCCCGCTTTAGATGCTCGGAGTGTTGTGACCTGACAGTTCAGGCCTCAGATGCTTGCTGACAGCCAGAAGCATCTGATACTTCTTCAGTCTCCGTGTCAGCACCCCTATTATTTGTTACCTTTCATGTTGTATTGCCTGGTATGTTTAGCACCGGCCAGGTCCTGGATGCGCTGGGTGCTGTGTAGGCAGGCGATGCTGCAGCAGTCCCTGTGCCGGAAGCGCTGAGTCGGTGGAAGCAGGAGGGTGAAGCTTGTGGGGGACCCCAGGAATGCTGGCTTCTCCAGCACCATCAGTCTAAAGGGCATCAGAGTGTCAGTGTTATGTTAGAGACTTCCCTGAGAAAGGGATATTCTGACCTTTTGCACGTGGTCCCCATGGACCTCTCTGGTCTTTAAATTTGGAAGTGGCTTTCCAAAGAGCAGCATGTCGGGCTTTGAAGGCGTGCATATGTTGTGCTGTCTGGTTCTGGGGGTCTGAGTGGTGGAATGAGCTGGATTCAGGACTGTGCTCAGCAGCTTGAGGATCACCTGCTTATTTGCTGTGTTGGTGGCCTGGGGTGTGCAGGAGGCATGTAGTGTGGGATAAGCCTTCTCTCCATAGGGAACGAGCCGCAAACTCTCCAAGTGCAGCTACTCATGTCAATATAGCATGCATATGCCAAAACCAAAACTGCATACAGCTTTCCAGCAAGATGGGGGCAAGCGAGAATGCTTCACGTGTGATAAATGTGTTAATCACCTCAAGTCACAGCCTACTGGAAAGTACTTGGAGTACACACACACACTTTTTGAGATGGATCAGAGCCCCCCTCCCACCAGCAGCTCTATGTAATAGGTGGGAAAACGGTGGTGTGCCTTGATCTTCTGACTGTTTTCATCTGCCTCTGCTCTGTCCTGAGCTCATATGGATGCCAGCCTGTACCAAAGTGGTGGTGACATAGAGGGGACATTACTGCATGTGACAGAAGGAGTGGTGGGATGTAGCCTCTTGGCAGGAGGGAGTTCCAGCTCTGGTTAGTAGCTGAGCGTTGCTTGATAGGTTGGTAGATGGAGCTGAGGGGTTTGCTTGTCTGTGTTTCTAGATGTCTTCTTGTAATGTCATTCTGAAAGCTTTCCAGGAAAGCAGTACACGATCCTAGTCAAAGTCCTTCCTTCCTTCTCTTTCCTTTTAATATGTCTGTTTGAGAGCTTGGAAGACTTGTTGGGGGGCAGCAGTGTTGACAGCCTAAAGGAGGAGGAGTGTAGAGTTGAGTTGAACTGCCATGATCACTGGTCATGATCATTTGACTACCCATTCAGTTCCCTGCTCATCGCCCTCTGAGGAAAAGATGGGATTTTAACACATCTTCATTAGTCTGAAGGGTAATATGTTCTACTTCCAGACAACTCCCCATTACGTATAATCAATTTTAAAGGCAAAAGTTAATGCGATTTATAATTAGCGATAAGGAATTCTAAACCTGGAATTACAAGCATGTGTATTAATGAATAATCCTTCTGCAGGCTCACAAAATCTATGTCTGAGCTTGTATAGATTGCTCATGCCATGTAAAATGCGTTAACTTCTGGGTGGACTAGACTTAAAATAACATGTTTCTCTATTCTCCAAGTAGAAGGGTTGAATTGTGCTGCAAATACATTTGTGAGTACTATTTAAAGAGGATATAGCGCAGAAGTTTAATTCCTAGCAAATTTTCATAACTTATTTCTGTGTACATAATTTAGGAGCTTTGGGTAACCGATTTCCGTGCTTGCCCAGAGACAAGCTGAGTGAGCCCTTACTCCACAGCGTGCTGTTAAATTGGCAGAGATTTGGAATGGTAGAATGACTTGCAGCAGAATTACGTTTGTGAGGCTTCACACAAACTCCTGCTTTCAGTTGCAGCGGTGTATTTATTTTACTGCCCTTGAAATATGTACGACAATGAATAGACAAAACAGAAATACCTGCCCTGAGCAGTCTGACTGTGAAAAGATGAGAGAGATGGGGATGATGTGCAAGTAAAACTGACAATGAGATGATTGGCAGATGTATTAATAGTGTTATTTTCTATAAATAACTTTGATCTGGAGTCAGAAGTTTCTTGTCAGACACATTTGCATAATAGTATTGAGTTTAAAATGTAACACCATGATCTTTTTTATTTCCCTAGACCAATCCATGATGCGGTCGAGAACGATCACTTGGAAATTGTCCGCCTCTTACTGTCTTACGGTGCTGATCCAACACTTGCGACGTACTCTGGGAGGACCATCGTGAAAATGACCCACAGTGAGCTCATGGAGACCTTCCTCACAGGTGCGTGGACATGTTTCTCGGGGCTCTGCTGGCTGTGGTGAACAGGGGGATGTTTCCTGGCTCCCCAAAGTCCCTGCCACCCAGTGGAGTTGGCTCCATGCAGAGGAGCGTGAGGGTAGGCTGCAGTAGCTCCCTCTCTGTCTGCAGAAACCCAGCGGCTGCAGGTGGGAAGTGTAGCCATGCTAAGTCATGAGGATTATGCCACTATCAGATATGATAGGTAGGAGGTCAGCAGGCTGTTTCGGTGCCTTCAGTTTTCTGCTTGAAATGAAAATCAGAAACTTGCCAAATCGAATAGCTGTTTGTTAATCATGTGTTCCCATGGTCTTGCTTTTTATCCTTTTAGTACTTGTCTTTTTGCAAGTTCTGTCTCGTTTTATATCTGAAATGCTGTAAAGCTATATTAAAGGCTCTTGTCTTTAAATGTGTCCATGTTCTAACATGGTTTTAGTGGGTTTTTTTCCTGTTAGTTTTGGATAAAGACACTTGCATTCCTGAATACCTTACCTCTGAAAATGTTTGCAATGTTCATAGTCAGTGAGTTTAAGTACTCATCCACTTACCTGTTTAAATCATGCAGTGCAGGAAGTGCATAGGTGTATCAGGACTCCAGTAAGGTTCAGTATCTTGGACTTCTTAGCGTCTTGAATCCCAGTTTCATCAACTCAACTAGCAATTCTTGTGTGGTACGTCCTGTCTTTCACAGAAATAAAATGCCGCTCAGTTACTGAAGCTTAAGGTTGGGTTTGTCCCTGTTAGACTGTGGGTGATTATTTGATGTGGTGGGTCATTATTTGATGTGATGGGAGAGGAGATGCAGGAGAAAAGCGAATTCCAGGGATATTTGCAAGAACGGTGTGTATATATGCTGTTCTTCATAGCATGTGCATCAGCAATATGGCGCAGGTTTTACTTGTTGGAAGGTATGGAGCGTGCATCGTGAGAGACTGTATGACACACGGTCTGCTAAACTTGCCAGCTTTTTGTTCTCATCAGTATGTGTTTGTTGTTGTTTTTTCCTCTCCAGAGTATTTAACTGACCTGCAAGGTCGAAGTGTTGATGACCCTGGTTTGTACTGGGATTTCTATGGCAGCTCTGTGTGCGGTGAGCAAATGTTACCCTTTATTTCTTTGTATGTGGAGACTTTCAAAACATGTGGCACGTGGGGGTGAGGGCTGTTTTGTTTTTATGGTAGAGGAAGCTAGGAAGGAAGCAAACTGATTTTATTTACAGATCACGTTATTGTAAGAAAAAAGCAAGACCTGCAACAGTGTTTTCAGTGCTGACTTGGCACCTTTATTTAATTTTATTTAGATCCAAAAGATGAATCTGGATTTGACATCCTGGCAAATCCTCCTGGCCCAGGTGATGAAGATGAAGATGACTTTAACGATGTATTTGAATTTGAATTTTCGGATGAGCCTCCCTTGCCGTGTTACAACATTCAAGTGTGTCTCTCTCAGGGGTAAGAACAAATACAGGGTTTGGGGTAAAAATAGCTGAGGTGATCTGCTTGGGATGGCAGCAGTTTCTGTCTGTGGGGAAATGCGTTTGCATTTCGTTAACATAAATGAGAGAGCAATACTGTAACTGCTGGGCTTTTTAGAAATAAGATAATAGGAGGTGAGAGGGGGAGAGGCTGACTTGTCAGGGCTGTGTTTTGAGTGCCATACTCTTGAGCTGAACGAATGATGTTTGCACACAAATGCCTTCCTTCATCCCAGTCAAGCACCTCGATAGAACATCCCAGAATACAAGCACTTCTAGTGCTTAAATTTGGATATCTTATTTGTAAGGTGTTCTTAATTTTATTTAACTGGCTTTTCTGTTTTGCTGACTGGATGCTTTTTTGTGGATGACAAAATGACACCATTACTGCTGTTCAAGACTCTGCAGTAAAACCGGTTTAAATTAAAAAATTGTATTCTTAATCTGAGAAAAATCCCTCGACTTGTGTTTAATATGGGCATCTCTGGAAGTCAGAGGTGCTGAAATTTCTGATTATAATTCTAAACCATCTCCTAACTTGCTAAATGGGAGTTGGGCTCAGCCGGTGGGTGAAGCTTTGGCTGTGTGAGCAGCCATCGGGGTGGCTGCTGACCTACGGGTGTGCTCGTGAGCCCTGGGTTTGTAGGCTCCAATGCCCCTGCATGTCTGGTCCCCCTCCTTCCCCAAAGCTGTGGTACTATGAGTAAATATCTATGTGCTTGCACATCTGTTCTATTCAACCCCCCGGGCAATGGCCTTGATTTCACGAGGGTTGTTTGTGTGGGAGGGTTCACACAGCAATATGGTGAAGAACCAAGAAGCCCGTGACTTAATGTCAGTTATTGGAGCCTGTTTCTCCTTTGCTTCCACAGACCGCGAAACTGGCTTTTGCTCTCGGACGTGGTGAAGAGGCTAAAAATGTCATCTCGCATCTTCCGCTGCAACTTCCCCAATCTGGAAGTTGTCACCATCACGGAGGCAGAGTTTTACAAACAGACTTCCCTCAGCCAGTTGTTCTCTTGTGCTACGGACCTTGAAGCTTTTAACCCGGAGAGCAAAGAGCTGTTGGACTTGGTAGAGTTTACAAGCGAACTCAAGACTTTGCTCGGCTCCTCGCTTCACTGGTTGCATCCGCACGAGGACCCTCCCTTTGACATCCTCTGGTGAACCATCAGGCCATTTAATGTACAGTGCTCTATACAGTTACTTCTTTATGTATATGTGTTCAAATGCAATTGTTTCTGTAAAGAAAGGACACTATTAAATATGAAAATATCTTTCCTTTATATAAGAGATCTGAATTCCAGTTGGATGGATTTTGGAAGAATTTTTTTTTAACTTCAATCAGTTTTTACAAAATTGTTATATAATGTTTCTTTAAATGCACACAGGCTTTGGGATAAGTTTGTTATTACTTGGAACACGTTTTTTTTTTAAAGAACACACCCACACATTGACTTTGTTTCATACAAAGCACTGATTACACAGAACATACTTTTTCTAGGTGATGTGATCAAAGTCGTGTGGCTTGTTTGGGAGATAGAATTCGGTAAGGCACTTGGTGATATTATTTTTGGTTTTTTGTTTACAGAATTACCTGCTTTGGCCAGGTAAGCACTATTGAATATAATTCAATAGTTTGTAATATAAATTAAACCATATCCATACGCATCAACTAATTGTAAGAACTTTTATATCCTAATTTAAAAGCTGTGAAATTTAGTTTTCACACATCAAACCGGATTGTTTATATATGTTTAAACATTTTATGCTCTTTATTTAAAGAAGACTTTGAACTATTTTTTCTGTACCTTGTAAAATATTGAAAAACTAACATATGTTGAAGTTGCTTGAAACTGTACATAAACTAAATTTTCTGAATTGTGTGTTTATGTTTGAGATCTGTGTTTTAACTTTGTAAGTAAATCTCCTGCCTTTGTATTTATATTTTACAAAAATTTTCTTAAAGGCAATAAAACTGTTGAGAAATGAAGAGGCTAAAGTGACTCCCATTAATTCCGTGCCTGGTAGCAAAATGAGCTCCGACTCATTAATGTTTATGAAAGAAGGCTTTGCGTGTGCGTTCCCAAAGCGGAGCAGAGCTGCCACAGGTGCTGGAGAGCAGCTGATGAAATCTGAGGTAGAATCTGCATTGGCTTTCTAAATTCAAGGTTACAAGCAAACATCAGGCGGGTGCCTTTTATGGGACAGAGGTTTAAAAGTGGTATTCACAATACTTTCTGCATTGCCTTTTAGTTAAAGAATTGTGAATAGGTTCAATTCTTTTTCCTTCTTTGTCATCGTTTTAAGTTGAATTGACTGAATTCTCTTTTCAGTGGTGTCTGCAGAGGGGAGGAAAACAGTACCAGGGTAAATGCTTTAGTTTTAATGTGGAGCATTAAGGCTATGAGCAACCTTTGGAGGGATCTGAAGGGACAGAGAAGAGAATGTCACTTTTCCACAGCTTGGGAACTTGCATCTTAAGAGGCTGGGCTCCCAGGGCTAGGGCAAGGCCCTCTCTTAAGGGTCTGCATCTGCCTTTCCCCTTGTGGAAAGAACTTCCTGCTCTGAACCCAGAGTCTGATTTTTGCTTTGGGGCTGTTTTAAACAGTAGTATATCCTGTGACAGCTGAATGCTTCAGCTGAGACGTTAAAATGGCGCTGCTGTTCTGATGAGGGACAATGCACCCACCAGAAGGGTCTGGAGCAGAGCACCTGGTCTGTCTGAGTAAAGAATCTGGGGGAAAATTTCTCCATCTAGAGCAGTGAAGCTTAGAGGTTTTGATTAATGTATAGTGTACTGCAGTTTAATTCTTTGCTCTTGCGGGAGCTTAAGAAACAGTGTGAATTACCCTTGTCCTGAAGGTAAGGGAGAAAGGCACCTCATTCCTGAAGGTGCCCCAGAGGAAAGATGCAGAGCTGATGCCTCTTGTATCTTGTCTTGCCATCCAGTCTTTTGCCGAATGTTTGCACTGTGTGGCTTACAGTGGGATTGCTGCTGGGGCAAGGTGGTTTTGTAGCTGAGCCAAGAGGCAAGAGAGGGGTCCGACAGCAGGCTCCTGTTGGCAGCTGAAGTCCGTCTCCCCACTGGGCAGGGAATTTTTAGCCCTAACGCAGGCACCAACATCTTTCTTCAGACTCTGAATACGGATGATGATGCTGTCTCCTGTACGGCTTACATGCACACCTCGGGTTTCCTTTTAAGTCAGCCTCCAGCTTTGCAGGGAACTGAAACACAGACATCCCTACTCTCTGGTGCTGGCTGCTTTTACCCCCTGATTTTCCCAGAAAGCAGAGGAGGAGCAGAAAAGCTAAGGCAAGGGAGAACGTTAAAAGCAATTGTTACAGACACCTTTATCTCATCAGATGTGTAATGCTTGGATGGTTTGAGCTGTGCATAAATCAGCTTGGTACCACTTCCAGGGGTGCATGGCAAGCACCTCACCATGCCCCGCAAGCAAACAGGAGATTGACATGGCTTCCTCTTTTGGCCAGCTCCTCCTCAGATGATCTTGAGCACATGCTCCCCAGACATCTCCGCTTAGTCAGCTCTCCAGTATCTCTACTGAGTACAGTTGGGCCTTCTCCATGCTGGCACTTGCATCCATGCTCAAATACAGTAACAGCCTCATGCTGGTGTAATGCAAGCGTGTGCCTGCCCCAGGGCCCACCTGCACTCTAAAATTAGGGCTGTGAGGGAAACACTTGATCACAGTGCTGTCCCTTGACATAACACAACCATTTTATCTTCTAGGATGTGTTATTTTAAAGGGACTTTGCTGTGCAAAGGTGCTTCAGAGAACACAGAGGGTTCAGTGAAGGAGCAGGGCAGTGTCCTGTGCTGATGGGAGTATGAGACTGGCTTGGCTGACCCTATTCTGGGCAGTTTGGGTCATGTGAGGGGCTGCCTGCATGCGTAGTTTTGCAGTAGGCAAGCCCAGGGGACAGTTACCTTCGGGAAAGGAGAGATGGCAGCATGCCAACAGGGAGCAAAATCAGTGACAGCGAGTGTAGGCAGAGGAGTTGAAATGCTGACTACCTTGCCAGCACCAGGACTGGCTGAATCCTGCATGGTGCAGAGCCGGGGACTGAGCTAGCTCCAGCCAGCACAGCATAGCAGGTGGGAGGAGGCTGTTGTCCAGCATTTCAGCTTCCAGACTCATGCTGCTCTCCTTTAAAGCACTTCCTCGTGCATCCTCTGTGGGCCAAGAGACTCACTTCATACCGCTGGCATTGCTCCAGGTTAACAAAAAATAAGGAAACAGAAACACAGCCTTTGGGGATGGTAAAACCCTGCCAAGCCCACGTCCTGCCTTCTGCAAGGTGAAAGTGCAGTGTTGATGCTATTGGGGCCCAAGCCAAGGTGTTTCCTTGTGTTTCCCCTGCTTAGCACTTGGATTTGCCTGGCTGGGAGGCTGTGCTGCTTCAACAGGGAAAAAACACATCTCCAGCTAGAGCTGGCAGGTAAGCCTCACTGAAGGGAGTTTCCTTTGTCAAACTTATACTTGATGCTGGCTGGGAAATCCCAGGAAATACCTGGCTCCAGGCTGGCTGCCTGGCAGGGGGGAAACCACAGCATGGGCAGTGCTGGCAGGTTTCTTCTAAGATAAGCAATGCTGCTGAGAGCTGCAAAATACTGAACTTCTTTGTCTTTTTGCCTTGCCCAAGAGGACTGGGTTCTGCATAGTGGCGTCAGCCCTGGGAGTTTCCCATTTGGGTTATTTCTCCCTCTGGACACTCTTCTAGTTTCTTCTGCTTTGCTGTTGTCTCTCCCTTTTGCTCTGGTGGCCTAGCTGAAGGCTTGTGCCAAAGACACTGATATGGTGAGTGACAAGCAATGGTCAGGGGCGTTTGGTGCTTGTGAATGTTGGGGAGCAATCTGCTAAATGGAGAGCCCAGATGCCTGCTGGAAGCCTGACCCAGCTCCTGTTTTGCAGGATCATGGGAGCAGAATGGAAATTGTCTTTAAAACTGCTCCCAGGGACCAACCTCACTCCATGAGTCATAGAGTTTGAAGCTGACTCCTCCTTTCATTTCTCTGCTAAATGATGAAACCATAGACGAGACCTATCACTTGTGGCTACTACGAACAAGGTGTCAGGGAGTGGTAAATGCAGGCAGCTGCCATTTCCAGGCTCTGCAGGACTGCTGGTAAGCATTCAGCATCATTTCTTCAGTTCATACAGGAAAAAGGCACACACTGCTACTTTAAACTTATACAGATGCAAGCTAACCAGAAAAATACTATCATATCCGTTTAAAATTGTTTGCAGAACGTCATATTTTCATTTCAGTATGGGTCCAGTGTTAGTAGGAGAGGACTTGGTGCCACTACATAAGACAGTTGAATGCCACAGTGATGAAGACTTATATTAGGTCTTTCCTCAATGTGCTTATTCACTGTTGCATTTCTGCTACAAGCAGGGGCAGGAGAAGAAAGTGACTGGAATCCAACAAGTTTCACTTTGCAAGCTTGTAGTGTTGGTGCGGGAAAAAAAACACCCGAACAGATCTGGAGAAGATGAAGTTCTTTTTAAGTACCGTGCCGAGATGGCCACACGCTCTTCCCACCTACATCAGTCTTGCTAGTTCTGCATTTCACCCCTTAGTGTGCTTTGCATGGATTCACCTCGATTGCAGAGTGAAGAGACTGTATTTTCCTGCAAGTTAAGCGTGATGGATCATTAGCAGCCAATGCTGCCTTCTGCCCTTGGGGGTGAAGGCAGCATGTTGCTTATTTCTGGTTTGCCAGCCCTGAAGCAAACCTTGTCCACACCATGTGCACATTTTGCTCCAGCAGACCGATGTGACTGTAGACGGTTACTCTCTTGAGCCAGGTATGAACCACAATGTTGCCACTAAATAGATTTTCCTTTTGTTGTCACATTAATTTGCAACTCATTAATAGTGACAGCAGTGAGGTACTGCACTGATGCAGATTTGCATATTCATGACCAACTTATTATTAAACAAATAAGATTTCTCTAGCTTAGGAAGCACCCAGAGTAATGCCACATTGTGCATTATATCAGCCTGGATCTTTTATTTTCTCTTGAATATATTAGTAGATGCAAGGGGTGCTCTTTTTTGTTAGGTAAATGTGAATCTATAAAACAACATGTAATTTAAAATAATCAGAATCGTTTAAATAGTAATCCATTAACAAACCTGTCAATAATTGAGTAGGAATACCTATTTCATGAACAAATCAATTAATTCTAACTGCTGGCTTTGTTGCCTGATGACCGTAGTGCAGGCAGTACCAGCAAGGCACAACCGAGTCACTGGACCAGCGAGGTGAGAGAGGGGCAGACAGCTGATCCTGTGATTTATGGTTTGTTACAGTAAAATTGTTTGGTTTTCATAGTTGCTTGTGTTTCTTTCCCCCCAGAGGAGCGGTGGGAAGAAAATGAAGACTGTACCTGGTGTGGTACCCGCTGCTGTCCTCTTGTCTTGCGTGCACCTCTCTGGCATGGCTGGGGAGATGTGGCCATCGTGGCTTGCAAGGGCCTCCCCTGCTCCCCTTAATCTCTGCTGGCAGGCACTCCCTGCAGGTACCACCAGCTATGGCTCAGCCCTGGTGGAGATACTGGGGCTGGTGGGGGGTTGGACAGCGTGTTCCCTCTGGCATGGTGGGGAAGGTGCATCCATGTGGCAAAAAAACTGAGGGGGAAAAGACCCCGGAGCTCAACAGCCACTCAAAATCTGCAGGCAGGAGGTGCACAGCGTGAGGCCATCCTGCAGGTGAGTGTTTTGGTTTGCTTGCTAGTAATGGTGAAAGTCCTTTCCCCACAGAGTAGCATGATTTTTTTCTATTGGGCTATTCAAGACTAGTTGGTATGCGTACCAAAACCCTCTTCAGCTCCCTGGTGCATCCGTATTTTTCATTGCTTTCTGGCTCTTTTAACAATTTGTAGGGTACTGGGCATAATTACATGTGTGGGAACCAGCTGGTTATTGCAAAGTTCCTTTCAGTCCTCAAGTTATTTTTTTTCCTGGCTTGGCTTTCCAGAGGCCTTTGACAGCATTGCCTAACCATGAGGCCAAATGTGGTTCTTACCCCATCCTGCTGTTTCCTTATGAGTCACAAGCCACCTCTTTTGAACCACTGGCCTGTGATCCCAGCCTCCCCGGTCTCAGGAGCTCCTGTTCCTGGCTAATTGCAAAGGGTACATGGCCCTGAAGAGACACAGCTAAAACTGAGGATGGTGAAATGCAGCTGTAAGTCACCCCAAAGACAATATCTCTGTGGATACAGAGCAGGGTGAAGCTGTTTTTAAAACCTGTATACAACAACCTCCCAGTGCACTTCTCCAACAAGGGATAATTTCATTTTTCTGATGTGGGATCTGTCCTTGTCTTCATCTCCTCTCTCGTGTCCTTTCCTGGCACAATGAGGGGTTCTAGTGGGCCCATAGCCCAAGTTCTGCTGCTTCGTGGTTACAGCCATTTCCACGTGCTGAGGATGCAGAGGGTTAGGCAACACGTGGCAGATGCTTGTGATGTCAGAGGCAGTGTTTAGTATTTGTAGCTGTCAGAATTTCAAGGAAAAGGCTCCCTAATGGAAACCCTTTTCCAATATGCCATAAAACTCCTGTTTAAGTAAAGCCTTTGCGAAGGCAAGTCCTGACAGGCCTCCTGAAATGAAAAGGGCAGATTATTTAACAGCTGATCAACACTAATAACCCTTGGCAAATACAGTATGCAAATTTAGTGCTGGAGCCAACGTGTGCTGAAGGGACTCTTCTCTAACAGCCTGGCCTGGCTGCTCTCAAACCGCCTGCTGTTAATCACGGAGCCCAGCGCTGGGAGAGGGGAGACCTGGGCTGCGACTGCCACGTGTTAGGTCAGTGGTCTGCAGGTGCTTGTTTAGGAGAAGTTCCTCTGCCACCACAGGAATCTAATGGGCATTTGGTGTCTGAAGGGTTGGTGGGGCCACACTCAGGCTCTCTTGCTGAGATGCTGAAACTGGTGGCATAAAGCACCAAGGGAACTGAAACAAATAGTTTGAAGCTGGATCTTATCTCCCCCTCCATGACATCTTAGGGGAAATACAGTTTTGAGTATCTTTGTGATACGTCAGTCTACACAAAAAAAATCCCCTTTCTGAATTGGGTCAACCCACAGGCAGAATTAAGCTGGGCTCTGCTCTGGGTTTCAATACAGAGAAAATGCACGGGATGGGAGCAGACACAGAGTGAGGAGTTCATCCTTTCGCCCCTTAGCTCCATGTCTCAAGGGTGGCTTTGTAGCTACCTGGCTGCCCTGGCCAATTGGCTTCCCCAGTCCAGGGACCCTACCTCTGCTACCTGCTGGTTGCTGCAAGCACCTGGGGATTTGCGATGCCAGCTCAGCAGGGCAGCAATTGTGACAGCTATGTGATAGAGCAGGGCCCAGCTCAGGGATCACTGCTGCTAGATGGAGTGTTCCCAGCTGGGACCCCCATGAGCTGGTTGCACTCACTTAGGCAGAAGCCAGACTCAAGAGACCCTCAAGGTGGGGGAGTACAGGATGGGAGAGCACCCCGGCCCCCTGCAAGGGGAGGAGGCAGTGCTGCCTGGCCGTGGGAGCAGAGCAAGGGGTCAGGGACTGGAAACGAACCGTTGCCCTTTTGGTGGCAGTGTGGCATTACCTTGGCTCAGAAAGATGGTTGAGCATGTGTCTCCAGAGCCTGGGTGCTCAGCCCATCCACCAGCTCCCCACCCAGCTGTTAACAGTCTAGTGACCAAAAGTGCCTGGTCCGCAAGGGGTTACCTCGCTTGAAATGACAGCCATGCCCAAAGAGCCAGTGTGCTTTCGATTACCGCTGTTTTCAAAGGCTCAGGAGTGAGCTTGATTAGTAAAGTCAACAAAGAGATGCAAATATGCAGCAGCAAAAAGGTGCCTTGTTAGTTTGGGAGTCAATGCCTTGGGCAGCAGCAACCAACAGCTCTCTGCTGTTGGGAAACATTAGAGCAGGGAGGGCGTGTTATTCTCGAGAAACCAGTGGCTCAGATCAGCTCATGGCTCTGTGGACACAAGGGAGCGTCTCTGGCTTCAAGGTTATTTAATAGTAAACAAGTGCTGTGAGGAGGAAAGCAACCCACTGCTGCCCGAGCGCTCAGGCTTGGGCTGTTCTGTGAGCGCAGCAGGAGCCGTGGCAGGGGCAGCGCAGGCTAGAGAAATCCAGGAAGCCCCTTCCCAAGCTTATTTCTACAGCTACATATCACCTTGGAAATGCAGCCTTGTGCTCAGTCCATGTTTGACTTGCCAGGGCTTCAAACATCTGCCTAAGTTCCTAACAACGTTATAGTCTTTCCCGCTCAGTGTTTGCCGTAACTTCACCTGCGGTAACTCTGGGTGCTCAGCGGGGCCCTTGGTGTTGTGTTAGAGGCAGAGCAAGGTGAGCTAGACCCGTGCCTCAACCAGCTGGTGCTAGAGGAGAAGGGGAGCAGGTCTGCTCGGCAAAGCAGCCCCAAGGACATTGCTGCACACGCACCCCTCTTCTGCTGTTGGCAGCTCCCGAGCGCGGAGGAATGCAGTATCCCAGGCAGTCTGTTTGTGAAGGCATAAGGCATTTTTTTAAATACACAACGGAGACTTCTGCAGGGCTCGGTCTTTTTGTAAAGTAAATTTATTTGACAGGTTTATTTCTTTATCAGGTATTTGTCTAACCCTGTGACTAGAGAGTTGATTTCCTGGTACAAATGTTAAAATGTAAACTCCCAAAGATATGTACTGTCACAGCCAGTGTCCAAAATATCCTCACTCCAGTTTCACCTAAGCATTCTGGAGTGACAACAGGGGACCCCATAGATGCCAGGTAATCCACACAGTGATCGCACTGGGACACCAGGACGTACAAGAGGCAGGCCCCAGTAAGAGGATGCGCTTATGGCCAGTCCTGGCTGAGTGGCTGGTGGATTCAGGGATTAAAATCAAGCCTTTTGCAAGTGGTGCCTCCATCCAACAGGATGGGGAGGTTAGAAACACCTTAAGCCCCTGAAGGTTTTGCAGCAACGCTGACTGATTAAATAAAAATATATGACTCATAAATCAACATAAGTTAAAGCAGATTTATTTAGAAATTGAGATTGGGCACTAAGGGGCTTAGATCACTCCAGCTTGCCATTAGCTGCCCCCTCAACAGTGCATACTCTACTCTCTCGGGTTAGGTGATGTGAGGGTGTAGATGTGCTGCCTCTTGTTTAAATCAGACCCGGGCAGGGGTCTGGGAGCTGGGACAGGGTGAATGGGGAGGTACCCAGAGTGAAGGAGGCACTCAGCTGCCTGCTCACTCTGGCTTGCTCCCTGGTGCTGGCCACCAACAGATGACAGCCAGACAGGAGGAGCAGGCGTGTGGTGCAGCTGCAGCATGGCATGAGGTCTCAATGCAGCCCAGCGTGTCAGGGACCACAATTAGTCCCAGCAGCGATGGACATGCTGGGGATTCCCCTCATTCACTTGGATGCTGGCTTAACAGGGAGCCTTTGCTGTGCTCCTGCCATCATCTGCTGTCTCCCCTCCTGAGCCCCTTGCATCTGATGTGGGGAGATGCTGCAGTTCTGCACAGTGTGTGCATGTGCATGTGTGTGTGTGTGTGCAGGGCAGTGCTGGCTTCATGTCCCCAGCCCCAGCTGTGCAGGGGATCCTGTTACCTGATCCAGAGGAGGAGCCAGAAGGGGGAAGGTAGGCTCCCTCTTCCCATCAGGCCTGTAGTCACCCTGCAAACACATTAATTTTCCTAAAAAGGCACTGGAGAGCTTCAACAGCAATACTACCATGGCATTTATTAATTTTTTAGCATAGCTCTCCCTCCCCCACGCACTGTGATTTGCATACCTGTTAATCCTCTCCTGCAATAATTCTGTGAAGGATAGGGAAATTATATCTGAGCAGTAACTCCTTGACTCTGAAGCTGTGGAAGACCCTGTGTGCCATCATGCTCAGAGCAGAGATTTCCAGCAAGTAGAAGCAGGAGGTTTAACGTTCTAAGAGCTGCACAACATCTACAAGCCATCTTGTGTACGTGAAACCCAGCCCTGCCAGTCCCAGATGGCTCTGCCTCCAGGAACCCCTTGCCCCGGCGAAAGTTTGCCTCTAGAAACCTGACGATGCTGCTGTTCCCTATCGTCAGTGTCTCCCCTGCAGCAAAGCTGCTTGCTGGGGGAAAGGGGAGGAAAGTCCTGTGCTCTGGAGGTTTCATTGCTGCCCCCAGCCCTGCCTGGGGAGCCAGGAACTCTACCTCCCTTCCTGCACATGCTGGGACTGAACATCCCGTAGCCGAGCTGTGCAGCAGGGCTAGCTCTGACCCCCATGGGCTTCGGATGGCTTCTGGTGAGCTCTGCCAGTTTTAGTCAGCAAGAAGCTGCAGAAATATGTGACCCTAACAGTTTAATTAATCAGTTTTCTTACTGCTGTCTTTACCTTCTTCTCCCCAACTTCTCATTTCATTTGGGTCTGTGGATGAATGACATCTATTCTGGTAAAAATCCTAAAGATGGGCTAGTCAGGTCCAGGGAGAGAAAGAGAGCAAATCCCTTCAGAAATCTGTGGAAGAGCCCTGCCAGTTTTTCCTGACTTCCTGCCTCCTCTGTGATCGAGAGGGGACAGGGCAAGTGTGCAGGAGAGGAAGGACAGTGGGGTGATGAGTAGGTGGTGGAGAGCTCTTGGGAGCTTGCTGCCTTTATTTTAAGCCGATGATGTGGGTGGACAACAGAGGGAAGCACAGGAGAAGGGCAGGAAACTAAATTTCAGGAGGAAACTTTTATCACATGGTGACAAGTCCCCAAACAGCAAGCATCGCTCAGTAGGAGAGTAACTAAAACCCCAGTGAGCTGCAGCCCTGTTAAAACTGTGCTATGCTCCATCTCTGCTGGAAAAATCAATAATTGTTAAGGTCTGAAAACTGCATCTTTGAGGGCTCTGGCATCAGTACAGCGTCCTTCTGTGCCATGTGTGCCCCTCCTTGCTCCCTGCCCTGGGACAGCTGCATAGACAGCATGCAGTGGTGATGGAGGTGAGAGGGGAGAAGTGACTCTCACCATTGTACCTGTCCTGTGGCCCTGAGATGCAGCCCGTGTTGTTTTTTGCCAAACACAGGCAATAGATGTTGACGGGACATCAGGACAGCAAACCTGGCACATGAGCCAGGATGAAGAGACGACATCACCATCCCGTACTGCAACGACAGAGAGCGTCCTCTAGGGATAGGCGCCGAGCTCCAAGGCTCATGCCACAGGCAGGGGGACCTGGGAAGGTGGGCAAGGCACACCTGGAGCAGGCATGCTAGCACAGGCGAGCTGCGTGCTCACGCTCACGCTGCGTATAGCCTCAGAGCGCGCTGGGGCAGTCATTTGCCAGGCATGTTGGTGGCTGTCGGCTGAGCTTGCTTCATCAGGCACTGACAGTGAGCTCTAGGAGGTTCCTCTTCCTGGACTATATTAAGAAGCACACAACGGCTTGAGGGTGGGGGTGAGAGGACAGCAAGAAGTTGTGAAAGAGCAGCACGCCGGAGCCCGTGAGTAACTAAGGCCTTTTGGCAGTGTTTCAGAAAATGGGGTGGTCCAGTTAGGGAGTTCAGGAAATTGTCTGAGCTAGATTAAACATTTTCTAAAACCTTCTGGGTGCTTGAGAGCTGACTTGAAAGTTGGCAAAGTTAAATAAAACAAAAGTTAACACATTCCCCTCAATTTATTTTGTTACAGGGCTAGTATAAAGTCAGCCTATTTTTCATTAGTTTCAACGCCTGCTTCCATCTGAAGGCAGGAGTATCTGCACAGTAAAATCCTGGTATTATTGCACAGCCATGCAGGGGGCTGCGTGTGACACATAAGAGCTTTAGTACGTATTTTCAAAACCATCAACCACATAACTTTTAGGCATAAAACCAGATTTCTCTCTAATTGAAGCCTGGGTGTAGAAGAGTCTCTGTGGGTCTGTGGCCTGCTGGAGTCTTCTTTCAGCCCCAAAGCCAGGGAGCGCCCAGCAGCGAGCAGCCCACCCTGGCCCTGCTGCTTGTTCTCCAGTAGCTGCACACTGTCCTGCAGGAGACAGGGCTGCCACAGCTTGGGCAAGAGAAGCATCAGATCTCACATCAGACCTGCACAACAGTAGCAATGGAAACAACAGTGAAGTTTCTCTGTGGAGAGGACAGGGGAAATGCATGGTGCTCGAGCAAAGTGAGAGCTCCTCTGCCCTCATGCCCACTGTGGCAACCTCTGAGACGGCTGACCTCAAGCTGTGTTTCTCTTCTTCCCATCGGAGAGCAAGTGGTGTACAAGCTACCTGGAGCAAAGGATTTCCACCACTCACGTAGGCTGCGCGTGGCTAGAAGCTACAGAGCAAACCCACACCCTGCATCTATTTATCTCCTGGTGGAAGTGGAGCCCTTGATAAAACTCCCCCCACACCCTCCCAGCCTGGGAAATTACCTTCTCCTGTCTCCTGGGAAAAGTTTCTACCAGTGGAATTGGAGGCAGTATCAGGCACAGAGCAGTTGTTGGCAGCTTCCTTGCTTCATGGAAATAAGGAAGTAGGGAACCCATTTAGACAAACAGTCCCACATAAATCTTAGCCCGACGTTTCTTGCCTGTGCCCGATTCCGTACGATCTCTGCAAAGGGTAAATTGAACCCTGCTTCATTGACAGAGCCCAGTGCTATTAGTTATACCTGTCCTTATGGCAGAGCTGCTTTGCGTGAGAAAAGAAAAGCAGTATGGCCCCAGGAGAGGGAGAGAAATCAGAACATAAATGCAGGTATCAAAGCAGAAAAATGTAGAGAGCCGTAGTAGCCCAGGGTATGTTGGAGAACAAAACAAACTCTTATCACAGTAAGAGCAGAGGAAGCCATCCACTGAAGGGAGGAGACAAGGAGGACAGCTGACATCCTGCAGAGAGGGAACCTAAGGTCTGAGAGAGGGAGAGCATAACCCCAAAGGCTTTGGGAAAGGATGCAGCTCTTAAAGGCACAGCTTCACTGAGTGCCTCTGCTGGCAGCCGGAGCCAGCCAGGCAAACCAGCAGTTCCCGGGCAGCCAGGGAGGCTGAGGGCAGCTGTGTGAGCACGGGTATTTTTAAATAGTGCAGTTTACAGGCTCCTTGCCATCCACCAGCTCCCAGGAGAAAGTGAGAGCCTAAACACTTACCTGGAATCTGGTTGGATGAAAATGAATTATTAAAAGAAATGGAGATTTACTGCCTTTAAAAAATTTATTAACAGGACTAGGAGAACAACTTTCTGCAGGAGAAATGTCGAGAGGCAGGGGTAAGAAACAGAGTTTTGCCTTTGAAGGTGGTTGGCTCCAGAGAGAAGCTGTCCCTGACCATGCAGGGGTCAATAGCATGCCAGCTTCCAGTCAGTGCCCAGTCCCTTTAGCAGATGCCAAGATCCGAGGGACAGTGCAGAGGGACCAAGCAGAAATGCTAAGGATACTTTCTCTTTCAAGTGTAGAAACCTTATGAGTGATGGGAACTTTGGCTAAGCCCTTCAAAAGCCAGGGAAGTCTGTTTGCTCTGCTTTTGGAAGGAGCAACTGCTGATCTGCCTCCAGGCATTGGATTTCCAAGATGTCCCTTTTTTATAGCCAGGAATTGAGAAGCGTGCTTTGACCTGTAGCAGAGGAGGAGTGACGCTGTGGGTATGAGGAAAGGAGGAATGATCCAAGAGAGGATTCCCAGCAGTGAGTCAGAGGGGGAAGAGACTGAGGTGGAACTGGTAAAAATAGTTCAGGGAACAGGGACAAGTCCTAAAAAACCCCAGTCTTTGTGCAAAGATGATAAAATAAAATCAGAAAGGAGCTGGAGCAGCACTATGGAGAAAGAGCTGAAACTGAAGACCAGGAAGAAAAGGCAGAAGGGGAACACAAAGAGGGGATCCCACCAATCATTGTGCTTTATGTAACATTTTAACACCTGGGCTTATTGGAGGGATTGCTATTTCTTGCAGCCTGTGAGTGTTGTCTGCACTGGCAGGTGGGGGTGAAGGCACTTCCCCTCCTGACTGTATTATGACGCCAGAAATAAGTACAATTTTTCTTTGGAAAAGTTGTCAATTACATTCTTCATGTCAGAATGGGGATACTTGAGGAAGAAAAGCTAAAGAAAAGCCTGGCCCCCGTGTGCAGATACACACAGCACACATAGACCCCCACCCTCTCACAGCTTACCTATCGCTGGTTAGAAGGTGGAAAATGACCAATGTAACCTTCAGAAAGCTGATTGCAAGAATGTTTTCCCATTAATGCTGCTAGTAGGTCTATGACTGCATTGTTTAAGATAGCCACAAATGGCCGACAAGCAAAGCTGAACTGTTTGCTCTTTCTGTGTAAAAACATTTTGCTTCGCTTGCTGCCTGAAATGTGGGTTTTGCTAAGAGAGGTGTTGAAGACAGGAACTTGCCCTGTCCGATGACCAAAATTCACCTGTTAGTGTTCAGTTGCCTGGTGTGAGACTGACCAGGCAAGGATGCGCGCAGTGGCCCACCACTGTCACAAGCATGGCCAGAAGTGTATGTCCAGAACCAACTCGCTACTCAAGAGCATTTGTGTACATTTCTCTGTCTCAGACACTCAGGCTGATTACAGGCAAGGTGCATGGCAGCACAGACATATTTCCTAAAATGTAACCACTCTGTCCACCTCCGATATTAGTCACACTCTGGCAAGTATTCTCTGGTGAGTCCATGTCATGTTGGGAATGGTAAGCAGTAAAAATTCCTACTTGTGCCCCTACCCTGCGAAGTACAGCAACTACTGTGAAAATTTGGATTCCTCCCTTCAGTGCCCAAACCTATGAAAATGAATGTAGCCATTTGTCTTGTCATTTCCCCTTCAGTCTCCAGGGAATCTGTCACACATGCAAATTACAATTACAATGAAAGGGACTAAAGCCAGCATGTTCTTGGACTTCCCACAGATTCATCCCTGCTCCTCACCTGCTGTCCATCTCTGATCATCCACTTTTGTACAGGAAGGGAGAGAAAGGACCCTGCTCTGCCTACGTCTTGCGTTTTCTTTTGTAGTTTTATTTCTCCTCCCTGTGATTGAACATCCTTGTGTGTGTTTCCACATTTCATCCATCCGCGTAACAGTGACGCTGGCCACACCATTCTCAATGCAACAGAAACGATTTGCTCATGTTGATTTACTGTAATGGCTGCTGTCTTTTCTTGACCAAGTTGTGAACTTTTGCTCGTTTTTACTGAAATGCACAAAGATGTGTAATGACATTACTGCAGCTCAGAGCTGTGACCCAGTCCAGAGGAAGCGTCTTGGAGCTCTGACAAATGCAGCAAGGGAAGTAAGTACCTTGATGATGCCCAGGGCTGTGGCTTACAATCCAGATGGTAACTTTTGTGTATGAATGGCCTTTAACCACACTAAGACACATATTTGCAGAAGACTTGGCCTGCTGATAGAGACTCTGTATGTGCAAACAAACATGCTCGTCAAGGAAAAAAACACAGTTCTGCTTTAGAGTGTGTTTTGCTGGAAATGATACTGAAACCAAGCCCAGCCATTATATTCAAAATCCAGGTAAACTCTCTCCTTACTCCCCATATCTTGAAAATCCCATTATCTCTGGAACAAAGACTAACAGGGACCAAGCTCTTTGTCAGAGCTCTCCTCTTAGCGTTGTCACATGTTATCTGTGTCGGGGTGCTGGGTAGGTAGGGGCATACTGCTGTTCTGTACTGGCAAAGTGCTTCTACTGTGAATGCAGAGGTAGCAGTAAAGCTAGCTAGATAAAACTACAAAAACAGCCCTGCCAAAGAGCAAAACAAATAGCTTCAGTAGCCATCAGGCTACCTGTGACTGGATAGCTTGATACAAACACACCAGTGTGAGGCAGGATCACACTAATGCTCTCTCACAACTGGCATGGCTGTGGTGGTAGACACACTTGGTGCAGAGCTACCTATCATATAAGAGCTCCCATGTGTTATATTATCCCTTGCAATGGTGTGTGCAAATACTCATCTATAATGTAACTTAAAATGACAAATTCTGTGGTGACTACTGGAGACTAGATGTGAGAAGAGAAAATAGGATTTCACCACATTTAAAAAAAAAAAAAAAATAGGACAAGCTGCTAACTCGTTGATATTCTTATTATGCTAGTTAACCTACCTCAGACAGGTACACAACAAGGCCAAGCAATCATGGAGTGTGTTTGAGCTGAGAAAGGAAAAAAGGAAAAAAAAAAAAGTTCTCTAAAGGAAAGTTCAGATACATTTCAAAGCACTACAGCTCTAAAAACACCAAAGGAGTTTTATCAAACTTCCCAGAAAAACTTTCCTCTGAGAGGAAATAGGGCAAGTGAGATTTCAAAGGTAGAGATTTTTTTTCCTGGGATGCAGAGATGATGACTGAAAAAACTCCAACCCTAAGCCTCCTGAGTGTGCATTTGTCCTGAGCTGTACATAGCACAGCTACTGTCAGGCTGTAATTAAGATGAGAATATGCACTAGGTTCATTGACTAAAGTTCTGGATTAATCTTGGATATAGTTGAGACCCTAGATTCACCCAAAGCAGCTGAGTTACCACAAAGCACCGATTCACCAACCCTTAAAAAGAGTGCAGCCTTTTTTTTTAATCATTATTATTTTTATTATTTAATTCCTCCACTAATTAACAGCAGGTAGTGAATAGCAAAGTGTTTGTCCTCCCCCCCTCAGCTCACTACCCTGCTGTGTTATGACAGATGGAATGTTAATTAACGTGACCTGGCAGATAATATTTAATTCAAGACAGAGTATCACGGAAACATCTGACTGCCTCAGGGCTGGTCACTTAATAGGTGCGCCCTAAAAAAACCTCTCCTGTGTGCCTTCCTAGGGGCACCGACAGCTTGCAGTTGAGCTAATTCAGCAACAGACTCAAGGCTGTGCCTACACCAGTTTTTCCATCTCCTTTTGCCCTGAGTGCCACTCTCAGGGCAGAGTGCTGTGGGCACAGGGCTGCATGGCCGGTAGGGAGGCGCTTCCTCTGGGGTAGACAGAGCCGATGCCATAGGTGTTCAAGTTGACAGGACAAAAATGTGTGTTTTCATGTAGCCAGGTGACACTGCTGTGTGCAGCCCTGTTGCACTGACATTAGTGCCCCTGTAACACTGTGGGATCAGTTTGCTGTCTCCTGTGCAGATCGTCCCTCTGAGAGAGAGCCAGCGCGTACGGCCGTCTCCTCAGACAGAAACCGCAGGGAGTATTTAAAGAGAAACCACATGGAGTATGACTTCACAAAGCCTCAGACGAATGCCAACTCATCCATGTGGTCGCAGAGCAAAACAATAAACAAACAAACATTCAGTGGAGGCTTTTTAGAGGTCTGTGTTGCCACAGAAGGACTTGAAAGGGGATTTGACTGAAAACTAGCTGTGAAGAAAAGCACCTGACTCCCCTGTTCTCAATCAGTTGGCTCCAGCCAAGACAAGGCAAAGAAGAGAAGCAAGGAGGAAGCAACCACTGAATTACAGGTTACCTTATTATTTTTGTAGTAATTGGTGTATGGTTATAAACACGAGTAAAAGAAGAAACTTGTTCCCTAAGCCTGGTGCAGGCACAAGAGCTGGGCCCCTGAGCATCCCCTTCCTGCAGGGTGGCGGGCCAGGATCAGCAGGAGGTGTGAGTACACAGCACCCTGCACATCACACAATTTTTATACTGGAGTCAAAGTGTGAGTTTTTCAACGTGAGATGCTGAGTCTGAGCTACTCAGCTGTGATTTTAAATCGAGGGTATGACTTTAAAATAATGCTATTCATTTGCAAATACAGGAAGATACTGACACAGTGCAGAAGCTCTGCAATGCTTCCCCCAACCTTGTAAGTGAAAGATCAGACTTTCTGTTAACTTTGAGAATACTAATTTAACAGTAACCAGATGCTATCTCTTAAGAGATTTGGGCCAGTGATTTCTGATAATTTTAACAAAAATAAGCAGTATCATGTGCGCGCACGCACACACGCATACACACACAAACACACGTCTTGAAATGTAGGAATCAAGAAGCTTCTCTATCCACAAAAATCTATGTACTTTTATTGCCAGGAGCAGCCTTTCTGACCACAGATATCTAAAAGACAGAGTGGTCTTTGGGTACTATTTAGTTCCAAAGGGGCTATAAAAGGCAGATGGTCTCATTAGAAACAATTTATGCATATATATTTCTAGGAGTTGAACACTGCCAGAATAGGTTTAGCTCTTTCACCATACTGAGGAAAATATCACCACTTGCAAATGTTTCCAGTTTGCAAAATAATGACCTATCCAAAGTAGCTAAGCAACTAATTACTCAAATACTAGAAGGTTATATGCCAATATTATCACATTGTTGGTCTCCTGGGCAAACAACTTCACATTCCTCAAACTGCCATATAGTGTCATTAGACTGTGCAGGAAAGTCCTTTCTTAATAGTACAGCAGCAGCAGCCCCAATGCCCCTGTGCTTATGCCATCATTTCAACTATTATTTCCAATCTCCAAGTCAAATCACTTATTAATTAGAGAGGCAAATCTAGCAAACCCAATTACTCGCAGGCAGTTTCTTCCCAGATGTGAAGCCCTTCTTGGAGATGGACCATGATCTCAGTTGCTGGGGACTGTTTGTGATTTTCTTCTTCAACGTATCAGCCTTTACACTCAACCCTGGCAATACCTCTCCCAGTGCCTGCCCGGTACACATCTGCTGGATGCATTCTTCCCCCGAGCTCCAAATCCTAGAGAATTCAGCCTATACAGCCTCAGGATGTGTGGAGACAGCTGTGTGCAGGCGTGTGTACTTTTAAGGCCTGTGCTCGATGTCTTTGAATGTTTCTTGGGGGTGGAGCAGGCAGAGCACAAAGAAAGCAATGATGAATTGCGTAGAGAAGTCGGGTCGGCTCAGGAAATTGCAAAAGATAGAAGCTAGGAGAGTTGGTTTCTGGATTCACTTAAAACAAATAAATACTTTTGATGATGGATTTTTCATCGAAAAGGTGGAGAGAAGCCCTGTTTCAGCAGGAAGAGTACTTTTGTGGAAGATGGGCGAAGGACTATGTGGAACATGGGGTTTATATGCCCTCATCTCTGCTTTTTAAGATGGTCTGAAGATAGCACGTGTAGCAACAAACGTGAACCATTGTCCCTTATAGATTAGTCACTAGAGAGGCCATCACACATGTTAAACAAGCATGCACCATATACAAAGACTCTTTTCGTTGGACTTGTGCATTTGATTGTATGGCGGTGTTGGAAGAGTGGATGTGGTGCCTATAGCCAGCCTGTAATGTATCTCATATTGCATGTAGGTTGTCAAAGAAGGAGAGAACTTCTTGTCAAATATTGTATGTGTCCTTCAGAATAGTTGAGGAAATAATGAGTGCTTGGGTCTATATAAAAGAGGTTACATATGGGATGTGGAGACGGAGAAAGAAAACAGGTAAGGGGACTGGGAGGATGTGCTTGTTTTCTTCAGATAACCTTCTAATGATATTGTGTCTTCAGGATGGCTGCATTCCAGTTCAGACGCTCCCTTGGGAGATGGTCCCTGGTACTAATTATGCCCATGCAGAACAGAAGTGTCCTCAAGACATGAAACAATAGAAAAATCTGTGTCAGCATGAGTGGCTGAAAATTATGTTCTAACTTCCTGAAAATAGTCTTGCTTTTGCCAGGCACTTGTATAGTACCCATCCCCAAAGCATCCAACAACCTTGGTTTGTAATATATATGTACACCACCCCAGAACTGTAACAAAATGTTTTGCCATCACCTTCTCTCCCATGCGCACTTCAGGTACCGTCCCAGTCATCTTCTGTTCACCCTGCTGCCAGGGGCCTGCAGCCTCCCTTGTAAAGAGGCCAGGATTATCCAGCTGAGGCCATGTGCCTTCATTCTTCTCACCTTGCCCTAAGAGACAGGGTGATGCTATTTTACAGTCTGTGAACTCAAGCACAGAGGCTAGTGACCATATTCTAGGATATTTACGCATCAGTGTCACATGGAAAATCTGCAGCAAGCAGGGACTCGAATCCATATCTCCTAAATCCAAGGTTAGTAGATTAATCATTTCTTTTCAGCCATCTGTCCAACAGCAAAGTATTTCTGAATTTGTATTGGATTTTTCCAGGAGGAATTAACCACTGACATACTTTTACCTTACAGGTGAGGTAAAAATAAATAAATGAATAAAAACACAAGGAAAAAAAGAAGGAAGTACTTAATTACATCACAGATATGCATAGCTTAAACCCTTGACTTAATCTGACTCCTCCAGAACTGATCCTCAATTTGCTGCAAGTTGTATTTGCTAGAAGGCAGCAAAATGTATGGCACCACTGAAAATACGTAACTAACTTACAAAAAAGTTACCCTCACCAGACATAGCGGAAAATATAAGAAAGACTGGATGTAAGTTGAAGCAAGCTCTCCCTATGTGTTTCTGAGTCACTCTACCAGATTTCTGGGAGTAGCTTCCAATCGTACAGCACTATGGAATAGGTGTGGCATAAAGCATCCAGTATATCTTTATGTACTGGTTCGTGCTCTCACCCGTGTGAGGTGATGCCCATAGCAACATACTGCCGCGGCAGTACAGAGCCTCTAAAGGTCAGCCTAGAAAACAACAACAGTATTTCACGAAATCTCTAAAACAAATACTATTTTATTTCAGTGACATGGAAATTAAACACACTCTAAATTCTATCAGACCAAGGACATTCAGGTCTCCTTTCAAAGCATGACAAGGAAAGTTCGCCAGCCTTTCCGTACTATGAAGACACACACAACCCGCCAGTGAAATTTGTGATAAAACATAATTGGACAGAGCATAACTCTGTCCTTCTTGCATAGGTCTAAAAGCTGCGGGTCTAACTTTTACAGCCTGTTGTGCTTGATGAAATAAAAGATTTATGTAGATCTTCACCTACAGTTCTACAAGCAGTTACTACTTATCCACAGGGAGGCCAGCAGTGGGAACCACAAAACAATCATACTGATCTTCTCACACTGAGCACACCAAGGAAGACACAAAATCCTTATCTAAAATTGGGAAACCAGCTTAGTAGCATTTATTCCGACAACTATAAAACAGTGCCATTTACAGAAAGTTCATACCTCTTTTAGCAATTGTGCCAAGGTGGCTTTTTAGCTATTAATGGATCATCAGTCATTGCAGCTCAGATATCTGAGTGATTGGGAGGGCACAGGTGTGGACACAGGTGGTACAAACTAACCTCATATGATGGTTGTGCCTTAGGAGTGGGAAACACAAACTTTCAACCTTTCATTCACAGAAGAAATCTCTCATCAGCCATTCACTTGCCCCACAGATCTGCCCTCCCTTTCAGAACAGTCCTCTGCTGTGGCTGGTTGGGGTAGGGAAAGTCAGGAATAAAGATCTATGGGAAGACCAGCAACACCCATACCACCTTCTGTTGTTAACCCCATCTAAGAAATCAGCTGTAAGCAGCTAAGGAGAGCGTTTCTGAAAGCCAGTGTGCTTAGTTTGTGGAAATTGAGTGCTCTGAAGGGACAGATCACTGTTTCCCAGTGCCACTGGACATGGGAAGATTCACACACCTACCTGCTTTACACTGTAGGGTTATCTCCAGAAAGGTCTCCTTTCCCTTTTCTTTCTGCTCCTGTCAGATCTGTCTCTGTTAAATCAACATTACTGGCTCAGGACATGAGCTACAGCCCGACGCAGGGGCACCCAAATCAGGTTAGGAGAGTGCAAAATTAGGTCTCAGCCAAAAAAAAAAAAAAGAGAGAGAGAGAGAAAAAGAAAGGAAATCCTGTGCATTTCAGTGATTTGAGTGCAAAGTATTCAAGGGGAAGATTCTTTCCCTTTTCTTCAGCCCCTTGTATTCTACTTGGGTGTGCAGGCGCTGTGAAAGCTCCAAAAAGAAACATTAGGTACTCCTTCGGTGAAGACATTATAGCAGGAAGCTATGGCCTGAGTTGCTCTTCTTTTGTTCTCCACCACAAGGCCCAGGAGTACTATGGGACTGAAGAGTTTCTGCAGGGCACACTGCAAGGTGCCTGGACAATAACCCCCCCTGTTTTTTTTGAGCAATTGCTTATTGTCACAGGGCTGTATGGTTCCTTACTGGAGCGTAGGATCACAAGAGCGCAAACCCCTCTTTGTCCCCTCCTTCACTTTAAGTACTTTTCTACCACTCCTAAAGTTAGAGAATTTTGGCCCAAGCCTTTACAGAAGATAAAGTCTAAATGTCAGGTGTCTCCCTAGGCAAGCAGCAAACACTCCTTTCACCAAGGAGCACTAGAGGATGAAAAATTAAATCCAAAAGAAAGCATGAACCATTACTCACACATATATCTCTCCCTAGGCTTCACAGTACTAACCTCTTTCCAGCGTAGCAAACATCCATGCTCAACCTGAGAAACAGTTGAAACACTAAAACATTTAACAGGCAATAAACCAGGTCAAGGAAAACAACCTTGACTGCAGCAGGTCACTTGTAAGTGACCTGACCTTGTGACAATGAAAAGGACAAAAAGTGGGGTGAAAACTCACCAAAGGCACTACCCATAGCCAGAAACTGGAGATGGAAGCTAGGGAAAACCAAGGCAGAGCTGATTTACACCATGAGTGTGACAGAGAGAAGAAAAAACCTGTTTTTTTTTTCTGGTGTCCAAAGTGCCGGAAGGCATAAACAGCGCACTGCAGTGTTAAGAATGCTAAGAGATTTTGAAAGTAAACTCATGTGTTAAGATAGGAGGAGAGAAGGGAACAGTTCTGCATAATGCCATCACCTCTAGTACTTATTGGTTGTTGTATCTTCTCACTTACTTAAGATATATTCCCTTTGGTGTGAAGGTCAACTCTTGATCTATTTTCACACAGCATCAGACACAATGGGATCCCAATGCATGTTTTCCTGCAAAAATAGAAACAAATATTACAATGGCTTTTTTTTTTTTTTTTTTTAATTAAATACAAATGGACAAATGAATAAGCTGAATAAAAGCCCTAAGCAATCTGAGTCTCCATTCTGGGTAAACTGCACCTGTCTCTAACAAAGATCTAAGGGATCTGTTTCTTGATTTGGCAATCACAATGTAACTTTCCTTGCCAGTAGAGCACTATTGACTTGGATAGTGTGAAAATCCGTATGGGATATATGGATGTACTCATGGTGCCTGAGCTGCACAAAGAGTTTGCGAAGTCATTCTTGTGGAAGTGCAGGGGCTGTATTTGGGATACTTATAGAAGTATGTACTGTCTGTAAAGTATAGGGTTATAGAGCTAGGTAGGGAGTGCTTGGGAGATCCGCAGCACAGCCCTGGAGCCAGAACATATGCATGTTTGCATATGCAGAACAGGACTGATGAAGAGATATGTCTGATATAGAGCAGTTGTTTCTGCCATAGGGTTTGTCTATTATAGCAGTGTTTGGGAGCAGCCTGGATGGCATCAGTGGGGAATGGGCAAGTGATGAGTACAGATGAAGAGCTTGTGACACGGAGTGTAACGGAGCTGGTGTATGACTGAGACAAATGCAGTTGCAACAGTGGTAACAACATTTCCTAAAAGTTAGCATGCTGGCTTGTGACTAAGGAGCCCTGGGTTTTTAGGCCCTCCTCCACTAATGGTCCAATCATTCCACCTTGCTGTCTTTCCACTCACTCTCCTGTCTGTAAAAGATGGATTATGTGTACCTCTGCTATTAGTGTTTCTGGATCTAGAGGTGAGTGCGTACTTCAGCTGTGTGTGGCTATATTCAGGAGCGAAAGGGTATACTTAGGGTGTGGAGTAAGTCTGGTATGCAAAGGAGGCCAAAAGAGAGGGAACCCTTTGCGTGGTGTGAGGTGCTGTCTTTGACACTGTGCACTGTGTAGCTGAAGGGTCTTGTTCATATTCTGGCAAGGCTTGCGGAGGCTGACCCTCGTGTAAAGGATTGAGGCCCGTGTGGGAGGGAGGACATGTGCGAGGGAAAGAGGGCACGTGGGAGGAGGCAGAGGGGCTGTGGGTAAGGGAAAAGGTGTACAGAGGTGGGGGCTGCTGGGCCATGTGGCATGTGCCCACAGGAGTGAGCTGTAATGAGGTGCACGGAAAGGTGTATAACCCTGACTGTGTGCGTCTAAGCAGCAGCGACAGGCACTTGGGAAGTGCTGACTCTGGAGCAGCTGCTGGGGGCTGGCTGGAGAGGGGCCGTGCAGAACTAGAGGTTGTGAGGGAACGGAAGGCTGTGGGGGGCACTCCCTCTGAGCCTCTGGGGAGACAGAGCAGCAGCACTGCCAGAGTGAGCAGTGTCACAGGCAGGGTATGGGCAGCCCGGGCAGCGCAGGCAGTGGGGCAGTAGCAGTGCACAGGCAAGCCAGGCAGGGTGCAGGCATGGCACAGACTGGTTCAGGCTGCACTGAGCCCTACCACTGTGCTTACAGCAGCAGAGGTGGCAGCTCGGCAGCAGGCACTGAACCTGCTCACTGCCCTGGCTCTGCAGCCGCCTGGAACTGCGTGGGCAGGGTTGGGCTGCCTGCGTGGGCACTGCCCTACCCAGAGCAGTTGGGTGGCTCAGCCCTGTTTGGAGAGGCACCCTGCCAAGGAGGGGTGGCTGTGCCTTGTGCCGTGCATTGCTGCAATATTTGGTGGTGCTGTAATTGCCACCTCTGGAGGCTGTGTCCTATCTCTGGCAGGAGTAAAGGAGATTTGACAAGCCAAGAAGAGTACTTGCTGTTATGCCTCTAGGAATACAACCCTCATCTTCACATCATGTGCATTCATCCTCATAGCCATCCACCTTAAGTACTGTTCCCCTTCATAAAGGGGAACTGGAAGCTTGGAAAGATTGAATGACTTGTTCAAATTATTGGGCAGATCTGGGAATGTAACCTAAATCTTGGAGGGCATCCTGCTGTGCCTTAACCACGAAAGGAATCCATCTCTTCCGGTGTGCTTGTGCAATCCATTGTTCTTAAATTATGTCCTTACAAGGTTGCACAGATGTTGCTGAGGGTTGAAGATGTGGAGAAAGGACAGAAAGCAACTTGGGTCTCCAAGTGTCAATGTGTTTGCAGGAACATGAAGTGGAATGATGTAAATGCTCCGGGTGTTAGACACTTTCCCCCTAGGAGTAAACTAAGGCATAGAGAAGCCCGGTATGATTTTAAGTCATACTGAAAAACTGTGCCAGAGATTAAAACAAAACCTACTGCTGCTGATGTTCTGTTGTACATCACAAGCCCACCTTCTTCCCCAGGTAGTTTATTCTCCATAAAGAGACACAGTTCCTTTGTCTGCTGCCCAAGAACGTGCTGCTGCACACTCACTGTCCCTCACTATCCACAAGCTTATTGGGAGGTTCCACTGGAAAGTGGTGTCAGTAGAAAGATACTTTGCCTGGTTGTTACATCTTTCTCTACTGACTTTTCCCCTTTAGGTGGACATTACCTCCTCATGAACAAAACTATATGTTCTACTCTATCAAAAGAAAAGAGGAAGGAGAAATGAAAAAAAACAGCAGTTTTTTTTTTGTAATAAAACAAATAGAAAGAGGGACTGGATGAGGGTGAAGATATATATCTTACAAGAATAAGAAGTTAGCTACAGAGAGATGCCAAGCAAATGACTTGAGTCAGAACTATCATTCTCTAAAAGGGTTGAAGGGTCTGTAAGTTGCCTAGTGGTGCAAGAGCTGTGAGATGCTGGAGACATGACTAGCAAGAGAATAGATGGGGAATTTCATCAAGATTTCTTCTGCTGGTGTTGCGGATGGCCTCCACTTGGCTTAGTGGAGGATGGGGAGGAGATCCTGCAACTGTTTACACCTGAAGTGGAAATATTCCTTCACTGTCTTCATCAATCTTACTTGCTCTTAGGTTTGTGGCTTTTCTTGGACAGTAGCACAGCAGAACATTCCCCTGGGGAGTACTGGCTTTCCCCAGCAGCTTCCTCAGCTGTGGTGGAAAGGGATGATCCTGAACCTTTCCTTGTCGTCAGCAGACTTCCCAGCCATCTGTGAACATCAGCCCAGTTCTAGCAAGGCACACAGGGCCCTGGGCTGCTGGATCTTGGCTTGCTCAAAGTAACCACCCCTGAAGACCAATGACCCTGTAGCCATAACAAACTGCAGCCCAGCCCAGGAAGAACAAGCTTAGCCTCAAGCCTTGCCTTGCTGCTCTGCTTTTCATGGCCCCACATTGTGACTCACACTTCCCCCCCACCACTGCCTGCATAGGGAAATCGACACCAGGGGCTGTGGTTTGAAAGGGCCCTTGGCTTGACCTGCTCTTTTAGCCCCTTATGTTCTTACATGCAATATTAAAGTAGTGGTACCAGGTCTCTTGCAAAGACTTCTTCTATGCATGATGTTTTTTGACCCATAGTTTCCAAGGCAGAGAAAGCAATTGTAGCCTTTCTCTTGCCATTACTACACATTCTGGTACAGCTATTTCTAGTGTTATGGTACTGGAGCAGTGTGGAGCCCCTCCTCTTCAGATGGTGTTTCTGACTTATCTTCATTCAGGCAACACCCAGACAAGAGAATGGAAAGACAAGAGATCAGAACATTATTTGGTGTGTTAAGTTTTGTGGAAAAGTGGGAAGATCAGCTCCAAAGCCTATGCTTTTTGTAGTCCATTTTGTTTTTGACTTCAAGGTCTGTTTGAAATCCTCCCACAGAAAGATGTATCTTCCAAGGAACTCCAGTATCATGAACAAGGAGAAAAACCTTGGTATTCCTTGTTCTCTACTCCACCCTCTCTCAGATTTTACTCTCTCAGTAAAATCTGTGAGCACAGAACAGTAAGCAGAGAGGTTTTTCTTCGGGGTAGAGGTTGTGCAAAGCACACAAGATCAGAAAGCATTCTTAATGTTGAATTTGAAGTTTGGCTCTGTGGTAAATTAAAAGAGAACTGCCACCCAAAGAAAAGTGGATAAAGAAACCAGGATTTGTCTAGTGTGTTGGTCTTTACAACTCATGAGTTCAACACTAATGAGTTATGGGTTGGCCCATGAAAACATAATGTGTAAATTAGGAATTTAATGATGTGTAAGATTAAAAGCTGTGCAGGGTTGCATTTATTTAAGGCTGCCATCTTGTGTTCAAAGAGGAATTACTTTATCAGACAATGTCCCTTTCACTAGGTTTAAATTGATTCCGTTATGCATGTTATGGAGGGTACTCAAGTGCCCGAGACTGCCAGCTGACAATATTTCCCACTAAATGCCCTTTCTGTAGCTCTGTTTGCAGCCTCATAATAGCAAACATACCATGCAAGCCATAATGACTTCATCTTAATTTCCAGAAATAAATAAGAGCACATTTCCCTCCCCACAAATTTAGTTGCAAGAAAGCTGGGATTCAAGACAAAAGATATATAAACTAATGTCCTTACTGCTTCTCTATTTGACTCGCTTTCCTGATACTTCATTGCTAAGCCTTCTACACCTACCCCAAACCTCTTCCCTTTCAAAAAACTCACCAAAACCAAAAAACCAAATTGTATTAACCAGTGAGGAGGACCTTTATGTATCCATTTTCATTGCAATGTGTGTAGTTCACACACATGTGATGCTGGATGGCATCATGTCAGTATTTTGCAAAACAGGAATCCTAGCTCTCAAGTTGTGTTCCACTGACGTTGGTAACCAACATGAGCTCTTTTAGGGGCTTGACACTGAGCCAAGCATGCATGCTAGAGCTTCTTGGGATGGCCAAGGGACACTCTGTGGGAAGGGCTTGGTCTGTTTTATACGCCCTGAGCAACACAGTTTAAAGTTGCGTAACTCCTTCTTGATGCAGCAAAGAAAAAGAAATATGAAGGTTGACTGTCCTGTTTATCTGCAGAGCCTTGATGGAGAACAACCCTGGTTCTGATTTTGTTCATATATGTAGCAAAGTTTTAAAATAAGGCCTAAGTCAGCTAAGGCATTCAGGCATCTAGTTAGGTAAGCTGAGAGGCCCATGTTCCTCACTCAGTTCTTGAGCTTGT
Source organism: Podargus strigoides (assembly GCA_028020825.1). Taxonomy (NCBI): domain Eukaryota; kingdom Metazoa; phylum Chordata; class Aves; order Caprimulgiformes; family Podargidae; genus Podargus; species Podargus strigoides. The sequence continues at coordinate 9,765,356 of CM051641.1, read as the reverse complement.
GGGCAAGTTCCACCCGCCATCCACTGGTTAGTGCAATCTCTCAATAGATGGAAAACTTGTTTTCAGAGCCTCACCCTGCCTAATTTGGGCAGATCTAAGCATTTCTCCTAACAAAGTGACCTGACCATTAAGCTACTGATTACCCCAATCATAGCCCATCATGACTGTACAGACTGATGAAATATTAGAGCTAAGATGGTTGCTAACTCTGTGATCTTGTGGCTAGGGCATCTCCTTGAGCTATAGCAAGATGCCAGTCTCTGCAAGGAAATGCAAAGTGAAACAGCAGCAACAGGAGAGGCTGCACCCATAGAGGTTCAAGTCTGGGCCAAGTAGAGTTTTGAAACAAGTGTTGCCCCTACCAATGAGTGCCCCAAACCCATGGCTATTGAGGAAAATATGATGGATGGTTAATGTTGAGACAGCAGAGCAGTGAGTCTCTAGAGAGGATAAGTGCCTGTCACCAGTCTGAAATTTGGAGATTGATGCCGTATGAGGGATATGGTTTAAGTCTTACTCATTTTGTTAGCATTTTCTCCTGAGCAGTGGATGGGGCTTTGTATTTAGCATTTGAGCTACTGTGAATGCCTTTTTCAAGCCATGTATGTTTTCAAAGTTGGGTTCAGATAGGAGAAGTTTAGATCTTAGTTTTCAGCTGATCCGATATGGACGGACCTAGTTTGAAGCTGTCCATGTGTTTGTCTGCTGTGCTTGTGTGCAATTTACTCCTCACTGCATATTTACAAGAGCCATTATTTTTAATAGCTGAACAGTATAGCTTTTCATACTTTACTTGTCTTCTTTAATTGGAGCAGAGACCATGCCTTACTATGTGTTTATACAGTGCTCAGCCTTGAGTTGCTCAGAGTCTCAGGGGCAAGTTCAACAGAAATATCAGCAAGAAAGATATCTGTAAACATGCTAACAGGACATAGCTCATATTCCTGTTTTCAGCCTCATTTCCTAGGGACATGAAAGTTACACAAACACACTGTTTATCTGTTAGCCCCAAACTATGAGCTTTTGAGCTCCACTGGTCAGCATAGAATTAAATCTGGCAGAGGGCAGTGGCAACAGCAGTACTTGAAAAAAAAAAAAGACACCAATTAGTACCCCCACCAAATAAAAGCTGGAAAAAAGGTGTTACCAATTTTCTACGTTTAGCATATACCCAGGGCTAAACTGCAGCAGTTTTTCTACCACCTGATGACCCCTCCCCAGCTGAGAAGGGGAGTCAGTGAAAAAAGTGAGAAGCCCCATGGGTTGAAGTAGAAACAGATTGAATGAAATAACAAAGCTAATACAATCACCAACATAAAGTATACAAGGTTATACTCAGCCTGGTCCTTGGGAGCAGCAGCAGGAGACCAAGAGGGAAGAACCCCAGGAAAAAGAACTTTGTCCTCAGTAAACTCCCTTCTTTTATAGTAAGCATGTCAGTGGTATGGGATACACCTGTGAGTCAGCTTGGGGCAGCTGCCTTGATTGGATCTCCCAGCTGACTCTGGACTACTCATGGCCTGCCTGCATGGCTGGGCTGTGGGTTTGTTCCTGGGAAACTAGGACACTGATGCTGTTTGGCATAGTATAGGTCCCCAGTTCATTCTACATATTTCTGGTTGAGACACAGCATGTGCTGTCTCTTGCCAAGCTGAAAGGTTGCAAAAGTGGTGTGAGGGCATATGTGGCCATGGTAGAAGTCACACAGGACAGGAGGAGGGGACTATAAAGATGAAAAGATGACCTAGTTTGGGTGTATAAGGAACACAGAAAAGATCTGAAGGTATAACAGGCTGGAGACTACAGGCTTGGGAAGGATTTGGTGTGCTACAGTGGAAGTGTCATAGGGAGGAAGTTTTGGGATATAAAATGCAAATTTTCAAGGTTTCATTAGTTCTGCATATGGAGCAAACCACATGTGACCGGTGGTTTTAAATGTTAGAGAATTTTTTAAAAGATTTGCTGTTCTGTCTGTAATCTAGTGACTGTTGTTTTATAAAAGTTCTTATGAGGCAGCGAATTGCTCCAGAAAGCTCACAGTAATATTTGTTTATTACCTGCACTATGGGAGTCTGAGCCTTCAATGCAGCAGGCGCCATGCAAATATGCTACTGTTACAGTAAACACAGAAACATTGGTGGAGGAGGAAGGGAGGCAACTTTTTTCCTTGAGTACTTCATAAAACATCATGATTTGGTGGTAAAGCAAACAAATTTAAATGATGCCCACAGGAAAAATCTTGGTTTTGGCCAGGAGAAGCTGGCTTCGGTACCTGCTATGTATAAAAACCAGAGTCAACCAAAACATTCCTCTGAGTTTGCTTCTATCAGCTCCTAAGGTATCCAGAGGAAATTCAATGTGGACTGAAAACCAGGTTACTACAGAGGTTGTTCACTTGCAAGAATAGCCTGAAATTCTGTTCTGAAGCTGAATGCCAAAATGCCTTGGCAATTCAGTCATTGACTGGCATTCCTACTCAGCCAATGTATGTGACTGCTGCTCTGCTGCCTATTTTTAACAGGATGCAACTATTTATCACATTTCTGGCTGAGATTTTTATAGTTGAGGCTCCTGTCATCCATCAGCTCCAGAAGATTTATGTGGAATAAGAGTTTCTCTCAGGATCACTTTGAGCTCTCCAGTCTAACAAACTGGCATATGACTTTGCCATCACATCTGGGGAGAACTCGAATGTTACAGTAGAGTCCAAAGCCTCCATCCGGTCCAGCCATCACTGAGTGTCATGTAGCTCTTCTCTTGCTCCGAACGGCAGCGGCATCTGACAGGCAGCTTGCCATGCTGATGGGAGTGTCTTACCTGCTCTCTCTGCTCAGGCAGCATTACAGTTTCACCAGCATGGAGGGCCAGGAGCAGGCCAAGGTTTCTTTCGTGTCTCCAACTCTTTGATGTTGCATCTATAGCATTTTTATTTTAAATTTTAAAAAGATTTGGGTCAGAGGTGAGAGAAACAGAAACATCCTGGTTGCTGTTTCTAATGTAAGATAATGTCAGGGGACATGGTGAAATCCAGCTTCCTTGTTTCCTGTCCCTCACTGAGAGCTTCCCATTGACTTCAGTGGGGTGAGGGTTTTCATCTCTTCTGCCTTTAAAGCTTTGCTGACATGGATTTAACAAGCTTTGAGATCCACAGGCTGTGCCAGGGATGGGGTATTCTTTTGTCTATTTTGCTTTAATTTCTTTTCAACAGATATAGTATTGCTGCTGTTAGAAATGTAGGGAAGAAGCAAAACCAAATAATTTTGTCTCTGCCATGGCCGACTAAACTAAAGTGTTTACCAAGCATGAACAGTAGAACCTTATCTCTTATGCATTGTAAGGCCAGACTCTGACACCTTTACATCTATTCCTTATTCTGCAAAATAACCTGCCCTGCTCATTGTATACAATATAAAGAACCCATGTGAAAATATGAAAATCTGGTTTGTATTTACCAGCAAGAATCAAAATGCATGTTTATTTTTAGTAATTTTCTGCCCCCCCCCCCCCCCCAAAACCAGCATGATGATGGAAAAGACCATAAATTTCTCATCTGCTTTAAAAAGTCAAGTTTTTTTTTTATTATTTTACTCCATTACACTTGCACTCCAAAATACAACAGAAATCACTGCTGACAAGCCTTCCTTTAGTGTTACATACTATAGAAAACTCATCCCTGCCCCAGTCCTGCTCTCTTCACATAGTTTTCATGTATGGATATTAATTTGTGTGTTCCCTAGAATACAAACGCTCCCCTGTATCTATAAGTTATAGAAGCAATCATCCAGGGAAGTGTCAGAAACTCCTAAAGTCAATTCTGGTGTCATAATTTCATATTCTAACCTGAGATGCCAAATCATGGGCCTTTATAGATGAGAAGCGGGTGTGTAAAAGCACTCCCTTTTCAGAATTGCAGACTTTATTTCTCTATAAAATATATTTATGCTGAGAAATAATAAGTGGCTAACATGGCAGTGCAAAGGGGGGGTCTGTGTCCCTGGGGACAGTTTTGGGAGCCTGCTCAGATTCTGGGGAATGGGAGCACCTGGAGTACTCTTGGGCAGGGGCTGCTCTTTCTTGCTCTGCATCCTGTGCACGTAGCACAGCGAGACTCCCAGGATCAGCCACGGTCTCTGATACAGATGCATTAATAAATAAACAACAGCAACAGCAGTAATAACGTTGAGTAACCTTCTTAGCCTACGCCATAATGTTATGAGCAAGCTCAGGAGGGAGGGTTCATCTGCACCTTTTCAGTCTCATAAATCAGCCAGCCTGGCAGAAGGTTTCTGATGCATGCAAAACCCTCCATCATTAAGTGCTTTGGGTTCCTGATTTTGCAGCAGTTGTCCCTTGGCTAAACTTGACCATTTCTTGGGCCGCTTCATCCTCTCTTCTCAGCTAGTTTTACACCACACACTTTGGCACCTTGACTTATGATACCTTTAAGCATTTTCCTCCCCAAGGTAACACAAAAATCCTCTAGAAAGGAAGTCACAGAGCAGTAAATACTACCTGGGATAACATTTCTGTAAGAAGAGCTCTTTTCTGAGCTTTTTGAGGTGGTGGAGTTGCTCTCTATGTGAGGGAGCAACTAGAATGTATTGAGTTTTCTCCAGGGACTGATGAGGGGCAAGTTGAAAGTCTGTGGGTAAGAATTAAGGGGCAGGCAGGCATGGGTAATACAGTTGTGGGGGTCTATTACAGACCTCCTGATCAGGACGAGGGAGTTGATGAGGCTTTCTATAGGCAGCTGAAAGCAGCCTCACAACTGCAGGCCTTGGTCCTCATGGGGGATTTTAACTACCTCGATATCTGCTGGAAGACTTACACAGCCAGCCATTCACAGTCTAGGAGGTTCCTCCAGTGCATTGATGATAATTACTTAATGCAAATGGTGGATAAGCCGACTAGGAGAGGAGCGCTGCTGGATCTTGTACTCACCAACAAGGAGGGTCTTGTTGAAGCAGTGATGGTCGATGGCAGCCTTGGCTGCAGTGATCATGAGATGGTGGAGTTTAGGATCCTGTGTGGGAGGAATAGAGTACCAAGCAAGACCAGAACCCTGGACTTCCGCAGGGCCAACTTTAGCCTCCTCAATCAATTGTTAAGGGAAGTCCCATGGGACAGGGTGCTAGATGGTAAAGGGGCTCAAGGTAGTTGGTTAACATTCAAGGACCACTTCTTGCAAGCTCGGGATCAGAGCGTCCCAATGGGTATGAAATCAAGTAAGGGAGCTAGGAGACCAGCATGGTTAAACAAGGAACTGCTGGGCAAACTCAGGTGGAAAAAAAGAATTTATGGATCATGGAAAGAGGGGCTGGTCACTTGGGAGGAATATAGGACAGTTGTCAGAGGATGTAGAGAGGCAATTAGGAAAGCTAAGGCCTCCTTGGAACTTAACCTTGCAAGTCAGGTCAAGGATAATAGAAAGGGCTTTTTCAAATACATAGCTAATAAAACTAACACTAGAGGCAATATAGGCCCACTGATGAATGAGGTGGGTGCCCTAGAGACAGAGGATATAAAGAAGGCAGAGGTGCTGAATGCCTTCTTTGCCTCTGTCTTTACTCCTGCAGGCTTTCCCCAGGAGCCCCTGATCCCTGTAGCCCCAGAAGAAGTCAGGATAAAGGAGGAGTTTGCCTTGGTAGATGAGGATTGGGTTAGGGATCAGTTGAGCAATCTGGATATCCATAAATCGATGGGACCAGATTGAATGCACCCAAGGGTGCTGAGGGAGCTGGCAGAGGTCATTGCTAGGCCACTCTCCATCATCTTCGGTAAGTCATGGACAACAGGAGAGGTGCCTGAGGACTGGAGGATAGCAAATGTCACTCCAATCTATAAGAAGGGCAAGAAGGAGGACCCGGGTAACTATAGACCGGTCAGCCTCACCTCCATCCCTGGAAAGGTGATGGAACAGCTTGTTCTTGGCACGATCTCGAGGCATATCAAGGTCATTAAGAGCAGTCAACATGGTTTTACCAAGGGTAAGTCATGTTTGACCAACCTTATTGCCTTCTATGAGGAAATAACTAGGTGGATAGATGATGGTAGAGCGGTAGATGTGGTTTATCTTGACACCAAACTAGGAGGAGTGGCTGACACACCAGAGGGTTGTGCTGCCATTCAACGAGACCTTGATAGGCTGGAGAGTTGGGCGGGGAGAAACTTAATGAAATTCAACAAGGGCAAGTGTAGAGTTTTGCATCTGGGGAAGAACAACCCCATGTACCAGTACAGGTTGGGGGCTGAGCTGCTGGAGAGCAGTGTAAGGGAAAGGGACCTGGGGGTCCTGGTGGACAGCAGGATGACCATGAGCCAGCAATGTGCCCTTGTGGCCAAGAAGGCCAATGGCATCCTGGGGTGTATTAGAAAGGGGGTGGTTAGTAGGTCAAGAGAGATTCTCCTTCCCCTCTACTCTGCCCTGGTGAGGCCACATCTGGAGTATTGTGTCCAGTTCTGGTCCCCCCAGTTCAAGAAGGACAGGGAACTACTTGAGAGAGTCCAGTGCAGAGCTACAAAGATGATTAAGGGAGTGGAACATCTCCCTTCTGAGGAAAGGCTGAGGGAGCTGGGTCTCTTTAGCTTGGAGAAGAGGAGACTGAGGGGTGACCTCATTAATGTTTATAAATATGTCAAGGGTGAGTGTCATGAGGATGGAGCCGGGCTCTTCTCAGTGACATCCAATGATAGGACAAGAGGCAGTGGGTGCAAGCTGGAACTTAGGAGGTTCCACATAAATGTGAGGAAGAACTTCTTCACAGTGAGGGTGACAGAGCACTGGAACAGGCTGCCCAGAGAGGTTGTAGAGTCTCCTTCTCTGGAGACATTCAAAACCCGCCTGGACATGTTCCTGTGTGACCTGTCCTAGGTGCTCCTGCTCTGGCAGGGGGATTGGACTAGATGATCTTTTGAGGTCCCTTCCAATCCCTAACATTCTGTGATTCTGTGATTCTGTGATTCTGGACTACCTAAAACTATGTCTAATGCAACCATGGGCAACTCTTTCCCGTATTTGATTTGTGCAGCTGGGAATGCAATTTTTTTTTGTGGTGGAGAAAATGAAATGTCTTCTAGGATTTTTTGTGTTTCATCCCTTTCGTTTTCCTTCCACACTGAGCTCCCGAAGATGATCAACTCACTGTGCTTTGTCTTCTGGTATTTCTAGAGTCACACCAGCCATTGGCCACAACTTGTGTCTCCTGAGAGTTGCCAGTGTCTCATCTTGCTCCTGGTGTAGATTACACCTTACCTCAAGGCACAACTGAATTCTACCAGTCGAGGGTGTTTATGACAGACTTGGATTCCCAAACTTAGACTATGATCCTTTTAAAACTATGTCCTGGCTGGAAACTAAGCAGCACCTTTAGTCCCAATCCACAGCATTTGCTATTACAGGACTCACTACAATGCTCATGAGAACCAGATCATTTTGGATGATAAAATATTACCCCACTTGCAGAACCTGATTTAATTACACAGCGCATGTGTGCTGCAAGCAGGGGATGGAACGCAAAAGCAGAATCCTTCGTGTAAGGCAAATTTCCAAGCAACAAGCTAATAGGAGAACATCGAGGATGTTAAGTAGATTAGACACATCAATAGAATCTACATAAGTGATGCCAAATTTAGTAACAGCAAAGGGGAAAACAGTTTTATTTTAAGTCAGACTCTGCTAAGCAGTGATACCAGGTCTATTCAGGGTTATGTACTGTGTTTCTCTGTAGCACACACAATATAAGTGCAGAGAAAGAGTTAACTAAAGTAAATGGGGTTGAAATTTCTGCAAAAAGAATGATGTACTGTACCTATGCATTTTATAGCACTAGGTAAGTAGTTTAATGTCTCAGCCAATATCAAACACTTCATTTGCAAATCTTAGTGTGTTGGGCTCCCTAGTGGTTTGTGTAATAAAATGGGACGGTTAAAGGGCATGTCCTTGCATTAACTATTCCTTCTAAATTTGAAGGGCCCAGCCATTATGTAAATATTTACTATAATTAACTGCTGGAGTTCACTTGTTGTCCCGGTTTGTAGTTGTCTGAAGTTGCTCTTATCCATAGACAAGGAGATGCTATCTTTAAACAGTCACTTTTACCATGACCAAGTGTGGTGGAAGGGAAGGTTTGCCTTGTCCTGCTCATCACATCTGACCACTACAGTCATCATCACCCTGTTATAGTATCTGCTTGCAGTCAGTTCCTCACTGTCCATAGACAGTTTGATTAATTGGGTTGTGGATTATCTGTAACAAGGGTACAAAGTTGAAACTGCCCTTGTGTGTAACAGCCTGAGCTGCACTCCAGCACAGCGCTGTGAGGACCCAGCTGTCTGCTTCCAGACCAAAACTGTCCCGGACCCTGAGTGTTCCCAGAGTGCTGACACTACACTACTAATCTCTGCAAACCTGAGGTGTCTTTGTAGGCAGGGCCATTGGGGTGTCTCTGCACTGTGTTCCCAAAACCACAAGTTGGGCCTGGAGGATAGAGGCATGTGAGGATACTGCAGAGTCAGCTCAAGCCTGGCTAGGTTTAATAGCTTCGTTTCAGTATGGGCACTGCTGCATCCAAGTTGTTTCTTGAAGAGCCACACGGATATCTCTGCATAGCGCTCTGCAGTGCTCTGCAGCACTTCACCTAGCTGAGGGGCTGTGCGATATACAGCCATGGTGTCAGCAAAGGCAGGCGCTGGGCCGGTGGGTTGGCCTGGAGCCCACAGCGCAGCACACAGACACCTGGGACCTTGTGCTACCCCAGATCTGGCAGAAGTAGCCCCAAGCCAGAGCTAATGAGCTCTGCTGGATCTGACCAATTCTTTGTGGACTGTCTCAGCTGTCTTCATGTCATGCTGACTAACATACTTGGAGGATTCTCATTACTTACGTTTCTTCATTGTCTGGGGTGTTCCAGCCCCTCTGACTACAGCACTCTGTTAAAAAAAAAAAGAAATCAAGCTTGAGCTTACAGGTGGAAACAGGCAAGGCAGGGAAGGCCAAAGAGTAGCAGATATAGCACGGGGTACCATGCTTGTCTTTGTGCTGCTTGCCAAAACATTCTGACTGTGCTTGTTATTTCCCCGTTCTTCCTTAAAATCTTGTTTGACGTGTTTGGCTGCTATGCTGCGCTGGTATGTATGTGTGGGCTTCTGGAGCTGTCTCTGAATCTATACCCGGGAGGAGGAATGAGTCTTTAAAAATTAATACTGCAAGGCAGCTTTAGTGGCAACGTAGGCAGAGCAAACGGAACCGCTAGCAGGGAGAGCCCAGGATCTGCGGGGAGGAACAGCACCTGTGGCTCCATGCCAGCAGAGGTGATGCACTCCCGCTCCCGCCAAGAGGAAAACTGCCTGCTAGCAACATTTGTGTTTGACCCTTCTGTGAAGATGTAAGGATGAGGGCTCTGAAAATAATCACTAAAATGTCCCTTGCCTGCCCCTTGTGATAGAGGCCCCCTCTCTCTCCCTTCATCTGCTAAAAGAAGAGATCAGACATTCAATGGCATTTCCTAGTGTGCTTTCTCTTGCACCCCTGAGTGTGTGTTACGGTGCCCAGGAACACAGGCTGGGGTGGACTAGATTTTTTTTTTCCCTAACGTGGCATCATCTGGCTTTAGTAGTCTAAAGGATTTAAGACTTGTCCCTCCCTTCATCAGGTATTCAAACCTTTCCTCTGTGCCAGGGTACCAAGCCCAGGACAGCGGTTTGGCCCTGTGGACTCAGCTGCAGCTGTGGGTGACGTCTGTGCTATGCTAACACTCACTCTTGCTTTGGCCAGCGCTGTTTATTTTTTGCCAGCTGCAGGTGCCCTTTGGCTTAGTGGATGGGGTCAGCCCTGAAGAGCAGAGCTGACTGGGAAGGCAGGAATATAACCACTTTTTTTTACCTTTTCCTTTTTTTTTTTTTTTTTAATATCAGGCTTTATTAAAGCTTCTAGCATTTCATCTCAAATACATCTGGAACACCTTTAGCAGTCCTGGCATGAAGCTAAAGCACAGGGACATTGAATTGTCTGTCTAAAGGATTCTGGCTGGTGTGACCCCTGCATGTCTGATGACTAGGCTACGGAGGGAGCCGCGGTTTTATGACATTAAATATTAACAGCTGGATATTAATAATGAAGGCTGACAGCTCCTTTCCCAGTTCCTGAGGTTGTTTCTCCCCCAGCTGCAAGTCCAGCAGGATTTGTGTTTTTTCGCTGCCTGAGCATTATGGTCAGGGCCCCCTGATCTCAAAGGGTCAGCAAAGGTAAGAAAAATAACATGGAGGTGTCACTGCTGTGAATAGGAGTCGTCACTGCCTGCCTGGGCCCTGCACTGCGCGAGCTCTGGCTGCCTCTGGTTAGCCTTGTCACATCACGCTGATTGGAAAGCAATTTACCGTTAAAGGCAGAGAAAATGTAGGAGACTAATAATAAAATGGGGGAAAAAAAGCGGCATTGGGAGACCTAACAGTAGATCTTCCTGCATTGCTTGAAGCCGGAGGACAATAAACTATTCCAACATGCTTGTGTTTTATTGCTGTTTGGCCTGTGCGAATAATGCAGTTGAAATTTTCATACTGCACCCTCCAAAATTACATTTTTCTCTCTTCCTTGCTTCTTTCACTTTCTTGTCATCAGCTGTAGCTTCCCTCCAGCTGAGGACAGCTGAAATGCTGCTTCAGTCTGTAGCTATATCAGTCGTGTTCCTAAGATAATTTACAGGAGATGCTAATGCACAAGGCAGGCTATTCGCTCCTACCAGCAGCATCACTACAGCTGAATAAGTCACGTCTATGGCTCCGATCAGGTGGCCGGAGGACAGAGGAACGCAAGTCCTTTCTCGAACTCTTGACCCTCAAGCCCTGCCTTGCAATGTGCTAAATGTTGCTGAAAAGTCATCTCAGGGGAATTTGAACAAGGCTTTATTTGAATAAAGAAATATATTACAGAGCACACAATAGTCACTAATAAATCACACATTGGTTTTATTTTGCTAGTGCAACTCTGCCTTATTTTTTTCCATATTGGACTGCTCTCCAAATTACATTTTCCCAGTTGTGCACTTTTGTTCTTTTTTACTATGTGACAAATGGAGGTGCTGTTTATTATTTATTCTTTGGCTTTAATGTTGTGCAAGCTAGATCAATTCAGTTTTTGATAAATAACTCTGCTTTTTGCAGAAATTACCTAGTTGGATCAGTACTCTTTTCTTCTTTCTCTGCAAAGTCTGACCTCTAACCCTGTCTACTCTACAGTGAAACTCCATTTATCCAGACCACTTTTAAACTCTGTCTTGGTCAAATCTAGACCACGTCCTCTACTCTGACCCCTGTATCAAGTAACAGCCTCGTACCCTTTTATGGAAATAGTTTCTAATGTTCCCCATGCCCATAGTTAAACAGAGTGAGCTGATGCTTTGGATTGACAGCACATATCTTGGAGTAAAACTTGGTTTTATTCTGAGTAAAAGTAACTTACAGCAGATGGCTAAAAAGACTTGCAGGGAGCACAGGACAGAAGGTTTGAGCTGCATGAGGTAGATCGGGACCCTGACGTGAGATGTTGGGCATGAAAAAAGACCTTACAAAAAGGTAAGAATGCTTTCAGCTTCTTAACTCTTCTTTTTAACCCTCTTCTATGTGCTAAGGTGTGCCTTCAGTCCAACATTTTCTCACACCTGATCACAATTGTATTTGCTGTGTTATTTGACACAACATTAGATGTGGCTTTTGGGTCAGAGTCAGTGAGGAAAAGACATTTTGGAAGTTTACCTATTGTCTGTATTTGAGTTGCTGTGCTTATAGTACTGCTGAGTCCAACTAGTGTAAAATCAGAATTCCAGCTGTTCCCATGGTCATGAGATAAAAAAATTCAAGTGAGGAAGAGGGTGTCTGTCTATGTTTTGAAACTTTGAGGTTCACAAAGTCAGGAAGCTATATGAGAGAGACAAAAAGAAGACACAAAGAAGTATATGGGGAAAAGAGACCGAGGTGAGATTCTCATGTAGCCCAAATCTTGGAACACAGGCTTTAAAGAGTATTGGGTATCACAAGGTCTTTGGTAAAATGATGAGACTTGACAACATAAGAGTTAAAATTGATCACGATTTGCTCTTGTCTGCACTTAAAGTTAAGATGTGTTCAGTTGTAGTGATTTTTTGGTGGTGACCATGTTCAAACACAGTTACATGCTGTAGTAAGACTAATCCTATGGACTTTTTTCTTCTGCCTTTTTCATCCGTGTACCTCTACTCTGTTCAGAAGAGGTACAGGCTGTAACGAAATAAGCAGTGGCCTCACCAGCTCTCACTACAGCTTCAGCAAGAGCAGGAACAGAGGTGGCTAGAAGGAGAAAAAGATCATCTGTGGTATATGGGATTGTCTGTCAGACTGGGGAGGGCTCCTGATGCAAAAAGTAGCCCAAGGAGTGGCAGGGGGGGGCTGATCTGAGACCCTCTTCTGCAGATCTGTTGGGGTGTGAAAGCATGCCCAGATGCTCAATGGACAGAGCAGGTGGTGGGTAATGCCAGTGAAGTCCTGGACACCTTTTCTTTTCTTCTGTCAGTGTTAAAGGACCAGGTGGTCTGGGAGTCTCAAGGGGGGAAGGGTCTAACACAGCAGGGTCAAACATATTCTGGGGAGAAGGCCAAGACTGTGGCCTGGAAGGGGCAGGTACACTGGGGAAGAACAGTTTTTGCAGTTCTGACTGCAGATTTTGCCTCTCTGCTTAGCTTGAAGGACTCTCTCCTCACCCACCTCTTTCCTTAAACAGCAAGAGGCTGCGTTCCTCACTGGCAGGAGCAGTCTAGAGCCTGTTCCTTGGAGGTGGAAGTGGCAGAAGAAGCAGGATGAAGAGTGTGGGTGAGGATGATACCCAGCCCTGGTGAGATTTTTGTCGGAGAGCTTGGCCACAGTACTAGAAACTCTGGGAGGGAGGGGACGATATGGTCATGGCTACATGGCAGACCCTGGGGGAGGACAGGAGGAAGAGGACAAGCAACCTGATCCTTCTCAACCCAGGACAGCAGTGAGCTTATGGGAGAACCCCTGAGTCTGTGCTGCTCTTAGTCAAGAAAAGTGTCAGGAGGACAGGTACTGGAGCAAAAGCAGTGTTAAAATTAGGTTGAGACGGAATGTTTCTATAAGGAAAATGCCCTGGGTCAAACCAGTGTGGAGCCAGGGAAGCCTATGGGCCTGCAAACCAGAGGGTGACAGCAGTTTCTTGTAACACTGTGTCTCTGAAAACAGCCTCTGCTCTGGTTCAAGATGAGCAACGGCATCTTGAGGGAGCGAGTTAGAGGGTATTGCCCTATGACTGGAGGCAGGATCAGTTGGCAGGGAAGGGTTGATCTCCTTCCTTACAGTCCTGAGGTGCTTCACTCTCCTGTGAACAGCAGGTATAAATGCCTTGATGCCCAGGGGCTGAAGGAATTCAGGCACCATGTTCTAAAGGTGATGGGATATAGGGTTTGTGCATCTGGAGATGGCTGTGCTGGATTTCTGCTAGGCGAGCTGTTCCACTGGCTGGAGGTTAGGGATGAGAGGCAAGGGGAATCTAGACGTGTTTAATTGCCTGTAACTAATCAGGCATGTACACTCATCCTTCCCTTCCTTGTTCTTCTGAAAAAGTACCCTCTCAGACTCTCTTCTGATTCCTGTGGAGCTAGTGATGAGGCAGCTTATACGGACACGAACACTATGAAGTGCAGAGCATCACCAGCCTCGTGCTCAGTGTCTGCTGTCAGGCTGGACTACTAGGACTGGCAACATCAGGCTGGTCATAATTTCTGTTCTCAGCAAAAGGGGCTATTAAAAAATTAATAGCAGCTGTGACAAACTCCAGGAATTGTTAGAACTTAGATCTATTTGTCATAAAATCATGGAGTACTGCTGGGGCATAGTTCTTTGCTGAGACCCTGAGGTGGGAGAGGGGTGTAGGATGAAGGGATATTTGTAGCAGGAGCTTAAAATGATGTGCAGTGAGTTCCTTCATACTTAATATTGGTTTTGAGCATCTTGGTACCTGGATTTTCAGTGGAAATAATTAGCTATGACAAACTAAGAATTTTAAATCAAGTCGGACAGAAGTAATTTCAGATAAAATGAGAGGTGTTTTTTACAGGGAAAATGTTGAAGGCACAATTCCCAGTCCTTGTAGTGACTGCAAGCTAAAGGTGATTAAGAAAAGTTCTGGGGGAAAGCTCATGGCACCCATTCACATACTTAGTTGCTCCTTTTAAAACATCAGTTTCTCACTAGAAGGGGTGCCTCCTCAGCAGGCAAACCTTCCTCAGGAACCTGCCAGAACTGTGCTGCTTGGGAGCTCACAGTGGGAGAGGGAAATTGCCTGGAATGAAGCAATAGGCTTCTCTAGCCTTTGAGCTGGCTGCTGTTCTGAGTCACTGTGCTGGGGAGGTTGAACCCCTGGGCTTAAAGCAGTGATCATGATCCCTTGGTTTAGGGTGAGACCCTGGCTTAGAGTGAGACACGAAAAGCAAACATACAGCGCTGCCCTAGGGAGTCCGGTTGGTTCGCAGTATTAGCAGTTAGGTGGCTGTATTAGCATTTTAATCAAATAACTAGATATCCTAGAATTATATGTTTGAATCTCTGTAGGCTAAACATAGCTTCAGAGGCAAATAATTTCCATGTAATTTTAGGGTGGAGAATGTCCTTTGGGTAACAGCTGCCTGCTCTGCATGGGCATTAAAAATCCTGTGGCACTTTATTGAAAGCAGAGGTTTGTCTTGGAGGCCTTGCCTAAAACATCCCTCAGTGTGCTGGCTGTCTGCCTGGCTGCAGCCCCAACACCCAGGAGGGCATGTAGTTCAGGGGGACATACTGCAGCTCCTGTTCACTATATTGTTTGTAGTGGGTCATGGGAACCTTGATATAAATGTGGACAGCTTGCCCAGGCCACAGCAACGATGGCCTTGCTGGCATCGGTCTGAGCGTGGTACAGTGGGTGCCCAAGCCCTGGGAAGAGTAAGATATTTGAGGACAGGAAAACAGATTATCCAGTCACAGGGTAGCCCAAATCCTGCCTCCTCAGTGGTATCTGATGGCTGGCTGTATTGACCTGGGGCAGTCCACTGGTTCCTGCGATGGACATGCATCTACAGGCTCAGGTTCAGTATGAAAAGTTCTCAGGAGGGCATCCAGGCTGTGCTAAACCTAACCTTACATATTTCTTTTCCCCATTTTTCATAAGGTCAGAGATTTGAAAAGTTCCAATGATAAACCATCTGGAATAGGTTTCTTTTCAAAAGAAAAGAATGAAATAGATGTGAGTTGTCAGGAGCTTTCAGAGAGATTTCCTCCACCCCGCCTCTGTTTATATATTATGCAGAGAACTCTACAGGAAAATGGGATACATGAAGTTGAGCATTTCATGACAAGTTGTCAGATTCTGTGCATAAATTTCTGTAAACTGTTAGGCACCAGTGGTGGAAGGAGATATTAGGTCACTCATTGCTAATCCTGCAAAGTTTGGGGGATTATGCATGTCCTTTGAGAGTGTCCCTTTGATGGAACAAACATCACCTGTTCAGAATTATTCCTTCATGGTGCATATAATCCATCCATTTATTTGATAAAGGTACCTATAAAAAACCAGAAATGACCCAACAACACTCCCAGTTCTAATATCAGTCCTATCCTGCAGTTCATCTTCATGTCTTTCAGCTTTCTGCTACATGAAGTAATGAAGCACTAAAAGTAAGACTCAGTCCTTTTTCTTCTCAAAAGCACATTACAAATGCTAACCTTAATTCCTCTTCTGCCTGTTTCAGAGGGTTAAATATCAGTTTTTAGGAGTATTTAAGTACCCACGGTGCATTTGAAGGTCTTTGAGTGACAGATGTTAAGAACCTCTGAACACCTGAGCCCTATTAAACACTCCCCAGGTGCATGTGAGGCATGTATCAGAACCAATATCAGAATCCAGATGGTCCCAGCTCCAAACCATGGTCCAATCACATCTCTTTCAGATACTGTTTGCAGATGATGGCAGAAGGGCATAGCATTTCTGATGACTCAGCATTTGCAGGGAGGCTTGCTTTAGGACATAGCCCTCCTGCAATTATGAGCTCCTGTATTACTTCAGCATTACTCCTGAATGGTACATGGCATCATTGTCTTTGCTTCCTAGGAGGAGGGTAATACTGGATCAAGCACTGCTGCAGGGGGTTAGTGGGAAAAAATGGATTTTTTTCCTCTTAGAAATGTTAGGACACAATTTCAGGCTCTTATTTCTTGCACCCCCTTTCCTCCCCCCACTATTTCATGTAAACTTCTCATGAAAGCAATATTCTTTCTGAAGGTGTGTTTGGAATGTTATTGCTTAAGCCCACAGGGAGAGCACATCCCTCACATAAATCGTGGTTGATGGTGAATTTGGATAGTACTGGTATCATTTGCACAGACACTGGCTACATGCAGGTGCGAATTGCTGAGGTCCTCAAACTTGCAGTTTGCCCGGACATTTTCAGTGGTATCCTCAGAAGGCAGTAAGTACTGATAAATCTTGGAGCAGTGCTATGTAGAGCCCAGGATATATTTCCCTTTGACTCTATAAAACCACTGTCATGTGGTTTTATACCGTCATGTGCTCAGAACCCATCTGAGCAAACTTCACTGTTTCAAGTGCCCTCTCCACAGCCTGCTCAGCCCATGGAAAAGTCCCTGGAGTAGAGGACTTCCAGGAACACGTACAACATCGTGCATCCAGGTTCTTCATAGACAGCGCGAACAAGGCAGTTCTGCTCTAATCTTTTCAGAACTGAAGCCAGATCCCTTTGGTCAGCTAGTTTGTCCCACTGCACAGAACAAACTACAAGTCTCAATCATAATACTAAATCTACTCCCCCTTCATTTGTCTGTATTGTCTAGGTGAGGAGGAAGGGGGAAACTTTGTTTTCATTGCCTTCAAATTAATTAGAAATTGATGTGGGGGGAGGACTCATCCAAACAATATCAGGGGTTATTATGTTTCATAGCTGCATCTAACCAAGGATGAACTGCACAGAATTCAGAGTCAACAAGAGTCTCTGGTATGAGAGTCAAGTCAGTGCATCCTCTGTAACCAAAGTAATCCAGGTCAGCGTGCTACTTGTGTAGGAGAGAGGCCTGGGTGGCCCTTCAGGCTTCAGCTCTCTGAGAAGGCTGGTCAGGTATTGCTTACCAGAGTATACAGCAGTCCATTCCAGATGTGAATTCTCAGTGCTACATTATCTCTTTGCATATGCCTTATCATGAATGCAAGTGGTTAACCTTTCACCATCCTTTTTAAAGATCATGTTTAATTTTTCTTTTTTACTTTAATGATTTAGATGAAATATTTAAGCTCACTGCTGTAAATCCCCTTCGGGCACCTGCCAGAAGGTTGTGAAACCTGGGTGAGGGATGGTGGAGGGGCATACACTGTTAATTAGTGGAGGCTGGCAGTCCCCTAACACTTCGGTTCATGCTCTTGTTGACGGCTCCGAGGTCTGGCTTTGCGGGAGTCAATTCTTGCAGGCGTTTGGAAATAACCCGACTCTGGCAGCAACTCCCACTCGGACAGAAGAGAGCCAGCAACCAGCTTAATGTGCTGCTTCAGCCAGCGAAGTCCTCCGGTGAGGAGCAGTGAAGTGAAGAAAAACAAAGCCCATTCCAACCGCTGCCACAGCACACAACAATTGAGAGCAAAGAATCATTTTATTGCAAATGGAGGGGGGGAATGAGGGAAAGAAAAGAGAACGAGATGGCATTTTTTACAGCTCAGGGTTTAATGGTTTCTTTTCTTTCTCCCCTTCCCATTAAACGGCACAAAAATACACAGAAAGAGAATTCTACAGATTTTCATTCTTCTTGTAAGAAAAGACAGTGTAGCTAAAGCTTCTTCCTTGCAGTAAGTTTTACAGAAGGAAAGTCGGTTCCCCTTTCTCTGGCTCCTCATAGCGGCATTTTTCTGGCTCCAGCAACCTAATAGGTTGATTGCTAAGCCTCTTCTGTTTCAATTACTTTTGATTGATTCTCAGGTCTGTGTCAGCCACTCGGTGCAGCCACCATCCCAGCAGCAAATCTGCAGCAGCTGAAGATGAAAATAGCTTCCATGACCACTTACGAGGAGAGTTCAAGCATCTTTTCTAAACATGAGGTTGCTGTAGCCTTCTCTCAAAATTGTCTCTCTGGCCAGGGCGGCTCGTGAGGAGGTTCCTGTTCCTGACAGCTCACTGAGCTCTCTTAGCCTCAGAAGCAGCTGGGAAGGAAGGTGAAAGGAGCTTTGTTAGGCTGCTCAACTTGTGGTTGCTGGAGGGCACTGCTGTTACCCCCCGAGAGAGGGACTGTGACCTGGTAGAAGTCCCTCTAGGTTTAGAGAGTGGAGGAGGACAGGGAGAGGTGGGACACAGAGCCTGTGAGATGAGTCCTGGAGGCTTGCTTTCTTGTCTGGGTTTTTCCTGAAGGAGCAATGGGAGATGAAAGGGAGAGGAGGGGAGCTGGGAAAATGAGTGGAGGTGATGGAGATCAGTTCCTCCCAGAAGCAACCAGCCTCTGCAGATGCTTTGTACACATCTGACTCTTTTTTTAGCAGTAGCAGCCTCAAGCCTTCAGACTGGCAAAGGAGTAGTGAGGACAGATCTGTATTGCTGCCCTGGCTGAGAGCTAGTCTGGCTTCCTGCTTAAGTCAGAGCAGACTGAGAATGAAAGCAGTCTGGAGAATCGAGGCTATTTGTGTCAACAGTAGGATTATATTTCTGTATTTTTAATTTCCTACTGTTGCTGTCCAATTCAACTCAGCATGGGATCACAGCATAATTCAGGCTGGATGGGACCCTGGGAGGCTCAGAGCAGTGTCAGCCCCAGGCCAGACCAGGCTGTTCAGGGCTGTGTCTGGTTGGGGCTTGAAACTTCCCTGGATAGAGTCTGCACAGCCTCCTGGGCTGCTTACTCCACTGCTAGACTGTCCTCGTGGGGAATTTTTTCCTTGCATCTAGTCTGAATCGCTCTTGTTTCAATTTATGCTTGTTGTCTTTCGTTTTCCTGCCACACACACTGGTGAAGTTTCTAGTTCCCTTTTCTTCATAGGTTTGGGCAGGCCTCACATTTGCCTTTCTTAATTGTCAGGGAAATCCCTGGACCTC
Source organism: Podargus strigoides (assembly GCA_028020825.1). Classification (NCBI taxonomy): domain Eukaryota; kingdom Metazoa; phylum Chordata; class Aves; order Caprimulgiformes; family Podargidae; genus Podargus; species Podargus strigoides. The sequence goes on along the minus strand of CM051641.1, from coordinate 9,746,256 downwards.
CACAGTCTGTTGAAGATGTTAGAGAGTGGCCTTGCAAGGACGTGGGCCAGCTCTTGGCACTCTTGGTTGCAACTGTTGGGTCTCATGGACTTGAAGAGACCAGTATCTCTCAGGCAATCCCTGAGTCAATGCCTATCCACTTGCTGTTGGTTCTCCTCTGAGCCCAGAGGCCTGATGGACCTTGCTGATGAAGACTGAAATAAAGAAGGCATTGAGTACCATAGCCTTATACATGCCTTGTGTCACTAAATCACTTTCCCTATTCAGGAATGGGCCTACATTTTACCTATTTAGCCTTTATTGCTAATGTAGTGGCAGAAGCTCTTCTTGTCATCCTTGACGTTCCCTCTAAATGACAATGCTAGGTGAGCTTTGGATCAAAGGTAGCTATAGGGAACGTCCAAAAGGCCACCAACTCATCACATTCAGAGAGCTGGGCTTCCAGTCCTGGCCTGAGGTGGGTGGATGCAATAGGGTGCTGCTTCAAATGTCCCCTGGGGAGAACTTGTACTGTTGTCTAAAGCAGCAGGTGTGCAGCAGTGAAAGCTTTCATGCAGGGGAAACCTGACTGGTGGGGCGGATGGCTTTGTCTGGGAGGCACGGGTTCTCTTACAGATTAATCTGTATTCTAGAAATACCACCTCGTGTCTGCTGGGAGGAGCTGGTGCAGAGTGGCATTTGTGGGGTGAGTTGACAGATCTCATCTGGACCTCCTTCCCCCCACCCTGAAAAAGGGAGCGGTGGCGCCAATAAGGTGATCCAGCCCCACTCTCTTGCCCGTGCCCCGTGAGCATTGTGGTCCCAGGGACCCAGGGGTCCCCCCACAAGCGATCACCTGGAGACAAGGTGCTCCCTCCACTCCTATCCCTCCAGAACCCAGGGGTGGCACGGAGGGAAACTGGCTGCGAGGGCAGGTTAATATAAATGGACATGCTGTGAAAAATGGATACTAAATTATTCCCTGATCCAATAAACCTCTCAACCCACGCACTCAGAAAAGCCTCAGTGAGTAGACAGGCCTCACGAGTTGCTCAGCAGCTCAATAAAATCTGTCTCTGCCCTGTCAGATCAAAAAGGGAAACAAATGGCAGAATTGAGGGCCCTCCCCAGAGGAGGCCTTGCTCCTGCACAAATGGCTCTGCCTGCCACGCCACCTCCCTGCCTGCAGCCTGACGGGACCACACCGCAGGCACATGCCTGCAGTAGCACCCTGAGCTTGTGAAGGTTCTCTGCCTCCCTCTTTGGCTTCCAGGTATTCTCACTGAGAGGGATTTCACCCACATGCACACGATGGCTTTGAGGCAGAGGAGCCATTGGAGTGTTTGCAGTCACCCCCAGCAGAGGGGCTGTGATGGGGTGAGTGGATGGAGGGACAGCACCTTGCACCACACCAGCCCTGCCATGCACCCCAGGTTGCTCAGCTGTCTGGAGGCGGCTGCCTGGGTGGGAGCACCCTTACAGGGCTGCGTTTGCCCTTGCATGCAGGGGGCTACAGTCAATGCCCTGCCCTGCCTGGAGGGACATCTTGATCCCGTTACGCCAGCACCAGTTTCTTCTGCTGCTTCTGATGGGGCTGTTGCACCTCTGCGCATAGGTGTTGGATGATTCATGAGCATGCGTGCGTGTTGTATCTGCACTCAGGTTGTGCTAATCCTGTTTAGTCATTTTTCAGTGGATTTCATTTAGATACAGGGCTGGGGCTCTGCATGCCCTTGACAATACTGAGCAACATCATTGCTCATATTTAAACTCACTGACATAGCTAGTGATGGTGAAATTAAAGAAGACAATGACATAAAGCTCTCACCCAGCAGCAGGTTGCCTCCTGCCAATCACTACTCTCGTATTTTCCCTCCTTTGTCAAAACCCAAGGAAAAGGGGCAGATCCTGTGGTTTACCTGTAAGACCAGCAGGTCTGAGCTCTTCTGGTCTGATCTGCATGCCCAGGCTGCTCCAGCTAAGCCCACAGAGTGGAGGGGAGGATCCGGCACCACCTGCCGTGCAAACCCTCTGCGAAGGCACGGCAAACCCCTCGCAGAATGTAAAGTAGATGATTTGTGCCAGTAAAGACTTTTGGCCTCGCCTCTGCAAGCAGCTTGCTTGTGCTCACCCAGCTAGTAGCAAAGCCAGAAATAACCTGGGCTGCTGGGGTCCAGTACCTGACTCTTGCCTTTGGTACATAGCCACTCTCCAGCTCTGACTGTACACACCAGTTTGCTGTTGTGGCCTCTCTTGCTGGCTTGCGGAAAGAGAGCTCTGCTCCTGAAAATGGCTGAAGACATAAATGTTACACATTTAATTCCATGGCTTTTGATACTAAGCAAGTAAGTCACAACTGGTTTGCCATGTCTTTTTTTTTTTTTTTTTTTTTTTTTTACTATTATCAGAGCTGAAAATATGGCTTTTATTAACACTGCAGCAATGGGAAAAAAAGGCTTGTCCTGCAGTTCTGGTTTAAAAATAAAAATAAAAACAACTATAGAGAAACAGCTTGTGCCCCTTGTGAGCAGATATAGTCTTTAATTTCATCTCAAGTTTCTACCATCATAACACTTGACAGCAAATGCTGCAGTCACACGGACCCAGTTTTAGAAGGGCATTAACAGCATCTAATTTTCATTGGTTTTAGGGAGCAGCAGGTGCCTAAAAACCTTTACTACCTGGTCTGGGGTTTCTGTGACTATACCCTCAGAAACTGCTTCTTTCTATGAGATGTGTAGTTTCCTCTACTGCTTTCAAAGATGACTATAGAAACAGGGCTTTGTTAAGCTTACCAAGTCATAGTAACTGGCCATAACGTATAAGTAATTATTAGCTACTCACAGAATAAATTAAAGATCAAAAGGCAGTAATCTTCTTTCCTCTTTGTTACTCACTACTAATGGCTTCCTAGTCTACATACTAAATGGTTATCAAGGCAATATTCTGTTGCAGAAAATCTGTAGTGCTAAAATGTGAATTTACCGAGAGCAGAGAATAGGTTCACTTGAACGAGGAAGGCAAGATGAGTTCTAGTTTACAAGGACTTTGTCCCAGTCTAAATCCAAACAATGCTTTTCACGTATTAGTGGCACTTGAACCTGGCAGCAAACGAAAGCCTTTGTAGGAGCCAGGGGCAGTGCTCTGCAGTCTGCTCTTAATGGACCTGTAAGGGTCTGTGGAAAGCAACAAGGAAAGCTAGTTTCATCATTGTCATAAATTCTGTACTGTGTGGACAGCCCCATGACTACTGACTTTCTAAAAGGAGGGCACTTCTACCTTAGAAAACGTGCAAAATCTGCAAATTAAAAAAGGTTAAAACCCAGGGCACTAGAAACAGAATAAAGTACTTGGCATCCAGTAGTCATGGGAAATACTAAATGTGGGATGAGGAGCCATGGCTAGGCTAGTCATTGCCGTGTAATGAGAAGGGAAAAATCAGTCTTTCCAGCTCCATGAGTCATAAAATCCAACTGAAACCAATCCAGGATTTTGCCAGTCATGATTTATTCAGCAATCCCAAGGTCAGGCCAATGGAGTCTTCATCTCACATCATCATCTGTTCTCTTTATCCCTGTACTGCAGACAGGAAATCAAGAGACAGAGTTGATCACTGCAATATAGGCAAACATTTGGGCCCAGACTGCAAAGTAATTAAGTGTGCATTAAGGCCCACTCCTGTTTAGCAAAGCCCTTATGTACATGCTTTAAGTGCCATTGGAGCTAGAGACACACAAAGAAACACTTAAATTCCCTCCTGGATCACTGCTGACTACAGTATAAATATTTAGGAATATATTTAAAGACTCTCTGGGCTGAAAACAGCTCTTACTGCATAGACAGGGGCTGGAAGAACTGGGATCTTGCAAGTTGCCATTGCAAGCTGAGGTACATGGTAGGTGCTGGAGGCAGACAGCCAGCATGGAAAGGCAGCTTTCTGTGGCAGCAGGAGAGCAAAAACGAGTGAAGAGAGGGTAACCAAGGTCTGCAGAATTACAAGTGCAGTTTATGTGCATTTAAAGTTGAATGTTTGTACTGAGATTGTTGCATCTATGTTGAAGGTGATCCTGGGAAACTGAAAAAGCAGAAGCCAAAACAATTCCCTCTTTTCTTCTGTGATGTATTCTTTTCTTCTCTGATACAGCCTCCCAATTTCCATAGAGGGGAAGGACCTGATTCAGGGCTTTGAATTCTTGAGGTGGCAGTACAGTAAGTAAATCAATGGCAGTGTGGTTTCAGGGATATATCACACCTTGTACTTAAAAGCACACATGCACATTCATACAATTAATATTCTTGGTATGAATGGCAGATGACTGCTTGAACTGCTAGGCAAGTAGGAGGGCCAGGTCCCTGCCCTGAAGAGTTTGCAGATGAAATGTGAGGAGAAGGATGGTGCTGCAGGGGCAGAGGGAACACAACATGAGCTGAGGCACAGTTGTTATTCCTGGCACACTCTGAAGCCTCCTTCCCAGTCTGTTGCCTGCCTTTGATGTGGATCATTCCTTCTTTATTGAAAAGCTTTCTTCCCGAGGTGCTCCAGAGCCTTTCGTGCTCTTGGTTTTCATTCTACCTCCCTAGGTGTTCCTGCATTGTCTTCTTTCAGCGTTTTTCTCCTCCTTACTATCAGCCTTACTTAGGACATTGCCTAAGTCCCTCTCCTTACTTCTCATTTTGTCCCTAGGTGTTTTTATCCTGCTGCACACTTCGGTGATCGTTTCTGCGCTGACAACTCACAGATCTTTTTCCTCAGCACTGCTCACTCAGTACATTCTCTGGCAGCTCCTGAAGCACCTTCTCCTTCATGTCCCACCATGACCCCCCTCACTGAGAATTTAACATCTCTTCCCAGGTTGGCCCTCAGTCCTCCTCCTTCTTGCACACCACCATGGGAGCTGCAACAAGCCTCCTACATGTCCTAGAGGCTGACTGACTCACTCTTCTCTTCTCTGTCCCCTTCATCCCACACAGCAACACAGGCAGGCTTAGGAGCAGCAACCATGCTGAAGGTCAGCAGGCTTTGTGCTCCTATGCCACTTGGGGAAATCCATTCCCTTGGAAAGCCTGCCTTTCTTCCTGCCAGTTTGTCCTGGCTAGTTTGTCTGCCCAGCGGAAAGCTCACAAACCCTGCTTTTCAGCTAAATTTCATGCCCTTCTGAAAGGCCTCTATTTAACCATTCCAGCAGTGTCTAAATACCCTAATTCCTTCAATATAGCGACAAACAGTTCTGATTATTTGTAGAAAAGCTTGAAAAGCATTGAGCATATTTTATTACCCATGAAAGGTGCCAGACTGGCAGCCATCGAGATTCGTCCTCTCTTTATCTCTAGAACTGGATGGCACATGCAGTACACATTTCTCCAGAGCGTCTCTCCACTCACGTTTTGAAAGGCACATGGTAGCCTATCACTGTGAGATGATGGTACTTTCTGTTCAACCCACTGAGTATTTGCTCAGTGCCTGGGACACGAGTGAAGTATGTCAGGTTGCTAGTGGGAGCAGCTGGGGAAGTCCAAGTGGGACTCACTACAAAAACAACTGCCCTCCCAGAGGGCTGATGATTCGGTATGTGAAGCTGCATCTGCTTTTGTCTTTTCTGGCAAGCCAGGACTCATCCAAAGTCAGTTACAGTCTGTGGAAGTGCTGCTTAACGGGCTATGAATTGTCATCTGGGGATGTATGGAGGGAGCAGACCCCATGCTTCCTCATTAAAGCAGTAAATGCAGTAGATATCCTGAAAAAAAACCCTGGAGCTCCTCTTTTGCCACCAAGAGAAGAATTAAAAGATAAATTTTGAGCACTCTTCATTGCAAACCTTAGCCATTACCATTGTAAACCCACAGAAAAGCAAGTTCTCACAGATATTATCTGCATGTGAAGCAGCAGAGGCTATGGGTAGCCCCGACCAGCCCCTGGTGGCAGTGCTCTCCCAGGGGCCAAGTTCTGCAACAGGACCTGGAGCCTTCCTCCAGAGGCACCCTCCCGGCCATGCAGGAGTTCAACACTTACCGTTGCTTTGCAGCAAGTGCTAGGGAAATTATTCAGCAGAGAGGTAAACAGCTTGCAGGGTCTCTAGTGCTTTTCTTCACATTCCTCCTCCTCCTGCCCCACTTTGCAGCAACACACACCAAACACAGATGTGCAGTGACATTTTTAAATCATACACTGATTTGTTAGGTTTATGCAAAGAGAAGATTAAGCACTCATTGCTACTGTTCTGTATGGGCCTTGTATTTTCTCTGTGTTCACTCATGTTAAAAATACAAAGAAGCAAAACTTTCAAGCACTGTCAGTTTGGGTAGAGTTGTTTTTTCTTCCTAAAATGAAGTGTAGCCTGGTCGGAGGACTTTCTTCTTTGTCAATAATTAAACAGCTCTGCACTTGAGGCAGCCCTGAATGTAGGTACCAGGATCAGCCAGCCTTGACCACAAGAGACTAAAACTTTCTACCCCATCTAGATTTTTTTTTCCCCAAGAAAAAAAGTCCTTTTAGTATTAACCCTGTCAACTCCAGTGGCAACAGTAGACCTTTACAGCAGATGGGATGTCAAGTTGCCATGTGTATTGAGTTGTTTGAGTTTGGCCTGCCTTGAGCAGAGTTTCATGTGAGGGTGCTTCCTAGAAACAAACTGCGCACAGTTGATTTCTGCTCTGTCTTTTAGCATTGAGATAGAATTCAGCTGCTGCTAGCAATGCTGGGACAGGATTGCAAAACACCTTTAGTGCAAACAAAGGGGAGGGATTTCTGCCAATGGTTCAGATTTATATTTCCCTCAGAGAGCATTTTTGAAGCATAGGAATGAATGATCAAACAGTATTGCACATTTTGGAAGTTCATCATATCCTTGAGGATGTCGCTGTGAACTCCAGTTGAAGATGGGCACGTGAGAGTGTTGGTACAGAAATGAGAGAGTATTTGGCCTCTGGTAAATGCCCTTGTTTTAAAAAAGAAAAAAAGTGAGGTCTTTATCTCTGGTCCAGAGCAGTCAGGGCAGAGTCTCAGGAGAAGGAACCCTCTGCTGTCCTTTGGAAAGGACATGATTGATTTACTTCAGAGAACTGATGGGCTACAAGTCATCACCATGTACTAGGAAGGGGTGAAGCTGGAGGTTCCTGCAGATGTGAGGGGAGAGTCCTGCAGGACTGAGGGGCAGGGGATGGGGGAACTTTCTGCCTCAGTCTTCAGGCAAAGCTTTCCTTCTGCACCACCATTCTTGTTTATCTGTCCTTTTGCAATTAATTGGCAAGGTAAAGCACTCTCATTGTGGAAAGGACTGTGTGCCAGGCAGGAGAAGGAGGGAAGGGAGAAGGAGAGATGACACATGGAGATGCATGCTGTCTCCCTTGCTCATGGGCAGCAAAAGAGGTGGAGGGTTAATGTAGCAGTAGGAAGTTACTATGTATGGGCAGGTCCCTGAAATGCAGCATGTCAGGGCTGTACTGGAGTCACAGTGCTGGAGGGCTGGGATAGGAGGGAGAGCCCTGCTTTGCCCTCAGACACTGAGCCTGTGGCAGATGCCTGCAGTCAGAAGAAAGCTCTGCTGGCCTAGAGGGATGCCTCCCCCAATGTAAATGCTCTGGAAAATGTGGGGACAGAGGGTTTCCTGTGGCTAACTTTTCTGCTTCTCAGGGTCTGTGGGTCTCAAGATGGCCTCAAAAAAACCCCCCAACAACCAACCTCTTCTTCCCCTGCTCCTCAACATGTTATGTCTCTTTATCGTGCTCGTCCCCGGTTGTCTGCCCATGGTCCTATGTGTACTAATCCCTAAGCAAGCCCAGCAGGCCTGAGGAGGCTGATCCCAGCTGATGGGAGCAGACAGGTAAGTTGTAACACCCAAGCACAGCTTCGTGTCCTCCCCAGAATGATGAGGAGTCAGGGTGCTGCTAACGGCGACAGGTGAAAACCAGACCTTTCCCCTCCCTCCTTTCATGCTTTCTATTTCTCCTCTTTATTTATGTTAATGTGTTCTGCATTGGAGCCTTAATTAACTACATATTCATATAGAAAATGTACAAAGCTTCTGCCTGTACTGTGAAGCTCTCTGGAGCTTAACTGCTTGAGTCTTGTCACAGGAAAATATTTCTCGCCATGAAAAGAGGCTTCCTACAGCTGGGCTGTGTTATTACCTTTTAATATTGCTGGCTCTGCCTATCCTGGGAAGGGTTTTCTGACAGACTCCTACTGGAGATACAGCTTTTGCCAGTATAACTGAGACCAGTTTCCTGAAGAAACTGGGGCTTTCATTGCCAGAGGTATCTCACTGGCGGTTGTAATTTGTTCCCACACTCTTTGCTATGCTGGCAAAACTTGAAAGAGCAGTTCACTGTTTTTCTCTTGGTGCCTTTTCTCCTAAGTTAGCTTTTCTATCCCTGCGCTTACCCCAGCTGTTTCCCTGGGCACATCTGATCATTTATTGTCTTCACAATAGCTGTAAGTAATGAGAGGGGTGGGAAGATAATGCTATTTGGAGGGTCTAATCAGATGCTGGTTCCCTGTAACAGAGCTGTATCAAAATCTGGAGCCTGGTTACTCCTTAGAAGGGAATGCAGTGATGGAGGGAGTCCGGACAGCAGAAATGGGGTTTGGGAGTTGATTTCAAGTAGGAAGTTTTATCATTCTGGCGCAGGGGGAGCAGGGGGACAGCCTGGGTGGAGAAAATTTCCAGCAGAAGGCAAAGGCTATGGTTAGTGAAGGCATCTAGCAGAGGCAGAAGCATTGTCAAGACACGACAGACTACACTCACCATCACATTTCAATGCCATTTCCATTTCCAGTATCTCAGCCTGATGTTGGAATTAGTTTTATTCATATCTGGCAAGATGACTGGTGTCATACACAAATTGGCTCTGTCTCAGGATTTCACATCCTTAGACAAACACTGCACATTATGAGCTGGGAAAAGGAGTCCTGGATGTGTCAGTGATATGCCAAAGCCCTAGCCAGTGACACTGCTACAAACCCAGTATCCCAGACCTTTAACTGACTTTAATAAAGTTTTAGCTCTGTTAAATAAAACATCCTGTTCTTCTCTCTCTCTCTCTTTCCCGCCCCCCCCCCGCCCAGTGCTGATGAGATTGAGGAGAAAAGCCTGAAAGTTTGAAGCGAGTTCCTGAAGACTCCTACAGATTAATTGTTTAAAAAACCCTTAATGCAGTGGATATTTCCATTGTACTGCCTGGAGAATGGAAGAGATGCTGGGATTATGGATCAAATGTCTGCTTGGTGTAGGTCTACTGGATATTACATTTCAATCCTTCCTTTCCAGCAACCATCCTACCTGAGAGGGTCAAACCCCTCCTCTTTCACCTGCATATGCCTCTCCTTACTTTCTGTAGTCTGACTCAACCTCAGACAAATGATGCAAGTGTTGGCAGAAGATTCAAATAGTTGTGTGACAAGGTGACATACCAACCCTCCCACCCTGTCAGAAACATGGCAACTGGAAGCCTTGTGTGGGAGGGAAAGGGGCAGTTTCCTCCATCTTGAAGGGAGACTTCCCAAGCTGTGCAGCAGAACAGGCCAGTAGCACCTTCTTGTGACGACTCCCTGCACCACCCATTCCCTGGCCCCTGCAAAACCATGTACTGCTCCTGGATGCTCACACTGCTGGAATGTCCTTGTGGGATGGCAGCTGGCTTGGCACAGCCCTGCCTTCAGGGTCCTGGCTTAGTGATGGAGTGATCAGAAGATGATGCTGGAAGAAGCAGATGGGTTTTGAGGCTTCATGATCTTGTTGATGAGGAGGAAGTGATGTGCTTTTGGGTAACTCTTGGTGTGATGCATTTATTTTCAGAAACTGCACAAAGCCCTGTTCCCTGAGCAAGATAGTGATTGATCAAGCCTGATCTTCACAGTCATTTCAAGCAGGCATATATAGCTACCGCTACTGAAAGCAGTGGTCACGCACATGAAAGATCAACCAGATTGAGTCAGAACAAAGCCAAATGTCCTATTACTCTTTGCTTTGCCAGTCATCAGCAACAGCAGTTGCACACAAAATGTTTCAGTATCTGATGTGCTGCTGTAGGCTGTCCTACAGCATGACTGCAAGAAGTCCAGGCTTGGACTTCAGACAGTGGGATAGGTTATCTTTACACCCAGAAAGTTAGCAAGGCACCAGAGTCCAGAGCATGGAGTGTGTGCCCAGCAAGACTGTGGAGTTTGTACTGTATGCCCTAAAAGTTTAATGGGGTTGCCTGCAACACAGAAGCACGTTAGCAGAGTCTGTGATCTGTCCATGTCTGAGAAAAGTTCACCTGAGTTTTTCTTACTCAGGAGCACAAGATCACTGTGAACGTGTTGGAACCATAAGCAGAGCCAGAGCTTGAATGTTCTGCCCCCTAATTCAGAGTTCCCCTTTGAAAAATCCAAGCAAAACCCAAAAGCCACAGTGGCAATAAGCAGTTGCTGCAGTAAGCAGAAGAAAGATCACCTGCTGGCTGCCTGGTCCTGCTTCACAGCACTCACTCACTTGCTGGATGCAAGAGCATGTGAGGCCACACAGCGACCTGAATGAAGGAATTAGTCTGGGTTAATATTAACCAAGGGAAAAAGTGTGTGTGAGGGATCAATTCTCATGAAGCCAAAGATGAAGATGACTTCAGGGTGAGGTGGCAGGTGGCATGGGATGTTGAGACAGCTTCATCTGTCAGGAGGTGGCTTAGTCTGTGATCACCAAACCGTAGTGTCAGCTGCTGTCCCCTGCCAGGGCCAGGCTGCAAATCTTTCTCTGCCTAGCCTCACACAAGCCTACAGACCAAACTGGCTCCTGCAGCTCAGTGAATACAGAGAAGTGTCTCTGCATTTGTTGCTGGTTGCTTAACACTCAAGAACATGATCAACCTGCCTTCTGGTTCTGCCCCAGCCGTTCGCAGTACCTGTGGTCTGGAAATGGTCCATCTGGGCCATGCCTTTCCCTCTGGGTATCTGCTAGCAATGCAGAACCTATGGTTTCCCCATCTGACTGGAAGAGTGGGTTATGTTTGGCCTTTTTAAGATGTCTCTAAGTGAAGTGGTTGCATCAAGGACCAAAGGGAGTCGTGTGGCAGGTTGAAGTCACCATGGCATTGTCCTCTGAGCTTGTGCTATTGCAAAGCACAGCTCAGTTGGTTGAGAGAATCTGCCCCAAATTCTCAGTGCTGCTGCAGGGAAATAACACAAGACAGGACAAAAATGCTGCCTTGTATTTAGCATTTTTCCACCAGCAGCCCCTCATTTATTAGGCATTTCAGACATGCAGAGGACACAAGCAAGCTAGAGTGTATTGCAATGCGTGCATGGGTACTTTGTAATAAGCATTCACCATCCTGGTGATGCTTCCTCTCCTAATGTGCAGTCCCAGACACAACCTCTTTATCTAGCCTGAGCCTGAAAAGTGAAAGATTTACTGTATTTCATGTGAGATAGTTAAAGATTGGCTTATGAGAACACAAGCAATCAGGATTGTGTGACTCTAGTCTTCTTACTGGCCAGGAGAAGATAATATTTCAAAATTAAAGTGAATCCAGTAAGACACAGAATTTCACTTGTTCCTCCTTTGAACTTCTTAGAGCACTCTGGTCTGAGTCTTTGTCATTTCCTGTGCTGCTCCACTCTGTGCTATCTGCTGGGGTTATGTCTTTGCTAGGTATTACTTGCCATGCAATAGTGCGTGGGGCATCACATAATGATCAGGGTGGTGGTGTTTAGACTCTGGGATTTCTCTCTGGGTTAGGGACTCCCTTTAAAGTCTCTGGAGGTACTCTTGGGAGCCAGAATTTTCCCTAGTTCCAGGTATTTCTAGGGTGAAAGTATTTGTCTTGAGGCCGTGGTTGTCTCCATCTTTGGTCTCTTACCATGCTGAACACGTTGCTGGCTCTTAAATAATACTAAAAATAAGTAATGATTATTATTAATTCCTAGGTTCATTGCTTCCCCGAACAAGGTAGATAACAGTGGCTATTGGTGAGTCTGAAGTCCTGCTGAGAGAATTCAGTATAGAACTAATTTTCTATGCAGGAAAAGAAGGATAATCAATGATGCACATCAATGGCTGGGGATGGGAGGGTCCCAGGTAAAAAATGATCGTGCGCTTCAAGAAGCTTCAAACACTGTTAAAATTAGAGGTGAGGTGGACTGCCCCTTCCCTCTGCCCCTTCTGCTTCAGAGGAGAGTCAGAGGAGGAATCAAACATTTTAGCTCCTGTTGTCAAAATCACCCCTGGAGAAAAAAAACCCTCGAGATGTATGATGGGCTTAAGGACAACCAGGCAAATGCAGAGTGCAGAGGTGGTAAATCTTCAAATAAATAAGTAAATAATCAAGCAGGTAGCCTTGTGAGAATGTCTGCCTGGAACACACACTTAAAGAACTTTCCAAATCCCAGAAAGTCTACTTTTCTCCCACCTCACACGTCTCATTCTGTTCCTCGTTGCTCACAGACAGCAACAGAAACACCGCACTCCCCCCCCCCCCGGCCTTTGATTTACAATTAAATTAAGAATTACTTTGGTAAAAAGTGCTGCTTTTCCCCGCCTGCTTTGTTTTGTGCCTCCGGGCTGTGCAGACCCCTATTGCTTGCTGTGCGAGAGACAGCGTCATACGGCTTGTGAGGAGCTGCAGGAACTGAAACCAGTTCTATGATTTATAGCACTAATAAGGCTCAACTGCCATTTCTTGTGGTTTCCTCCCAAGTTGTCTTTGATAATTTCTACTTGTACTGTGTTTATTGTTGCTGCTGCTAGGGTTCAGTTGGCAGGTAACTGTTGCACTGTTTTGCAGGATCTGCTCTTTTTTTGGCTCTCTTTATCATGTTATTATTATTAATAAACATTTATATTTGGGAGTGTCAAAAGGGGTCAGCTAGGCACTGTCCCCTTGCTTCCCCCTGCTGTGCTTGGTGCTGTCAGAGGGATGAAAGATGCGCCCTGCCACGAGGAGTTTACAATTGCATGGTGACAGCCTCCCTTTCCAGATCACCTTCCTGACAGGAAGGCTGCAGCAGCTCTGCTGGTGGCCATCTCACAACCAGCCAGCCCGTGGTGGGGCTGTTCAGGCTTGCTCCAAGGGCTCTAGCTCTTAAAGCCCTGCCCAGTCACATTGGGATGATTTCTAAGATACATGCCTTGATGGGTTGTTGGAGGGTGTTGCCTCTGCAGGTGAGCAGTCGTGAGGGTGATGTGGCTGGTGCTTCTCTCCAGCACAGATTATCACCTTGGCTGTGAGCTGCTGCAGCAAAGACAAGACACATCCTCCTTTTCTGCCATCTGTGCGACAGAGTCAGTTACGGTCAGGGGAGAGGTCCCATGGACAGTGCGCAGCTGCCTGCTTTAATGTAACCTCTTGAATTGTTCCAGCATGAACTTGCAGGGTTAGCACTTGGATGCCTTACGCTGGCTAGAGCAGGTGTCAGTGGTGGGTCTAGGTTGCAGACTTTTGGTGGCAGGGCACAGCTGGCACCAAGAGACTGCAAAGAAACAGGATCCCACTGCTGTCAGGGAGAAAAAGCAGTGTTGAGTGGACTGGAAGTGGAGACTTCTCGGGGCATGGCAAGAGTGAAGCTGCATCGCCTTCACTGTAGTCTGCTGGTTGCAGCAGAGTTGGGTGAGAGAGAATCCATCTGTACCCTCTGATTTATGTGTTTCTCTTGTGCTCACTTTTGGACTGTTCTCTGCCTGCTTTTGTAAATTTGGCTCTAGGAAAGTCTGTAAAACAACAGGAACATTATCACCCAAGGATACCAGAGAGTCTTTGCTGACACTCACACCTCTGCTTTGATAATTTGCCTGGTAGAACATGCATGGAGGATTATGGGCTACACCACAAAGATGCAGATGAAAAATGGCCATGCCATTTTTCCTCACTCCTGAGCAGTAGCAGCAGTCCGTTGCTGGCTGCAGCTGTACAGATCATGGTACAGCTGGGTCTGGGTTTCCCCTGCTTCATCCCAGGCTGCACATAGCATGAGAGGGCACTGGCAGAGGTGGGACTACAGTAGACCCAACAGGTCACACTGGTTGAAAATTTCAGTGCTGGGGAGGAAATACAGCTGCCTGCTCTGCTCTGGCTGGGTCCATGTGTCTGTGAGAGCTGGGCAAGACAACAGAAGGGTTGAGTGAGGAAGGTGCTGGTCACAGAGATGAGTGCAAAGCTGCCTACTATTTCCCACCTGCTAAGATCTTCAAAGCCAGTGAGGTCACCTTGACAGTTGGCCTGTCATCTGCACAGGGCCACAGAGCTTTTCTTTGTCAGCCTCTCCCATCACACTTCAGTTGCCAACTATGCAGCAGAGGGCTATTACGTGTTTGCCTGAAAGGCAGAGGAGGGCCCTCATCAGGACGATGGTGCTGCCATCAAAGCAAGGCAACCTTAATGGCAGAGCACCTGAGACTTGGCAGTACCTTGCACCCAGGAGAAGATAACACATCAGAGGAAGAAAATTTTAAAGGCATTGTAATGAAGTTTCATTTAGGCATTTACAATGAAGTTGTAAACTGAAGTTTCATAACACAGCTTTCTGTACCTTAGCTAACTGCATATATCTGCTTTCTGGGCCTGGGTTTGAAGGTCTGGTATGAGCCCAGCTTCTTTCTTTTTCTGTGGTCTGATTTCTCGAGACAGTATGTAACTTCTCTTGGCACCTTCCTAGGAAGAGGCACACAGGTCTTGGCCAGTGGCGAGCCCCAGTTCCTCTGCCACAGAGCCCCACCACTTCTCCAGAGCTACACTGAGGGGTAGTTCTGGCTGAGGCCATAGTATCTCATTGAGCCTTGGCTGAAAAGAGAACCGAGTCAAATCAACAACTCTAGGACAGGCACTTCCAATATCAAGGGAGTTTGATCCATCTGCTGCTTTTTGGAAAGTAGTAAATGATTGCTTCTTCCCCTGCTGCATGCATACACACACAAACACCCACAGACTTCACAGTCTGAAGATCTGCTGCCTTTCCTACTAGAAGGGCAATTTCTACTCTCATTTTATATGCTCATTTGTCAGTAAAACCAGCTTTTTTCTCAGATGAGGTTTTGAAATAATCCTTGCAGGCAGCTAAGAGGACTTACAGTTACAGTACTTGACAGGAATCTTCATGATACTGCACTGGAAGTCATCACTCTTTCCCGCTATCCCAGTGAAGATGAAGTGGGGCAACCAAGGCCACTCAGGAGGCCAGCAATGGCATCACCATTTATGGTCCTCTAGTTTGTCTTCCAGACCACGCAAGAGGCGCTAACCTGGGTTGATGTTGTGAGAAGCTTCACTACACTGTTTCCGTCATTTGATTGCTTGTGGCACAACAAGGCTTTTGAATCAACCTGCCAGTTATTTATACTTGGGAAAGA
The DNA here is from genome assembly GCA_028020825.1 of Podargus strigoides. Taxonomy (NCBI): domain Eukaryota; kingdom Metazoa; phylum Chordata; class Aves; order Caprimulgiformes; family Podargidae; genus Podargus; species Podargus strigoides. The sequence continues at coordinate 9,730,960 of CM051641.1, read as the reverse complement.
GCATTCATAGATGAGATGGAGGGTTTTCCAGGCATTAGTAGATAGAGTGTATCAGACAAAACTGCGAGTCACTTTAAACCAAGGAAAATGTTTTGTTGTAAGGAATTTTACAGTTCTGTTTCCTTTTGTTTGGACTTTTAAAAATTAAGAAATGTTCTGGGTTTTTTTTTCTTCATTCCCCCCCCCCCCCCCCCCCCTTTCTTTTCTTCTTTATCTCTCCTTCTGTTAGACTTTTCCCACTTTGTGACTGAGGAAGTAAGAGTAAGATAGGGGAGGAGAAAAAAAGGATCAGAAGACATTAGAAAATTCACATGGCACATGAAAATAAAAAATGGGTGAGATTCAGCTGCCTAACCTTGGGCAATAAGAGATATATGAGATACTCCAGAATTCCCTTCAGCCGTAGCTTTTCAAAGGCATGGTCTCTGTTAGGTCCTCTGTCATGTTTGCAGCTGTGTGCAGTTGTCTTGGATGCTCTAGCACATCTAAAGGGCAACAGTTACCCTGGCTCGAGCAGCAAAATCATCTTGGCTTCTATCTTAGTTGAATAAACCAGAAATTTTCTGACAGATGCATGGAATTTTCAGGATTAAAAAAAACCCCACCTATGTATTTTGAGGGACTGAAAAATAACATTAGCCCTTGTACAAGTTTATTAAAGTCTCCTTAGAATCAGTGTCAAGGCAAGAACATATGGCCTATCAGTCCAGCTGTGTTTGCTGCCATCTTCTATAGACGTGCCATTTGCTGTCAGGCGTACACAGGACAGAGGTTTCCATAAGCTGTTCTTTTTAATACAAAGTTACTTCTTAGTGTGTTGAACTCATTTGTAACACCTTTAGCTTGTAAGGTGTTAAATACAGGAATCTGACTTTTCTCTGGTGTGGTCAGTCTCTTGCATATGTACATGCCTCAAGGTATTGCATATATGATGATTATAACTATCATTTTAAAGTGTTTTTGTGATAAAAATGTGCTTAGTGGTGCTCATGACGGGATATTTACTATTTGCCTGAAAATCTCATAATTTAAATAAGCATTTACCATCAACCTAATCTAATCTAATCATAATCAATACTGATACTGTGGGATCTTGTAAAACATGACCCACATGGCAAGTTCTGCCACTTGTTAATTACACCCTTGGGGGCAGCAGTCAATAACTCCCAAGGGTTAGATGGTTCCTACTTAGTCAGGTGTTTTCACGGAGTACCGCTGACATTCAATAAGGACTTCTGCTACCACAAACAACTTTATACTATGACATACAAATTAAAAGGCTTAGGAAAGTCAACAAGAATTTAGAGAATTGTTTACAAAAAAAAAAAAAAAAAGAATCTGCCATACAGCCCTGCTGAGCAGGCCTTCAGGGAACTGACAAGACAATTTTTCTTTTTGGAAAAAACATTTACAGGAGGTTTGTGTCTCATCCCCAACCAGCACAGCATCCTGAACTAGCATGTAAGTAACTGCAAGTACTTCTTTCAAAAAAAAATGTCCAAGCCTTCGGCTTGAGTACTTCAGCGTAGCTCCACAGAAGCTCTTCCAGCATCTGACAGATGAATATCTGCCCAAATTAGTATATCCACTGATATTCAAGGCAGAAAATCTTGTTCTTTTCTCTACAGTTAATATGAAAACATTTGTGGTGAGAGTAATTTATGAAACAGAAAAACTTTGAAGAAGAAAGGACAGAAGCAAATGTAAGCTCACTGCCTTTTCTTCTCCTAGAGAGAAATTTGTTTTTAATTTTGTTTTAAGCTGCTGATTTAAGTGAGTGAGTCTTATGAAAAAAAACATACAGTTGGGGTTTTGTGCCACAGGTTGAACACCTATATTAATTAGTTTAGAAGAGCACAAGGGGTAAGTTGGATGGCTTGCCTATCCTGTATATTCATCCCAAAATTCAGTTATTGATGCTATTGTTCTTTCCTAATTTAACTGATTTATCTGCTTACAGTAACAAATCAAATTATTCATCTATGCAGTATGAGGGAAAGGGCCCTGGAAACAGAGACCAGGACTATTTTACTGGTGAGAAAGCAATGGAGGATGCACAGAAGAGGCAAAGATAGGGGGAGCATTGATACCTTGGGCTATGATCCATAAATACCTGCTCCAAGGCAGGAGGGAATTCCTGGGGCGCCCGAGCAGGGGCCACCCACCCACATCCTGCTAGAGAGGCAGGTCCTGGCTCTGCATTTCACGTGACATAAAATGTAAGCTCACACCAGCCTCTGTCTACAGACAAAACTGATGCAACACATCAGTCATGTGGGTGCTCCTATGCTAATTGCCTTGCTTTCATCTCATTTAAACTCAGCCTACTTTCAGATGATGCTGTGTGTCATGCTACAGTAACATAAGAAATGTGTGCCACGGTGGCAGAGGATGGTTGTCTCACAGGAAAGACCTGAGAACTGTATGGGCATGTACTCCTGGTCTACTGCAAATGCAAAGTGAAATGGGACAGTTTCTTCCATGTCTGAAACTCACCTTACTTTGCAGTACAACAGATTGAGAGCTTGCATACAGCCAGTAACTCTGCCTCAGCTAAAAGATATTTCTCTTCTAGGTGTGGTAGCATTTTTAGCCACTCTAATGTGGTTATAAGGATAAGTCTGGTCATGCCCTCATATGTCTTTCTTTGCCTTATCTGGTTAGACAGTGCCCCTTTCAGAACAGAGACAAGCAATGTGACATTTCAGGTACTACTGCAATCTTAATTGCAAGTCATTCTAGTAGCTGAGGTGACTAATGTAATAAATACACACACGTGCATTGATACAGACAGCATGCATTGCAAAAATGACTTTGCCAGTCATTTTGCTTAACTAACTAGAAAATACTGTGACGGGTATTCTGCTGCTGAAGTCCCAGTGGTGCCACAGAAAAGCATACAGCTGGGCCCCTCTCTTAAAAATAGCAGCAAGGTATGAATAAGTGCAGTTTCATTCAGCAGGAAAGAGGAAAATATCACCTTAGTAGGAACCAGGGAGTTTGGTTAGGTTTTGTTTCTTTTGCTAATAAACTGTAAAGAAATTGCTCTGTTTCATAATGAAAATGGCATTTAGTTCAAAATGAAACATTCGAGCACCCAAAGGAGAAGTGAGAGGAAGGGCTTAGATTCAAAGGGGGAGTGTGGAGGTGAGAGAGCTGTCCCTCTCTAGTCCAGTGGCCTGGCCATTAGGGCCCAGCCTTCTTCATTTCAGGGGAAGAAGTCGGCTCAGTGAGTAGAAGATGCTAACATGACCCCGACACTGTGCAACATTTAACACTTAAAAAGGTTTGGGGTTTTGAATTCAGAGACCTCAGCCTACTTGGTTACCATGGCAAACAATCACTGGTAGAAGTCTTTTAACCTTTAATTAAAGATACACAAAAAGGAGGAAAAACAGTTTAAGCCCTTGAAAAATAAAGTATTAAGTAAGACCTTCCTTTTTAAAAGCGTCCATTATGACTCTCCCTTAGCTGTCGATAGTTTTTATAGCAATGCTTCCCTCCCTTTATTTAAGTTCACAGCTGCAGTAGCTGTTCTTGAGGAAAGAGAGACACTCAGTGAGATAGACTGGATCTGTTGTTACTACTCACTTTTGGACTCCGCTCTGCTTACTTGAAGACACACGTATGCTCAACAGGAGAGAAAAGGACAGCCAAGACAAAAAATATGACTTCCTTTTCTGGTGTTGACTATTACTTACAGTCTCATTGCTAGAAAAAGACAAGCAGAAACACATGGCGTTAGCCCCTCTAAGATCTAGGAAATTTGTACCAGTGTCAGCTTCTTTCAGACATTGCTTTTAGGTGTCTGACTGACTGCAGTTCACAGCTGTGTGGCACAACTTGTACCCCTTTTGATTCAAGAGAAGGTGAAGGAGAGAGAACAAGGACAGAAGCATGTGAGAAAACAACAAAGCAGCTAAGAGAAGAGTGACATCAGGACACCAAATCTCATTTTCCAACTGTGTTTCCAGGACTGAGTTTAAGTTGGTGGAGCTAGCAATGACATTGGTGTGTCTCCTGGCCAGAAAGCGACCAGAAGGTCTGATCAGATCAGGAAACTAAGTGCCAACAGTGTCACAGCAGTAACGTAGCTCTCAAAGTTGGCAATGATAACTGTCAGGATTTCTGCTTTCTGTCCATCTATCCTACCATCAGTGTCAAAATGGATGTTCCCAGAGGATGATGAACATGCTAGCAACCACCAGTTAGGTTTAGCTCCTAGCACACCAGTTTTGGTCTATTGATTTTGGCATTCATCTTGTATCTTGTACATCAGCCGTGACCTCAGCATAGCCTTTGGGTGGTATCAGGAAGACTTTCTGTTTGAACTGATTTGGTCTTCTTATCTTTAACTTGTGCTGACCGTGCAAGTAATTTTCTTTAGCAGACTGAGCTGTATTTTTTTAACCTCGTGAGCTTTAGTATATGGGTTTGCCTGATGTAGCGCCTGGGCAGGATGTGCAATGCCCTCTTCTGCGACTGTGTCTGCCCTTCTGATTTCCTAGGAGAGTGCCACAGCCATGAGAGCAGGCGGATCCTGGTGGAGGCTCTCTGTCAACAGCACTTTCCTGTTCCTTAATAGTCCAATACTCATTAGCACAGATTGGAGAAGCCAGGTGAATGATTTCCATGTGAGGGTCTCAGCTGATGGTTTAGAAAGACCTAATGCAGACCAGGACACATCAATGGCAGGGAGTAAGCGCAACCCACCTTAGTATGCAGCACAGCACAACCTTATGGTATTCTCCTGGGAGATAAGTGATGCTGGTTCAAGTTCCCCCAGGCAGAGGAGGAAATTAAACCCAGGACTCCCACATCCTTTATGAGTGAATAAAAAGTGGCTGTCTTCCTCTCAGCTTTGTGAATATAATCCTGACATTTTTTTCAGGAAAGCAATTTGGTAAGTCCACACTGAATTCGACAATCATTTCAGGACAATGGAAAAAGCATTTTTCAATGAGAAGAATACTGACTAAAAAAAAAATAAATTCCTGAACATAGTGTCAATAAAACAACCAGCCAGATCCCACCTCTCTGCCACTTTATATCCAAAAGCTGTGGGACAGAGAGGCTCTAATGCTTGCAGGCAACAGAGATACTTATCTGGCATTGTAAAATCTTGGTAGGAGAAAAACATTCTGAGGGAGTAATGAAATCCTCTGGGAATGGCAGATGAAATACGAACACTGGTAGGACTGCTTTGAGTCCTCACACAACTGCAGTGGTATACTGGAACACCTGTGAGGAACAGACCTACAGTATTTGCTGAGATGTGACCAATATCCTTGTTATAATTAGGTACTAAAGGCCTGAAAGGGTTCAAACTCCATGTTTGTAAGAGCTTGAAGAGGTAGCTGTGTGAGCTGAGGGCTGAGGAGGATAAACTGGTAACCTCGGCAAGAGGGAAAACTGAGGTTGTGAATGTGTGTTTGTTGTACAGAGGTGGGATGAAGCAGTAGAGATGTTGTCATGGTTTGGAGCTGGGCCGGTGTTTTGCCAATTACTAGGCCTAGCACAAAGGACACAGCCAGCAGCAGAACGAACCAGTAATTAGTTTCTATTGTATACAAAAAGTCAATATATGGGTGATCGCTGGGGGTACAAACAAGTCAAACAGATCACACATAATAGACATCAACGCCAGCGACCCCAGGAATGACACAGCACGACCAATAATAGGTGGAATAAACAAAGAAACAAAGTGTCCCATAGAAGAGATGGGAGACAACCAAGTCAATAGGCTGATCATATAGGATAGAAGTAACCACATATTGTTCCCCCACAAAGTCCACGTTTGCAAATGCCAGACCTGACTGGGGCCCAGTTGCAGGCAGAGTCAGGAGGTCCTTCCCCAACAAGGAAACTCTGCAAAGTGCATCCACCTCAGACAGACACTCCAGCCTTCCTGCAAGTGGTCCCAGCTTTTATGCCCACAGCAGGACACCTGGCACTCATTTACCCAATGCAGGGCACCTGGGGCTTGTTTACCCAAGGGCTTTCCTTACAAGGCCGGCTGCACCCTGGAGGAAAGCCAAAAGGCAAACTCATCCCCTCCTTTTGAAGGACTGTGGGAACCACCCATATGTCAACCTTAATTCAGGGCTTGGGGTTCAGACCCCAGCACTTCAGCCAGCCACTAAACAGATGACAGATGCTCTCTGTTAGCCTCTCTCCCTTCCCAGACATTTAAATCCTGCAGCATCAGGTCATGCAACTGGCCAGTTTTCTGTGTGGTTAAATGGGAATAGAGGAACTACATGTCCACTTCTAAAGGCCTTGGGGTACAGCTAGACCATGAAGCCATCCTCAGCAGAGGTAATGTTTTATTCGCAGTTGCCTTATAGTGATGTGAGTGTGTTTGATTGCCCCCCATCTGGACAGGGCCTGAGTATTCCTTCCAGGCTAACACCACCAAATCAGTCTACGGGATGTCTGGAGATGTACAGAGCTATGGCTGAGTGTTGAATGCACAGCACTGTCACAGAAGAGAAGGGCACAAGTGCCAGCCTGTGGACATGGGACAGCATGGGAGTCCATGGGGGAGAATAAGCATCGATGGTTGTCTGGAAATGGGTTGTCTCAGTAAAAAACGTTTGGTTTTCAAGCAGATGAATTCCATTCTAGCTTCCTGCTAGGTCACCCTGATGCTACCACCAGCATGAAGAAGCAAAGAAAATGTGTGGCTGGAAGCAAGGAGAGGATGGAACAGTTTCTATTGGTCTTAGCCTACAAAACAAGCTCATCTAGTATGGCCGTGCAAACATAAGCTCCTCTGATCCATTACCTAGAGCTTGTTCTAAATTCCACGCTGCTTCATTGGTCCTTTATTTTACAGAAGGGAGGGACTTCACCGGGTGAGATGCAGAGTGAATTAGACTGCAGATGGCCAGGCCAATCTGCAGGAACTCACATCTGCCCGTGGGAAAGCAAGGTGGTCCTTAGCAAAGGGTAATGGATCTAAAGGCTAGCATGGAGGCTGTATGTTTGTTCTGACAGGCACCTTTCTCATCCCACTCCAGCCAACATGAGCTCATATATACACCTGTATGTATATGCACGTTCACGTACAATCAGGTGTAATAATGAGTGACCAGAGGCAGAAAAAAGAGGCTTGTCTGGCCCCAGTGGCCATAAAATAGAATCGCTACCGTCGTGGCCAACACGGGCAGCCACAGTGAGGCTTAATCGTGCCTGCTCTTAGTGCTGTGCACTGAGTGCATTCAACATTCTGGGTAGAGAAGGATCAGAGATTTGCTGAAACCTCCTGCTTGATCAGCCTGGCATAAAATCTGTGCAGGTACAGCAGTAACTATACCTGTTATGCTCAGAGCCCTTTACCTTCTCTGTGGACAGTGCTGTCACTAACTGCTTTTCCCACTGCCAGGCTGGGACATAGGACAGAAAACAAAGACTTCTGTGATCAGACTGTACATCAAAACCTTAAACCCCTTTGAGTCCAAATGAAGGTCAGGAAGGACAGAAAGAGTGCTTGCTGACAGTCTTGAATAGCAAACTACAGCTCTAGGAGAGGCAATACACAGAGATGTGGCGAAGTTTTATAGACTACAAACTCAGCCCTGGAGCCTGCATAATCCCTTCGATCAGCAAGACTGGGGTTACTCTAGGGTCAGGGTTGACATAAAACCAACCAATCAAGCAAGACCACCTACATATTTAAATTATCCTTTTTCTTTGGGGCAATACAATTTTCTTTAAGGATTTTTTTCTTCTCTGCATGGAGCTCTGTGCACCTCTGTTTGCCTCTGCACATCATTGCTGTGATAGATACAGGCATTGTTATTCAGGTACTTAGGCTTGTAATACTGTAGACGAGCAATAAGCAAGGTTGCCAGAGGTTTTGTTTTAAAATAATCTTTTGAACTCAAGGAACTTTCCAATAATCACTATGTACTTTCATTTAAAATAAAATAAAATCAAAGAAACCAACACCCAAATGTCTTTAAATCTTACACATAATTTAAAAAATGCACAAATATTCTTTCATTTCTTTTTTGCAGAGGGGGAACAGAATCAATTTGCCATGGTTATGCCTCCTGCCAATTGTTTAGAATTTCCAGGATTTAATCTTTCATCCATGTGTGTATCCACTATTTACCTTTGAATGAGATAATGCATAATGCATTGGGCTTTATGGAAATGAACCAAGAAAACCTACTTTTTTTGAAAAGGAGAAAGTTGTGCTCTCCCTTTATGTCCTAGAAAAATTAGGCCATTGTTGTTGTTACAACAACGAAGGCACGGGAACATACAGGTTAACTCAGTATGATCTAAGAAGATGTCACACATGAGGGGAAGCACGTACAGTGCAGTGATCCTGAATCCTTCCTCTACTTGAGGCTTAGTTCTGGTGAAGTAGCATCACTGCTGTAACATAAGCAGATGTAGGTTGTTCACCGTCTTCTGCCCCCCAAATGGGACTAGGTCCTTGCTACTGCTTAAGGGAGGTTTAGGAATTGTGCAGTAACATGGTCAAAATGTAGAAGGAAGGCGCGGAAGGCTGTAAATACACCTACTACCAGCAATAGGACAGAGAGCCTTGTGGGTAACGGAAGATCATAAAATGGAGGGTCATTTTGAACAATAAGTAGCTACAAATCACTCTATAGGTGTTCTCTGGACATGATTATCCTTGGTTTGAATGCTGCTTTCCACCGTACCTACAGCTACAGCTGAGAATTAAGTAACTGAAATGGATTCTGGCTTTTTTCCTTTGCGAAGAAGAGGTAGCAGTAGCTTTGATGTAAATCAGGCACGATACTATCTCCTGCTCTAAGTGTCAGGCCTGTCTGCAACCATTAGTAGAGAGAAAGCAACACACTGACATACCTCTCCTCTCTCTGCTTCACATGCATATACCTACATCTACGGAGCCTCAAAGAGCCAGAATCAGTAGAGGTCTTTTAAGAGGTTTCCTGGCTAAGGAGCAGTGGGTGTGAGCAGTAGATGGCCTGTTATGGGGAATTTTGTCTCAGCTTTCTTCTCATGCTAAGATTTGATGCTTTTTTTCTGTTGTCAGGTGTTTTTTCCTAAAAACTTTTACTGGCTAGAGCAGGGATTAGACTCTTCCTGAAGCACATTCACAGGACAGGGGGATTGCTTACTTCTGGCCTATCTGTTGACATCTGGCTAACTGTGACAGAAGCATGAAGGAAAAGCAAAGAGGCCATGGGCATAGAATTCATGCACAGAGATCAAACTCCAACATGCTGCACTACACCAGGAGATGGAAACATTGGCTGCGGCTTGCTAAACTGTCTCTTATTCTCTTACTTAGTGGTCAACCCACCGTCCTGCCTTCACAGAGAGGCCAGAGGTAGCACCAAGAAACGTAATATTTAGCTTTTAACAAAATCATTCCCTCGTGGCCCTAGGTGAAGAAGGAAGCAGTGGTTAAGAAACGTGTAGATGAAGTACTGAGGGACATGGTTTAGTGGGGAATTGACAGTGTTAGGTTAATGGTTGGACTCGATGTCCTTCGAGGTCTCTTCCAACCAAGGCTATTCTGTGATTCTGTGATTCTGTAAGGAGTACCACAAACACATAAGGAGGGCTCCCTTATTGTTATCCCTGTGGGATGAAGACCATGTTGTTCTACATTTTGCTGGAAATACTATTCCTTTCTTTTTGAAAAAAACACAGTTGGAGAACCAGCATAAGAATGAAGAGATTCAGGACAAGAGATGAAGTTAATTGCATTGTGCCATGGGGCTGATGGTCCTGATGAAGTTGTATCTTCCATTGAAAAATCATTCAGCAGTACATGAACATGCTGTTTGATGCTACCTCATCATTCCAAATCAAGCAGTTGTCTTTCAAAACAGCTTTTATGTAGGCAAAGCCAGAGGAGATAAGAATTTCATCCAAGACAAGAAAGTAACTTTCACCTTTCCCTCGTTGCAGAATTATAGCAGGCAGCTCATAGGTGGTCCTTGTTTCATCCATCTTATTGGGGAAGAGACAGGAATGCTGAGCCTGGGCTTTGTTGCACACAGAGGAACTCCTGCATCTGCATGCAGCCCTCCTGATTCCACTGGTGATCTACTCAGACCCCACAAGCTTGGTTGATGTGGGCTTGAGAAAGCTGAGCATTGTAGCCTCGCATAAAACAGTGTAATTTCTACAGGGAGAGCAATCAGTCAGGGATTGCTGAAGGAAAACATGGAGCTTCAGTTCTGGCAGGAGATGAGAGTAACTTGCTAGCAAGGTCTCCCTCCAGCAGGCAATTTAAAAAATGACCCTGGAGAAGAATAGAGCAAATTAATTTGTCTCTGATGAGAGGTTTTGGAGAGTCTCTTGCAATTTCATGTATGTTGGCTAGACAACCTTGCCCTGGCAAGTACCCTGGCCTATGCCAGGGATGCAGAAAGCTACTGGCTCTTCCATTGTACTTGAGAGGGGATTTTAAAAAAGGCTGTGCTTCTTGAAAGATGGAAAAAATTGTGAGGGGATCTGGCAAGGCATCCCTATTATGCTTGTAACTAGCAGTTGCAGGTGGAACGAAAGGAGAGGGATTGGTGATGGTCAGATTAGGATATTCCTCTTCTTAATGGGGAGGAAGTGTGATTGAGTGGAAGAAAATGTGGGGACATGCTTTCAGCATGCTGGGGGAAGCAATTAGCAGGTGGAGTACCTTTGTGCCCAACATAGGTCTAGAGAAACGGGGTAGAGTGAGTGTCTAAAGGACAAAGGTCAGCCAGTTGCACACATTTGCCAAGGTGACTTAGCACTTTGTCAAGGTGATCAAGTAACTTGGTCCAGGCCTTCTTCTGGCAGGCTGCCTCCTAAACATCCCATTTGAGAACACTCTGTTTAATACCAGTGTTTTCCGTTCTTTGCATGAAAATAATTTAATCACCTCTCTAAGAGAGAGCTTGGGAGTATCTGCTTCTCCAAAGAAGAACAAAAACTCCTACAAATAACTTTCCCAAACAGAGGAGAAGCTGGGCTGCAATAGTGTTCAGAGCTCACAGACCCCACAAACCAAGGAGATGCAGTCTTAGCTAGAAGAGGCTGCTTGAAGTCAGCCTGAGGAATGAGCACCATCCCCTTCAGTACTTACTATTATCATCTTTTTCCCTTTCTATATGCCTTGGTTACCTTCCTGGTAGAAAGGCACCTACAGTCTTTCCAGCTTTCCTATGCATTGATCACTTGCTCACTCTTTTCTTGCTGGCAGGGAGTAAGGTGGGCAGGAACCCAGGGGTCTGGGACTGGAGCAAGCAGGAAATAAGACTGTTCCTGTAGTCCTGAAAAGAGAAGATCTCGGGGTGGAACCCCTACAAACCTTTGTTACTGTGCATTACTTAATGATTGCAGTGTCTGATCTGAATCAAGAGTGATTAATGAACTAGCCATGTTTGTCCCTAGCTGATACTTGTAGCAAGTGTGTGGGCTAAGGTTTGGAGTAAAATAAACCACACCATTTAACGGACAGACACACTTGTAGTGAAGATGAGTCATGTTGCATGGTTTTTTTTTTGGGGGGGGGGAGTGGGGTGGGGAGGAGGAATGATTTAACCCTTGCTGAGTGAAGGAGTTGCTGATTTAGTCAAGTCGAGAACAGGATGCGACACATTGGTCTAATGCATTCATGTTTGCATTTCTCAGTGAGAGTGCTTGTTTTCACTGGAAAAGCAACAAGACTGCCTTTTGAAACATTTAAAGGTAATTAAGATTTTGGAGGAAAAGAAGTGAATCTGTTTTGATGGGACGCTTTGAATCTCTCTGGACCTACCAGAACGGCTACAGAAAGACTTCAGCATTTCTATGCATGCATCTTTTTAAACTGTATGGTCTGTTTTGGGAGTTGTAAATAAATACTTACATTTGCATTTTACTTTCACCTGACGTGAGAGTGATTTCAAGGTAACTGGGTAACAGCAAAACATTGCTGATCTAAAATTAAAAGAATTGTCTTTCTAAAGCAGGGCAGCTCAGGTTGAGAGCAAGTATTAGAAGGGTAGGAGAGGCAGATATCTTTTCCACTTACTAGCACTGACTAGGAGACCTCTCTGGCATCCAGCAAAGGAAGAAAAGGCATGCTTGAATGCTTAAGTCCCAAATGAATTTTGCACAAATTAAAAAAAGCCACCTTTTGCCCCATAAGTACATTCCTGCCCTCCCCCCTTTGAAGCCCCTTAGGACTCCAGTACTAATTGCTGATGGCTGCACTGTGCCAGGCAAAGAAGAGAAAACCTGTCAGGGTGGTATGGAAGAATCTCTGGGCATGTCCAGTCTCCAGACACAAGCTCAATCTATATCTGTTCCTGGATTTAAAAGCAATATAGAAAAGTGCTACACAGGCACAGTCTAAATGCACTAAAAGCTAATCGGGACACAAAGGAGGACTTAATTCTTTAGAAATATCAAGGCAAATATGTACCCTTCCTCCAAGGAAAATAAAACAAATGTTATCTCCTTCCATAAGGGATGGAATCAAAAGCAATCAAAAAGTCACCCATACAGCACATGACAGCAGCACAGTTGGATCCTGGCTCGGTCTTTTAGCTCTCTGTGCTGCCATGCAGAGAGAGCAGTGCTCAGCCTGGTGATTTCAGGCCCTCACCCACAGTATGTTTGACTATTGCCATAGAGTCCTCATGAATTTTGCATGGCAGCAAACTCTGAACCTTACATTACATGTGTGCATTTGTATAGGAGACAGAAAGTAAAATTAAACAGAGTACGTAATGAGGTATTTCATGCCATATCATATTCTACTAGAGTGTAAAAGGCATATCCAGCATTTGCTAATGACCAAAACTAAGGTGCATATGTTTCCACATGTCTGTCTCTCAACTTCCATATGATACAGAAGCCTACAGACATGCATTATGCATTTAAGGTTGGGCAGGATTTGTGTCCCTACCTAGACATTTTTCTTGTTGTGCCCCTGTTCTGGGGAGTTACTCCTGGAAACCAGTGCCACAGCTCTTAGGAGGAGTGATAGTGAGGCATCTGTAGGCAGATATGCAAAAATGGCTCACACAAGTGCTGCCACTTAGTCACTTAATTGCTAATGTGGGTAGGCCAAAGCTTATTTGGACAACAGGTACGCAGCAGAACTTCACAAAATTTGTTTTTATTCTATTCCCTGCCTACAAGTAGCATTCATCTTAGTGAAAGCAGGAATCCTAAGGTGGAGAAGCAGTAGGTACAGGGGCTGTTCTAAATGCTAGGACCTCCTGCTCTGCCTGTGTCCCCATCTGGCTGACAAAGAGCAATCCTAAGGTGGAGAAGCAGTAGGTACAGGGGCTGTTCTAAATGCTAGGACCTCCTGCTCTGCCTGTGTCCCCATCTGGCTGACAAAGAGCAAGAGCTTAAAACAATGCCAGGTGTTCACAGCCATGGTGATAAGTGGTCCTGGGTGCAGCCAGTACCTACCAAGAGAGCAGCTGAGGATCTTAGGTGTTTGGGGTTCTGCAGCAGGGCTCACAGCGCTGCTGGGACTGTGACTGTGCTAGCTGTGGTCAGGAACATCATCTGCAAAATCATAGAATGGTTTGGATTGGAAGGGACCTTAAAGATCATCAAATGTTCTGAATGCAGACAGAGCCTTTGGAGAAAATGTGACCGTGACTGTGTTTTACCAGCTGCCCTGAGTGGACCAGGATATGTTTTTATCTGGAAGTCCTTGCCAGCCAAACAAGTTTCCCCACCAGTTGAAAGGGCCAGCCTTTTCTTGTGGACAGGCCCTTGGTGCAGCTGAGCAAGCTGCTTTCAAGACTGAATTCTTCAAATGTTAACTTTTCACCCAAAACTTGTGGTGCAAATCTCAGGCCTGGCTTGAGCTGGCAAGAGGAAAAATATCTTATCATCTCTCTAATGATCTGGAGCTGAACAAAGGTAATAATGCAAATGGGGTTTAGCCTCTCTTTGATATGGTTTGTAAAACTGCCTTATGCAAACCAGCTTTAAAGAATACTTCAGTCCTACTTCTGGTAGACAAGTGAAGCTGCTGTCGCCTCTCAGGCAAGAAAAATGTTTATAGCCAAAGTTTTTGAAAAGTATTAATGTGATTTGGTAAGCCAGTGTAGACAGCTCCCCCAGGGTTGAAATCAGCCCTGTGTTTTAAAAAAATAGCAGAAAATGGATGGATGTTCCAGCTGACTAAAATTTTCAGGAGATTTTAATTAACTGGGAATGAACAATAGAGAAATGCTCGCATTACAAGAGGTGAAGCACTGTGCTGGGCCATCTCGGTTTGAGGAGCGATGCAGCTCTGTCAACGCCGGGGCTATTGTGGTCCTGATGCAGCATGGCTGAAGCTAGCTTGAGGTCCTTCACCCCTCACTCTGTGGTCCCAGGCCTTGGAGTGGCAGGACTGTGGCAGGCGGTAGCTGGTAGATGCCAATGTTGTGTTGCTGATCTTCACGTGTGCTATAAAACAGTGTATGAGAGGAGTCTTACCTCAGTGCTACCTGGCTTGATAGCATCTTTTAGCTAAGTGACATTCCTTCCCCCCAGTCCTCCCTCCTCCTGCTTCTTTTTAAGGGAAAAAAGAAGAAAAGGAAGGAAGCTTGCATTCTGATGCTGGGTCAGTGGATATGGGATAATTCAAATTCAGCACCTTCCTCCAAGCTATGTGGTACCCAAGGGACAGTATCTTACTCTGCTCCTTCCTATCACTCTGTGCACTTGTAGGGGCTTATGGTATTACTGCAAAACACTCTAGACATGCACAGCATGAAGAAACACGTTGAAAGGTACATTTGGATGCTTCAGACTCAAATCAGATAAACTCACAGGATTCACGTGGCCTCTGACACCAGGTGATTGCAAATGGTAATAAATACAATCCAAATTTAGGTTGGCACATGCTTTCCTAGCAAGGGGGAAAAAATAACTGTGTTTTAACAGACTAAGTGGTTAGAGAACTTTGTTAATTCAGACATAAACCTGTTAGCATAAAATATTGCCGGAGGTCTGAAATGGCCTCAGACAGTTTACATTTTTAATCAGGATTGCTGTTAGAGACAACTAACCCTTTCTCTCCCTAAGAATAATGTGGCTTTTCCACAAGGCAACCCAAAAGCCAATCTTTTTGTACACAAGAGAAATGCCTCTAATCTAGACTTTATTAGACTGATCATTATATAATGGCTTTAGAAACTCTGGACAAAATAGAGCAGTGGGTTTAGCTGACGGTAATGTCAGATTGCTGTCAATAAACCCTAGCAGATGCAAACGTGTGACCCTTTTTCCCCTTAATTGTTGAATATTTATTTTTATCTTATAATGTTAATAAGGTTTATTGTGCTGCAGAGAGAGCTGATATCACATGACCTTCATCTTCCTGACTCACAACAAAACCAGAAACATTACACTGCCTCTCACGTCCTGTTGTTTAATGATAATGTGTAGGTTAGTTGCTTTTCTTCCCCACACAATATTATTTATTCCTTTCGGACTGCCTTCCCTTATTTGGAGTTGCCATTGTGCTGAGCAAAAAAAGCATGACTGAAATAGGAGGTTCTGGAGCACCTTTTCAGTTTGTGCAGCAGGAAAAAACAAACAAAAAAATAAATAGTTTTTAGACAACACTTGATCAGTACATGAATGGCATTATAAGATGTGATTGCCTGCAAGAGCAGGGGACTGGATTTGATGAAGCAGGAGAGACCTGGCAATTCAGTTTTCCTAAATAAGACCTAGATAAAAGCCTGAGTAACTCCAGACTCAGTAAACAAAAACAGACTATGTGAAGGACATGGGAGGCAAGAACCAGACAATTTTCATTTTCTTGGGAAGAAAATTAGCTCCGCTTATGTATATTTGAGATGGCAGGAACCCAAAGTAAAGGTTTGCATCTGGTCCTCTATTTGTGCTGTGCTGAGCCAGGATCCCCAACCCAGATAACTCATTTTGGATCAGCCATGTTGGTGTTGCTTAGGACTTGCTAGCCAAACTGATATACACAGGAGAACGCAATAGCTTGGAGAGCTACACTGTAGCTTCAGTTGCACCTTTTTGCAGCTCTGCAAGGAAAGGTGAGGCCCACGCATGGGCAAATTAACTGGAACTTGAATTCACACACCCAGCAATGAGTGTCTGCAGTTCCCAAAGCACTGAGCATCACTGCTGTGTCTGGCAACTGCTTCACTCTCCCTCCATGCAAGTGGAATACCAAGGTGTGCTTCAGGCCTAGAGTCTCCTGCCAGTCGCTGAGGCAGAGCAACAAGTGCATCACACCACTCAATTCTTGGCCCAGAGTCTAAACTAAGCAGGGATGTGGAAACCCTCATCAATACACTTCAGAAAAGCAAGCCCAGGGTGGAGGATGCACAATTAAGAAACACAGAATAGCTGGGAAGTTCAGCCCCTTGAGCAGCTGGCACCAGCCTCCGAACACAGCCCGGCTAGGAGTGGTCTCACTGGAAGGAACGGGGTTAATGGCGGAGGAAGTCCTTCTGTGAGCAGGCAGGTCCTGGCTCTGGCTTTGCATCAAGAGCTTGGCAAGGGGCACAGTGGGAAGCCCAGAAGATTTAGCGTATTGTCTGTGCCAGAAATCTCCAGCTGCACAGTTCTGAGCACAGACTTCGTATCTCCTTGAAACAGTGATGATAAGTAATTTTTGGATTTGTTACATGTTTTAAATGGAATGAGAGCCCTCAGCTATTCCGACACATTCCCTTTGCAGGTTCATTAATGAGACCTATGGGAATTGGATTGGGTTCTTTTTCACTCTGTTATTTGGACTGTGAGAAAAAAAATTGCAGAAAGGAGAAGCTATTTTCAAGCCAGGCCTATTTTTTTTTCCTATTTCAAACCCAAAATGTTTACCAGGCTTCTGCAGTTAAGTCCAGATATCTGGGGTATTTACTAGAGTTGTGCAGAGACTAGCCTAGATTTTTCTATGTGGTTAATTTTACTTAGATCTCTATGATAAATTATTTGCATTGCTTTTTTAAACATTATTTTATGGCATGAAAAGAATATTTCATGGTATAAAAATAATGTTTCAGTCCATATGGTAGTGAAACAATTTAGTACTTTTGTTTTGTTCAGAGTGCTTTGTAAGCTTTAGTGAAATTAATGTTAGGGTGCACTTGTGAATTAAGCAGTTCATCCCAGTCACAGTGACATGAAAACCACGTCTCCCTCTCAAATGGTTTTGCATCAGTATAACTATTTTGATGAGGGTGGATGATTTTTATTAGGATAATAAAAGCTCCACAACCCCCAAGTCCGCTTGCAGTTATATTAAAAATTAAAGTACTGTATCTGGGTCTGGCTGCCCCCCAAACACTGGTATGAGCACTCCTCCACTGACTCTAAACTGGCATAGGCCAGGTTTTCAGCCTGTTACATCAATACTGATGTAGCTAATGCATGACAGATGTTGTGGTGAAATCATAGACCCATTGAAGTCACTGGCAAAACTCACATTCATTTAAATAGTCCCAAGGCTTTGCTCAGCACAATTTAGGCTCCATGTGCAATACCCAAAACACAAGTCACCCCCAGTTATAACATGGCTGTTTCCCCAGCCCAGGAACAAGACGACCAGAAAGCGGCAGTGTGCAGAATGTCTGGATGTGCTCCTGTAACTGGCCCTTCACTGGCACCCTCAGGCATTTTCACAGGGCGAGCAACTGTCACAGAAACCTTTTCCCTCACCACTTCTTTTCTCCCATCCTGCAACATCTGCGTGACACCTACAGAAGTCACTGCAGTGGGCAAGCAAAGCTTTAGCTAGTTTTGAGGCAATTTAGTATTGAAAGGGACAGAAGGAAGAGCATTAACTTAACATTAACAGCATTAACTGCATTAACTTTTAGATTCTGGAAGGGAATGGAAACCTTGACCCCACTGTGTGGGGTTTCACTGGTGGTGCAGGCTCAGGATTGAGCACACAGCCTCTGGCAATCATGGGAAATCACGCTGCAGTCATGTTTCCTGAGCCAGGAAACAGGCACAGATGCCCATGGACTGCTTGCATTGCCCCAGTTTTCTGTGCTTTCTGTGTGTGTTCCTGCGTTGCATGTATGATTATACAAACAAAAGTGTCCTGTGCTGTGCAGCCACGGTCCCAGCTCTGTGCTCTGTGCGGGCACAAGAAAAGCTGCTCCATGTCTCCCTTAGGGAAAAAACAATGGCCTTTATTTTTTTTTCATGGTTCTCCTTTAAGCAGTTTGCATGCCATAAGCAGCATACTTACTGCTCTCAGGGAATCCACAGGAGATATTGATTCCTCAGTGAGCACTATTTAAGAAGAAATAGCATCCACCTCTGTATGGGCTGATCCACTGAGAAACAGCACCATGTGCTCTGGCTAGGCTTTGCGATGCAGTGGTGCTTTTGGTAACCAGTTCATTTAAAGTTATGCAGGGTATCTCTGCTCTACACTGTGGTGAGTTGAAGCCAGAACCCACTTTACCCAGAAGGATGACTTATTTTATCATTAAAATAAATCAGCCAGCATAATGAGCTGCAATGGCAAAGATTAGGGCTCTGTTTTCAGCAGAGGCAAAAGCTGAGTGCTAGACCCTCCCATCCTCACACCAGTTCCTAACCCCCTCCTCAGTTCTTCCGAAGTGCTGCAACGGGAAAGTTCAGTGAAGGCAAGGGAAAGCTGCATGTCCAGCCCCACGATCTATGAGGAAAATTCCTTAGCAGTGGGAATGTCATCTGAGGAGTGAAACAGGTATTTCACTATGGCAATATGGTCTGGATCACTTAAAAAGATGGGTGCAAACCCCAAAATGTACCTTTCTGTGTAGTCAAGAATGAGAAGTTACATCCAGAAACAGAATAGAGACCACAGTCCTAGGACTGTGGGGAACACCAGATCTAGAGAGGATTGACCCTGAAAAAGATGAGTATGTCTGACAGATCAAGAAGGTTGTGGATGGGGTGAGGATGAATCCAAGAAAGGCCAAAGAACAAAATGACTAAGTACTGGGAAAATGTTGCTTGAAGTGACAGACTGGAGAAGACACTCCATCTGTTTAGCTTAACGAAGACAAAGTTGAGAGGATGACTTGATCACAGCCTGTAAGTACTGACATGGGGAACAGAAATGTGATAATAGAAGGCTTTTCAATCTAGCTGACGCAACTATAATATGATCCAACTGGAAGTTGGAAGCCAGACAAATTTTGACTACAAATAAGGTGCAGATGTTTAACAGTGAGGGTAATTAACCAGTGGAACTAATTACCAAGGACTGTGGGGACTATCACTAACAACTTTAAATCAGGATTAGATTGTGTGTGTGTCCTCCCCCCCACCAAAGATATGCTCTAGTTCATTCAGGAATGAATTCAGAGATGTCCTTCATTGCGTGTGTTATTTAGGAGCTCAGACTAGGTAATCAAGCTGGCTTGCTCTGTCTTTTCAGCCTGCACCCCTGCGATTCACTGGCCCTTGGAGTACCTAGACATCGTGCAGAAAACCTGCAGTGCCTGCCCAAACTGGCTCACGCTCTTCATTTCATACCCTGGGCTGTTAAGTAAGGGGACAAATGGGTAAGATTGGGAGGAGAAAGGTGTGGACGATGGGATCTTAGATCCTCTTTGAGAAATCCTTTGCATTTTCTTGGTGATTCAAGTTTTTAAAACACATAAAAAGAATGAAAGAATTAAGATGGCAAATGTAATTGTCTGCCCTGCTAAAAGCATTGCAGACAAAATGAGCTTTCAGGACAGGTACTAATAAAGTGTGCTTTGTGTTCCTCCTGTGGTGGCCATGCTGAATTGGGCCAGGGCAGGGAACACCCTAAAAATCATTAGAGGAAGAGGCAGCCACTGTCTGGAGTGAAGTTGTCCTGGGGAGCAGCACTGAATCAACGTATGGCTTCTGGCCTGCCAGTTACAGACAGCTGAACTGCCACCATCCACCGTCACGTCCGCGTGGGCACTTGGTCTAAGAGAACAAACAGCCCAGCATCAGCGAAGTCTTGGGTGTATCGGCTAAGAGGGAGGCATGCTGGCTGGCCTGGGGGGCCGTGATGGATGAAACCCCAGCCAGGACTTGACTTCTGCTGTTCCCCAGCTTCAACCTGCCCACTGCTAGGGGGCTGCGGCTGCTGGGCCACGTCGGCCCCTGGGCAGAGGTGAGGGCAAACAGAGGGGAGGCCAGCACATGAGAGGGGGTATAGCCAGCCTATCCCTGGCCATGAAATGGGTGAAATCAGGGAAAGACTGGAGGTGCTCTAAGTTTTGTTGTAGCAGCAATTGTCCCTCCTGATATGGTGGTGCTGTTAGCCCTGTGGCAGGAACCGTGGCCCTGATGGCGTTCCAGAGCCTTCTGAGGCCTTCCAGAACCTTCCAGAACCTTCTTGTGCCCTGCTGATGTTGAATATACCCTCTCAGAAATAAAGTAGCTGAGCAGATGCTGCAAGCACCCCGTTTGCCCCATGATCCCATCCCCCATGCCTCTTGGCTGTGTCTCTGGCAAGGCCTGGCCTGCCCTCAGTGGGCAGGGTGGGCAGGGGGACAGGGCAGGCAGGGCAGGCAGGGAGGGCAGGGGGACAGGGCGGGCAGGGGGGACAGGGCAGGCAGGGGGACAGGGCAGGCAGGACAGGCAGGGAGGGCAGGGGGACAGGGCGGGCAGGGGGGACAGGGCAGGCAGGACAGGCAGGGAGGAGGCGGGGGGGCTCCTCAGCTGCCTGCTCGCACCTGCCGCTGCTCACAACTGCAATTAGTTGCACCCGGTCGAAGCCAAATTGAGGCCTCTTTCAAACCGTAACTCTGTGCGTTTTGTTTCCAAAGGGAAGTTAATCTTTTATGTGCATGCAAAATGGATAAAACCCAAGGAACTTTTCTTTTTTTTTCCCCCCCTCCCTTCTCTCAGTCAGGAAGAGATTTGTTTAAAAAAAGCCACTGCTGCGGTGGGGAGATGCAGTGGCTTGAGGTTTGTCGTGAGCCTTCTTTTACAGCTTGGGAGAGGTTGGGTTTTCCAAAAGGTGATCAGTGCGTGGCCTGCGCACGGCGAGGGGGTTCCTGGTGTGGGTGGGTGAGATGGGCCCCCTGCCCTGTTTGGGAAGCCTGTCTGCTTTGCCCCGAGCGAGGAGAGGATGGCTGGGGGGGATGTGCTACTGCTGCCTGGTGTGGGTAGGGACCGACTGATGCCAGGCAGCCTTTCCTTCACCCTCTGGCTCTTTCCCTCCTCCCTCACTCCTCCACGTTGTTTTTTCTGCATCCACATCCCCATTCACCCATGTGCAGATCCTCCTTCCCGAGGAGACTGCGGGTGCTGCCGGCGCGGTGGTCCCCAGCCCCACTGAATCAGAACATCCGAAGGCAGAGCTCCCCTCTAGATGACTGACAGGAGGTGCTGATTCAGTGGTGTGCGGGAGATCCAGCAGCAACCGCATTAAGAGGATTTATAGAAAAGATAAGGCGCAGCAGCGCTGAGCTTCCCTCGGTAATCGCGTAGCACACAATTCGGGACTGTACGGGGAATTTCGGCACGGCTGACAGGTACATAGTGTTGATCCAATTGTCCTTACAGCCGTTATTAGCCAAAATAAGGGACAACTGGAATTACAAATGATTTCTGGGTAAATGCTTAGCTCCGATTCTGAATGATCTCTCAGCAATAATCCACACGTAATCCTCAACACAGAGAGTTTGATTTAAAGGCGGCTCCATTTTGAGCAGGCCTCAATAATGCGTGGATGTCCTGATTCACTAAATAAAGGGGAGGAGGAAATAGGAAAGCCATGTTTGTTTTGCAGCCTTTTTTCTGGGTTAAATAAAATTTAGGGAAGTGCATGATCACGTACATACCATTCATTAAGAGAAGATTACCTGCTTGGTAATTATTTCTTTGTAAGAATGATTTTACACTACAATGACCATGTATGACTGTCTCAGGCACGTCTGATGTATTTGGAAAATAAATAAATGAACAAAAATCTCCTGTAATGACTCGGTTCGTGATGTTTATGCCTCAGAACACTGTGTTTTTTTTTTTCTTTCAATGGAGAAAGTCAGAAACTGGGTAGCTGCTGGGACTTACTGAAAGGGAATGAGTGTGCTGCTGGTTAGCACCTTCTCTCTTCTTCTCTGTACATACTGACATATGAAATGATGTATGATGTGTGAAATATTGCCTGGTCCAGTGGCACTTATGCAGCACCATTAGCAGGGCACTTGAGTGCCCTGCAGTCTTTGGTGCACTGGTCAACCTCACTGCAGCCCCATGAAGTGAAGCAGGGAAGTGTGCTGGTCCCAGAGGCACAAATCCCCAGAAAGAAGCAGATGCCTCTTCCCTAATTCTCTGTCCATATCCCTGTAATTGTGGTCATAGTCCAGCAAATGGCCTTTATGGCTGTGGCCCCAAGTGCCAATAGGCTGGGGTTGAGTCCAGGCCTCTGGGATCTGAGGTCTGAAGCCCCATCTGTGGTAATTCCAGGCTTGTCCTTCCTGTTGTCCAAATTGGCCCATCAGAGCAAGGCATGGGGAACACCATAAAAGAGCCAGTACTGCAAGAGCAATACTTCCCCGCACAATCTTCTTGCTCTGCACGATGATGAGCTCTGCGTGATGAGTTGCTGCGTGCAGCAGGAGGGAGGGCTGCAGGCAGGATTCAGATCTGAACTGCCTGTCATTTGCACATGTGTGAAATTAGAACCATAGTCTCCCAGTTTGTACTGGAGTGAGACCAGAGCTGGAGTGAGAGAGAGAGAACACCTCCAAAACCAACTGCTAATTGTGGATGTCTTGTGCTGGCATGAGACTTGGAGCCGGATTTTCAGAAGGTCTAATTCCTCTTAGCACCTGCTTGAGCACTCATGCCTCCCTATTTATCTCTTTTGAAGAGCGCTCTTCCTACAACAACTTGATTGCCAGAGAGTGGGCACAGAAGAGTTTGAGTCTGCAACAATTACTTGTGTGAGTAATCCTTGGGTAATCCTGAGAGGTTTTACCTGGCTGACTAAGGACTCTCAGAATATCATCAAACCCTTGGATATATTTTCTAAAAATATTTTTGGCCCATTGCTTCCTCTAGGACTTTCAAGGGGACTAGAATAGGTTTTGTAATCTCTGGTATACCTTAATTAACATCCCTGCGACATTTTAAACAATAGGCTCAGCTCTTGGCTATACAATAGAGAGATTTTGGAAACGATATCTGTTCATTGTGAATCATATTCTCCTAGCTACCTGCTACAAAGGGGAAAGGAGGCACTACCAAATGCCACAGAAAAAAAATTTAATCTTTCCCTGCTAGCAAATTCTGAAAAAGCAAATAACATTTTCATAGTTTGTTTACTCATTTGTTCCTTAAAAGAGGCAAAGGAATCTGTGAATCAGAAGAATTTCCATCTCAAAAATTGCTTTGGCAGCCAGTGGCTTGTAATTTAAGATTAAGTGATTGAATTTCATGCAGCCTTGCTTAAAATTCACTACCCCCCCCACTGTCACTATACACAAAAAACACAACAGCCCCCCTCCCCTCCCAACAGCTATAACATCTACTATCAGTCAGTAAAAAGATGTCCAATCAGCTGGGAGGTCACAAAATGTACTTAATAAAGACGTTGTCTGCATGACTGCTGGGTTTTTCCCCATCATAGCGTTCGCAGCCTATCAGGCAGTTTCCATTCCAATGCAATGCCAGTGCCCGGGCTGACTTCAATCAGGCTGCACAAATCAGAGGAGCAGAAATGCCTCCTTTCCTCCATCACCTGAAGCCAATGCTGATTCATCTCTTCAGACCCATTCCTCCTGCCCCTCTTCTGAATTTGCTGATTGCTGAATCATTTTTCCCCCCCTTTATTTTTTTCTTCCCCCTGGACTGAGTGTCCTGCGCTGAATGCAACATGCTTCATTTCCAGATCTGACTGAAAGAGAATATGGAAATTAATTGGCTCAGGCTGCTCACAGCCTTTTACATGCGCCTGTACTCCACGAGAGGGGCTGTGCTATTGCCTTTCCATTGTAGCTGCCTGCCTCCTTCCACGCGCGCTGCTGTGGCTGCTCTCAGCCTAGGTACCAGAGATGGATGTCCCTTTCCTCTCCCCATTGCGCAAGAGGGAGGGCAGCTGGCAGGGCTGTTCTCAAGAGGGCTGGAACTGCCCTCATTTGACTCAAAATAGGCCAGATTTAGTGAATTCTCCAGCTTGCGGTAAATAGTGTGTGACTGGTGCTTTGGTGAGGGCTACGGAGAGATGTTGTACAGCGCAGTGTCACTTCTGTTGAAATGGTTATTTGTTCCCACCACTGGAAGCAGAGCCCAGCTGAAAGAGAGCAGCTGGGGAAAGTCCCTCCTCTACGAGAGAGGGTATTGGGACCCTTGAAAGTTGAAATATAATCTGGCTCCATGGCTACACTCCATCCCAAAAAGTTTCATGCCTAGGTCTCTCTCTTCCATTGGTTTCATACCCGATTTTCTCGTGGGACTTTCTCCTGACAGTGCAGAATTTGGGTTTCTCTGGTGAAGTTGTCCTGTGCCTTGGATGCAGAATGTTATTACTACCATTGCAGAATCATGGACTGAAGACGGTGATCCCACTGTCCTGTGCAGCTTTTCCAGCTCTGTGAACAAGACAAAGCTAGGCAGAAAGAAGATCTTATCTTCATGTCATGCACAGAGGAGGCCCGAAAGGAGTAACACCTTACAGCCAGGCAGGCAGGAGGATGATGTCAGGGAGGCCAGGAGCACCTACATAATGAGGGGAGGAATGGAGACCCATGGCTTAGGGACACAACTGCTCTGGGGCTCTGGGAGTGCCCCAGAACTTGCTGGGGGACAACAGGTTCCGTTGAAGGGTGGATGGTGCAAAACCAACCCTGATTCAATCCCTTGCTGGAAGGGAAAGGCTGAGCTTTAATATTCAGGAGAATATTGGTCATTTGTGCTGATTGGTTTTCCTTTGGGAGCACTTTAAAAAGTGAAGTCCTGAAGAAGAACTTCTATGCCTAGAAGCTTGTCTAATTTTCCCGTCTATAATCAACCGATCTAACAAAAGATATCGTCTCTACAAACAGACTTTGTCTTACCTCTGTCCTTTGACCACTATAGTCACCACAAAACTGCTTTGAGGTTGCTGGGGCATTTGGCAGGAGATCAGTGGTACAAACACTACAGAAATCTGCAGCTCCCCCAAACCAGGAATAAGAATATTTAGGTAGAGGCACCCTCATCTCACCTATGGCATCATCCCTTGTGTCATCATCTCAATAGGCTGATGGTATGAGCCCCATTAGGTGCTTGTGGCTCCTTTGTGTTTGCAGGGACTCAGGATGACTCAGACTCTTGCAGCACTGTATGTCTGATGCTGTCTGTGATGTCTCTGGCATGATGCCCATCTTTCTCTTCCATCTTTGAACTGCCTCTTGCCCAAGGAGTCATGGCCTACAAGAAGGACTACTTCCTGTTATTAATACAATAGTAAGAAATAAAAGAGCAGGCACATTTGTAATGTGGTATCATTTACAGAGAAGACATGATCTCAGGCACACTGGATGTCAAAACCAAATGAGAAACTTTTCTTCGGGTTTTATCAGTTTCTCCTAGAGCCATTGCTACTTGCATTCTGGAAATTTACAGGATGAAGGATTTTGTCATGATATCTAATTCTAATCTGAAGTGATTTACTGTTAAGTTGAAAATCAAGCCTGTACATATCCCCCTCCAAGTGGTTTCTATGACAGTTTCTATTAACCATAAAAATGTCACTTGCTAGGAAGTATCAGCCTTCTTATAGGCTTTGCAATCATCACTACCAGATGCACACTTACTGAATGGAATAAATAATAGTCTTGTACAATTAGCCTAGGATGCAGGACATGTCTGGCTATCTCTCTTGGTTCCAAAGTGAAGTTTTCACAAGCAAACCCATATATCAAGACATGAGATCTATCTGGATTCTCTGGAGTTCTCTGGAGCTTGAAATGTAATGCCTTATGGATAAAGCATAATGGTATATAGACTTAGGCTAACAGTTTTGGTGTGTATCTTTGTGGTTTCAGTCTGTATAAGCAACTGAAATACCCATTTTCCATTGTTCTGATCCAGTAAAAAAATAATTGTGTCTATTCTGTGGCTTAAAATGTATTTTGAAATACACTAATGGCTCTGCAGCATTTCCTGCTGTTGCACAATCACAGTAAACCTGGTACTGTGGGGATGCACCATATACACTTTATCCCTATCTACCCTTCAAGGAAATGACATGCAGAGACTTTCTTGAGCCTGGGGGTGCGGATGAGGGCTGCTGTCCGTGGGATGTGTTAGCAGTGTTGAGACACAGATTTGAGTTAATCTGGTCCTCAGGTATGAGCTGAAATGAGAGTTTGGGTTTGCATTATGCTCTGCCAGAGATCTTAGACATTACACTCAAGGTTTCTGCTGTTGGTGGAGAACTCAAGAAATCAGTCTGAATAACAAAAATGACAATCAGTTCCCACATTTTAAGCCATATTCTGAAGAGAAGGCATAAAGAAAGTTATAATCTGGACCTTCATCTCTGTGTTTGCATTTGAGGATTGAAACTCAGGGAGTGCAGAGCAGAAGTGGTGGATTCGGACTTCATGAGACACATTGTCCTTGTAGGCAGGTGAAAACAACAAGGCTTCTTGCTGCTTCTGCTGCAAGGCTCCAAAGCTTCTGCTGCTACAGGAGTTAAGTCATATTCTGCTCTTCTTTGCACCAAAAGACTTCTGAAGTCAGTGAACTTTAACCTCTGTGTCAGGGCAAAAATCACTGTGATGCAGTTTGCAGCTGCAGAGAGATATCAGCAAGTTCTACAGAGCATCTGGATCCCTTGATAGTGAGCTTACAGAGCCTGGGTAGATCTGGAACAGCAAGAGGAGAAAGAAAGCATTTGGTCACATTTCTAGAGTAAGGAAACTGTATATTTGGAAGTAGAAGCTGTGAGAGGAACACATGGGCTATGACTTCAAAAAAGGTTGTAACTCTCCACCAGTTCCAAGAGTTATTCTGGTGTGAATGAGAGCAAATGTCTGCTCTTAGCATGAGCATCGTCGGTGCAGGGAGCTGTATGTGGCTGTTGAGAATCATGCAAATGGGAGCTCCTGCGCTGCTCCGGGCAGTGCTTCTGGGAGGAGATAAGGTAGAGGACAGAAGGGTTTAGCTCCTTCTCCCTTCTTTGTCTGCTTTGCAAAGGCTGTGGCGAAAGCGGAAGGGGTTTAAAAATGTCTGTAAGAACGATTTTCAATCTGTCAAACCTGCTCTAGAAGGAGAGGCTCATTCTGTGAAGCTTAAGAAAAAAAATCTTTAAGTATGACTTGAGTTCAGTGCAGGCAGAGGGTAAATATTTCTGATGCTAGAAGGCCGTTTGTCTTTTATCTACCAAGTACATACATATCTCAGAGCAAATAGCCACTGTGTCCCCCTTGCCCATGGAATTTATAAAGATTTATAAACTAAAGTTACAGTTACAGAATATTATACAATATATAATTCTAAATACTGTTGTCAGAGGGAAAGGTACCTGTGATCTGTTTGTGACTACAGAATCCATGATGAATACCTGGAATGTTCCTCTCCTGGAAACACTGTTAATTGTTTTTTCACATGATGAAATTGGTTTGAAGCAATTTCACTGTCCCTTGAAGTCTTGTGAAAATGGAAAGCAGATTATATTAGTATGAGAAAAGATGATGCTCACAGTTGTCTAAGAATCAAAAAGCCTCATATATTCTTTAAAGTCTGTGGGACAAGGCTGCTTTTTTCACTGCGGTGTTAGTGTACGCACCTTGGAGACTCTCATCTCAGCTAGCATCTGAGCATGCTCTTGCATTTCATCTGGTGGCTCAGAAGCAAAAGCACCAGGTTTTATTCAGCAACATGTAGCTCAAAAATCAATGTCAGCTAAGCATTTTCATTGCTAACAAGCTAAACTTATTCACAGATATTATCTGGACTAAAACTTGGTAAATGGCACTGGAGGACTCTGAGTAAAATAAATTCTTCAACCTGTGAACCTTCTTCTCTGACTTTGACAGATGATAGAAGAGAAAAAACATAATTTTTGTATGTTTTCATCTCTGATATCTATGATGTGGCTCTTGAATGACCGAATGTCACCAGAAAAACAATGACTTGTTGAGGACTTTGTGTGGAAAGATCCAATTTAAAAAGTGAGATTTGCAGGCCACACTGAAAGAATACATCGTGTTTCCAAATTCCAATTCAGTGAAAGCTTGGGAATTAGTTGGGCCAGGTAGTAAGTGGCTTCTCCATACTTAAGAGTGATAGCAGGAACACATATACTTGCTGCATGCAAAGGTACTCGCTGGGAAAAAAAAAAAAAGTTGTACTAGTATCTCTGAAAGGTGCAAGACTGATAAAAATGGGAAGTCAAGACTTTCATCTGCAAAGCAGGTATGCCAAAGGTCCTGGCAGCCCAAACTTCTCCACATGTGGAGAACTCAGTGACTGAGTTTTGTTTTAGCATTTGTCTCCGTGAGGAGAGAAGGGACAGCTTGGTACCAGTTAGATGATCCCAGCTCACTTTGTGACTGAAGCTTTACCATTATCATGTATTAGATTTCCCTGCAGCAAATAAAGAATTGAAATGGAGATAAAAGTATCGAAATTGCAGTAGAGGCTATACAGGAATTTTAACTATGTCATAAACCATACTTTAGACAGCTATAATACTAAAAATATTTGAGAGCCAGAACAGCTGAAGATTTTGTCTTTTTCAAAAAAAATCCCAAACAACCCAAGCCCTCTTACTCTCCACTTTTAAAACAAATGTGTTCAAAGCATAGGCCTGTATGAACAGACTTGTCCCTCTATGTCCAGTCCACAGGGGAGCAGGTAGAAAAAAGCGGGAGTTCATTGGCAAGCCTGCTCATGGAAAGTGGTCCTTGTCTGAAGATTCCCACTCATGTCCCATTGACTTTATGGATAGTCATTGGGATCTTGTCTGAGCACATCCAAATGTTTGTACAGCACCTGACGCAAACAGGCTGCCGTCCTGCTTCATTTATCAAATGATAAATAACATAAAAATACTATAATTGAAGTCACCTGTACTGACAGTAATCATCTGGTGATTCAGTATAGCACAGACCTGCTAGGTGGAAGACTGCACTAAGCTTATGCAGAGATTTCTATCTTGCCCATCAGTTTCTGCACGGTAAATATATTCTGAATTTACGAATGTTGAAGTTTTAAGGTGAGATTTTCTATGCTTGGGCTAAACCCAGAAGTGATTCATTTTTGTAATGCCAGAACAAAACCGTTCAGCCACTTTTGAATTATGTGAGACTGAAAGACAAGGTATTGATAACGTTGCTATTAACAGCCGAATCAAGACTCCCTGACAGCACATATAATAACATTTTTTTATTTATTGAGCAAGGAACAGCAATACAGGGGGAGGTGGAAGACAGGAAACTTGAGAGTTTATGCCTGCCAGTGAGCAATACCTGATCCAGAAATCAGGCTCTGGCGATGTGTAGCATGGGGAAAGTACACTTGAATTAATGCCTAAGACCTGGCTGATACATACCTCATAGTTAATCTGGTTACGCAGGGTTTATTTCACAGTCAGAAGTTCTTGCGCTGGAAGGGAGTCCTGCTGGGGTTTTCTGAGCGCACGACTGAATTAATGAATGAATGAATGCAGCTTGCCAGCCCAGATTTAAATTGCTTACTAGATCAAAATCTACTCATTTTCTCTGTCCGCTTTTCCAGCCTCTTTCTCTTTTATTTATTAATTTATTTGAGAAAACAGAAAGTGCCTGCAGACGTCATCAAGGCAGCAAATGCAGATAAATGGCTATTTTTCATGCTGGCCTGAATCCTGGCACTAGCCTTTGAGCCATGGTCCTGGGCAGGGAGGTCCCCGGCAGAGGCTGGTGGGTGGTCGGTGCTGGCACAGGGCTTGGGGTACGAGGAGCCGCAGCTGGGCAGCCCCCAGCCCCTGCGGCCCGGCTGCCCTGAGTGGTTCGATGGGCCACTGGCAAACCTTTTCTGCAGTTCCTGGGAAGAGGACGGCATTAAAACAAGCTTTGAAAGGGCAAGAAATAAACCTGGGCTGCTTTGCAGGAAGGGTCACGTTGTTTCTATCTTTCAGATCCATGCTGCTTTTGGTGTTAGCCAGCTGTCAGACTTTTAATGGGTGCTTGCAAACAGGATCTCTGGATATATTTTGATTTATTTGGCCACTGGGCAGACCTCCAGCCTGCTGCCTTGACTGTAGTGTCTGTATTTTAATAGGAGTTTTAAGAAGGCTCAGTTAGGGGTATTTAAGGTAGTCCCTGAGCTTTTATGCAGACTTTCTCAGCCCCGATTGAAAACATAGCACTGAAGAGATGTGGCAGCAAGTTTTTAAGAAACAGAGAAGCAGGGACCCTGTAAGCGTGCCACTGGTGTTGCCCTCCCAAAGCCCCTTTCAGATGAGCGATCTCATCTCACACTGTCGCAGCTCTCTCTGCATCCCAGTGTCTGGACTCCTTAACTCCGTGTCCAACCGTGCTGCGTAAGGCCAGGATGTAGGCAGCCCTTCACTCCCGCAGAGCTGCCGAGCTGAGAGGCTGGAGCAGGGCATGGGGGAAAGGATGGATGCCTGCTCACCTCCATCATGCTCTGCAGCCCCTGATTCACAAGGCCAGACGTCTACCTCCGAGTCCCGGCACCGCTTGGTGCTGCAAGGAGATAGCATATGGCTGCAGGGAGCTCCAGGCAGCAAGACACCTCTTGGGACTCCAGTCTGCACACTCGTGGGCGAAGGGGATAGGCGATAAATGTCACTCATTTCAAGGTGAAGGGCAGTGATGGCATGAAGGAAGAGCAGCCTGCACAATGTGCTGAAGAGACCTTCCTGAAGATTAACCATGGTTCAATTTTTATGATGTCTTAGAAACGAATTTTAGAGCTTGTGGAAAGAAGATACGGATAATCAAGAGAGAGATTCTGCCAATATACCCAGGTATCCTGAGCTGCACTGCCCCAGCTCTTCCTCACCTTCCTCACTGCGTGCTGCAGACACAGCCTGCGCAGGGATGGATAGCTGTGCTGCCTGGTGTGGTGCAGGCATGCAGGCACCTGCTACTGCAAGATCGACCAAGTTTGCTTTCCTCAGCGAGGGAGTTTACTGCAAATATGAATCCAGGTCTCTGGAGGTGCAAGCCCAGTGTGCAAGCACTCTGCCTGCTGCTGACTTAACCCTGCCTGTTTGGACTCCAACCCCTGAGGAGGATGAGGCAGGGTCAGCACCAAGGTGCACTTCTGCTACACACCATCCCAAAGCGAGCTGAAGCACTTCAGAAATGAAAATCTCCTTTGACCTGAGCGACTAAGCTCTCTAATAAAGTGAAAAGCTGAAGAAGTTTGGACTTTGAAGGGGTCATGACAGACACCTACTTAATGCACTCTGGTCAGTGAAAACCAACCTGGGGAGCAGTCCCAGGCTTCCCAACAATACCCTGGAAGCAACTGATCCAAGGAAGTCCATGGTGGGTGATTTTGGAGCCCAGCATGTCAGTAATCTCTACAGTTGTTTGGTTGGAGGCTTTGTTGAGTCCCCTCTGTCAGCGTGAGGCCCTTCAGAGCCAGTGAGCTGCCTGCAGCTGCCCTCCTTCCTCACCTGCCTCTCCCCATGGGGCAGGCAGAGGGAGGCACACAGAAGAAGGGAAGCTCAAGGTCCCACTTGGTGTCCCCATGCCTATGTACCCCTCCAACAGCAACCGGCTGCCCTCAGAGGAGAAGGTGTGATCTCGGCACATTGCATGGATCCAAGCAGAAGGGCTTGCCTGGATGACGAAATGATCATGAAAGGGCACATTAATTCAGGAGGAACAATGCAAAAAGCAGCCCGTCATAACTTCAAACCTCACCAGCTTGCTGTACCAAGCATCTCTTGAAATGCTAATTAAAACAAGCTGAGGGAGAGGAGCCCGCTAACAGGATCACAGCTTTGCTCGGATTGAGCAATAAACATGTAGTAGGCATCCATGTTTCCCTGTATGGGTGTTTTCCAAGCCGAGTTGACTGTAAATGTTGTGGTTATGCGAAACCCACACAGAGCAGGATGCAAACACAAACTAGGAAGAGAGGCAAGGCCTAGTCACGAAGCTGGAAGGGAAAAAAAACCCACGACAATCTTCCACAAATAAATAAATAACTGCCTGAAATGAGGGCTAATTAACTTGCAATAAACCAACTTAACCACTTAGGGGCAGCGTTAACACAGAGTTAACATGCAAAACAAACCTGTATTTTCTCACCTGGTTAATTTAATATGCACGGTGAATATTCATAGTGTATGAAATCCTGATACATCAACACACCGAATGATGCAGTCCGTCAAACCCAGGAACGCGCGGCAATAGTAGTAACTCAGTCGCTACTCACACGGCATTGGCTTTGATAGGCTGGTGTTTCTAAACACATTCATAGAGGTAGGACTTTGCTGATTTTCCTCTGTCAGGGTCAAGGAGTATGTTCTATACAAAGATTAAAACTTAAAAAAATAGATAGAAAAGGGCTTCACTTAAACAGAAAGAAGATGAAATAGAAAAAAGCTGTCTTTGAGAAATGCTGCTCTTGCATGCAGGAGTTGAAAACCCCATTTTATCTCCATGTCCACGTTCAGACTCACTCTGCTTTCATACAATATCTTTCTTTCTTTCTCTGCTTCACATGCCAAAAAGTCCCAGTTCCTTGGATCCTCTGAAACATTTCCTTGCATAAAAGGGAGCTTGGACCCACTTCAGGTATGTTTACACTCCCTGATCAGAACAAGTAAATAAAGGAAAGGTGTTTTTTTTAGTGTGGCTTGACTAACTTGAGTTAGCTCTGGCATGCAGAGGCAGCAGGAAAACCACATGAACCTAAGCTTATTTATTTTTTTTTAAAGGGGGCTAGCAGCTTGCATTCAGCCTCAGGTAGAACTCATCTCACCTCACCACCGCTCTTTTAACCTGAAGTAAGACTAACACAGCTTTTCCCCTTCTCTTCCGGTCCACCCTACATGGACACATTGGTGGGTTTATGGCTCCTACGTGGCTCACCAGTGTCCCAGCATCATCTCTACAGTTGCCAGGAGCTGCTGCTGCTCTGGCCAGGGCTGGGGGCAGCCGGAGGCGAGCCCCTGTGGTGTGCCTGGTGCTCCTGGCAGCTGCCGCAGTGTGCTGAGGCCGTGCTCCCCTGGCAGTGAATGCTGGATCTGTGCAGCAGCGGAACGCTCAGCTGGAGGAATGTGGTCCGGATCAGGTGCAGGCATGTGCTCACATTTCTGCTGAGTTAGCCAGAGCGCATGGCGGGCAACATACACCAGCTTTATACTCTGTGCTGGCTGAGGGAGGACAGACTGTACCTGATCTGGCACAAAGTGAGCTCGGTGTGGAGAGAAGATATTGAACATGGCATAAAGTTAAAGTGGGGCGGGTAAACAATATCTGATCTGGCAGAAGAAACTGCTGCTACAAAGCTGGCCTGTCAGAACCATTAAAATAAATTCAAAACAGCGGAGTGAGTGCCACGTGGCCAAAGTGTTTTCACTGTGATACCAGGGAGCCCAGAGACAGATTCACTGTGCTATCAAACTCTGTGCTTGCGAAAGAGGTGGGAAACATGTGCCCACCATCACTGGTATGCCACTCTGAGGAACAACACTGGGGTGGATGGGAAGGTGAAGGGCCGGAGATCTTCAGCGTTGCAGATACGGACCTTGTACAGCATTACCCTGGCAGCTGTTGCAAAGGTGATCCTGGCCTGGCAAAAGGCTTCCCCTAGGGCAGAAGGTGGTGCTGGGGTTGCTGTGCCAGGGCCAGGTTGGTGATGGATTGAGGTGGAGGAAGAGAGGGATGTATGGCACCGCCACCTCCACTTCTGTGGAGGAAGGGGTTCAGGCTCCAGAGCTATTGCCCTGCCAAAAGCATTAAACCAGTCCTGTGAGGAAAGGAAGCAAGCGAGCTGTCAGAAGTGAGAGAGAAACAAGAAGCCCACTGTACAGGATCATCCAAAGACCACCCTTCTCCACTAAAGTGATATTTCTCCTTTCACCTGCCTCAAGTGGATGAAGAAAGTCAATGTTTAGGCACTTGCTTCCTTTGCTTATAAAATTTGAGTGTTTCCCCTGCTTTTTCTTTCAGGAAGGTCGTCGCAGCCTAGGGACATCCAGTCCCACAGCTCCTAGGAACCAGAAGGAGAATGGCAAGGCTGAGTTGTCATGCGTTATGTTGAATATTTACCCCTTATGCATGCTATTTTATTTTAAATCTAGCGTGTAATATGCTTTGCATCTAGCGTGTTGCTCTTGTGTGTTTTTCTCTTGCCCTGCCTGTCTCTTGCTGGCAGCTGCCATCACAAAACAAAAGGCAGCTGCCAGTTTGAGTGAACATCTCTCTCTCTCTTCGCTCTTTCCCCTCTTGCTCTTGGAGCTGATGCAACACCACTTCACAGTCTGGGTGGCAGGCACTGATGCAAGGGGAGTTTTGCTGCCTGTGGGATGCTCGGGCATGTGGTGCATCTGAGACTTGCTGCCAGAGCTTTAAGCCGTGTTTAAGCTCTTGAACCTGGCTCAGCAGTAGCCAAGAAACAATCGGCTGTTGGCCTGACAAGGCATAGCTCAAACTATCTCTGTGGCAGCAATTGCCCATTTCAAAGGATTTGATGTTGCTGCTTTTGGCAAAAGTGGCAGTTTATTAAATACCATTTTGGTCTTCTGCCCCAAGATGTGTAACCAAACACAGTGATTTCCTACTTCAAAAAGGTGGTATTCCTACATCAGCTGAAAAAAAAGCCTGAAGGAAGTGAGACTGAACTGAAGCAGCATGTGGAAAAAGGAACTCTCCTCTCTCTGGGCTGTGGTGAGGGGGCTGGGAAAGAGGTGAGGCACATAGGGCAGAAACCAAGCAGGACCCCAAATCATAGTGTAAAAGGAAAAAGTGGAGTAGATGCAAGTCTCAGTTCCAATCAGGAAAGTTAGGAAATGAGATCTGAAACACCCTCCTGGGAGTCTGGTGTGTGCTGAAGAAGCATAATGAAACAAATTCTCATGCAAGCTGTATCACTGTTATTGTCAGAGAAACTGAGCCCTCACTCCTTTCCTTTGTGGCAATTTTCTTTCAGAAAGCTTTTTTTTTTTGGTTTTGTTTTGGTGTGTTGTGTTTTGTTTGTTATGTTTTGTTTTGTTTTTTCCATAATAGAAATGGGTATCCTCACATCATTCACTGTAGGCATTTTTACTGAAATTATGTGAATACGGGCTTGTTCTGAGGGACAGTTTGGAAAGATCCTGATTTGTCTGGTTTGCCTGATAATAAAGTCTAAAGCAGACAGTGTTTTCCTAAGGCAGGAGCTGAGAAAAAGAAGTTGCAGAGGACAGGTCTGGAGTTCCTGTGGAGCTGTAAGGGCAGGGGAGAAATCACAAATGCAGGTGGGAAGGTTGTGCTTTTATAAAAAAAGGAGCAAGCTATGCTTCCCAAGCAAAGATGATTTCCTCTAGATTAAGGAAAGTTGCAAATAAATAAAGAATAAAAGTTTATCATCATGAGCAAAAGAGGGCATCTTGTATTGCTTCACAGTGCTGACTTGCCTCTCCGGTAGGCATTGGAAGGGTGCACTGCAGGAAAACAGAGGCAGGAAAAGAGATGCAGAACACTTCTGCCTAAGCTATCATAATCCCCTTCACCTGAATATCTGGAATAGGTCCACAGGTTTTCTCTGGTTCCAAAAACTACACAGAAAGTACAGTTTATGGAAATGTTTCCAGTTTGATTTATCTAAGCCACCCACTTAGTAAATGGATTGTGAAGAAGCAACAACATAAATGAATGGCTGGATGTCTTCAGGCTGCACTGTGGTTCCCATGATCTTGTGTTCCTTTTTCCCATAGTTGTGCTGTGAGACCACCACCGAGTCCCACAGCAAGGATCTCTGTTCTGTGATGGAACATGGTGCTCAGACGTGCTCTAGACTACTCAGTGGTTCTACAATAGGTGAAGCATGGTCCTGCTCTGAAAACCTAGATATTTAACTCTTTCTTTTTGCCACCATCTGCACTGGTAAGTCAGGGCTGACAGCTGGGCCAAATCCTGCTCCTGAATGTCTGCCCTTTGCCATTACTTTGGCTTCTCCTCTCCGCCAGCTGGGGAGCTTTGCCATTACTTTGGCTTCTCCTCTCCCTCTGGGGAGCCCTGTTTAGCAGCAGGGCTCCATGTCCTCCCTGCTGTGGGGGAGGCTGCTGCTGCCAGTGCTGGGGGGTCAGCTGGGCAGCACTTGGCCTCTACGTTTCTTCCCGCTGCTGCCCATCCTGCAGTAGGGCAGGCTGCAGCAGTCCCTTACAGTGTAGGCAGGGCTCCCTTACTCCCCTAGACAGAGCTGCTGGCATTGCCAGGTCTTCCCTGGGTTGGCCTCATCTGTGACTCAAATCCTTCCCCAGTCACAGCTCCCTTCTCTGCCATGAAGTACACTGTTGAAGTAGCCAGCCCTTTTGCTTAAGTTATAAGAATCCTTACAAAAGGATTTTAAAACATCCTCACAAAGGATAAAAAAATAATTCTTTTTGCCTTGCACTTTCCCCTAAATACTCCATCCAGATTTTCTGCAAGCCTGCTTCGATCTGTCTTGCTGTCCTCAGTGTCCTGTGAAGCAGTCCCTCTCTGCTGATGAAAAGTGAACTGTTCCCATTCACATGGTGGTGGCAGCGGGGAAACATGCTGTCCTCTGCTGTGGGTCTCTGTCTGGGACACCTTGGCTATTGCAACTCTATCTCACTGTCACAGTTACTCTACAAAAGGGCCTCCTCGACCCTTCCTTTTTCTTAATATCCCCACCCTGCCTTCTGGCATGCTGCCTATACCTCCCTCGCCACGCTGAGGTTTCTGCCACCCCATCCTCCTGGTGCACACTCTGTCACCTCGGGCACACCGGCACAGGCAAAGAGCAGCCCCAGGCCCCTAAACCAGGCTGGTTCATCCTGTGGCATAATGATCTCATGGATGATCTCAGGCATCAGAAAGATCTGAGGGATGATCTCATGGAGGGTGGGAGAGTTGTGGCCCATGGACACATTGGGGTGGACATAGTTCCTAGAAATACTCACCGTCCTCTCACCTGGACATTGCCTATCCTGGAGAGAGATGCTGCTGAAAAACAGAGGATCAAGGCCACCTGCCTCCCTCTCCCTCTGACAGTTCTTGCTCAGTGAGAAAGTAGCTTATGTATGACTGATTCCCCCTGTGAAAGGGAGAGAAAATCACTCACTGCACTCAGACAGAGAGTCAGGAGTGACAGTGAGGATGGATCAGACTTCCATCTCCTAAAACAATTCAGTAGTCTTTCCCTTGCTGTGGCATGAACCAAGAAAAAAATATTTCTTCTACAACCCTTTTACTTACCACTTCTTCAGCTGAAACTAAGGTGTGTACCCAAGAGTGTACCAATGGCCTCTGCTGAAGTCCATCCCAGTGGTAACATGCCAAGTGAGGAGATGCGTGTCACTGCAGAGTCCCAGCTTGTGCTCCTGTCCGCAGCCATGGCAGCAGGACAATCCCAAGCCCTCCCTCCTCTTCCCACAGTAATGTCCCTTGAGGAGACTGAGGTGTACTATGGCCTGAGCTGTGCAGCTGGGTAAAGCCCAGGCACACAATGAGACATGAAAACTTTGCTAGCAAACCAAGAGTAGACGTAGTACAAGGTACTTGGGATCCCTGTGTTACGGGGGTCTGGAGCACATAACTAGGGCAGGTTCATTTCTAAAAGGTCCCAGCAACAGGTACCTTTCTTGGAAGGCTTAGGGTTTACAGTGACAACATGTAGGCACTTGGAAATGCTCTGCAGTGGGCTGTGAGAACACAGTCCCCCCAGAAAGAGAGAAACAGTGAAGAAACCAAGCCTCAGCCATCTGTAAATCTCAGCAAGCCATGGAACCCCCCTCTTTTTTTTCCAGTAAAATGCTCTCTTGTGTGGGAAAGAGGAAGGCTGAGCTGGCATACTGTTGAAGCCTCCCTTTTAAGATACCCTGTAACATCCCTTTTTCCATGTCTCCCCCTGAACTGTCAGACCTGCCCTCCTCCTGGAAGTGCACCAGTGAGGCCAAATTTCAAGAGCTGACTTGCAACTGTTACTTGCTTGTCATCCCTCAAAAAGGGAAGCGGAAAATGGAGGGACACTGAGGGCTAAGATACAAGCAGCCTGTGCATGTGTGGTGCAGGAAGATGGTTAATGGGCTCTGCACAGCCTGGCCAAGTTGAGAGCCCTGCTTGGCATGGCCTGACCTCTCAACAATTTTGGCCTCAAAAAAGACTCGGCATCTGAATTGTGGATTTTTCTTTAAGAAGATGAGAAAGGGAAAAAAACCCCCGCAAAGCCTCCTATAAAAAGCCGAACTTCCCAAGACAAAGCCAATAAAAAGCTTCCCAGCTGTTCCCGCTCCTCCGAGCTGGCACGGGCTCTGCAGGCAACAAAACCCTCGCAGCAGCCGGGAGCCTGCGGGGTGCCGGTGGCCGCAGGACAGGGGCCGAGACCCGAGGTGAGGGGCCCCGCTGCAGGTGTCCCGTTTGGAAAGCCAGGGCCCCGGGAAGCGCGAGGTGCCTGACAGAGGGCTGACTCAGCGGGAGGCAGCGGTTTGTGTAACCTCCAGCAATCCATTATTACAAAGGGGCTTTCAGGAACTCCTCCGTGCCAGGCACAGCGAGGGTTATTGATTGAGGAGACAGTGTAAATGCACAGAGAGGCTCCATCCATTAGGGCCGCTGCTCTCCACCAATTAGAAAAAAATCATTACTCAGCAGCCATCAATGGGCTCTGCGCAGTGCTGGAGTGCACGCATTCAATCTATCTTCTCCCACCTCCCTGAAAACTTAATGACAACTATTAGAGCTCCGCTGAATGCCCGGTGTGTACAGAAGCAAAAGATTCATTTGGTAATCTTGGTAATTACGACACTATAGGAGGACGCATGCTAAATTCAAAAAAGGGTGTGAGGGGGGGTGTGGGGAGAAAAGCCTGAATTCCTGCGTTGTGAAAGCCCTTGTCGTGCTCAGCTTCCCATCCCCTCCTGCTCACCTGCTGCCTCCCCTCTCCTCCTCCCATAGCCTCTCAGGTGGGCTTTCTGGGCTTGCTTTCCCACCTTTTTTCCCCAGTCCCCAAAAGGCAAAAATCATTTTGTGAAAGTAAATCGAAGTGGGGTGACTTGGGAAATATTTAAGACCTCTGGATGAGGCACAAGCCTGGCAACGCTGTTTGACAGCACTGCCCTGAGCGATCGAGGAGGCGAATTCCCATTTATAAAAGCCTATGGAACTGCTCTGGAGTCCTGCTGGCATAACATATGCAGGGTGCAATTTATTTACCCTGCCACCCAGCCTTTTCATTTACACACGGCAGGACTGAGACTGAGTGAGACCCTTATCCCCCTCTGTGTGGATGCATGTCGCTCCAAGTTATGGGGAAAGCAAAGTCCCAGAAGGGAATTTTTGGAAGAGCTCAAGGATGGATGTGACATGTCATTGAAGTTGAAAGGAGCAGCTACTTATAAGCGACAGTGCTTTTCACAGGTCTCCTCCAATCCGGGAAGAGGTAAGTCATCATTATATGAAGGCACTGACGGTGTTCATCAGCAGCGAGAGCCTGGAAACTGCTGTGACTCATGCTGGTGCTCAAGAACACACCTCCCATCAAGAGGAGTGTCTACCACACCATGGACAACCTTGCGTCTGGCATATTTCATCGGGATAAGGGACAGCTAAAAGAGCAGCATGACTGTTCCCTGTTTAGAATCCTCTGCAGGAGCTGATCCTGCCAGGGCCAGCTTGCACAGCAGCAGACACTCTGAAGATGAGGTCTTCTGACACAAGGAGAAGACATACTGCCCATGCCCACTTCAGTTCAAGGTTACAGGCTGACCTTGCAGGGGATGAAGAAGCTGTGTTACCACATCTCTGTAGCTAACCCCAAGATGTTAGGCTCAAGATGTTAGCCACGAGCAATACAGGTATAAGAGATCTTAAAAGCAGTCAAGAATGAACAACGGTAGACTTCTTAGGATTTTATTTGGACTCCTTGGTCTCCTTTGCATGGACACGTTGTAGGAAGAATGAAAAAGTTCCTACAACACCCAACAGATGGAAAAATAGATCAAAGTGAATTGGCACAGACGATCATAGGAAAATTAGAAGAAATAAAGTAAATCCCAGACTCAGTTTTTATTTTGGTTTTGCTCAGGGGAGGTCCTTTTAAGTTCAGGCAGATTTATTAAGCACGGAGTGAAGGCCTCAGACTTTAGAGGGTTGTTAAGGAAAATATAACCTCCAAACTTTCTCAGAAATAAAAACAGAAAAAGGAAGACATTAAAGGTTATTCAGTGGGGAGAATAGCCTTCCTCCTCTGTGTCTGAAACATGAAGAGGGCACTGAGGGAGAGGTAACTCTCGTCTGCCATGTTACACAACATAGGACAAGCACAGGGAGCCCTTTCCTTGCTGAAGGCCAAACAGGCCTCTGAAAACCTCAGATAAGCAACCTGTTAATGTCCACCTTCATGTTGTCCAGCAACAAAGATGAAAAAACTCAAGTGGCTACAAGCCACATGCAAAATGATATTACAGTCTGTGCCTGCGCCTCCTATAGCCTAACACTCACAGAGGCTAAAGGTTCACATGGTGGGGTTGTACCCCTGCGAGGTCAGCAACCAGAGGTGACTCTCATACTGTGTCCTGATGACCCTCTTACCACTTGACATTAAGCAGCTTTTAATGTTGAAGTTTATTAAAAAATGAATTCTTAGCCAGGCGAAAGGGTACACCTTGGTAAACTGCAAGGACAAGAGCAAGGCACCAGGAAGAGGAGAAGGTTGGCTTCATCACAATACCTTCCAATGCCTGCTCATGCTCCTTCCCCTCAATGTACTCTCAAAAGGCACAGGCTGTCTCCCTTCCTGCTTTTAGTTGGGGGAGAGCCACTTTGGCAGGGATGC
This sequence comes from Podargus strigoides, assembly GCA_028020825.1. NCBI lineage: Eukaryota > Metazoa > Chordata > Aves > Caprimulgiformes > Podargidae > Podargus > Podargus strigoides. Next base: position 9,690,082 of record CM051641.1, on the reverse strand, counting down.
TGGAAGAGGAAAGACCACAGCAACCAGATCAAAAGACCATTGCCTCCATGGTTTCTATTCAGCCACCCCCGACCTTGAAGCATCCAGTGTGAATCAGAGCCAGGAAAAGCAATGTGCGAGAGTCCATGTGTTCTCCCGCTCACAGGGAAGGTGCTGGCAGCTACCATGCAGACTGTGGATCCTGCCATCTGCTCCTGACATGGGGTAGCTGTGTGGAGGCCCAGCTGGCAAACAAGCTGGTGGCCGGCTGACCCCTAAAAGAGTGAGGAAGGTCCCCAGGTTCAGCACAGGTGGTCCCAGGAGACTGTGCCATTGCTTGGGCAAGGAGTTGTCTGTGTCCCTGGACCAAGCTCATGAGCAGCCCAGGAGAGGTGCTTCACAAATTGGGCAGAATACTAGATTACTAGAATACTAGATCAGAGGACCAAGAACCATCTTGGTCCTTCTTCTCTTTATGACCTAAAGCCAAGCTGGCTGCTAATGTGAACTACAGAGCTCACTGTCTGGCTGCCGTAAGTCATGGAAACACTCTCCCTGCTTAATCAGGAGCAGGTGGTGCTGGGCTTCCTGGTATAAACAAATGTACTTATCTGCAAAGCCTTGACCACTATACTCCAAGATTCCTTGTGAAGACCTCAGCAACATGGAGAGGGCAAAAGGGCAGGTACTGGATTGGTAGCACTGGCCATTTACTATGAACTGCAGGGTCTGGAGGACGAAGAAGGATATATTGGATTCTTTGAGCAGTGGGGCACTTACTATGTTTCTCTGACATTGGTGCTCAGAGAATGGTGTAGAGGATGATTGCCTAGAAATACATTTGCTAAGCTATTTGCTTAAACTAGAGAGTCACTTGGGCACCATCAGGCAGAAGGAAAGTCATGAGCTCTTTTGCCAAGAGACTATTGGTAACGCCCTTGAAGAGAAATCTTAAAGCTCTAGACCATTTGCTGAGTGTCCTTCTCCACATTAAGTATCATTATTGCATTTAAGGGGTAAGGACAGTAAGATTTAGGGTCATAGTTAAAAAGACTCCATCCCAATCTAGACACAAAGCCAAAGCTTGAGAAGAGGCACGCATATTACAACAAATACTCAAAATATGGCTATTTTACAATTTTTGCATGGTTAACACCATGGCATACATCCCCCAAAAGAAAAGTCTACTGAGATGTTCCTCAATGTGTGCCTGGGGATAGTGGGCAATTTAATCTCCAAGGCTTTAACTCATCCTAAATGACAGATGCACATACTAAATGTCTTCTAATGAGATGACATTTGTCCAGGTTCTCTTTCGCTAATTCCCTAACTGTTCAAAGAAGCTGGAACAAGAAATCTGCCCAGGGGCTGCCTGCCAACACAAGACAGTGCTTTGAGACCGTACAGTGTCCTTTGCTGTTTTGCATGATGTGTTATTGCTCTGGGTGGTGCATTTTCAACATATTTATTTACATTGGGAAAAAAGTCCTCTTGAAGGTCCAGTCCTACCCTGTTTGGAAATACTTCAGTCGGTGCCTCTCAGGGCTTCTTTTCAGGGTTCTCATGCCTTTCATTTTAGACTGAAAAATGTTTATGGATTTTTAGATGTTTCTTGGTGATTAAGCCGCTCCTTCTGGATCCCTGAACCAGTTTTGTCAGAGAAAGCACTTCTGCTGTGGCAGACCAGACAGGAGCCTTGTTTTGGTGGGATCATGGCTTATGTGTCTTTCCCTCACCCCTTTCAGTATTTATGAGATATCTCTTAGCTGCAGTATCTTTCCCTCTCTCCTAGAAAAGTGTGTCCTCTTTTCTATAAATTTCCTTTCGCCACCTACAGAGCGTTTCCCAATCTGTCAGCCATTTACAATTCTCTCTGTTCTCTCTCATCCCCCCTCCACTGTGCTTTTGTCAGTCATTCCTTGTCTTCCCCAGCTCTGTTCTTCTGTTTCCTTACCTTCTGCCTCCCTCCTTCACCATCATGGCATCCCTCTTATAACAGATGTCCCTCTGTCTCCTCCTTTATTCTCTGCACTGTGACTATGTTCCAGTATTAACTGACTTGCTACTGTGTGGCAAGACAAGTCTTCTCATCTTCACTTGGCCCTTGTCTGAAATACCATAAATACCTATTTTTAATTTAGATCAAGGGCAAAGCCACCCCAGAATTCCCCAATCCTCTGTGTGCGTGAGCTGCCCCAGGAGAGACATGCAGTCTGGGAGGTAGGATGCAGCCCTGTCCCTCCTCAGCATGAGGAAGGACCTTCCTGGCCCTGCACCCTGAGGAGAGAAATGAAAGATGGGCTACCTCCTTTCAGGCTTATCACCTCTGCCTTGTTAATGTTCCCCCCCTTGCTTGCTTCTCCCTGCCTGCCCTGCAGATGCCAGCTATCATTTCTCAGATCATCTGCTGGATTAGCATAAACCCAACTGCTCTCACCAGTATTTACCTTGCTGAGATTGTTGCTTCTATTTCAGACCTGAATCTGGGCTGGGTTGTTCTTCCCAGATAAACCACTTTGTTTAATGAAAGATGCTACATCTGCCTACATCCCTTCCACTCTTTTAGGCAAAGACATGCTGGGGTACAATCTCCCTCCCTTCCTCCCTGAGACATGTCTGCTTTATTTCCTCTGTTTCATTCAAAGAGACACTTTCTCAGAAAGGTCAGGCTTCTTGCCATCTTCCTGGAAGCAATATCCCTGTTCTGTCACTGCCCATAGTGAAATTCGTGTTGCTGGAAGTGTCCATACCACACTGTCATGAACAACAACAGGTCACCCACCAGCTCTCTAGAAAACCAGGCAGAGTCTCCTTCCAGCTGAGGTATGAGGACTACCTGCTGCCAAAGTAGGAGACTACTTCCGAAGTAGTTGACTGCAATATGTTACTGCCAAACTCATCCCAGTGCTCCATAGAGTTTTAGTGATGGTCAATACAATTAGACCATGGCGGGGTTACAATCTGAAAAGTGTGCCATACCCAATGCTACCAAAATTACTAGATGCTGAGGCCACAAAGTCCACAAGACTCATTTTGTGCTCTGCTTTGCGTCTCTCTATTGCAGACTCTGTTATGCTTCTGTTTTCCCTGCTGCTGTTTCCGGCAATAGGGAGACCTTATCTGCATGCAGTGTGGCCTGGGCTGCTCCTCTTTTTCTCCATGAAGTGTTGGAGTAGGGCAGAGCCCACAGGCAGGCAGAAGACCGAGAGAAGAGTGGGTGGGGGAGGGGATTGCCCTGAGGAAGGGAGTTGCCAGTATCTTAGGGTTAGGATGTGAGGGAAGGGAGAGGCTGTACCAAGCCCTCCAGTGCCAAACGACACACAGGTTTTGCCATGAGATGCAGCTTCTCAGGAAGGGTTTCAATGCCCTGGTGTAACTGGACCAACTAAGCAGTAGGAACTAGAGAGGGATAAAGAGAGAACCTTGCATTCCCCTGGACTCCTGAACCTTCCCAGCTCAAACCTTTGTCCCAGAGACTCAGCAAAACCATAATACTTGATGATGCTGTGACCCTTCTCTCTCTATCGGTATCATGAAAGATTCAAATGGTATTGTCCACCTCCAAAGCTTTTGCAGAATGAATCAGTTTTCCTATGTGCCTGACTTGACACACATTCCCTGACCACTTTGAGGTCACAAATTTCATTAAACCTCAGTGAATAGTAGCAGACCTCACAGAAATAAAGGCCTTAATCCAATCAAGCCACATTTGTACTCCCTGTATTGCATCAAGCATGGCCAAAGCAGAAGGGACAGACTGGCGAGCTAGAAGGGCCTCAAGAAGTTCCTCCATACACCACCAATTATGGATGATAATGTGATTGTGACACACCCAGGCAATATGAGAAATTTCTCAAACTGGAGGTCTAAGGCTTGGAATTATCATGCCCAGCTAGTGCAAGAAACAGAGGAAAGATCATAGCCAGTTCTTGGGAGTAAAATGGCTATGGCTCTTGGGAGATCTATCATTTGCTACATGGAGATCAACTTTAACAGCAGCTGGTACAAATCTCTCACTAAAGTCACACGTTTGCTTTGTATTGGTCACTTTTGCAGGAATCTCCTCCTCTCTTTTCTGTAAAAAAAAAAAAAAAAGGCAAAAAAAAGGCAGAAGCATCCTGTTGCCCTAGGAAGGGCTTTTAATCAGCCTGTGCGATACTAATTAATTTTGCATAACGTCTTATACTGCATTGCACTCTGGAGGAGGCAATGCTTGATGTGTGGGCCAGGTGATTCACCAGTGATCAGAGCAGCCAGCTGCAAGTTTTCCTGGAGCTGATAGAAAAGTTTACTGTAATTTTGAGAGGAGGAAAATGTGACAATGCTTTCACAAGCTTGTCATCTTCAACTCATACACTGGTCAATGTTTGCAGAGTGCTGAAATTTCAGTGAGGAAAGGGAAATTTCTTTGCTAGAGAATTCACAGTATTCACCCCAAGTATAGAATTCCTACTATCCTGGTAGAGTAAATATTATTTCACTGATCAGATTAAGGAAGATGCAATCTGTAAATAGAATTGTATGGGGCTTTGAGGCATTTTCTGGGTGAAAGATGTGTTGCTAACTGTCAAAATACTAGTAAATCGTGCCTTAACAGTGTACAGTTAAGTAATTAAAAAACCCAAAGCTCTGTAACAGGAGTGAGACAGGTATACAGAGGCGGGAGGTGGTTCCCGATGGCAGGCTCCGGATAAGAGAAAAGGCACTTGAAGTGTGTAGCAAGGTGATGTTAAAGGATCCTATTGTGAGAAACCTCAAGAGAAGGTAGGAAAAAGGAGCTGTGTGCTTCACAGAAGCCTGCATCCATCCTCCTCAGAAACCGGACCAGAAAACGGAGTGGGAATTGTTATTACTCCTTGTTATTCAGACTATGGTAGGAGATAGCAAGCACGCTGATGATATTGCTGTTTAATGCTGTACAGAGAGTAAAAGAGAGTGCTGGACCCAAAGTGTCTGGAATGAAAAAAAGAATAATTACATTGGAGGGAAAGCACAATTTTTGCTTCATGTTTTTTGTAAGCAGAGCTGAAGTTTCGCTGCACCTTTTGCTGCACAGGTGGAGGAGGGGGAACATATGAAAATTACTTTCATTGGAATCACTCAGCTTGAAAAATGGGGCTTTAAAAAGAAGAGAGTGGGAGAGAGAGAAAACTGTGATGTTTTACAAACCATTTCACCTGCCTCATGAGCAGCTTTGGATCGGCTGCAGCATGCAGGAGGTAGCACCCTGCCCGTTCTTCTCCAGGGACCTGCTCAGGGGAAGGCTCCTGCCGTGGGTCAGACTGAGCAGGCTGCAGCCGTGCTCCGCTCTTGGCGCTGCTCTGGGCTCTCTGTTATGCTTGAGTTCAATAGGCTTTGCCCCTGTGCTCGTTCAGCTGATTAAAAGTAATTTTTTTTCTTTAAGCCACCAGCATGTGAGCCACAAGGTTTCGTTCATTATTGCTCAGCCGTGCTGCGAGATGCCGTCCAGAAGTAATTAATTGGGCAATGCTTTGGAAATGTGGACTAAAAAGATTTTCAGGGGAAAAAAATAATGCAGGAGCCGGGAGGGGGGAAGCTTACATTTTCCCTTTGAAGTAAGGATCTTTTGCTGAGAGTGAGGGAAGCATAGCCAGAGAAACAAGCCTGCTTGTTATTTTACAACATTATTCTCCACAGCTGCATGGGTAAACATGTAACTTCAGCCTGTTTTTTCCACCTCATTTTAAAAATAACCACAGAAGAAGGACTTTGTTAATGAGTTTGTTGTGGGAATTTTTTTTTTTTCAGGAGAGGGAAGCCTGTCCCTATTGCAAACCCTCCTCACTTGCTGGCATGTGCAAGGGGGGAGCGCTGGGAGGTCCACGGTGCCGTATGGTGCAGGGCTTTTGGTGTCATTTGCAGAACATCTGCTCTTTTCCAGCCAGACCTCAAATAATCCTGTGACTTTAACAGGAACCACAAGTTCATGCGAGGAAAAAAGGGTGGAGACCCGGCAGCTGTTGGGCTGGCCTATTTATATCCAGGCTGCCAGCAAGGAGTGACGTCGGTAATTCCCTCGCCAGGTCTCTCACCCAGCACAGCATCGGCTGTGCTGTTCTCTGTGGCCATGGCCACAGGATTAAGCAGCACTAAATCCAAACCAAGTTTTTAGACAAAACTGCCTCTGAAAGCACAAAGTGTCCTGCCTACCACTGTCACTCAAGCCTGGGGGACAGGTTTGGTCAACTTGCCCTGAGAAGGTGGCACTCAGCAGGTCATTTTGCAGTTGCCGTTCTTCACGGAGGTCCTGTAGACCTGGAATCCACCAGCACCGAGAATCTGGAAACACTCTAAAATGAAGTGATCCTTCATCCCAACAGGATGGGGAATGAAGTGTAGGGAGACTCAGATAAAGAAAGGGGAGCCCTTGGAGAGGGAGGGATATAGCAGGAACTATGAGAGAGCTGGAGCAAGAGCAGGACCTGTGGGCAATTCTTTACAGAGGCAGAGACTGTGTGTGAGTGCATGTGCGAAGTCTCCAGGCAAACCAGGCACTGTGTATCCAAGTGCACAGATAGCGGCACGGTGTATTTTGCATGCCTTTAGCAGATTTTGAACAGAGAGGCACACAACCAATTGACTTTCTGTTTTGCAACAGGGAATCCAGATAGCAAATTCAGATAAGAAAATTGAGCGTGCCCTTCTTGCACAAGGACCACCATCTCCTAAGTTTGTCACACCCACCTGCCAGAGATGGCACATATCCAAAGGCGAGGACTGCAGAAACTGCAGGGAGAAGGAATTATGGTAATATAAATAATCATTAATAAAAATAATCTATTGCCACGCCCAGTGTCCACCCACTCCAGAGTCACCCAGCTTCTGACATGAACCAGCATCAGCGTATCAGGCAACACAAGCAGCCTTGTCATCCGTGAGCCTTGTCATCCATGGTCCTAAGAGAGGGATAAAAGAGGTCCCTCTGCCTGCCAGTGATTTGGCCCAGGCACTCCTGTTCCACCAGCAGCTCTCCATGATGCTCGGCTCCCTTCACGCACCATGGCAGTGGTGGCTCTGACATGCTGGGAAACCAGGCTGGGGCTTTGGGATTTGAGTTTGTGTGAAAGCTGGAAGGAAAGTGGCATTTATTTTTGAATCTGTGGGTTTAAAGGAGAACTAGATTCCCAGCTGAAAGGGCTCAGCTGGGGCTGTGGGCTCAGCATCGTTTTCAGCCTGTTCTTTGGGTTGCATTTAATTGCACTGTTTTCATGCTATTTTAAGAAAGCGTGCGTACTCATCAAATTATCAGCGAAACACAGATTCCCAGAAGTACCCCTCATCACAAAGGAACGGGCAAGCCTCCTCAAATATCCGGACCGGGTGGTGGGTTGATCCACCTCCCCCTCCTGCTGGCTCCATGGCCCTCTGCCCCATCAATAATCTGCCTGCTTTCGCCGCCAGTGACGCTTATCGGAAAGGGCAGCTCAGTGAACTGGCAGGGACGTGATTCGAAGGTCATCTGGGGATTCCCAGCCGCAGGCCAGCCTGCCCTGAGCCTCTCAGCCAGCTCAGGGGCATGGGGCTGGGAAGCAGTCCCACCACCACTTGGAGAGGGAGAAGAATAGGGTAAAGAGAGGGCAAGAAAGAGAGAGAAAGAGCACAAAAGAGTGCGAAGCATTTAAATAGCGCTTGGGATGATTGTTGTGGTGGGGCCTAGGCCCTTTTGGATGCTGTTGCTGACACTTCTAAATGAGCTGACGGCGCTGGGTCTAGAGGATTATGTTCAGTAGGGACTTGCTGTCCCTGCCAGTAGGCACAAACAAATAGCTTATTACATCGGGGCCAATGTTATCGAAATGGCTTTAAAAAAATGCAGCCTGCTTTAGTCTCCCTCTGCTCATTAGAAACTGTGGTTAATCACTTGCTGTGAAAAGGCTCACCACCAAGTTGCTTACTCCTCCAGCCCTCCTTTTCTGCCTTTCTCACAAATAAATCCCTTACTCAGCTGGGCCGTCCTCTGCAGTCAAGTAATTCCTTATGCCTGCCACCCACTCTGCCTGGATTAACCTCAGGTGGTCACTACATTGCAGGTTTCTTGAAAAGCGCTGCCTTCGAGCAACCTCTTTTTCCCTTTTTATTCCTAAGCCTGGGTTTTAAAAATCCCTCTGTGTATCTTGAACCAGCAAGACTCTTTCCCCCCCGGCTCTGCTAACGGTTTAATAGCCTCTTGTTTCTCTTAAGTCCTGGTGCTGACAGTACTCAGCCTGACTCCTGCGGGATACACGAAGAACATTGATGGGGGGGCAGCGACCGTGCTGGGCACCTTCTCCACTGGCTCCTGGCTCTGACAGCCTGGGCAACAAGGGCTGCTTTCTCAAAACCCTGTGCTTGGTGCCACCTGCCAGAGCTGATGTGGCACCAGAGCCCAGACTTGCCTTGCACTTGCTGCCTGCCACCCTATAGCCTCTCTGGTCTATCTGGCTCTTTATCAAAAGCACCAAGACAACTGAAGAATGACGAAAGTAATGCTCGGACCCTAAAGTGCTGCTAAGGTAACTACAGTGGTTCAAAGTTCCAGCCAAAACAAGATTTTCCTTCTGCAAGGTGCTGCATGCAGCTTTGCAAGGAATTGCTGCTTCCAAGGCAGTTTGGTATAAGCAGCCAGGGCGGACTGCCACACCTCACAAGGTACCCACAGATTCAAAGAAGCCTCTGACTGGATTTCCAGAAAACCCCAGGTTCTCATTCTGACTGACTACAGGAAAGAAAACTAGATCAGAGGGAAACATTAGAAACACCTTTAAAAAGGGAAACCAGTGAGGCACTCACATTCACTGAAGAGGCAATAACATTTCGTGGGAGCGTGGGGAATCTGTTTTGTGCTGCAAAGTTTCAGCTATTGGGACGTGATTTTTTCTCTGTCACTGTGCATTGTGCTACTGCCTGCAGACCCCCTGTGTGCAATGGCACTGCCTGCAAAGGCTTGACTGCAAATGACAGTGCAGCTTTCATTGAATCCCAGTGACAACAGAGAAAAAGAAGGTGCTCTGTGCCCCTTCCAGCCATCCTCCAGGTCAGTTATGGTGTGTGCCGCAGCTTGCCTACAAGCTGCCTTGCAGAGCTGCCAGCAAAATGTATCTGCTCTGTTGCCTGTGCTTCTGGTTTGCAATGGTATTCTGAATTTGCAGAACCCCTCTTATGTCCTCTGCTGGAGCTTCAGATCTCACGTCAATGAAATTCATCCCCTGACTCGGCTTCCTTGCAGGCAGTGCACGAACCTGCGGTGCTTGGTCTGAGTCTCAAGGAGGGAGATGGAAGATAGACCCTGTGGCATCCTCAGTGTGGCTGGCATCCTACCTGGTCGCCGGCCCCTCAGGTGCCACCTGAAGCCAGAGAGAGAGCCACCCAGGCTGTGCCTTCCCTGGGGTGAGCCCCAGACTGTTGTTACAGCAGCTGGGCTGCAAGGGCCCCCCCAGGGCTTCGGAGACAGGGACCGATTTTCTGCCGTGGCTTTTGGCTGCTTTTGAAAGTGTTGCTTGGTGTTCACAGCTGACGCAGTTGCACGTGGAAGTCCTGCTGCAGGTCATACAAGGAGTGGTTCAGTGCTTGGCTTGAGAGAAAATCCCCGGGCAGAGGGAGCAGGGATGGCACATGCTGACTGTGCCAGGGAGCAGCTGTCCAAGGCCTGGCTTTCCTCTGCCAAGGGTGCTGCAGCACTGCTGCTGCTCCATGGCTGCACCGATGTGTGCTCGGGGCAGCAGGCGCGCAGGCATGAAGCACGAAGGAAGCAGCCAAGTGAGACCTCAGCTGAGGCTTCCTCCAGATTTCAGAGGGATTAGCCTGTATGGCAGCATTTTTTTTAAGCTGTTTTGGTCTTTCATTATGAGCATTGCAGCGCGTCTGCTCACGGAGTTTTAGAGGGCATACAAAGCTCAGCTCTGACCCCTGAGGCTGGAAAAAAATTACAAAGCACCTTTTTCCATAGCCGTGTGAACAGTTTCCCTCACCAAATTCACACCGAATGAATCACTGTGCCTTACTTGAGACATCCCCTATGGCTTAGACCAGGCTAACCGTTTCAGTCTCCCTAAAGCCACTGAGACACCAGTACAACCAGCCTGTGGTTTGCCACCGTAACACAAGTGGACCTGTTCTGGCTAAGGGAGAAGCAGTGCTTGTGTGGGATGGGGAGGCCCCTTTGCTCAGGCAGCCTGTGTGTGGCGCTGGGCCAGGCATGCGAGGGAAGGACAGGCTGCTCTAAGACCTTCCTCTGCTGCTGAGGCAGCTGGGGCTGGACTGATGCCCAGGTATAAACTAAAGCAGCTTCATAACTGCTCTAATTTATGTCCGATTGCCAGCAGCCCCAGGCCATTTCTGTCAGCCACGACTCAACCAGCTGTAACAGCATCCTGGTTTCAGCTTCTCCTCCTGGTGCTCACTGCTTTTGCTGGTAGCTGAGAGGGATTGGGGTGCAAGCAGCCCCAGCACAGGGCATCTGTGCTGCTTACTCCAGTATCTTCTGGACAGTTTATAGCCTGTGTTTCCACCCCCCTGGATGAAAAGTGCTTCCTACTCATACGCTACATGTGACGGTGCTTTGCTGTCTATATCTGTACATATGATGTGAGCGGCAAACTCCTCTGCAAACCGCCCACAAATCACCCTGGAGTCAAAAAGCCCAATCACAAAGACTACAAAGAAAAATGAAAAGCGCTGTCTGAAACTCAGAAATAGACGATGTACAGTAATTTTTCCCGTCTCTGCCTTTGCTGGAATTAATCAACAATCTCTGCCTGCAATTGCTGGGAGTAATTTATTTCAAGAAATGCAAAGAAAGAGCGTTTAGGATAAATATTTAAATTTCCTCTTCCAGCCCATGCTATTCTCAATCATTGTTTGTGTTCAATTCAGTCAGCTATGCATAAGTTGATGCTCATTCTCCTTGCTCTGTATATTTACATATTTTTTTTCTGTACTAAATCTTGGATCCCTAAGTCTTTCTTGGGTGGGGAAAGAATTATGTAAGTAAAATCTCCTCAGGGACTGAATTCTGGATGAGAGTACATAGGGTCACCTAGGGCATGGAGAAATCCTTACAGACAGGGATGGTGCTCCCACATGGATGCCAGTACCTGCCCTTTTTCACTCAGTCCCCCTCTCCCTAGGATGGTGAAAGTAGTGGTATTGAGAAGGGAACAGTATGAGCAAAAATGCAAAAACCTTGGTTCTGGAAGGTACTTGTGTGGCAAGTCATATGGTGCACATAAAAAATGAGATTGGACTTAGTTGTAAAAAAAAAAATCAAAAAAAAAAATCAAAACCTTTACTGTTGTGGGAAATATTTAAAAATGGTTTGTTGGTGTTTTTTTTTAATAGGAAAATTACTTAAATTGAGCTGTGGGAATAATCAAACAAAAGAGCATAAACTTCAAAGCCAGTGCTTCGTATCTTTCAAATTGAGGCGGTTGAAAAGAGGAAGAAATGAGAGTAAGCGATTAATTCTGATCTGTGATTGTTCATGCATGTGTAGGACATGGGTTTCCCCTGCCTTCTTGTAGCCAGACATCTATAACCACAGTGTGGACAGACCCTGGCTGACCCCCCGCCAAACCTGTGCTGCCCCACCAAGGCCATGCTTCCCCCTTCGGTGAGTTCTAATCAGCTTGTGCCAACAGAGGTTTGAATCAGAGCCGGGGTGGGGGTAAAGTAATATATAAACTTTAAAGACAGCTCATCCACCACGTGCAATTTGTATTTTACACCTCATGAATTTTAACAGCTAAAGTTATAACTTTGCCGTTAACCCCCCGTGCACTAGGGATCTGCCTCGGCGGTCCAAGGACGATGCTGCAGCCAGCAGGAATTCTCTTTTTTTTCTCCTCAAAGCGCGTGGCCACTTGTTCAAGCCCTTCCTTTCATGCACATCCAGGCTGAGTATTACCCTCAGATGCCACTAACTGTCCACTTAAAATCAAAATAACACGAGCATAAAAACGCAGATGACTGCAGCATGGAGTTAAAAATCACTGCAACTGTCATTTACACTGTCATTAAAAATCGTTGTTATGAATCTAAAACAACACCTCAAAACACTTGGTGGAATCAGAGAGAAGTTATTTTTTTATAACATGAAAACTGTGCGGGGAGGTGAGAGCTGGGACCTCTGCTCCCCAGTGGTGTTTCATTACAGGCATCGAGACTATTAAACCAATTGCCTAGCGCTTGGATGTGAGGTGTTTGTTGGATTTCCCTGGCCGAAGGAACCAGTTTAGAAGCCTGCAATTCATTAAGCAAGTTATCAGGCAACAGCCTCCCCTGCTCTCTCTTTGCGGTGCCTGTGATCCCTAACTTGCAACTTGGTTTTTTTTTCTGATTTGGTACTGCAGGAGCCGGATTCAAAGTCTCTTTATTTGAGGCCCCCACAAGTCGCTGTGTGAGCAGGAGCCAGCTGTGCCTCCCGCAGCCCTGCAGGTTCAGCCTTTGCTACCCAGCCCTCTGCAGTCACCAGGGATGGCTATAAATGAATTAAGTCAGGTAGTGGCATGGCCACAGTGGCCCAGAGCTCTGCTGGGGCTGTCTCCCATGATCCACAGTGGGGTCATCAGCCAAGCCGGCAGACGGGAGCAGCGGGAGCTGGCTGAGAGCGAGCTTAGCTATCTGGAGGGCATGGTGCAGATGTACCCCGTGGTCAACCAGCCTCATGCGTGCTGTCAGACCTAAATAAGCTGTCAGCCCTGTCTTAAAGGCAAGACAATGTGTCCCTTAATGCAACTTAAACCAGCCAAATCTGGCTTAGACTTTCACATCAACACCCCCTTTCAGTGAGCTGCAGCAAGGATGTCTTCCCGACAGTCCTCCTCCATGTCCTGGTTTCCACAGACTTGTGCTGGGCTGTTTTTTAATTTTCAGTCTTTACAGCTTTTCTGGTAAAGGGGCAGAGCCTGAAAACTGCCGTTGAGGACTTGCTTTCCTCTGCTGTGCTGTGAGGGATCCTCAGGAGCCCTCAGTGAGCCAGGGGTTCAGAGCCACTGCCTGCAGACTGAGGAGGCATGAGATACCATCCAGCCTGAAGGTGTCAGAGGAAGCAGTGCATCGGTCAATTTTTACCATGTCTCATCAAACTCAAAATCACCTATGAACCCGGCCCCACGCTGCTGTCCTGGAGCCATGGAAAGTCCCTTGGTGATTTTGCAGGAGGCCGTGCTGAATGCTTGTACATCCAGCTGCCGCCTGCTCCTGCTGCCCTGAACGAGAAGCAGGAAAAATTGGCCCGTGCTGAGGTCTGTGTGGCTGCAGCTGGACGGCTATCGATGCCGGAGCCTGTGGGGCCACCGCCGAGGCACTGCACCCTCCCAGGAGCAACCCTCCTAGGGAAAAATTTGGTCTTTTGGGAGGGCTGCAGTCAGGCAGGGACAGGCTCCCCCTCCCCTCTGCCTCTCCTTTTACCCCTCCTTCAGGTAAGGGCATGACAGAGGATGACAAAGGGGCTGTGGATGCTTACTGGTGCCGGGCTGTGCTGTGCGCTCACGCTGGTGCTCGGTAGCGCGGTAAGGCCTTTTCTTCCAGGGAGGCCTTTGCATTTGCAATTTGAATTTAATCCCGTGAGCTAAAGATAGCTCCAGCTCGCCTATTGTTCCTCCAGCTGGCAACAGCTTTATTTCTTTGATGCTTTCAGTTCTTGGATGTTTCCAAGGAACTGGCAGAGACACTTAATACAGAGCCTGTCCAAGCACTGTATCGCGCTGGTCACTGTGTCCCACCCTCCTGGCCCTCCCTTAGGTGCTCTGCTTCCTGCTGGTGAGGTCTCCTGCAGGGGCTGCAGGTCTCTCTCTTGCTAGCACGAGCTTCATCTACATATACCCACGATGTCACCCTCCAAATCCCCTGACTGGCTTCAGGGCTGCTCCACAATGGCTCCTCCAGGAGCAGGAGTCTTTGTTGGGAACAGACCTTTCATGAAACCCTCGCTCGGGTATTTGTTAATTAGTCATACTACTGTTACACCACCAGCAGAAGTAAGTGATGCGATCCTTTCCTAAACTCTTGGTGGCTATTGGGGTTCATCTGTGTACTTCTCTAACCCGCTTTTTTTGTATGTCTATTTGGTAAGAATTTAGTCATCATTTATTTCAGGCACTTTGTGTGTCACGTCAGCCAAGGAACCGCATGCTTTGCAAGGTCACTGAATGCATGTTTGTCCCAAGTAGTTTGAACAATGATTTGAAGCGGATTAATGTCAGTAAGCTTTTATCTCTGATTGCTTAGGTTTGTATTTGGTGTATGTGCATCACACACATATATATCATATGCATCATACATATTGTGCCGTGTATGTCATTTGATAACTTCTAATCTCAGGGACAAAAACTAGGTGTTTTTCCAAAAATTGAATTTGGGATTGTTCCATTCTAATTCATGTTGTTAATTAGCTAAAGCAGGTAGCCAATAAAGCAGCATAAAAGATTTCAGGTTCCTTACGAAATGTGCCAATACTAAGGCAAATACCGATTTAGATGTGGAATTTTCACAACTCCTCTTGGTGAAACTCATTCATTAAATTAAATAAACGTGAGATTTGTTGCAGGCTGCTGATGAACATTTTGCAAACTGGAAAAGGGAGAATGCTAGATCAGTAAATCCCTCCCTGGGTGTATCAGCAGCTCTCATCCCACCAAGAGGAAGGGTGGGAAGACCCCTGCCTTGCTGTGGGTAGCAGTCAGCCTCCCAGCCCCGCAAGCAAGCCGCAGCAGTGATTTCCTGGCTCTGGCAGGAAGGGCTGCTGGTTTGTACTGCTGGCATGCTGCCGAAAGGGTTGCCTGCCGTCACAAGGCACCGAGCTGCAAGGAACTGTGCGGGAGATGAATGCCAAAAAAAAAAAAAAGAAAAAAATAAAGTCAGGTTCCTGAAGTGTTCAACAGGGACACTTCCTCTCCCACAGCAAAAAAAGTCATTCCTGCATGGAGGCAATATAGCAAAAATCAAACACAGCACAAGGGGAAATCCGCCTCTGGGCTCCCAGGTAAACTAAGGGGAATATCTGCAGTCTTTTACCCCTTTTCTGGAGATTGTCCTACTGCCACAGAAGACTGCATATGAATGCATGATACAAATACTGCTTTTAAAATACTTTTCTCCCCTCAACCCTGTCCCAGTTCCTGGTTCAACACAGAATGGGGATCTCAAATGAAACCAGCTCTGCAGCAAGACACTGAGTCTTTGGAAAACTGGCCATGGAGGATTGCAGCTACTAGCAACCAGATACTTCAGCAGAGTGGAAGCAGGATGTGAGAACTCTTCTAGGAGTGGGTTACCAAGGGGCCTTAGGGATGGACAAACACCAAAAGCATCAATTATCCACTTGAGCACATACGTTTCAAGCTTTGAATGGCTTGCAACCATAGGACTGGGAGTTAGAGCTCCCACACAGCCTCTGGGACGTCTCCCACACAGCTGCTTGGGTGCTTTTCTCCAAGTCTGAGGAGTGTTAGACTGAGAGGAGCTGTATTTTGTCCCTAATGGAAAAGGAAGGAGATGCAGGAAGCCTTGATTGTCTTGGTACAGTTGTTAGTGGATGGTCGTTCACATCAGACACGAGATTAGCATCCCTAGGGTGCTCCAGGGAATGTGTGTACCTATGCTTCACAGGTCACTGCTGTACCGAGTCCATGCTAGTCCTTCTGCAAGTATACTAATGAGAAGAAAAATAGCATGTTGAAGCAATTTTTTATCATCAGTATTACAAGGGGAAATGAAAGCTCTCCTGTAAGAGGATTTTGATGCTCTCATTTAAGGGATGAAATAAAACTGTTTGTGAAGGCAAAGCTTGCCTCTGTGTTTTAGGTAGAGCAATACTGATGGTTTTAAATGAGTTTTTCCCTTGGGGGAAGCAATGACAGCAACTCCATTGACTGGGCTTCAGTCTGTGGTCACTAACAGGCACAAAAACTTAGAGGAAAAGGACATGTCTGACAGAAAGAAAACTAAGGGTCTTCTCCCTGTTGGGAGCCTTGTGGAAGACACTGTATTCGAGGAGCTAGTGACATTGAGCCAGTTGTGTCTGCTCTACTGGGCCCTGTACTGGGGTTATACAGACCCATGTACACAGCACAGCGTAAGGGAACATGGGGAGATGCCTTGTGCCATTGGTGTTGCGCTCTGGTGGACATCCTGAAAGAGATAACATCCCTACCTGTCAGAAGAAGATGTATGATTTTTTTTGTTGCATGAGATTAAAGGCACCATGGTACAGGAGGGAGACCCAGCCCCTCAATGACGAGATCTGCAGTCTGTGCTGTGGCTATTCATCTGGAGGCCAGCATCTGATGTGATATAAGAATTACTTTCTCTCTCTTTCTCTTCCTCTTCTTATTTTATCTTACTAATAAAGCAATTTTATTATTACCCTATCTGCTGTTGTACCTTTCTGACTGACATCCAGAGAGACCCTTGTACCTCCCCATGCAGAATGCCCTCTGATTCCCTTTGAAGTTCCTCAGGGAGGTGATCCACGAGGATTTGGTCCAGGAGTTGCAGCCTAAAGAAGACAGGGGTTCATTCAGACACTGGACAGGAGCTCATCCTGTGAGGCACAGTAGGCAGAGTGCAGGCACCTATGTAGGTAACTCACTGCTGCTTCGTGGGCATGTGACGGGAATGAGGGTTAGAATCCACGATGGTGTACAAGGGGCTGGACAGCTGGATCCAGACAAGGGGGCCACTAATTCAGCCCTCCTACTGACATGGAAAAATAGTTGCTGCCGCTTTCGCAGACTGCATGCATGGAAAAGCCGTGGCATTCGCTTCCCAGCCTGAACGATTTTCCCCTCCCGGACTGCTGCCTGCCAGGATGGCTCACACTTGCTGTTGGAGCCGGGGCTTGGTCCCGTGCCAGGAACACACTCTGGAGGGAGGCCACAGAGAAACACAGAATAATTTGCAAATCTGTAAAAAAACCCATTGCTTCTCAGCCGGGGTCTCTTAGCAGGTGCCAGAATGGGTTTGTAGCAGGTGTCGGCTGCCTGCCCGTGCTCCTTGGGGACAGTCCCCTCTGCCAGGTGACCTGGCAGGCCCATGGCATGCTGGGGATGGGCTGTGAGCTGCCTGTGGCTGCCCATGCACGGGATGGGGCTGTGCCTGCTGCAGGACCTCATGAGCCATTAGCTTGGGAGTGCAGTAATGTGGTGCTGCAAGCGAAGGGGAACCCTGCTAGCCATAAAATGGCATGGAAGACCCCCAGGAGTCTTGTAAAACAGAATGGTAGAGTGTAATGAATAGTCAGACATATGGTAAAAATGAATTAATGTCGAGTTGCCATCCACTCTGCCATTTTTTGCTTTCAGTTTCCCCGCTGTGCCTGTCTCCTGGCATCACTGAATCTTGATTCAGGGAGAGGCAGCCAAGTAGCTTCCTGTGAAGCCAACATCATACCCTAAGTTGGCCAACAACTTGGTAGTGCTTTCTCCTGTCTCCATCTGGCTGGGACTCTCTTGCCTGGCCTGGTGGAGAATGACCCAGCCCCACCCGCACAGGTCTGTGTCTCCTCCCCTCTGGCGGGGAGCCATCTGCCCTCGGGAGATGCCAGCTGATGGGGAGCACAAGTGCCTTCAAGCAGAAGCTCCTGTGAGCACGTCAAGGCAAGTCCTGAGTCTCAGGCCTCATCACCTGCAGATGCAATGGCTTAAATCCAGGACTACAGGAAGTTCACCTGGAGCTCCTGGAGAGCTCTGTGACTGGGGTGCCATAGCTTGTCTAAGGGATGCTGGCCATTTCAGCAGATAATGTCCTGGCAGAGTAAGGCGTAAAGGTCCAGGCTGGTTTAGCAAACTTGTGGGAATGACTTTTGAGAGCCTGATATATTGCTGCAGGTAGCAGCAGTGCATAAACTCATATCTGTGTGCATGTGTGAGTGGATATGTGATGTGAGTGCCTATGACTAACCCCTCACCTAATTTTCCCACCGAGAAGACACAGAGCGCCATGTGCCATAAATCAGTCTAGGCACTGTGAGAAGATGCAGAGAAGGCATCAGCCTAAGAACTGAGTGAGAAAAGGACAGGGATATTGTACCTGTCCTCTGCCGTCCTGCCACAGCCTCTCCTTCCACAGGCATCTCTTTCTGCACTGCACACAGCACAGATGGGCTTTCTCCAAAATGAGTGTGATGCTTCTTTGCCCTTGGCTGTCTATGACCCAGGCTGAAGAGGCTTCAGGAGGTACAGCAGAGGGGCAGCAGCGCAGCTGAGGGGCAATGCGGTGCCCACGGGTGCAGCTGAAGGAGCCGTGTGGTGGCAGCAGTGCAGGCTGGGCAGGCGTTTGCACGTGTGTGTGTGTCTGCATGCATGCCTGTGTGTGTGAGAATATAGAAATGCTTTTGTTAAGATTGTGAAAGAGGAGCTAGGGCCCAGTGACATGTATATGGCTGGAGCTACACCAAAGCCTCTTTGTGCTTCTGGATACCTGTGTCCCAGAGAGGGAAGCATCAAACTCACCTCCCTAATCACGATACCCACAGCCCCTCACAGTGCCTGGGAGGCAGCGCAGCTTTCGTCAAGTCTCCTTGCTGAAAGCAAGCCTTCTCTTTTGGTTGAAAGTCCTTGCTGACTTAGAAACAGCTGTCATGGTACAGCTCCTATTCTTGGATTTCTTGGAAAAAAGGGAGTGCTCATAGAGGCTAAAGGGCAGGAGATAGAGGTCAGGGACTTGTGCTCTGCTGCTGGCTCAGCCACTGACTTCTCGTTGATGGGAGGCAAGTCACTTATTTTTTATATTAAATAGGGAGAGGGCAGAGAGAGGAAGAGAGGAAGGGGACAGTGCTATTAAGCAACCTTTGTGAAGTGATTTGAAATCCACTGTGGAAAAAGCTGTAAATGTCACATCACATTCATTACCAAGCAGTGGTGGCTGCGGCCACGGCTTGCAGAGATGCACTGTGGCCGGGCCAGCCTTGACAGGCTGCTCCCCTGCCATCAGGACCTGTGCCTCCCATTACTGCCTCCTGAAGTAATTTTTATTATCCAGCAATCACCTGTGACCTCAAGATATTTTTAATGCCTGCATTTTTAGTACTGCTTTTCTGCGGACATGGGGTTGTCCAGCTGGGCAGCCCAGCCCTCCCCTGCAGCCTCCTCCTCCCTTGGGTGCCTGTGCTCCTTCCCTTGCGCCAGCAGCTTGCTCCTGCAGCCCACAGCAGAGATCAGACGCAGCAGCAGCTGGGGAAACAATTGGGGGCCAAATTAGAGCGGCTCTTCAAGTAATTGACTGATGGAGCAGCACTCCTACTCAAACAAAAAAAAATAGTTTGGCAGTATGAATCACTGGAGCGCCAGTGCTCTGAGCTGTTTAAAAGTCAGCCCACGGAGAAGGTCAGGGGACAGAGCTGTTTTGCTCTGTGCTGCCGAGGCTGCTCCCCCATCCTGGGAAAAGCCTGGGGTTTGCCTGGTCACGCTGGCGAGATGCTCCAGTGGTGCAGCCTGGCCCCATGAAACTCATCTCCTCTTCGACCAGGTGCTCAGCCTCTCTCTGATGTTGAGACCCCCAGCAGCCACCGCAGACACTCACAGCTTCTGACATGCCAGCAGCTACGACACAACTCCCAGAGGGATTTCAGTCAAGAAGGCAGGAGGGGATGTTTCTTCCAGACCTGGGCTAACCTCTCATCCTCTCCTGCTTCTTGCTGTGGAAGCAGCCAGAGAGCTGTGGGCTCTCACTAGCACTGCGGGTCTTGCCAGTGCCCTGAAGAACAGCCCAGGCTGGCGAGCAGTGCTGAGCATATCCAGACATGGAGGACAGCAAATCTGACCTTAATGGCTCCTAAATGATCATATAGATGAGTTTTTTCCTCTGCTTTCCCTCCATCGTTAACATTTTAACAGCTTTCTTGCAGGAAGAAGGGCTAGAGAAGAAAAGAGAGCAGTGACGGTTTCACATTATCACAGAACTCCAGGAGCTGGGACTGCAATAAAACTTCCTGATATCCCAAGACTCCAAGAAATAGAAATGATTTCTGAAGCTCATGCAGCATTGTGTGGGCAGTCAAAACCAGGAATAAGATATTCTCACTCATCTTCTTTCCCACCCTTTCTAGTGGAAAGGAGAAAGAAGATTGCCGAGTGTTGCAGGTATTGTTGTTATTACAACTTAACCTGGCATTTAAGAAAAAATGTAAGCAAGCAGATCTTCAGGGACATGGCCAAAGCCCTTCTTGACTGTCAGAGGTGATTCTGAGCATGGCAACTTGTTCAAGGGATGAGGATATCCTTCTTCACTGTGTTGTGCCTTGTCTTCCAGCTCTACTCCCAAAGGGGTGAGAGATGCCAGGTTCAAAATGGAATGGCCCATCTGTGCTCACTGGCATCAATTTTCTCATACTCTGGAGCGTGGCCTTTCCTTGTTGCTCCCCACAAGGTTTTCAGGCTTCTCCCAAAGCCCTTTGCAGTTTGAAACATTCTGGTTTAGGATTTTTTTGGCCTGTCAGAGCAATCCAGATAATATGGGCTGCAAAGCTGGGCAGCAGAGCGCAGTTCTTTGTACTCTCCTGTTTCTTCATTGCTGGTGTCTAGCCCTTATATATTTTTCATGGAAGACTGAGTTGGTGGTGCAAAGGCACCTCCTTGTCTTCTCCCACGTCTGATTGTTGTCTCTGGTTTTGCGTACAAGGGGGTTATTTAGAAGTCCGCATTTCCCCTCCCTCTAGCTAGTGTGGGAACCTGATCAGGAGCCAGCAGCCAGAGACAGAGGTGAGGAAGGGATTAGCCCTTTGCAGGATGCAGAATGAGGAGAGCATGGCTCCCTGACCCCATTCTCAGCACCGAGGAGGGTTTGGGTCTCTCCCTGCCTAGCTCCAACATGGATCCCCCAGCAGAAGAATGTGCATCCTTGGCTGTTTAAAAAGACGTCATGGCACATCCCCAGGGCTCCTGGGCGTGTCTGGCGAGGAGACTTCGTAGTCTCCTGGCATTGGGTTGTGGGGTGAGGGTGGCTGACTTTTGCCTCTACAGCAACTCCATCAGATCGCTGCCCTTTTTCTGTTCCGGTGAAGACGGGGACTGTGCGTGCGCGCACACACACGTTCATGTGTGTGTGTGTGTGTGTGTGTGTGTGTGTGTGTGTGTGAACAAGCATTGGCTCATGCTATTTCCTCCCTTCCCCTTGGGACTTGACTGGGTCCCATTTTTTTTCCTGCTGCTGCTCTAATAAAAAAATGTGGCTCAGCCAATTCTCTTGAACCTGAACACAGAAGAAAGGAGACAGGGAGTGAAAAATGTGAAATCAAATAGGATTTTTTTTTTTTCCCACCAGACGCAGTCGCTGAGGAGTGGAGCTGGGAGCACTGTGGCCATCCCCCAGCAGCAGGTGGGGGGTGGGAATAGTTATTCATGCTGGAACCAGGAGCAGGAGAGCTGCTCTTGCCGTCTGGGAGAGCTCGTTACCACCTTGAGTTTGCTTAAAATACAGCTCTAATTACCTGTTTAAACAATAGCTCTGTCCCTTCCTTGGTCTATGAAGACTGCTCGCATTTTAATTATTAGGAAGACCTTGGCCATTCACCTTTCTGAGGTATTTAATGCTTCCAGTCAAATGCCTGCCCTGATGTACTCTGTTACCATGCCACCTCTCGAACTCTCACTGGCAGAAAACTGCAGGATATCGCTGGTGAAATGTCATTCTCCGGCAGATTTTTTTTCCTGCATAATCATGGTATTTGGGTTAATTTTGCTTTGCTGGGCACATTAGTTTTTGGCTCCTAAACAAGAATACACAGACTCTCCTCCCACCTTGCCTTTTCCACTGTGCATACATGAAAAACAGGGCTTAGCTTGTGTCTTAATGTGTGATAATATTGTAATCCTATACATGGATGCCAAAGCTGTTCCTGAGATAGGAGTGCCTGTTTTAGAGTCAGTGTAACTAGAATGGGAAGGGCTCTGTTTCCTTTGGCAGATGTCGATCCATCCACCCCAGCATCACATTCCCTCCTCACAAAACCTCTAATTTTGGGGTGTTTCTCTTTTCCCAGTGGTGGGCTGGAAAATGCTTCCAATCGCAGAATAGTGCAGGGAGGGATCCTGCTGAGCTGAGTGCCCAGAGGCGATTGAAGCACTGCCATCCCTGGGCAGGCAAACTGAGCTTGTGGAGGTCTCTGCTGTGCAGCTATGGGAGCCTGGCCAGCAGGAGAGATGCTGCAGCTAATGAGCATCCTTCCTCAGGGGCCTTTTCCTCGCTGCTGCTGAGTGAACACAAGCTGGGATGCCCCGAGAGCTGAATTCCCAGTGGCTGCCTGAGCTGCTAGCAGTGGCACAGGGCAGGGGGTAGGGCTATTCCCAGCAGGCAGCAACTTCTTCTGAATATCTGTCAGTGTGCATGGGAGAGCATCCCTCTGTCACACTAGGCCCAGGCAAAGAAAGGGTGGCAAGAAGACTCTGCTTCAGCAGAGTGCCTGGGAAGGGGCTGGGATGCTCAGAAGAGGGGAAGACACATAGTTGCAGTCAGAGTGAAGAAGGAGGCCAACCACTGCGTGGCCCATAAGTCTCAGCCCCTGTGAAACCTTTTCCATGGGGCTTGGTGCAGCCGGCTGGGAGAAACCCAGAGTAAACTCAGAGAGCTGCCTGGAAGGTCTGGAGCTGTAAATTTCAGCAGCCTGGATTTAAAGAGCTTCCAGAACTTTTCATAAGGTTAGAAAAGTGCTGGGGAGGCAGCAGAGGAACACCTGCCCATTT
The DNA here is from genome assembly GCA_028020825.1 of Podargus strigoides. Classification (NCBI taxonomy): domain Eukaryota; kingdom Metazoa; phylum Chordata; class Aves; order Caprimulgiformes; family Podargidae; genus Podargus; species Podargus strigoides. The sequence goes on along the minus strand of CM051641.1, from coordinate 9,667,427 downwards.
CATCCTCCCCACACCACAGTGCTGCCGCTTGGGAATTTTGCCTTCCCTTCAGGAGTTGGAGAAGCATAAGGGAGCCTTTTGGGACTGGAAGATACTGCTCTGATTTAGGGTAATTGCTTGCACGTCATGATTCAGCGCATCAGTTGGGCACTCGTCCACCTCTGGACATGATTAACTGTACAAGATTAACAGTAAAGACCGCAGGGATTTTTCCATGGGACTCATGCATGTGCTTCCCTGCTGTGCTAAACTTGGTTCCCTGTTACCGATGTTGGTGGGGTTGCTGGAGAGGGAATGGAAGAATTCAGCTCTTTTGTATCAGATCCCCCTTTGTTTTATTTGACTGCTGAAATTGCAGAGCTGGAGTATTTCAAAATATTTGCTCAGCTGGCCATGAAAAGCGAGGGTTTCTTTTGGGGGGAATGGCTCATTTCTTCTCCAGCCAGATCAAGCACCTCCAGCTAATGATGAAGCGTCATGGCACACTGAAGCCCTGCTAATGGCAGCATCCTGAGGAGTGAAGATAAACAGTGCTTGCCGCAGCATGGGGGGATGCTGATCCCTCCCCTCCGCTGATGACAGAGGATGAGCAAAGGAAAAGGGGAGGGGTAAAAAACGTGCTGCTCTGGATGCCCCAGTTTTCTTGTGCTTTTTAAAATTTTATTTTATTAATACCTAGTAGCCTTACCAAAGCTAAGCAAAGAATTCCTTTCATCCACTGGTCTGTTTTCTACCTTTGATGGCCTGCCTTTCATTTTGCTTTGAGGTATCCCCCCTCAGAAAGCTCCTTGCTGCCTAGCCAGCACATTTGTTCCTCTCTGTCCGGATGCAGATGTGACCAATTTGCTTCCCCAACACAATGCAAGTGGAAGCAGGGGTGGGGAGGGGAGGAAGGTCTGTGAAGCCGAGTCGCGCAGCAGAAGGCAGTGAGAAGAGCACCGCTCTATTTATTCTCTTGCTTCCACTGGGGTCTTCAGTGTCCCAGCAATGGTAAATCTTAACTTTCATGCTATAGTGCACTGGGATGCAATTTACTTCAAAGATAGCATAAATCCCCGGCTGCTGCTTATATCACAGGGTTGTTACATAAAAAGGGCTTATGCACCTCGGTCCCAGGAACACGGTTGCCCTTTTTGGCATTGATCTAAACTGACCGGCCTGTGGTTGGCCTAAAAATCTCACAAAGGCCACAAAAACTAGGCTGTCCCTGCCCTTCTGAGTCATCAGATTGCCCAGCTCTGCCATGCCAGCCTTGGGAGCACTGTTCCTGTATCTGGCCCCACTGTCACACAGTGGCTCCCCCAGCCCTGGGCTATACAGAAAGGAAGGGGAGGCTCTGTGATACTGTTTTTGCTCTCAGGAAAAATGCTAGTGCTGGGGAGAGAGGGGAGGAAGGAAGCAAATTCCTCCCTCCTGCTACCACAGCTGTCCTGCCAAAGCAGAGACCCAAAGCTCTTTGGTGAGGAAAAGCTGTGAGTGAGCTGGGTGCCCTCATTGCAGAGGTGGGCAGGGGGCTGCGTGCGAATACCTGCCCTGCCTTGAGGATGAAGGGCCTGGCCCTCAGTTGCTGTGAATCCCTTGGTCTCCATGAACTCCACCAAGTCGTGCCTCTTCACACTTACCCCAGGAGCTTTTTGTTGCAGTGGCAAACATCATAAGTTTAAACAGGGCAGCGCTAAAGACCCATTTAGGCATTGAAGAAGGTACATTTTCAGAAGTGACAGAGAGCCTGCAGACCCTAGTGTCAGGAGTAGAATGGGCAAGTGGAGCCTCAAATCATTTCCAAAAGTGGGAGACTGGCTCTGTTTAACTACTGTTTATACACCCGTTGCCCAGGAGAGAGGTTTCCTCGACCTGGTTCCAGACAGCTGCCTTGCCCAGAAAGACCAGTCTTAGGTGCTAGCGAACAAAAATCAAACTAGAAAACATCCAGTTAAATTTCTAAGAATTTAATTTCTTGGCTAAATGTAAGTACCTAGACATTTTCTGAATATTGCTTTTGGAGTGAAAGAGGAGAAAAGAAATCCCTTCTGCCCTCTGTAGTTCAACCATATTAATAATGTCTTATTTGCAAAGCTGTTTACGCCTCCCTTTCCGTCTGCCGGGATGCTGCTGTGTAGCTGCCCTCATCAGAGCACCGCTGTTAGCTGCCTTCATCATGCAGCGATGCTTCATCGTTAGCCAAAGTTGCTTTATCTTCGTGAGGGAGAAATAAGCTGTTCCTCTCAGAACCACCCATATTTCATGGCCAACTAAGCAATATTGCAAAAACATTGAGATTCCTCAATTTCCTTGATCATATATAGCAGATGCTGATTTGATGCTAGGAAAACTGATTAGCAAGCCCCTTCCTGGCTAGTCTGTCATGGTGCCGACAGCCCCAGCGCAGTCAGCTTGTCCAGCAATAGAAAGACTATTAGCAAGTGCATTTTTCATGCAGTGAGAACGAACAGTTTCTAGCTGCTTCTATGCACTGAAAACAAATTTCCAAAAGTCTGCATAGCAAAGTGCCGGGGTTATAATCCACTTCTGTGCAATATTACCTTCAAATGTGTTATCACTGGAAGTGTAAAATCCAGGCTGCACCTCCCGCTGGAGCCCCACTGTCAGTAATCGAAGGCTTTCCCCAGCCAGGGGTCTGTCTAACGTGCAGGGCTGGCTGTGAAATCAAGGGCATTACTGAATGCTGCTGTCATGCACAGGTGTGCAGGTCCCTTTTAAGGGAGCGGTGGAGCCGTTGTTGCAGGGAAGCTGAAATCTAGCATGTATAATTTCAAGGAAATTTATAGGTTTGCTGAGGCTAAAAATCAAGATCAAAAGTTCAGGGTTAAATTCAGCTGTCAGATCTAGATAAGCTTATCTCCAAAAAGTGGCTTACGAGAGATCTGCTCTGGGCTGAAACGCTTAACTGGTGACCTGCAGGACTCAGCGCTGCTCTCCTTCCCACCAGGGCTTACCTCCAGATCTGCATGTCTCCTGTGTTTTAGATGCTAAAGTCAGAGTGGGGAGGCAGAGTGGGGGGTGGATAGCATGTCAGGACAACTGTGCTCTGCCGCTGGGCCTCCCACAGCTTAGCCTGTGTATCCCAAAGAGAGCAGCGAGCACTGTGGTTTTGTTATTACACAGAGGCCTGATCTGGCAAAAAGGGAAAATTAGAGAATTTTTTCCAAGCGTTCTTTTCCAACCTCTGGGGAAAAAAGACATGTCTGTAATCAGCTGCAGGAGTGGAACAGTCCTCTTATTTTAAAATGTCCTTCAGGACTGTGGTTAATAGCCATGCTCCACGGTGCTGCACTCCCCAAGGGGGAAAAGGCACTGCCTGCGAACCTGGTGTTTCTTTTTTTTCCCTGGATCAGATGCCCTCTGCTTCATCCCATTGGAGACTGGGGAAGGGAAGCATGCACCCCAAGGAAGCAGGATGGTGGGAGGAGGACGGGGCAGCTACAATCCTCCTTGTAACCCCCATGGGACTCACAGCTCCGCGTTTGGGATGCTGCAAAGGGCTGCTGGCACATAAGAGGCTCCCATGGCTGCAAAAAACTGTGGCGACAGCGTGTGTCTAATTCCAGCCCTTCACTTAAGAGGGCTGGTTCAAGGCATCACAAATTTGTGGTGTGCAGCATTTGCACTGCGTGCGTCACATGGCTGTTTGATCCCATCGAAGGTGTTTGCAGCACATGGATATGACAGGTTTCTGGGAAGGGCAGTAAATGGGAGAAAAGGTCATTTGATCGATCATTTTGCAGTCTAGTGGCACGGTGGCCTTTGTAGGGAAAAATAAATCAATCTCTTTAACCCGTCCTTAGTTTTAAAATCTACGCAGACGTTTCCGGGATGCAGCATGGAGACACAGCTCCTTGTTAAACAGCGAGGTGTCCACTCATCCAACCGGCCTGTTGCCCGCAGAAATTAAGACTGAAGCAATAAAACAAGCCTGGAAGGCTGCCAGCAGCAGGCAACCACGGCAGTGGGGCAGGACAAAGCTCTTGTCAGGTTAGATGTCAGATGTATGGGTACCCCCTGGATTCGGTCAGCACCCATTCCTGCCTGGTTTCTTCTTGCAGAGAAACTCTGTACGCAGCGAGGCTGGAGGGGGGTATCCCGCAGTACCCAAGGAGTGCTCCCGGCACCCAATGCCACCCCCCGCCATGGCTCCTGTGGCTGCCTGGGGTGCCAGCAGCTGCCTCTGGCCCCTGACACAGCATGTCGGAGCATACAGCTTCAAGAGAATCCTGCACCCAGCTTTTTCTCACAGTATATAATTTCTGTGCAGAGACACAAATACATGCGCGTGTATGTGTGCCTGTGAGAAAGTTACATTTCAGCCAAAAGGCAAAGCATCTTATATTGGAGATGACAAAGGGATGGATTGAAATGCAGTAATGTGAGTCATTGCACAGTGCTCTTGCTACCTTAAAATGATCCAGAAATGTTTGAGAGACTGAAAATCAGATATTTCTTCTTAAAAAAAAAAAAAAAGAAACAGCTATTTTAAGGTTCTGGGAATACCAGTTTAAACTTTTAACATTCCCTACGCTCACTCTTTCCCTTCTTAAAGGCAGACTATGAAATTTTGGCAAAGAGTTTATTTTATTTTGAAAAACGAGCTTTTGTAATATCTAAGAATAATAGGAACATTCTCAAAGCTTTACAAACCCAATGGGCCTTCACTGATAGTTTCACTTAAGGAAATCCAGACACTGCAGTAGGGAGATCAAGAAAGTGGAAGGGCCTTCAGTTCCTGCATCCAGTCCCAGCCACATGCAAGCCTTCAGCTCAGAAAGTAAAAGGGGACTTGTGAAATGTAATAGTATTTTTTCTCCCCAAAGCCTGTGGCTTTTCAAATATTGCTGTGTGGAAGACTGATGGAGATCATTCCCTGAGGTAGTCACTCATTTACCCCACAGAAAAGCCTTAGGAAAGGGCTTTCCTGAAGACAGTTTTTCATTGACATTGTTTTCTTTGCATTTCGAGGGCCAAAAATGTGTGGGTTTTGTTTTGTCTTGTCTTGTTTTCTCCTGGAAGTGAAAAGATGGTTTATTATGCAGTCAGAGAAATCTGAGACATGGGGCCCTGGGTAAAAAATGCCACCCTATATCAAAAAACTTGTGATAAAACCATAGGATTGGGATCTCTGTCACAAGGCGAATCTACTACAGTCAGTTTCTGCATCCCATTTTCCTGAGCAGGGTCCAGGCCCAGTGTGCAAACATCTGACGAGGCGCTGAAGCAGTAGTTGTCTCTTCCTGCCAAAAATAAATGGAGAGTGGGGAGTTTAACTCCAGCTGGACTTGGTTAATCTGTGCTTAGATTATCTCAATTGTGCCTAGGATTAAGAGACACTTTAGCAGGGACTAATTTTACCCGGTGGACAACATGTCTGGCTGATTTCTTAATCCCATCACTTGACTCCCAGGACTTGGCTTCCAAGCCAGATGGGCTCCCAGAATCCCTGCAGCCAGCCCCTGCATGCATGTGGCTGTGCCCCTCTGTGAGGCTGTGGTGGGGAGCCCGGATGCAGCTTTAGGTCTTTTGTACAGCATCACTCTGCTTTGGGTCATTCTTGCTTCCCTCTTTCCCCTCCTTCTACACTAACCAGATATCAAGCAGAAGGCTCTTAGCATGTGGCAAGCAAAATGCAAAGTGTTAGGCAGGACAAGACATAGCTACGTTAATTACCCTGGTTTTCTGAAGAGATGCTGCAGTGGAGGATGAAAGGGAAGACAGCTGACATGAGCACATTTCTTACTTTCTGTCAAGTGATGCTTTGAGAAGGTCTCCAGTGGTAGTCCTGCGGGAGTGTAATGGAGTTGGATGTGCTGCTCCTCAGACAACCTTCTGGGAGTGTAACTCCATCCCAGCCTCTGTCTGACAGCTGCAATGGTAATCCCCCATTTTGGGGGAAACATGAAAAAAACCCCAAAGCCAAAAAGGATGTTTTTCTGCTTGTTTCAGGAGAAATTAAACATTCTTTGCAGTTTTTCGTAATTAAAGTTAAAAAAAAAAAGGAAGAGGATTGATTTTGCTAGTAATAAACCATGCAAAAAAAACCCTCCCATTTTTTTGTTTGCAAAATTGGCAGAGTTTTTTTAGTGGCTGAATTTGGGGAAGCAATGCAGAGGTTTGCAAGTATGAAACACTCATGTGGCTGGCATCCAGCAGCTCTCCTGCCAGGGAGGAAAAACGTCTAACACAGATTATCCAACAGTTTATGCAGCTCAGCTTCAGTGGGGAGACCTTTGCAACAGCAAACCTCCCAGCAGCTCTGATTATGAAACCCCAGAGCTCATCCCTGTGATGCCCCCGGTCCCCTCCCCGCAGCATTGCCCTGTGGCATCCCCACACACAGGCTCCCTGCCGGGGCTGCCTCAGTGCCCAGCCTCCTCCTCCCCAGGGTTGTGCAATTCCCAAACTCGGACAGTGCCCAAAAGCACCGCTGAGTCCTAATTGATGCCTGAGGTGACAATTACAGAGGCCCTTGAGAGGAAGTCAAAAAGAAAACCCCTGCCCCAAACAAATAAGCAAAGCAGCAGTGACAGCAAATAACCCCCTGCATGATGCAAAGCCTTAAAAGAGACAATAAATAAAACCAATTAGCCAACAGACTTAACACCAGCTTATGTGGAGCCAGCCTGGCAGAAGGAAGGGTAAATTCAAGAGCTCCTAGCCACAAAAACATCACTTCTTCCTACTCTTAAAAAAAAATAAAATGAAAAAAATCCCAAAATGAGCAGGGGTGGTTGACATGATGCCAGGAAGAAAGGGGGAGCAGAAGGGCAGGTTGTGCTGGAAAACAGACTGATAGAGAGGGAAGGAGCCCTGCTGCTGTGAAGGACCTTCCCTTCTGCCCAGGAGGGGCTCCCCCCCCACGGGGGTGGCTTTGTGAGCACCATGCTCTGAGCACTCACACTCTGGGTGTGAAGGTAACATTGGGACCAAAAGACATTTCCAAGGGATGGGGACCTGCTTTGTCAGGTCCCGTGGGTGGCTGCAGCCCATGTCCCTTCCCGGCCCCGCTCAGTGCCCAGCAGGCAGGTCACAGCTGCCAAACGGGGACGCAGCGGGGACAGGGATGGTCTTTCAAGTATTTAAGGCCAAGGTTAGGAAGGGATTAACACAGCCTTTCCAAGACCTTGAACTCTTCTCCTAATCTGGATTTACAGCTGTGAATTCACTGCTGAGGCCATTCACTGTCCCTCCTCCGTCTCGCAACCCTCATGTCCCTTGCAAGAAATGCCCTTGTTGGCACCCCAGAGGTACCTTTGCACATCCTACCCTTAACAGAAACTACCTAAAAACCACAGAGTTTTGGGACCCAGATACACAATATGCTTCTGTGCTAAACATGCCACAGTGTCTTAACTCCTGACAACCATTATCCAGCTGCTGAATGAGCCTTATTATAAGCAATTTTTGTAAATCATATTGAAAGCATAAAGTCAGAAGGAAAAAAAAAAGGGATCTCGGGTTATGAACTGCAGCAACACCTGGCAGGCTGGTTAAAAAAAGAGAAATAAATGCTAGGAAAGTTGTTTATCCAAGATCCTAGGGCGACACATTACAGACACTGACACGTATGTTCCACCCAGTCTCAGGGCAGGGCTTACCCAGCTCTCCAGCTGTAGGGCTGACACCCATCTCAGCTGCCTGACACCCATCCTGCACCTTTCCTTTCCAGGAGTCTCTCAGCAACTTAGCACAGAACGGGCCAAAACCCAAAAGATTTTGAGACATGGCACAAACGGGATTTTTTTTTGACCAAAAAGATATCCAGCCCAAGGAAGACTGTGCTATCCGTAGCAGTAAGATATTGGCAGCTCTGCCCCTTTTGCCTCGGATGCTTGGTGAGCCACAAGGACCCTGCTATTTCAAGCACGCCGAGCGCCCAGCAGGAGGGCAGATAAATGCTGCATTTCCCTGGGCGCTGCCTGTGTGTGCTGTCACTGCATCGGAGCCATGCGTGGGCCATTGCAGTGGTTTGAGCTGTGCATTTTGGCCACTGCTAATGAAAAGCCCTCTGGCAAGCGACTGTAAGGAGCCAGGTAGCCTGTTGGTGGCCGGGGGAGCTTGCTGCTCTTGCTGCAGAGGCAAGACGGGGAGGCGGGCAAGTACCCTGCCCAGCATTCAGGCGGTCTCTCCTGGCTTTGCTGGAGCCAACCCTGGGTGCTGCTGATAACAGCCAGCAATTAGCAGCTTTGCTCCGAAGGGAAATCCTGACAGGAAGGGGTGGTAGGGAGGCACAGGTTGGTGGGGTGGCTCTCAGGGGCAGCGGATCCTGGATGGGGAGTATGGGAGGGGAGGGCAGCCTGGGGGAAGCGGGAGGGTGTTGGAGCCACAGCGGGAGCTGTGGGATGGATGTCAGGCAGCATCAAAGCCAGCGCGTCAGGAAAAAAAAGGCAGGGAGGAAGGAGGCCGGGGGAGCCGTGCAGGTGTGACAAATTAAAGATTAGCACTGCCACGCACGGGGATGCTCCATGCGAGCTTTGCAGCCGCCAGGGGTTTGTTTCGCTGCTGTCTGCCACCGCCGTCACGACGTGTGGCACGTTTCCGACACGTCCTCCGGCTTTGCTGGAGCAGCGCAGCCAGTGCCCTTGCCACGACACACGGCCAGCTGTCACCCCGCCGGCCCCACGTGTCCCTCGCCAGTCCTTCCAGCTACACCCACTCATTAGCGGTTCAAGACTTGCAGACTCCTCTTCGCCTGAAATCCTGCAATTACTCAGCGCGCTGGCTCGGACCCGGCTCCTGCGCGGTAGCAAAACAAAGGCGAGCGGGAACAGGCAGCCCAGCGGCCGCTCGCCCTGCAGCCATCCCTGGGTAGGCAGCTCGGCCATGGCAGGGAGCAGGGATGGTTCATGTTTCAAGCTGAAATTAAAGCAGGAAAGGAAGGAACAGGATCGCTCATGAGCTGTAAAATAAGAGAAGGTTTTGTTTTATTTAATGTGAGGCCATTTTGGCCAGTGTAAAGTATCTATCAAAATGGAGACACAGAACAGTTCTGCCTGAAAACACCAGGGCCAAATAGGCTTTGAGACTTACGTAGTCCTGAGCCAATTAAAATGTCATAATAATGCAACCTCAGAAAAACCTGGTGTCTGCTAGTTATGAAAGATACGCAGGAAAGGAAATCATTCCCCAGTTAGAAGTGTTTATCCAAAAGGTTCTCTGTGAGGAAGTTGGTCAGTGAAAAGGGAGAGGGAAAGAACTCCCACAGCAGCAGTAGGCAGGGTGCAAGCCTGCACCCTGCTCCACGTTCACACCTCCCATGCTGGTGTCCCTCAGGACCTCGAAGGGCCCAGAGGGGTCTTTGCAGGTCTGGGAAGGTCCTGCCTACACCACAGGAGAGAGGCTTTGGGGTGGCTTCATTGCAAGTGACAGTTTTAGCCTCTTTGCTGAATTTCCCAGCCTTGATGAATCTTTGGGAGACATGTGTCCCCCAGGTATATCAGCAGTAATGGAAAGTGCCACTGTCACTACAGGCACTAACTCATCATCTTGATGACCCATCGATCCCCGGAAGTGTCGAGTGGAGGGTAAAATAAATGTGGTTTGCTGGGACAGGAGGAGGAGAATACTGAAGACATTTTGCTTCACTGGCCACTGAAATCAATGGGAAACTGGCCACTGTCTTCAGTGGACACAGGGCTGGACTGCACCTGTGGTCACCAAAAAACCAGATGTGCTGAAAGGCAGCTGCCAAACACTGTCATCCCTTGGCAGAGGGAATCCCACCCGTGTCCCTCCAGAGCTGCCCGGAGGTGCTGAGGCTTGTGCTTGGTACCGCCTCACTCTGAGGAGCATCCCAGACTTGCCTGGTGCAAGACGGGGACCCCCACACACTCCCCAAACTGCAACTGGCCTCCAGGGTAAGTGGGGAAGATTGAGCCCTCCACTCCCTGGCTGGTGCAGTGGGTGCTGGGGACTGGGATTTTCACGGAGGGAGCTGGTGCCTTGCCGATGCCGCAGGCTGCAGCGAGCCCTCAACACCAGCTGGTTAGCTGCCACAGCCAAGCAGTGTGCTGGAGCTCATTAGCCCTGCTGTGAGAGAAGTTAATTAGCTCGGGAAAACACTGTGCTAATTTGCCTAACTGGCTTTTGGGACCAAGGTTAACCCCGCCAAGCAGGCTTGGACACACTCCTGGCTGGGCTCTGCCTCCTACATTCGTGCATGCAGGGAAGATGCCCGCGGGCTCCAGAAGTGTTTTGAATGTGTTACCCCTGCTCTTTGAGGCCGTGTGATCTCAGGTCTCCTGGCAGGGAGGATTGCCATCCCAAGGCAGCACCAGGACTGCTGTGATGCTGGCTGGTCCCCCTCGGCAGGCAGATGAAACAGCCTCCGCTCTTTGCTGCAATCAGGGACACGGGGGGGGGGGGTGAGCACAGTGTGCATCTCTGTGCCGAGCAGCATTGCCACGACCTGCCTTCCCATGGCTGCCACGCAGATCGGTGCAGGATTAACAAGGCATGTGGCCATCCCTGCCTGTCCCTGTCCCCATCCAACTGCCCTCTGCTTCCATGTTACGGGCTGACCCCACCATAGGCTAGGGCTTTGAAAGGGCCTTCTATTTTTCTTTTTTTCTTTATTATTCCCCCTTGTCTTGGAAGAGTGTAGAACTTGGACAGCATGATTTAAGCAGCATGTCGAGCAGATGGAAGCAGGTCCCTGGCTGTGGCCAGGTGGAGGGAGCACTCAGCAGGCAGAGGCTGGGCATGGCAAGCAAAGAAGCAGCTCCTGGCTCCACGAAATGCTACTCCCTCTCCACCTAATGCTAAAGCAATTGCTCTTGATGGCTTTAGAATCACTGTTTTTGGCATGCAAGTGTGTGGCTGTCCTCTGCTCCTCAACCCCATGGGAAGCTGAGCTTGGTTCCGTGTGACTCGCAGCGAGCGAAAGGAAGAGAATCACAGCAAAGAGACAGGGAGAGAAACTGGAGCAGGGCAATCTTCAATGCAGGCTTGCAAGCTTGTCTAAAAATAGAAGGCGAACCGTTCCCTAGTAATTAGCCAGGAGATGGTGTTATTTGCAGCAATGCGATTTCAGCAGCAGTGCTTTTGGCAGGAAGAGATGGGAATGTCCCAGCAGCTCTAACCTTGCAGAGCAGGAGGAGGCTTGCCTCCCTCTGCCAAGGGATGCTTCCCACAGACAGCAGGCGAGCGTGGGCTCAGGCGTGAGCACGTGCGCATCTTCCTCTGCCTGCCTGGAAGGAGGGAGCAAGAGGGCAGTGGAGAAGAAGTGTCCTCTCTACAACGGCCTGCTGGCTCTCTGGGATTAGATGCTCCTCAGCCTTTGCATTGGAAGAAATTATGAAGTCCTTTTGTGGGGGGAGGCAGCAGCATCCTGGCATAAGGGCTTGATTCCTAAAGGGGTTCGAGAGAGGACAAGCAGTACCCTGGGGGTACATTTTGAATGAGGAGGTGAGAACTGCCTGTGGGAAGCCTTGTGCTGCAGTCTGACGGCACAGCCCTTCTCCATGCAGCTCAACGGCCTATTGGCAAGGGACTGTCACCACTGCCCCATGCTCTGCAGAGGCGTGGGGTACCATCACCTGCATCCTGGAGGGGGACAGTATCCCAGGACTGTTGCTTTCCAGACCCAAGAGACAGGTTATCACTCCTGATAAAAGCATTGGCTGGTCTGGTATTTGGCAGAGCGAAAGCCCGATGGTGAGAAGACAACGTGCCGTCTGACCTACAGCCAGCAGCTCTCCCTGAGCTGGGAATGAATCCATCGCCAAATGAAAGAAAACAAGATTTACATCCCATTTCAGGCAATACCCAGCCCCTGCTGTCATCCTGTTGATTTTGTGGTTCTGCAATCAGGTTTAACTTCCCATCTTTCCATCTCCCCCATTGCTGCCTGTGAGGCCTGTGCAAACAGCGGGGGAAGCGGGCTAATTGCCTCTGGAAGAGGAGCGGTGATAACAGCTACGCTGGAAGAGCTGTCACAGGCCCGCCGTTAGCAAACTGAGAACACAGGGAAAAACACCCCCCCATCCTCCCCTGGCCGCTCTTCTGAAGGATTACTTGTACCCTTAGGAGGGAGCGCTGCTGATTTGTGAGTGTCCCCTCTACCGGGACATGATTAACTGGAAAATTTACTAGTTGGGAGGTCTCTCCAGGAGCCAGTTCAAAGCCAGCATTTCCTCTGGCTCGCTCCTGCGTGGCGCAGCAGCTGTCGACGCCGGATAAAAATTGAGGAGCGGGATGGGAGCAGCCAGGTCATGCTTCCATGCTGGTGGTGGGGACAGGAGTGTGGCCATGGTTGGGGGCTGCCTTGTAGTTATGCTGGGGATTGCTGGAGAACCTCCAAGCTGTGCCCATGCTGGCCTTGCAGCCAGCACCCTCAGTGGTGGGGCAGGAGGGGGGCTTGCCGTGAGACCCCAGCTTCAGGAGGTGATGTGGACCCTCGCTGCCCTGCTGTGCCCACAACCGAGGATGGCCCCAGGCTCACTTTATGCCCCAGCTTCTCTGGAAAATCTGTGTTTGGGCACATGTGTTCTCACCCACAGGCAGGGTAGGGGCATGCAAGAGATTTGCCTTAGTTTCCCTCTCCAGCAAAGCGGGATAACTGGGGGGCCAAGTGTGTATGCGCCTAGGGTGCAGAGAGGTGATGCAGCCCACCTAGGACATGGAGGAAGGGCCTGAGCTGTTTTCTCTTTACCTGTGTTTTACCATCTTCCCTCTGTCTGTCCTCTGCCCCTGCCAAACCAGCCCCACACATGTCCCCAGCAGCCAAGGCCAGGGGTGCCACTGCTAGGGGTTCTCCTGTGCATCCCTCCCCTGCCCTCCTCTCTTCAGGGATCCTCCTGCAGGCAGAGAAATCCTCTGGGTAGGGAAGCAGCTGTACATTTGCACAGTGATGCATGAATGCAATCAGCCCAGCCTTTCCAGGAGCGTAGGGAGCGTGTGGCGAAGGGGCGCTGCCTCCCTGGGAAGATTATACCTGAGACTCATTAGAAACAGTTGTGGGGATTTTTTAAACTGGTGATCGAGAGCCAGCTTGGAAATAAAAATCAGTGACAGACAAGAGCAGGGGGAGGTAGGGGCTGCCCCTGCCCCAGAGCTGGCCAAACCTCTGTGACTTGCTGTCGCCTTAGCAGTGAGGGACAAAAGCTGTGCTGGAGCGAAGGGGGAAACTTGGCCCAGAGTACCAACGGCTGGGAAATTTCCCACCTGTGAAGACCAGACTCCTCTGACCTGCTGGGTGGCAAAGCACTCATTTCTCAATTTCCTAAAAAAAACCCCCAAAAAAACAGAAACAGTGAGAGAGAGGACCAGGAGGGGGACAGAGGTCAACAAACAGAGCATGTCCCGTCTCGGTGCAAGCTGGCCCTGAGCTGGTGCTCAGCTCTGGGAGGAGTTAGAGAGGTGTCTCCCAAGCGTGGTCTGCCTCCCAGACCAAAGCTTGCCTGCTTTTCCCAAACACACACAGGGAGGGATGTGAAGTGTCATGTAAACTGGGGCTGCTGATCTAGGCTTCTCTTGCTGGGAAAAGTCGGTGGTGAGGAGAGAAAAAGGCGACCGCAATGCTGCCAAATTTGCAGAGCTTTATGCGACAGGTATGGGGAACACCTGCAATCCCCATCCGTGCGGTGAAGCGTTTTAAGAACAGTTATTACAAACAGCTCCGTAGGACGCACCGCCCTTCCCTGCCTGCGCTCCCGTCTTCTCCCCTCCCATGGCCTTTCACTTCCCCTGGCTGGGGGGAAGCTCTGGCACAGCAGCTTGCACTACTCTGCACTGGGAGGATCCTGACTTTAGCAGCTTTTCCCAGGGCCAGTTCACATTTCGGATGACAACCAAGTCCCAGAGCAGTATCTGCTGCTGGCATTGCACTAGCCATGTGGCTGGGGCGACGCCAGTGGGGAATCTGGCTGGGAATGTCTGCTTTTTCTTCAATAGAAGAGAAGTCGAAACCTCCCCCATCTTGGCATGGCACAGTGGAGATGTGCCCCCCAGCAATGCCAGCTGCGTGCTGCCTGGCACAAGCCAGCCAGTGTGGTGGACAGATGGTTGCTGCCCATGCTAGCACACTGCTCTTTCGAGGAGGGGCTCATGTTTTCCCTCCATCCACTTCTGCATTTCAAATATCAATCCTCCATCTACTTCTGCATATTCAGATATCAAACAGCCTGCTAGGAAGCCTCCTTGTGCTGAACCAGAGACATCTCTCTTCCCAAAGGCCAGGGGTACAATATGGCATGCTTCCAGGCTTGGAGACCAAACAACTTGCTTATGGCCATGCTGGGGCATGGGTGTCAAGGCCAGGACTGGATATCTGGAGAAGCAGTGCTGGTTACAACCACATGCCTCTGTCACTCACTCCACTGAAAACACAGCGATGAAGGCTGTGGTTCCCCAGGCTGGGCACTCCTGAAGCCATCAGCACAGAGCTCCCTTCTGCAGGACATGACCATGGGGGCCCTGGCTCCAGCCCAGGGCTCCCAGAGAGCGGTGGCACAGCCCAGATTTAGGAAAGTGTATGGGATGGAGGAGAAACATGCTTCGCCTTTGCTCCTCCTGCCCTTGAGGACATCCATGCCAGGACACTCAATGCCTTTCACAGCAATGCAGAAAATGCTTCCTAGCATCTATCAGAGATGGGACCCTGGCACCCACCTTGCAAAGCTGGAGCTGTCTGTGGCACTGGGCAGCCGCAGAGACCACTGAAAGCCCAGGGCTGTTTCCCTTCCTTCCCTGTTTTTCCTGCAGACGCACACGTGTGTGCTTACACACGCGCACACAAGCACATGGATGTGATGATGTGGCCTTGGAGTAGCGTGGCAGGGGAGAGACCATACCAGGGGGCATGCAGGCAGACAAGCTGCCGGGCAGTGCTCCAGTGAAATGGGATTAGCTTGGGGGAGGGAGGGAAATAAATGATCCTTGTGGTGAGCTTCAGGACTTCCCTGACGCAGGCTGGTAAAAAACTAATAAAAATAGGACCTGAGCATAGCAGGAACAGACTTTCTCCCTGTTTTCTAAAGCGCTGCAGTCCAGGCAGGACGAGGGCTATCGGAGGCCAGGTGCTTTCTTCCCTGTGCATCCTTTACAGATCCTCTGACATCTCTCATTGGGGCTGCTCTGATGTGCCTGGACAGGGACAGGGTTGGGGATAGGGCTGTACCTCCTGTACCCCTGCCTGGAGTCTGGGCACTAGGGTGTTGGCTGCTAACCTGGAGCTCAGAGGGGAACCAAAACCGCTGCCCCTCACCTTCCTCTCCACTGCCCTGCCGTGGAGACCTCTTTTTCCTCCCACTCTCAGGCTGTTTAACCTCTTCTGCTTCAAATGCTGCATGTGAACCTCCGGGGAAGGGTTTGGGGGCTCTTTCCTGGGACTCCATCTCACGGCATGCAAAGTAGGCACTTGCAAAGCATGAGTAAAAGCCTGGAGCAAGGGATGAAGACCTGCTCAGTGATGCTGTGAGGGGTCAGGACCCTCTGCTGGCAGCACCCCCGGCAGCATTTAGGTGCCGTATGGGGTGTTAAGTGCAGTGGCACAGGCACAGGAGGCCAAATCTCATTCCTCCACCAGTCCTGGGAACGTGAAGCCTGGGCTGACCCGAGGGCTGCCTGCCTCATGCATCACTCGGATGACAGAAGAGTTATTTTTTTCCTGACAGGACCCAGAAACCAGGTCACTCTGCATGTAAATCTATAACAAATCTGCCTGGGATTAGGCAGGCCACTGAGAGGTGGCAACAGACGGTATTCATCAGATGTGCCCGTAGTGAACGGCTCCGCACCACACATGGGGAAGGGAGCAGAGGCACATTCTTTCACGAGCAGGGGGGTTGCTACGCCAGAAGCTGCTGTCCTGGGTTGGAGGATTTGGGCCACGATGGCTTCAGCAGAAACAAATGCCACATTCCAGGGAGGCCATTCCTTGTGAGCAATTAGAAAATAATAACGTGATAGTAATAAGCAGATCAATCAATCCCTCCATGAGCTGAGGGACCCTGGGGGTAGAGCTGGGCTTTTCCCAGAGCAAACTGGGACCAGCTCTTCTCTAATGAATATAAATAATCACAGTAACAAACCTCAGATCTCTGGCCAAACCTTGGCAAATGATACCCTTGCAGGATGTGCGATGCATATGGGCTGTATGTATGCGACTTTAACTTGCCTGTGCAGCAGACACCATCCTGGGCTGGGGGTGAGAGGAGAAAGCAGCAGAGTGGCTGTCACAGGCAGGGGCTTGTGATCTGCTTCCCATTCCCATTCCCCCTTCCTAGAGGAGGTGAGCACAGGCGTATGGGATGATTATAAACCAAATTGCATCTCTCCATCAGCGTGCCTCCCTGATCCAAACTAATCAGCTGAGCCTTCAGGGGTTAAAGAATAGCAGCATTTGTCTCCATGGGCATCACAGGATCTATTTAAAAATCTTGACCCCTTTGGCTCAGTTGCTGAGGGAATTTTTCAGCTGAAAATGCCAGGGCTCTGGGAACTATTAAGCCCCACAAACCCTAGATTGCTTTTATGCCCGCCCCAGGCTGCAGCCTTGGATCTTTTCTTTTCCCCTCTGCAAACTGCTGGGTAATGATCCCTTGCAGTGTGCCAGCTCACCTCCTCTTCTCCCAGGTGGCAGCCCAGCTCAGCAGTGATGCCCTTTTGTTCCCCTGGTGCTGAGATCTGCAAACTCATTGCTAATTACTGCATCTGGGGCTTTCAGCTCCAGCGACAATGCCAGGACTTGTGGCAGGCTCCTGACGGGCCAAAGTTCATCCCCCTGCTTATTTCCTTACCAAAGACTATTATCTCTCATTTACATCTAAACTAGTTTTTTATACCAGTTTAAATGCTGCCCCTCCCCCTGTAATCTCAATGCAAATGAATTAAAAGTTCATTCTTCAGATGCTCAAATCCTGCACACTTTCTTTTTCGCTTCTTATTTAAATCACACGCTGTTTTGAACTAAACCTTTTATTTCCTCCCAATTATTATTTCTGGTGTGTTTTCCAGAGCCTTACAACACGGCATCTGATTATACACAAAGCTTCGGAATAAAGCCCCGTTTTTTTCCTTCATTAAGGACACAAAGGATTCCTGTGTGAGCCAAGCAGCACTTTGGACATTAATACAGCTTTACACCCCAAATCACATCCCAGCTCTCTGCAGAGCAAAGGAGTGGATCCGTGCCTTTCCTTGCTGCCAGCACCCTTCACAGGCTCCAGCCAGCTCCTTCCCTCCCTGGAATTAACATCTGATTTAATGGTGCCAGCATGTTCACCTGCAAACTCCTGTTCACTGGCTCTGCCTGCCTCATCACCAGGCGTGTTTCCAGGCTAGTCCTGCCTGCTTGGGTCCCCTCTGCTTGCCTCCAAGTTAGAGGTCCAGGGAGCTTGGTGGGCCCACCCAGGATTTTGCTGTTGTTGACCATTTCCCATGGAAGGAAGTTATGTGGAGTTGCATGTAAAGCCTTGGGAAAGCTCAGTAATCTGTAAACCTCACAGCCCTCCTTGAAGCCTGAAATTAATGAATTTGAGAATATTTTGGGCTAAGTGATAAGCCCAAGGACATAAAGGCAGTCAGTGACAGAGCTGCTTTTAACCCATGTAGAGGCAGTTGCCACGTCCCTCCCAGATCTGAGATCTTTTCATCTGGAAACTGCCTGAATCAGACCAGAAACACAGGAAACCACCCCGTCTGCAGTGTGTTTCCCTTACTTAATGTCATGCAGAAAGGAATAATGCATGCTGTGTTTACCAAACAAAGAGGGGAGAGCTTTTTATCAAAACGATGCTTTACTGAGCTGATTAGCTGCACAAGAAGTCTCTCTAAGCAAATGTTTTCCATCTTATTGAATATCCCAACATTTAAAAAATAAACTACTAATTTCTATCAAGTTTTAGAAATAGTTTTGATTGCAAGGAAGAGGTTTGGCAGTCACCTGGAGCCGACGAGAAGCATTTGGAACTGTTGGGAGTTCAGGACAGGTTTCAAAAGCAGTGCACAGGCTGTGAGAAGGAATTTGCCAAGTGGACACAGGATGGGAGTTGGATCACTGGTTTCCCCAAAGAGAGACCTCTTTTAATACAGAAAGGTTTTGTTTAACAGGTTTTGCACAGATCTGTAAGGTAAGGACACTAGACTTGCAGCTCTGATATCATACCACACTTCTCCTTTGGGACCCTGGGCAATTCAGGTTATCCCTGTCTCTCTTAAAATCCCTATGTGTAGAACAGAGATATTGCTGCCTGCAGTAAATGTCTGCAAAGTACTTGAATGTGAGGGTCATTACTGTTTAATATGTGTGCGGCTTTCACCTCTGCTGCACTGAGAATCAAGCCACTGTGAATGATCCCTGCAACACACTGTCAAGCAGAGTGGGAATTTCACAGTGCAGGAGGGCACATGGACTGAGAAACATGAGGAAAGGCAGATCGGCTCCATACTGGGATTTTTTTTTCCTTAAATATTCAAAATCTGATGTAATTAGCTGCTCTGGCCAAAATAGGCTCGCCTTCATTTTGGAAAGAACTGAGCCAGGCCACGTGCTGCCTTGAGAGCCAAACTGCCTTTCCGATCTGCTGTGGAGCAACGCGTATGTCCCAAATGCCAGGCTGGCCACTTTCATTCCTATCACATGGAAAAAAAAATTAACATCTGAATCCCAGTGATCCAGGTCAGACTGACCTTTGGAGAATATGCACAACCAGGGAGGTCATGAAACACCACAAAAGCCATGAACAAAACCACTAATTGGCTTATTTTCAGCTGTATCCCTGTGCCACCAGACTTGCCCTTCTCAAACTGCCCCATGCTGCCTTCAGACTGCCGAGACATAGCCTATTTTTGCAGAGCCGGGACAGTTAACGGTACCTTGTGTTACTAATTCTGTAATTCATATTGTTTGTGCTGGCAGGGAATTCCCTGCGATGTTTTATCTCAGCCAGTCTCCTCTGGCTGTTTAAAATATTTGGAATTATTATTTCTGGCTTGCAGGTCCACCCTAGGTCATGGTGGGATTATTCCTGGGCTGTGCACAAGCAGATGACTGCCAACCCCATTGCTGGTGCTCTGGAATAGACAGGACATATAGGATATATAGGATATACTTGGGTGGGGTGGCCAGGGGAGTGGAAACTTTTTGGTTAACTGCAGACAGACAAACGTAGGGGGAATGGGCCTTAAGGTCATGTCCTGGCCATTCTCAGTGCCTATAAAAGAGGTTGTGGACTGAAGGACTGGGGAGTGGAATGCCCATGGGGAAGCTGGTGGATGGGCAGGGGGGAGCAAGGAAAGCAGTATAGCTATGCTGGGGGTGCTGGTCTGGGGTCTGGGTGTCCTCTGTGGAGGAGAGCTGTGGGGGCTTGAGCTGCTCCTGGGGCTGGAAGGTGGTTTGGGAAGGGGAGGGGTGCCTGTATGTGTGTGGCCCATCAGTATGGGGAAGAAGGGGCTCAGGGGGGCCATCCTCTGCTCAGCTGCATGCGCTGTGGCAGCTCCGCTGGCACGCTGCAGCCCTAAATCAGCCACGTATATTCATAACTGCTGTGCATGCCGGCCCCCGGAGCTGGAAGGCATATCACAAAGGGCACATTTTTAACACTTCTTTTAATCTCATGATGCTGCACATTTAAGCCTGAACTGCCTTGCATTTGAACCTCCGCAAATGCCTTTTGCAACCCTCCCCCAAACCACAGCCTGCTCCAGAGAGAAACTAATTAAAACTGCCCGACAGGCTGCTAAATATTAAGAGTCCAATAACAGTGCAGACACCGGGACATCATCATCTGAATGACAAAAGCTGGTAGCCAGTGGTTACTGACGGAAGGACCCTCAGACTTGTGCCTGCCTTGCCCAGCGACAGACATCCCTGAAGGCTGCTGGACCCAAGGGCAGTGCCCTGGGGACACCCTGCCTCTCCCTAAAACGCTGTCCAGGGAGATCGCTCCAGCACTTTCTGCTCCTTATCCCGTGCCATTGATGGCCAGGGTGAGGCCGGGCTTGCTCCTGATTCACGTCATGTAAAGTGGGCAGGGGTGGCTGGTTGGCGTGGGCTGCAGGGTCCTGACTTTCATTTCTGCCCTTCCTCCAGATATCCTGCAATTACACGTCAATTACTGGGGAGGGGGGGAGAAAAGCAAACATGCTGCGAACACTGGCGTGCTGCGGTTGTTTGCTCTCAGCCCTGGCGGGTGGCTGTAGCACAGGCTGCGCGTAAAGAAGCAGAGGGGTGGCAGGCAGAGCCTGTATTTGGGGGTTGCTCATGTTGTGGAAAGCCCAACAAACCCTCCAGGATGTATGTCCATAGGCACGAATTCCAGCTAGTGCTAAAAACAACACTGGTGAAAGGGGTTTGAAATTCAGCTGAATCACACTTCCCTCTGAAAATTTCATTCCTGCAATTGTTCTGAGTAACATGTACGATTACCCTAGCTGAAAGAAATGATAAAAAGCATTTCATTTTCTCAGCTCGTTTACTTTCTGCATCTGGCAGCATTTTGTGCGCAGGCAGTATCGCTGTTTTCCTGAGGTAGAGCTCTTGGAGATGGAAGCTGAGGAATAACAGTGCAAGATGTTTTTTAAACTGTTTTGCAAACGCTTCTGCTTCTAACGACCAATAGACAAGCTAAAGCCTTTGGCAAAAATGATATGACAATAAATAACATGGCAGTTTGCAGTGTTATTATAATGGCAAGAAAAACCTCCACGCTCCTTATTTAATATCCAGATACTACCTTGCAGTACAGTGGAGTACGATGTGCTGGCAGTAACTTTCCTAAAGTGCCCTGTGACCTATTACTGTCCCCAGCTATGCTGTCATGAAGCAGAAGGAAGGGAGATGCGTTTCCCTCGAACACTTTCATGAGGTTTACCACCTGCGCTATAGACTGGTCCAGCTCCTCAAAGCTTGACGTCCCCCAGGGGAAAGGGCATTAAAACAAGCCGGAAAGCAGTGCACTCTTCTGATTTGAGCAGATGCTGGGGAGACTCTCTGTGATTTAGGGTCCTGATGGTTGGCCTTTGGTGAGCAGGGTGCTCTGAAAGGACCCAAGACCCTTGAGATGTGCCAGGCTGTGTATTGCCACTATTCACAGCATGGAGGCTCCTGGATGAGGATGCTGTGGCTCTGGGGTGATGTGCAAGTTCAGCGCCATGGGTTCAACCTGGGAAGGTTTGCAGGGCTTTAGCTCACCTTGCTGGTATCCCAAACAGCAGGGGAAGAGCTGGGACAAGACAAGTAGAACAAAGGCAGGCAGTTGGAGGGTGCTTCAGAGGTGGAGGGATACAGCCCTGTCAGACTCCCCTCCTCCTGCCCCTCTCCTTGGCATGTCTGCAGCAGACAGCAGAGGCACAAAGAGCACTGCAGTTTGAAACAGCCATAAGCATTTTGGTGTAATGAAGTCAACTGTTGGGGGGAATTATTTTTCACACTGGTGTAAGAGGCCATAAAAAATCCTGTCGGGGAAAATTCAGATTAAGTTTATCTGCCCTTTAATGTGCAGATGTGAAAGATCACAGCTCCAGTCCAAACTGGAGGTCCTCTGACATGATGCACTCTCCCTCTTGAACGTACATGTAACCAGAGTCCCATCCTCTGGCTGGGTCATCCCTTCCTCTGGTGAAGCTGAAGTGCTGATGGAAGCAGGACAAAACCGCTGAACCACCATTTCCCATGTGCACTCTCTGCATACCCCACACGTTTCCATTAGTGTCCCACACCAGCTGCCCTGGGGGGCTCAGCACACACACGTTGGTTTAACACACCCAGGCTAAGTGACCATGGTACTCCACATATATTCTCCAGGGATCTCTTACAAACAGCATTTCACTGGACCAGTGAGACCCCATCCCACTGTATGGTCAGGCAGGGGAGAGGACGGATCCCAGGTGCAGGGCTCTTGCTCTCCATTCACCCCCAGGTCTCTGGGGTTCAGCAGCCCAGCACGGTCCCCATTGCCAGCAGATCATGTATCATTCAGAGCACAAGGACAAAGCCCAGTGTGCTGGTTATGGCTTGCTTAGAAATTTTTTAATAAAATGGCTTTTTATGAGACAACGTGAGCTCATCAGAGCTGATTTGTTCCCCAGGAGCAAAGCAGCTGCTATAAACTTTCACGGAGAAAAGGATGGAATTTCTCCCTACAGCTAGAGTTTGGAGCAGGATATAATGTCAGGCCTGCCTGGCCAGTAGCCAAATAATTAGGACAAGGAAAGACCAAGTACAAATGTTTTAGCTGAGCAGAGCTTGCACTTGAACCTGGGTCTCCAACACAGCCAGTGACTGCCTTGGGCCAGCTTAGCATTGCAAAGCCCTCCTGAAGCATCTAATTCTTCAAGAATCTGCATGTGGGATGGGGAAGGCAGACGAAAGTGAAAAACACTGCAAAAACAAAAGCAAAAAAAACCCCACAACAGAGAGAAACTGGAAGCTGTCATCAGCCAGGGAACATTTCCAGCCACAAGCCTACTCTCGGCTATCCTTACTCTGAACTGTTCGGGTAACACCCCAGGGGCATCTCCAAAGTTTCCTTTTCTCTTCCTCCTTCTTTGAATATATACATTGTATTTGAATGCCATACACACATACATAGATTGCAATGCATAGAATGTATTCCAAGTATTTTACATACAAACTGCATGTAAACTTCCCATTAAACCTTCTGGGCTTCGTGCGGCTCACATAAGAGAGTCCGAAGCAAAGACCTCTTCGTATTAAAGTTTGAGTCATGGAACCAAATTGTGTTCCGCACAGAGGCACAAAAATGGTACAAAAATTAAGATTTTAATTTTAATGTGATCTTAAACGTTGGTCCCAATTAGGCATCTGTCCAAGTCCCATTGGAGTTAAGCACATCATTTCTTTGCAGAACAGGGAAGGCTGCTGAATCAGGACTCCAGACTGTAAAATTGCTCAATTGCCTTCAAATTTCTGGGGAAAAAAAATAGTGTGCTCTGAAAGCAATCACAAAATGCATTTGGTATTCAAAGAGTATAAGTGAGTGCAGGGCTTATAATTAAATCCTTATCTATGAAGCTGCTACTGAGTGACTGTACATTCTGGGTAATTTTTAATGGCCTGAAACTCAAAAACCAGCATAACCAATTTTTTTCTTTTTTTGCAGAAGACACAGCTAGTTAGCTGTAATTCTGCAACAAATCCATTACTGCAAAACAAGTCCCTGATCCTGTAAGCATGAATGTGGTTACTTTTAACGATGCAAGAATACCAGGGCAAGCCATGGCAGAAGCTACTGGCGTTAATATGGAGAAGCATGCAAGTGTGGGGCCAAAATAAAAATAAGGATGGGGACAAGCCCTGAAGCATGCAGTGGAACTCTAGCCCTTCGCTTTGGTCCCACAGCTGCTCCTGCCCCGGGCCTGGGAGAAAGCCCATAGCAAGGTGACATCTATGACACTGGTGGGAAAATCAGCTGCAACCAGCCATGGCAGGGCAAAAACTTCTTTTGCCCTCCTTCCTCCTCAACTCCTTAATTATGCTGTATTTTCTTAGAAATAGCTTGTCAACACTTCTCACTTGGGTGAAAAACTCAGCGATATAGTAACAGAAGCTTAGTAAATAAAGTCCCACATTAAAGAAAGGGTACACAGGACAAATTTCCAAATCTGGGTAAATTATTTTTTTAAAAGACTGGTAATTTAAAAGACAACTTGTCCAGTTTGGGTTAACCTTTTGGGAAAATCCTCCACGCTTTGAAGCCAAACAAGTTTTGTATCCAATAATAATGTGGAGGTAAGGTTCAAAATGGAAACTGTGGGTTTTCTTGCTGGGGAAAGGCTACTGTCTTTCCTGAAAGCACAGTGAGACTGAGGATGAGCTCTTCTCGGGTGTCATTTTCTATGACACTGTAGTCTTTAAAAAAATAAATCATCCCACAATTACAGGATCAAACGTGAGGTCTTGCCTGAAATAAAAAGTTGCACGGCTTTAACTGCAAATAAGTTTTATAAAAAGCTCTTAAGCAGGTCAGAGCACAGTGGGGACACTCTTTGTGGATCAGTTTCCCCTCTCCCTCCTCAGGCAAGGAGTGTGGCTCACCCCCACCGAGGTGGGGTTTCGGAGCCACCAGACTGGCTGCTTGTGGGGGTGGAGGGATGCCACCATCCCCGGGGATTACAGAGAGCAGCCAAAATAGCCCTGCTCCTTATAGACAGGCTCCTCTGTGTTCCCAGGTCTTGGTCCCACTGCCTCTGTTGCCCTTAGCTGCCCGATGTGGGGACCTGTTGCTTCTCACCTTCTCTACCCACCTGCCAACATCACCCCAGCCATAAACTCAGCTGATCCCTCACCCAGGCATTACCGAAGTGCCACCCAGGGCTTGGATGTGGCCAAGCCATGGCATAAGGCCACAGTGACAGAGATGGGGACAGGTGAGAATATGTCGCAGGACCCTGGGACTGGAGTCACATCCCCTGGCTCACAGCACAGCTGTCAAATCTCCTGCTTGTACTACTGTAGGACTCCAGGGATGCGATGTCTGCACTTGTCTTTCATAGTCCTGGGCTTTACTTCTTTTTTCCCCCCTGCCCCCACCCCAGATTTTGCCTATCTATACATTTTACTGGCTCCTGTGCATTGGTTGCTAGGTAGCTCCCACTCCTACTCCCTTCTGCTCGCCCTTAACTTACTGCTGATCTCTCCAGTAGTTCCCGCATCCTTTAATTACATTAATATCTGTTACAGTCAAATGAAAAAAAAAAAAGGCAAAAAAAAAATCTCCATGAACAAGCCAAGGCCAGTCAGCACAGCAGGCCTCCGTCTTTTGGCTTTATCTTAATCCCCCCTTCCTGCTTTTTCAAACAGACCCCCTCAAGTCCTTTTCCTTCTCTTGAGAAAAGCCCAGGCATCTCTTGAACTCATTTCTGCACTTTGCCTCAACCGTCTCCCCTGTAACTTGTTCCATATGTTTGCTTGGCTTTGCCTTCTGCCCCAGTTCCCTGTTCACTCCCGCCTCCTGAACCCTTAGATCGTCTAACTGGGGCTCTTTGTTGGCTTAATTGGATCATCAGCCTGGCCGTAAAGCTTCCCTCTCCCAGGGAAGGCCAGCCCTGCTCCCCTCTCCAGGGCTGCTATCAACTCCCCAGCACCCTCCAAATCCAGAGAAAAACATATTTCGGCACTGGATGTATTAATAAATAGATGATGATGGTTAAATTTAAAATATATTGAAGCTGATAACCACAGGTGTAGGGACTGCAATTCACCCACTGGAAACAAGTGTCTGTCTGACGGGGTGTAAGAGGAGATTGCGGGGCCCTGTGGCCCGCCGAGTGGGAGGTGCTCCCCGCCAGCTCCCCTCCTGCTCTCACCCTGAGCTCCGTCTGAACTTGCTTGTTGCCCAGTCTGATGCTGACTTTGGGACTGGGCTGGATCTGGACACATCAAATCCACGCCAGGATGTACCTGCATGTCCTGGTCCCTGAGATGCTCCTCTTGCTCGCTGCATCCTACTGCACCATGATGCCCGGGAGGAGCACCCAGTGCATCTTCTCCTAGGCGTGGACACCTCAGCCTCCCACCCATGGGTGCTGGTGCAACAGCCACCCCTCCATACAGAGAGCAGGAGGCAGCACACCCCCAGCTGGGGGGCTTCAAACCCACCCTGTAACTCTGCCTTTCACTGAAAATGAATGACAGGTGTTCTCATTGAACTGTGATAGCTACAGAGGAATTACATGGCCATAAAGCTAATAAAGGCCATACACTGGCAGGGGGGGCGGAAAGGAGAACAACAGAAACTTAAAACACTGTCTTGTTATGTTGTTTGATCCGTGGCATGGCCAGCTTCAGAAGGAAATCACTGCAGTTAGGGGTAATTTTTCTTCTTGCAAAAAATATTGTGCCCTGCCTATGTTTATCAACAGTGGAAATCTCAGTTGCAGCATTGTACTATTAAAAAAGCTTGCTTGCTATCATATTTTACTTTATGACATGGAAACTTTGGAGGTGGCATGGAACTCTGTATCTGGGGAGCCTTGCTGATAGCTGGAGCCTAGGGGCAGACATTCCTGTCCCTTCGCCATGCAGACCTCTGAGGCTCCAGAGGAGAAAGCATCCACGCTCCCCTCTGCTTGGACAAAACCTTCCTTGTAGATACATATATCCATGTGTCCTCAAGCTTTGAGCAGGAGGCTGCCAGCTGCAAGACCTGCTCGGAACACACTGCTGCTTTGTTCAAACTGTAGCTGTGCTGTGCTGTGGAGCGGGTCTCTCTTGGACAGTCCCACAGCTTGCTCAGCTGGTTCGAAACTGTTACACAGCTTTCTGCTCCTAAGTCTCATGTGAAATGCTGCCTATCAGTCCTGCAGAATCCAGCTTGGCAGCGAGGGCACCAGGACCCCAGCATGTCATCAGTCAATAGGCGACTTTGCTCTGGCTAAGCATTCACAGGTCTCCTTGTGTAGACACATTAGCACAGCGACAGCCACTGTCATACTATGGTTCTGTGCTTCCTGCCACACGATAGCTTGAAGTTGAAAAGGGCTAAGGTACAAACCCACTTGACTAGACACATGCTTTTTCTGTGCTCTTATCTGTCTGCCACTTGCAGAAACAATGGGGCTAAGATGGTGTCCCCGTGCTTTATACACCATATACCTCCCCAACAGCATCTTCTCACTAATGCAGCAGCAGGAGGAAAAATATAGGGCAGTTACGTAATCAGGATAGAAATGATTAGGTAGATGAAATCCAAAGAGGAGTAATCCATCTTTTGCAATGAAACGGCAGTGTGAAAAATTTAGAAATCTTCATCAAACTATTACAAGCCTGAAGCGTGTGTGTGCTTTTTTTTATGGGTTCTTAACACATACAGAACATGCAAGTATAATTAAGCATTTGCAGTCTATCTTCTTGATATTGGAGTTGGACACTGGAGACCATGATAAATAATCCGTAAATGATCCTTCAAAACCAAATAGTCTATCAATTAAAAAAAAAAAGACTCTTGGCATATAATTCACTTGTTCCCTTTTGGTGCTGGAGGTCTAGATTAAAAACAGAAAACATAGAGTTAAAACACACCTACCGCAGTATTATCCAAGGTAACTTTTATTAACTCCATGCGTAATAGGAAAGTAACAGGAGTAGAAAATGACTTCGCCTGATCAAAGGCTAGAAGAACGGAAAATCTTTCCTTCCACTTAGAAAAGAGTGGTACAGAAGCACTAATTGTCACAATGTGGCAGGTGTGCATCAGACCCATGAAAATATTCACCCGTGTCTCCAGCCTGACCACAACTTGCTGCTCATACTGAGTATGAACACAGAGGTTTCTCTGCATGGGTCCCTCCAGCCCATGCTCCCAAACACAGCTGTTAGCTTTTGGCCTCACTTTTCAACATTTATCAGCTAAGACCCATCCTCACTGCGCAAGCAATGCAATGCTTGAGAAAACGCTATCTTCTCCCACCTTGGTGAGGAGAGGAAATGTGTTTTTCCTTATTTTTAGGCTTGTGGTTTGCTGAGCATACTTCTCACTTGTTCTGTAATACTCGCTAGCCGCGCTGGAATGATGCAACCGCTCTGCTCGTGCCAGCAGCTACAGCCTGGCCAGCTTCAGCGTGCAGAGGTTCACGTGGCTGGGGCTGTCAGAGGTGAGCTGAAAGCTAACCTCTTCAGTCGCACGTGCAGCTCGCCCTTCCCCGTTGGCAGCAGCACACTACTTAGGGAGCACTGAACTGCAGGTTTCTCTTATCGGAGGTGCAGAATGGGGGAAAAGACAAGTATACTGAAAACTGCATGCTGCGAGACGTGCAAACCCCAGAGCTGTCAGCCCCACTGCTTTGGTTGTTGCCTTGCTCATATGAGTGTACCCCTGCTTAGAACTCCCTCACTGGCCTGATTTGACACACTGCTGGTGGTCCATTATGTTGAATGTCAGGTCTCCTCCTGCTCCAGGGCCACAAATCCTGAGTCTGACTCCCCACCCCCGCATCAGCTGCTGGTCAAGCAGTGTTCCCCACGACATCAGCATTGCATAGGAGCTGCTGCAGCCCCAGCTTAGGGGCTTCCCTGCCTGAGGCACAGTGACAAGGGCCCAAGTGGTGACTGTTCTTTGAAACTCCAGCAATATATGACCCACAGCCCCTCCAGTCCTTCCCTCTCCTCTTCTGCTCCAGTTTACAAATACCCCAAATTCTCTTCCCCAGGCTCCCAGTGATCCCATCCCAACTTCTCTTGCCCCAACGTCCCCCCCATCCCAGACTTCTAAGCCCCTCCAGGCCCACAGGAGTGTACACCCTTCCCTGCTTGCCTGGCATTTCCACCCTTGGTCCCCCTTGCACTTTGCAAGTCCTGTCCTGCCCCAGCTCCTGGCATGCTGAGTGCTCCCAGCTGCCAGCAGCTGAGGGGTTTCCTCGCTCTAATAGTCACATCTAGACTCTTGCTTGTCCAAACAGCTGCAGTGGACACATGGACACATTTTTCAAAATCTTGGGCTGCCTGGGAAAGCCTTGATTCTCAAGACTCTCTACAGCCATTCCTGTGAATACTGCAGGAATCAGCTCTCTGCACCATGCCGCGTTCCTTGGGGCAGTAGAGATGAGGTTAGGTTGGGTGAAACTTCCAGGGATTTTCATTTTTTTTTTAACAGCTGGCTCCAGCCCTTGAAACATCTGCCCAGCTGGAAAAGACCATGGAGGTCACGAGACATTATATTAGCTGGCCCCCAGGACCAGTGCCAAGCTCCACCTACAAGGACCAAGTCTTCCCCATCTGCAGCTGTCTCCCCTCTCCTGTGCCTTGCTCAGGGCAATCATCCATCTTCTCCACTTCTTGTGATTTTTGGGACAACTCTGCCACCATGGCAACAGCTGTGTCAGACAGACTGACACACACCAGTTACGCCGGAGCAGAAGCCTCAGAGTTTCTGCCGTTATCAAATCCTTCCACTTCTCTCACCTGTTAACTCTTTCATGCTGACATTACCGTGTTTCCAGCGAAGCCTCTGGTCTGGAGACCTGTTTGCTTTGCTTTCACTGGGAGAAGCAGTAGATAAGTTTCCAAATTTTTTATTGCACTTTTGAAGCTAAAAATTCAGGGTTAATTTTGAAGGAGGTGTGAGAGGCTGGAACGTGAGTTTTGAGGCTGGTGACTAGTGGCTTGACACCATTCAGTGGGCAGGAGTCCATGCATTTGATAGCTATCTCAAGAGTGTGTTAGCTGATCCTTATGGGATCGTTGAACTACTGCATCCTAGTGGGTTTGTTTTGACACAGCTAAACCCTTTTTACTTCATACCTCTCAACAAATACTCATTTGGATGAACGATGTGGTCAGGGACTGTGTATCAGTAGCTGAAGCAGACTTTTATCCATCTCTTTTCACACCGGTGCCAATGACTGGTGGGAAATTACAGCCAATTGGTTTCCAGACTGATTTGGGAAAACAGGGCAACCTCAACCTAACAAACGGCTGCAGACCACCCCCTCTTGGCATGGGGGAAGCCAAGGGTGAGGAACCAGCTGCTCTTTCCATATTTCTTCTCCTCCTCCAGCACGTCTGGGAGGAGAGGTCTTGCCTGGGGTGCCAGCTGCATCCTCCACAGAGTGAGTGGGAACAGCTTCGCTGGACACGTCTCCAGCCCTCCAGTGGTCAAACACCTGAGGAACCTGGCATGCCCATGACTTCTCAGTGGCTTCAGTCCCAGCTTCAGAGACTTGGAGATCACACCGGGCAAAGGTAGACTTAACTCTGGGCATGGTGGCAATCGCAGGGCTTGTCTAGAGAGGCTGAGAAAATGAGTTGAGGCCGGGGGCTGTAGTGCTGAGAATGTGTGTCTTCCGTGGGTGAGAGCGAACGCAACACAGACAACGATGCAGACCTTAAAAATGCAAATCTTTGGGCTATAAATTTACTACTCTACCCAAGGCAGTTGTTAGTTTTCCGTATTTATTTATGATTCATTACAATCTGGATTTTTATAGATCTTCTACTTTAAGTTTTATATTTAATTGAATGAGAGTCCTGGTATCTTTCTGCACGCGTTTATGTGGTTTTCATTAACTACTGTGCAGTCTAAGAAAGATCTTTGTTAACCAAAAATAAGGAACGTTTGTTAATGTTTAATGGAAACAATAACAATAAAATTACACAACGATAATTAAAACCACCCCAACCGTAAAAGCTCCTTCTTAATGAATCATATTAAGAGAGGGCTCAAGCATGTATTTATGATCTGGGTTGTGATTTATGGGCTAAATCCTGCCCTCATATGCCTGCATGGGGCTTTCACTGATTTCCATGGGGGCAGCATGTGCAGTGGAAAAAGGCAGATTTTGGATGCATGCCGATTCAATGCTGCCAGAAAAGAACATTATTTTACCCTGACACAATATATGCAGAACTAAACTACAACCCTCCTCCTCTCGCCATTAAAAATAGAAAGAATATGAAGCATGACGTTGCTGTGTGCCCTGGTGCTCTCCTGGTAACTGGCTGTTGGGAGCTTTTCCAGTGGATGGCCCAAACTCCCAGCAGTGATTTATCACTAATTGTCACAACGGACCTAGAGCTGCAAGCGATTTGCAGGGGAAACAATAACTGACGTTGGCAAAAACACTTTCTCGAGCAGTTTGCAGGACCCAGCCTATTGCACAGCACCGCACGTTCAAGAGCGGTGTTCTTTTTTATGCTGAAATATCTCTATGCCTCACTGGGAGCAGAAAAGGCTTGCAGTGGGTGCAGCCCTCGCTTGCTTTCCTTCTGAGACTGACTGACTTTTCATGTGTGGAGTAAGTGGGCCTTAGGGCATATGAGAATCAGACCCAAATCATTTCTGATTTGCATGGAAGAGTCAAGAAAGACAAGGCAGTGTTCATGAAACTAAGAAGACATTATGATGTTAATTATTTTTAATTAGTCAGATATAGACTTTTTTTTTAATCTGGATACTTTTAGGGGGCACAAGCGGATAGATGTGCAAATAATATCACCACGCACAGCACTTTGGAGGTATTTATTAAAAAAGACAGTCTTTAGAAAGGTGACCAATCTCCATCTATTCCAGACCCAGTAGAACTGCAATCTTATTTAACAACCCCCCGATGGCTGTATGATAGAGCTGCAAACTTGCACTGGGGGGAGAATTTAATTTTAAAAGTTTGGGAGCAGTAACCAGTGTGTCGCACAGGGCAGGTTCCGTGTCTCTAAGATTTCATGTGCCTCTGCCTGGCTGCACAGTTCCCCCCTCCTCCTTCCCTACCCGGGAGCCACCGGGTCCCCGCTGTGTCCGCCCTGCAACAGCCAGCAGCACCTCCCCAGGCTGAAGTATTTTGCAGAGCAAGCCCTGGACCTGACTATGAGCGAGAAGGGTGGGGGAGGCCAGCGCAACTCGGAGACTTATTTTTTAAAAAATGGAGCCCCCTAATGTCTATTTAAACCAGTAAAAATATACATCCCCGTCAGCCTTCTATCCGGAGCTCTGGCCCCTCAGAAAGCTGCTCTTGGCTTCTTCAATTAACAAATACGAAGCAAGCGCCCTCCTTTCCCAGCACAATGCAGGCTGCCACTATTATCCCTGGCCTCCCAATTATCTCCGAGAATCTTTCACTTAATGAAGTTTCTCTCCCTCCCCTTCTTGGCTCCCCAGACTCAGGGAAGCTTGCTGAACCAATTTAGCAAAACGTTAGGAAGAATGAAATGTAACTACGTTTTTCTTTCTTTCTTTTGCCGTTTATTCGGCAGCTCCCTGCTCTGTTCTCAGCGGTGTCCTTCAGAGTGGTGCAGATCAGAGCATGGAAATGCATATCTTGTGGGTGCTGGGAGATGTGAATCATGAAAATGGAGACAATTCTTTCCCCTTGATCACAGTTTGCCCACTTTTTTATTAAAAGGGAGCCTTAACTCTCACATCTGAACACCTCCAAAACTGGGAATCGGATCTAGGTTTAGATTGTAATTCTACCACCGCCTATGACAGTAATGGGCCAAGCCAGGCTTCGAAGGTGAGCCATTACCTGGTGGTGCCCTGTCAAAAATGCAGTGTAAATCAGGCTGGGACTGCAGCTTCCAGCCCTGCAAAATTGCCTGGTTGTCCTTTTCCGGCCCCCTCCGCATCATTCCTCTTTTCTGCTTTTTCCTCCCTTCTGTGGTCATTGCTTTATTTTGTCTTCTTTTTCAACTTTAACAGGATATCTAACACTCCTTCCACTGCCTTTTCTAAAGACTTTTCCTTTCCAGATTACCCCACTCTGTAATAGCTTCTACCTATGCTTTTAACAGCATTCCTATAATTAAGAGCAAAGAAGAAAAAGAAGTCTGCTTAGATTATTTTTTTTGTTTAAATATGCCACATTGCTGCCATTAATCTTTCATGTTGCAACACAATATGTCTTATTTAGCGCCACATCTTTCATGAAAAGAGACAAAGGACTCCTTCGTCTTAACACCCCCTCCTCGTTGATAATCCTGGCAAGGATTTGAGCCCCCAAGAGCACCTATCACAATGCAGATTTCAGTGGTTTAAAACAAAGGCTTATCCACCCCTAGGGATGCAACGTTTGCAGCTTCTTCGTAAGCTAGCCCTAAGGAGGGGTGCATGCAGTAAGGTCTGAGAAGAGCTTAACATAGCCTGAGCTGCCAGGCCCATGTGAGATATTGAAATTGGATGGAAATTACCTGAAATTTTATAAAAACTCACTGAAAAAAAATATTTGGGAAGGATTGATGGGAATCAGTTCTCAGACCTGGATGTCAGTGAACGGTTGGGTTTCTGGCTGAACACTTTTTACCAGAAATGTCTTCCTGTGAAAATGCTGAGCTCTCCCTGAGAAACCAGATGTGCTGCCCCCCTAATTTCCATTTGTGCTTTCTGACTCTGAGTCCCTCATCTCCTTATTGTCTCTGTGATCTATGCTCCAGGTACAGCCCTGTCCCTGTCCGCTTCCTATGCGGTTGCTGCCACTGCAGCAATGACAGGGCATCCACCTTCATGGGGCACTGAATGGAGCCTGGAGTCCAGCTGGAAAACAGAAAGTGGTGTGAAGTGTTGGGGCAGGAGCTCTGATTAACCCTCTCTGCCAGGACTGCTGAACTTGAGCACTTGAGGGTTATTCTGGTGGACAGAAAAATCTCTTTCAGGAGGAGGAGAATAGAAAATCACGCTAAAAAATTTACAGCTGGGTGGCAGCCCTTCCCCTCTTGTCCCTGAGGAAATCCTGATATCTTTCAAAGCAATGAGCTGGGCAGGGCTTTATCCGAGGGCAGGCTCTGACTTTACCTGAGCCTTAGAGCAAGCTGCAGGAGAGCAAAATAAAGAAGCTGAGTCCCCAGCTGGCCTTTTCAAAGTGTAAAGGACCTATTCCAGCCTGAATGCATTTCTATTGCAGTTTATTCCAAACTCGGACAACATGCAGATGCTGCCGGTTGGCACCTTGGATGTGCAGGTGCCTGTTGGAAAGCGGCGCTGGGGAGCTGGCAGCCAAAGCAAGCAAGTGATCCAGCATCTGGGATGCCTCTGATGGGGTCCTGACTCTATTCCTAAGCCGGGGGCACAGACACCAAACTGCTAAAGCAAGACGATGCTCTCAGGCTCCATTTTTGCCCATCCTGGCTCTGACTCTGCAGAGGCAGGAGTGGAAATTGCACTGGGAGCTGAAAGCCGGAAGTACAATAAGGGGGTAGTAGGTACCAGCTGCCAGCTGAGACCCTCTGAAAATGATGGTACCCAGAGGCAGCTGACACCCTAGTGAGCCGTGCTGCCAAAACCTGGGAGGAACTCCAGTTTAGGGGAAAAGCATGCTGGAAGAGGAGGGAGGAGAAAGCATCAGAAAAAGCAGTCCATGACAAGCACATTTCCCACTTTGATGGCCCAGGAGCTCAGCACTGCGCTGATGCTCGGCAGAGCAGACGCAGGGAAATCAATTTGGCTGGAGCTGGCGCTGTCTCAGCCAGGCGCTGCGATCCCTTCCATCTACTGCCAAGGGTATTTTCCTCCTTTTCCTGCCACGTTGTCAAGCGTGTCTCTTGATTTCAGTGCTCCCTGCTTCCCGGTTTGATTCCTTACCGTGCATCTCTCCAACGCGCTTAACCCGGCTCAGTCTCCGCAATGTGACGGAGCCCGTGTTGGGCGGGTGCTGCCACCCCTGCTGCTGGGAACGGCCACGGCACGGCCACTTGCTGGGCAGCTGCTCAGTGTCTCTCTTCCTCCCCGCTGAATGCTGACCTGCGTTAGCTCCCAAACATCTTACTGACAGCCAGAGGCTGAGCCCCACAGGGATTTTTGCCTCTCTTTGGAAAGGACTGAGGACAGCGGAGAGAGAAGAGACAAAACTATGGCAAATTTTGTCTCTAATTTCAGGTGGCCAATTTGAATACTTCGTTTTCTCTTCTATTTCACACTTGTTATGTCCAGATTACGGCTCCCCTGCTTCCTGCCACAGCATGGAGCGTAGACCTAGTCCCTCATCTCGCAAACTGGGTACTCCACAAACAGAGACTTCATCACCCAGGTCCTGGCAACATGTATGAATTTTGGGTTAAGCCACTTTCCTAGCGTTCAGTCTGAGCTCTGTGGCAGCGAGAGGTACAAATCAGTGTGTCAAGCCTTTTGCCTTAATCCCATGACTGTGACATCTCCTTCTGTCACCCTCACTACCACTGGCTGTTTTGGGCACTGAAGGATGCAGTAGTCCTGATCGCAACAGCCTAATTTTCTGTGCAAACTCTCCTGCCCCCCCCAGCACTGTCCATTTGGGTACCATGGGATGGCGTCTGTTTTCCAGCCACTTTTAAGGGTTTTCTCCCTCTGTTGTGGAATGACAGCAACATATTTTTCAAGAGCAGAAATGGGCACATGTCCAGTTCTGTGCCCAGCCACGAGGGCTGAGGAAGTCTGGCTGCTTTTCCTGCTTTCCCGGCATTGTAACCCAGAAATGAAGTATTGATAAATATCAGTATTGATAAATAAAAGCATGCAGGGGTTAATTCATGTTCCCAAGACAAGACACACTAAATTGCTGGTATGTTGGCATTTCCTCTAAAGCAGAAGGACTGTGCCTAAATAATATGACCTTGGGTCTTCTCTGAGTTTGGAGGAACCAGCCCCTGTGGTCCTAAAATGTGACTATTTGCACATTTTTTTTCCAGTTTAAAGCAACTGAAGTAACAGGAGGGTTGTGTTGCAGCCCACCAGAGCTGACTTTTATGGCATGAAAATTTATGGCATAGCATGAGGTACAGCTTAAAGGCTTACGGAATGGCTGAAGGTGCAAGGTTTGCTGGGGCAGCAGTGGAGATAGAGAGTGGGGATAGCAGGAGGAGCCCAGGCTGATGTGGTGTTTGTCATCCTGTCTTTTGGTGGTAAGCCTTGAACCGCTCTTTGTTACCCCCTTTTGGGATCGATCAGGTTGTGCCCCACCATTGCCTTGGAAAGCGCTAGCTCATACGTGGGTATGCTCCGGGTCAGAGTCAAGGAGCAGAGGAAACATTCAGCAGTGGAGGTGATCCTGTGCCCCACGTTCCAACTCACTCACTGGCTGTTTCTTTAGTTGGTGTGGTTGTACCCAGAGGCAGCAAACACAGCTGCACAGGTCATTCGATGGCAGCCCTCCCTTTTGAATCCCCAACACTGTCCAGGTTGCTTCTTTTGCCAGTTGTACTGTCAGCAGCTTTTGAAAAGCAAAAGGGAGAAACCCTTCTGTAAACAAAGATACAACCAGAAGGAAGGCTGCTGACCTTTAAATGGTGCTTTGGCCCACCAGAGCTTTTGGCAGTGCCATCCACTAGCGGAGCTAATGGTGTAGCTGGTAGCACCTGGAGGGATCAGAGATACGCGTGTTGCCAGAGGCTGAAGATGACAATGGCCTCTTAACAGGTGGTAACCAACCTCCCTTGCTGGGGATGACTTGTGTGATTTTTATCCCCATCTCCTTCTGCTCCTTGCATAAATGTTCTTCATCTGTCCCAGCTTGGGGTTCCCTTTGCCTCTTCTGCATGCTAAAGCTGGGCACTTCCCGTTCCTATCCAGGCAGTGTCAGGAGGATCACTGAAAACCTGTGTCATGCCATCAATGATTTCATCGCCAGTGTCCAGCTCCTTTGCTGCCTTTGAGAGCCCAGAGGAACAAGAGCAGGAAAAACCTGGTTCCGCACTGCCGCTTGCCCTGGGGTCTGTGCTGAGGCAGGAATGAAGGTTGCCTTTCAGAGGGTTAGAGCATATCCACACTGGGGTAAATTTGCACAGGACCAGCAAAATATTATTCCCTTTTCCCTGGCAAGTGCTGAGATCCCTGATCCAAGCCCTGAAAATTCTCAGAAGAGGTGCTGGTAGAATGGTTTTAGCATAGACAAAACTGAAGTATTTTCTTCCAGCTCCATTTAGAAAGCCAGCTGAATCATTTTTTGAAATGCTTCCTTAAATATTCAGCCAGAGATGTGGAAAATGTCTGTATAAATACATAAAAGCATGCAAGGACTCTGGTGTGTAATGGAGTGTATTAGAGGGGGTAAGGCGCAGCTATCCTCACCTGCTCTGGCTCTACAACACAGCCCTAACCTCTGCTTTTGTATAGTTTGGGTGTCCTTGACTGTGTTGGTTCTCTCTGTCATGGAGAAAACACTTCACAGGCTCTCTGTGACACTCGGTCATTTGTGTAGTAGTACTGAAGGATGGAAAGTGTTACACATGTGTTATATATTAGTATTAACTCAGAGAGTTTCTGATTTCTAGTACCATGAACGATAGTCACAGATGTACAAGGGTCCGCATATTTTAGAACAGAGGTAGGCTAGAATAAGGATAGTCTTGAACTTTCTATCGGCTATTTTTAATTCAAAACCAGATTTGGAACTGAGGTCCAGCCTTTGCTCTTTAGTTATCGAAATAATAAAATTAAGACCAAAACCAGATGAACTTAAGAAAAGTTAAGGTTCAGATCATATCAAAGACTATACCTCAGGCCCAAATTTAACATGCTGATACTTTTTCTCCTTGCTTTTAATCTGGGTGAGGGACTTTCTCCTCCTCTTTACAGAAACCAGGTGTGTATTCTTTTTTGGCTGGCATTTCACAGCAAAGTGTATCCTGGTCTGTGTGCCTGATCTTCATTTCATGAAACAAAAAAAGGAAAAAGAAGCCAGTATTGCTTGAAAGTATTAAAATGGCAAGTGGATGGGAGCAAGATTCAATGCAATAGAAAGCAGATTAGATTAAGCAAACTGTTGAAAATTTATTCTTCTGGTTAATTTTATCTGTAAAATTGTCCTAAAGACTAATATTGTCAATTCTCATTTGGCTCAGTAGGACCCTGCGTGAATCCAAATCCATCCTTTTTTGGCAGGCCTTTTTATCACCAGTAGTTCAGTGACATCGAAGTGTCAAGAAGATGGGCCAGTCGGAGCATAGAAAATTGATTTGAGCAGCACCATCCCCCCTTGGCTGGCTGCAGATAAACAGTTCAGCTAATACGCTGCTCCTGACCTCTTTGGGGCTGTGTTTGAATATGATCTAATATGGCAGCTGCTTCACTGGGAACGCTGAAAGTAAAGCAGTCCCTGAGAAGTTTTGCTTTTCTCTTGTGTTTTTAAAAGGTGAGGCAGAAGAGCAAAAAAAAAAAAAAGGCTTGCAACAGTGCAGGCCGTATGCACGAAGGCCTATGTGCCATTTGCTGCCTAACGATTTTTTAAAAAAATATTGAAAGTAAGAGAAGCTAGTCGGCATTAGACACAAAGGTACAAAAGAGCAATTAAGCTATCTTGGCTCTTTTACTTTCCCAAAGCTTGCTTTCCAAACCACCCGAGTAATTGATATGCTTGAGACATTGGTTTAGAAACAATTTGCATGGGTGCTGATAGCAATGGTGCTCAATACATCCCTCCCTTCGAGCTGCTACCTTCTGGGCTGCAATCGCTCTCATTTCCACTGTGAAAACGGGAGCTGAACGCACAGCATGAACCAAACCCTACCCAGTTCCCATCTGCTTCAGGCCTTCACCTGGTTTTGGATGAGGGAGCGACCCAGCGCAGAGGGAGCAGCAAATATGCAGAAGGCAGAGCCCGCTGCTCAGCTCTCTCTTCTTTTCTTCCCGTTTTGAGATCAGGGGACTGGAGCGCTCCTGCCATTCATCTTCCCTCCTGCTGCTCCCAGGGCTGCCGTGTTCCACGCAGTTCCTTCGAGTGCTGTCATCCCCGTGGCATCTGAGTGCCTTCCAGTAGGGCATTACGCAAAGTGACTAACATCTGTCACATGTGGCTCATTCTTTCCCTCAATCAGCCTCAATCAGCTTTTCTGCAGGCAGCACTTCCTATCTTCAAATAGCAGCCATCACCGGGGCTGGCAGGATGGATGCTCTCTCCTCTGCTTCTCCTTTCCTAGCTTTATTGTGATTTTCTCCTATTTCTTTTCATTACCTTTTGTTTACTTCTTGCTCACCACCACCACTACCATTATTTGCCTTTGTCTTCCAAGTCCCCAGTGGATCTTCTCTCCTCCCTTTCCTTATCCCTTTCCTTGATCTATTTCGACTTTCTTCCATTTCCTCCCCTGATCTCCTTCCCCTTCCTCTCTTCCCACTGTGCTGCCACCCCTTTACCCCCCATCTTCCCCATGTCCAGTGCCAGGACGGCTAGCTGCAGGGCTGGCCCCTGCCTCCACCCCAGGTTATGTCATGCTGGTAGGAGAAACCTTGCAGCCTGCTAGGTCCCACCAGCCCCTGGGAATTCTCCTTCCTTCAGTCAGTGCCTTTCATCTGCCAATTCGAACTAAAGGCATATGGAAGCAAAGGCAGCCAGGTGTGGTCACATACATGAGGTTCTACCCAGTGTCTTGGGAGCAGATCATGATTAGGAAGCAGAAGGCTGTTTGAATTCCTGGCCTACTCCTACCATGCTGATGTTTTTGGCAAGTGTTCTTGTCCCCAGTGCCTTCTTCTTGCCCTCTGTACACTGGGGACAGTGCTACTGACTGCTTGGGCTCAGCGTTTGAGGGTGTACTATAAGGGTAGGAAGAAACGCCTGAGGTCAGAGCGCAGATCCCAAGCTCTTCTGTAGCGGTGACCAGGATAACACCGCGGGTGGCTGTGTCAGGTTAACTCAAACCTAAATTTGACCTGCTGTTCCAACTGAAGCAAACACCTCACTTGCTTTCCCTGCCTTTGAGACAGAAAACAACGTCTGAATTAAACATGAGAGCGGAGGTGCCCTCCCCGGTCATTACGTTCAATCTCTTGCGATGGGTGGATGAGGTGCTGTATAATCCCTTTCACAAATGTCTTGAGTTGGATGTTAAAAGCAGGGAGTTATTATCTCTCCCTCACAAAACAGCTGATGCCTCAGAATTTAGATATGTAAGAATGGAGCACAAGATGCTTTTCTTC
Source organism: Podargus strigoides (assembly GCA_028020825.1). Classification (NCBI taxonomy): domain Eukaryota; kingdom Metazoa; phylum Chordata; class Aves; order Caprimulgiformes; family Podargidae; genus Podargus; species Podargus strigoides. The sequence goes on along the minus strand of CM051641.1, from coordinate 9,628,146 downwards.
TCAGCTGAAGTTTCAGCAATAAGGGAGAAAATTTATTGGAAATCTCCAATATTCTGCTCTTACTGAGCAGTCAGAAAAGTTTAGATTTGAGATGCAGGTCATTTGCTTTATCAAAAAAAAAAAGGCATATAGACATACAGAGAGTTACTTATTTCACAGTAATCTGTACAGTTTTTCTACAATATTATCTTAGATGGACAAATAGCAAGAGAGAGCCTATTTGCTGGCAGATGCTTTAACAAGAGCATCACCTGCACAGCCCTCTCATTTAGCAGAGAGATTTGGTCCCACATCTGCTCGGCTCCAGCATCTTAGCCCTGGCTGCAATTTTTGCAGACTGAGATTTATGCACTTGTGCTGACTTTAACCAACGGTCAGCCAAGAGCAGACAGTTTTAAAAAATCAAAACATATTGTGATTACAAACATTTTGTCTCTTCATTTAAAATATTGTCTTGCTTCCAAACTTGCTTGTATCTCCTCCCCCCTGAAGGAGCTGAGTAAAAAGCCCTGCTTGCTGGGCTGAACTTGAAGGACACGTGTTCCCTCACCTTCAGTTTATTATTGTGGATAGTGAATCCATGAAAAATGAAGTATTTATACAGCTCTAATCTTTGTTTCCAAGCCGTATATGCTGAAATGTGGATGCCTGGCCTATGCTATAGCTCTGCACTGTGCTCCCACAATCAGTGTGAGTGGTTGTATGTCGCTTCCCGTCTCATCTCCTGTCTGCAGCGGGTATAACCATCACTGGTCTGCACTTGATGTCTTTCAGGAAGCTGGTACCAGGACTAGAAGACAGATTTAGGAGTGCCTATTTCTGACCTATCCAACATTTCTGAGCAACCTGATCTATTGGAGGGTGTCCCTGCCCATGGCAGAGGGGTTGGAACTAGGTGATCTTTAAAGTCCCTTCCAACCTCAACCATTCTATGATTCTATGATTTCCAATGAATTAATGACCAGGAAAATCACATCTCTGTCACTTAGGGCTGATGAAGACATGACACAGGTCATCCCTCTCTGGGGTGCAGCAGTGTCCTTGAACCAACTAAAGATGGTGGGAAGCAGCCCCCAGCCAGCCAGCTGAGGGGTGCAGCCCTGAGCTGCTGCACATGGCATTGCTGGTCTCTGGCGTAGGGGCTGCCTGCCTGAGGGGGATGCCCAGAGGGGGCCGGAGGTGCATCCCTCTGGCAACCAGCATCTTCCCCCTCCTTCATGCTTTGCTGTGGGCATCTGGCCTCCCTCCCAGGGCTGATGTCTTCCAAGCCCTGGGCCAGCTGGTAGTGAGTGGGGATCAGCAGAAAAGCAGAGTACCGGCTCTGTGTTTTGGCGCTGAGTTCCTGGTGTCTCATCAGCTCGGCCACTAGCAAGCACACACAGACGGCAGGGAGGAGCCAAGTATCCCCTGGGAGCTAAGGCTCCTTTTGGGCAGGTACCACTCCTGACACTGCCAGGCTTGCTTGGCGACATGCCAAAAGGCAGTGGGAAAAGCGTGGTTGCCTCTTGCTCTTCTCTTTCCCAATGAGGTTGCGCTGCTGCTGAATTCAGGGTGTTGCCTTGGCCAGCGCAGATACCATCTCGATGGAGAGGCTCCTTCCTGCCACGCAGGGAACTTGTCTTATTAGACAGATAAGATTTATTTATTGTCGCTTTGTCACCTCAACAGCAGTGCGTGGTGGCGGGAGACGGCTGCTCTGCTCTGCTCTGGCACTCCTCCTGTAGGCATTTAGGCTAAATCTGAAAAGGTGTGTGTGGGAGGCTGTCCCACACACCCTCCTTCCACCCGCATCCTAGGAAATCCTTAATGCAAAGAGCCCAGGGGATGCAAGAAGAGATGGGAGGCGGCTGATCTCTGCCTTTCCCAGGAAGCTGGGAGTTGAGACTGTCACAGCCTGATCCTTCTCATGCCTCTTGTGTAAGATGGTGTAAATCCTCCACTCTTATGGAGTTAGACTGCTGCAGAGCGGGGACCGGGGAGGGGAGAACTGGGCTTAGCATGCTGAATTATGCTGCCAGCACCATGCTTTCAGCATGACAGGCAAAGGGACTCGCTCTTACGCCTGGTTTCCCTCCTCAGCAGAAGAAAGGAGTGTCAGGAAAGGAAATCAGGGTTAATCCAGGCAGCCAGCTCAATGGCTGGCACGGGTACGCGCCTGTCCTTTGTACTGTCAACTTGCAGCAATATCACACTCTTGCAGAGGGTGTTGCTCTGGGGCATCGGTGTAGAAAGAGCCAATCAAACCCTGTTTATCAGCTTTGCCTTCTCAAAGGCCAAGCTGACGCAGCACCGGATTTTTATTTTACTGATTTAGCACCAGGGTTTATGGGTCGTATCCAACCGCACATTGCAGGGCACCATCTAAATAAGTATTTATTGTGTTGGAAGGGGCTCAGGAGGCGAGTGGCATGCTTAGCACTGTGTAGCCCCTTGTCCTTAAGTCAGCGGCACGCAGGCAGCCTGATTGTCACAAGGAGAGCTCACCCCTCAGTTCTGCATTGCTGTGGATGAGCTGGTGAACAGTCTTTACTAGGGACACACATCCATCAGTTCAGCAGCCAATGGTCTGCTCTCCCTGCAAGTGCCATGCCTCAAGGTACCCAGGGCTTTGCTGGGAACCTGAAGCCATCAGTAGATCTGCTCCTGCCCAGCATCGGGCACCCCACATCTGTGGCAGCGATAGAAACTGTCCACAGAGGAAAAACTGGTTGCTGTCTCTCAGAAATGCATGGTGTTTCCTAGGCTGCACAGGGACCTGGGCTTGTGCATGAGCTGTTGCTTCCCCCTGACTGTGTTCCAAGCACTTAACCACCTTTAGTCTGTGAGGCAGGAAGCCGATCCAGGAGAATGGGAATGGGACAAAAAAGGCTTGGGGAAAGCCAATACAACTGGTGTGGGGAGGTGGTATTTTGATGCCTGAAACACATGCTGCTGATGCATTTCTTCAGTTACTCGGCATTATCTGCTGTGCATCCCAGCCTTCTCACTGCCGACTGATGATGCCTCCCTTAGACATCAGGCACGCAAAAGATGAAAATTGTCTTACTGCTTTTGATATATCCCTATAATAGGATTCAGTGGAGCCTGTGCTGAGGAAAAACTGGTGGTTTGCATTTCTGCTCTCTTCTTTGTTTGCTCTACTTAATCAACATTAGGAAACAAGTTAAATTTCTCTCCCTCTCCCTATGCTCCTTGTGCAATTTTGAGGTGCTGCTTTTTTCCCCATGTGCGGGATATAGTGGAAAGTAGAAGTAAAGAGCTTTATGCTAATCTCACAGTGAAGAAGATAGGAGCATGAGAAATTCCTGTCTTTGAATGAAAATATCCCTCTCCCTTCAGCTGCATCATTTCAATAAACTACTGCTCCAGCTTTCTGTGCCTACTTCTTCCTTTCTGCTCTGTTATTTACTGACCTAGACCAGCATGCGAGGAAGAGGTGTCATATATTGAGGTTAATTTGTTTGCACAGATAGGCATTTCTTTCCTGTATTCCACCCTCCCCCTTTTTTATACCCCTAAAGCTCTCTGTTCTCCCACTGATAAGAAATCCCATGTCAGACTTTTGCCTTTCAGCCTTCGGTTACATCTTGCATCCTCTCTGACTTCAATGATATGACTCAAAACGTAACACGCAACGGGTTCAGTTCAACACAGAGGAAACCAGATGTGATGCCAAGGTGTGCTCCAGCCACGGCTGGGTCCACAGCTCTGTCAGCAGTCAGCATGTTCCAGAGGTGGCTCTGGCTGTGTCCCTGAGTCAGAGCCCAGGGAAAGGGCAGAAGTGATTCATTAAAAACCCACCGCCATGTGCTTGTGCACAAGCCTGGGTTAATGTCACCGTTTTCATTACGGAAAAAGAGAGACCAAAGAGAAAATGTGACAAAGTACATCTCGCCTGGCTGCTGATCTTTAAGCAACAGTGTGATTAGCAGCATTTTCCCTTTACATTTCAAAGCGTGGGAGCACAATGGCAGGGAGATAAACATCCAGAGGTGCTGCCTGCTGAAAGACATCTTTCTGACAGCGCATTACAGCTCCTGCCTCCCTCACCGGAAAGAACATGAGGTTTTAGTCAACGATGAAAGAGAAAAAGCCACACTTTATCTACCCTAAACAGTTGCCTATTTGTATTTGGTTTTCCCCTAGTGAGTTCCATCTTTGAAACGGCGTTCCCATGCCATCCTTGTGCAGTCGGGAGGCTGAATCTGCTTTCCCATGGACTTACAGGGCCCTGACTCCTTCTCTGAGGGAGCTGCAGCTGCTGGGAAAAAGAAAACATACCCAACTCCTCTCTTCACCTGCGCCGAGGACTTTGCCTTCCCCCCCCCCCGCCTCTCAGGAAGAGGCCAAAAGCCAGCAATGAAGTCCACACCCTTTGAGCTTCCCAATCAAGAAAACACAGCCCAGCTCCCTTACTCAAGAGTTACTGGCTATGACAGCTGCATCAGCTTAGACAGGATTAAAAAAGAAAAAAAAAAAAAGAAATTGGAAAAAAGAGAAAAACCTTCCCCACTTCTGAAATTACTCGCAAAGTCACCTTTTTAATGCTAACACACACAAAATGCACTCAGCCACTGATTTCAGCAGACCATATGCTGCCACTGCTGCTGGCCAGGTCCTGAGGGATGAATTTTTTTCCCCTTCAGCAAGCCTCCAGAAATGTCATAGAAATTTATATGCTTATTCACAGAGCCGATAAAGCAGAAAACCGGTGTTTCAGCTATTTTTGTTTTGCTTTGCAGATGGACAGTAAAAGACATAAATCTCTTTCCCACTGCTCTTACACCCTGCCTGGCTCCCTCTTTTGTGCCGAACCACCAGCCCTATAGGACTTGCCTGTGGCCCGTAAGCCAGCCCTCCTCCTCACGGGAAGAGGAGCAGCAAGGAGCAGCAGGAATCTCCCACAGCGTTGCTGGTGCCTTGACTGCTGAGCTCAGGCACAATTTTCTGCATAGCCACCAAGGCAGGACAGCTTTTTTTTTAACCGTCTTTGATGGAGAAAGAAAAGCAAGCTGCACGCCTTGGGGCTGTCCCTGATCCTACCCTCCCTGTGTTAGAGTCTCAGCTCTGACAAAATGCACGCCATCCTCCCGTGACGTTATCTGATGTATGCCTGGATTTACAGCTCTGTGCCACACACCTCCATAAATCAGGGCAGAGCCCTGGGGGGAGCCTGGCTGGCCCCCTGCCAAAGTGCATGCCGGTTGCAGGCCCCGGGTGATATTTTAGAGATGTTTGACGTTTAACCTCAGGAAAAGCAATATGTGGAGGGGAGGGGGAGACCATGGCTAAATCTCCCTCCCAGATGTATTTACAGCCACAGCATGGGATGGAGCTTGCAGCCCATTGGAAAACCTGCCTCGCACGGCGCATCACCAGGGAAATTTAGGATTAGTGACCGAGGCCTGTTGACTTGTTGACTGAAGGAGGCTGCAGGAGGGCTCTTGGCTGAGGGCAGGAGGTGGTTTTATTTCAGCGGATGGCCCTGTGGCTCCCAGGGGAAGTCTGGGAGTCCCCCCCTCTGTGGTCCTGCATTTCCTGTTGCTACAAGCACAGCAGACAATGTTTCCTTCTCCAGGCATCAGCATCAGCCTCACTGCCCCCCATCGGTACCAGAGGGGCTCATTGACCCCTGCCCTGGGGGAGCCCCTCCTGCCCTGCCTGGGACCGGGAGCAGGGCAGTGGTGGCAGGGGCACTGCTCAGCAGTGGTGCAGCTTTGAGCCCTGTCCCCAGTGCAGCCCCCTGGTTACTGCTGTACAAACATCGCTGGGACACAGCTGCTGGGACCATTTGTCTGCATAGCCACAGCAAAAAGGGGCTGTCTTCCACAGCCGTGCTGTGCCGGTGAGCAGAGAAATTAGGAATAAGACCAAACCCAATGTGAAGAGAGGATTGTGCGTCCGTGCCTCACACAAGTGGCTTGGCGGTTTAGGCAGACCATCATCCTGGCTAATAACGGCAGGCCAAATATTTAACTAAGATCTCACGATAGTGAGAGCTCAGCAGAAGGAGGCCTACAGAAAGCAGGCGCTTTCCCTGCAAAGCCTATTTTCTCCTTACTTAAAAAGGAGGAAGTAGGTCAGCTGCTGTATCTGCCAAGGTCAGAAGCTCAATTTGTATTTCAGAGCCCGGGAAAGGTGAATGCACCAGAGCTACATCCCTGATGGAAACAATCACTCATTCTAATAAGGCTGGCAGAGGCTGGAGCCTGCCTTGTTCAGATACAATTATTACAGCCTGGGTGTCAGATTACTGAATCTATTAGCTGGGAATCAGCTGTTATTTCAGAGCAAGACAGCTATCCCACAAGCAGTTGTGATGTACATCATGTGTGATGCCTGGGTCCGGCTTACCCTGCTGGTACAGAGAGGCGGGAGGGAGGCAGGACCACCTATACTGCTAAGGAAAAAGCCCATGGCAGTGACCTTTGGACACAGATTGTGACAGCAGCATCATGATGATTGGGGAATATTGTTACCAAATTACTCGATTTTCTGCGAGAGAGGAGATCCTGAACTTGTACATGCAGGGCACAGGTGTGGTGCAGGCTGAGTGTGTCCCCCTCACCTGCATTCAGAGAGAGATGGGCATAAGGACCCAGTGCCAGCACTCATTTTCTGCCCCAGAGGTACCTGGGGAAGCCTGAACAGGGAAGGAGAGGAACGATGCTCGAGTCAGCTCTTTGTGTGGGAGCTAAAATAAGAACTGCCTGTATCCTAGAAGAAATATAAATTGCTGGTTAACAGAGCATTCCTACCCCAAAGCACAGCTTAAAAAAATATCTGTGCTACTTTAGCAAGAGTAAGAGGAGTGCCTGCATGATTCTGGTGGAGCTTTCCTTGGAGCAAGCCCAGCCACCCTCAGACCCGGCATCAAGCAGGCAGCTCCCCAGGGCTCCTCCCCGCCCTGCGTCTCTTCCTGGCAGCAGGCAGTTTTGCTAGTGATGCCCTCCCAGCCCTTTTTTATCTGTCCACTGCAGAGAGGATCATTTTCCACTCCGCAGTGCGAAACATGAACCTCCACAAACCAATTTAGCTCTATCCCTGACATTACTGGTTCAGTGGGACACATCCAAGCTCCCCGACTCTGTCCCATCCATGTACAGAGGCCAGAAGTTGCAAAACTTGATGTTTTATGTTTCTCAGTCCCCATCTTCGTTTTAAGCTCTTCCTGTGCTGGGGGACACAGTATTTTCCGTGCAACCCAAACACTCACCCAGTGAACCTCAGTGTCCCCCAGGGCAGGCACAGGGAGCAGGAAGGTGACAGGAGGGAGGGGTAAAGTCAGAGGCTTCGAGCTGTATGTGCTAATTATTGTTCAGATGTTTTTGCCCTGTTAATTCTCCATGTTTGCACTGCTGCTCTTTTATTAACATGTGAAAACACTCATCAAATTAAGAGTCCAGCTTTGGGACAGGTTTCCCATGAGGCTGGGACAACAGCAGCATGAATTATGCAGTGCACGTGGGTGCCCATGAAGGACCATCACAGTGAGGGTAAAGCTGCGGGGCGCAATCTATTCTGTTATGAAATGCAGCCACAAGTGAGGGGAAGGGGATCTCTGGTTGGGTTAATGGTGAGGAGGCGAGGATAAAGGAAGTTGCTCCACCTGCTGACAGAGTGATTATGGGCCATTGTAATGTCCTCCGATTACTGGGAATGGCACATCAGGCCCATCTCTGGAGGTCATTTCATTGACTGCATGAGAAACTATTTCTTGGAACAACTTCTTTTGACACCGTCACAGGAGAAGACAACTTTCAGGTTAGTGAGATGTGACCAGTAGGTGATGATGGCTATCCTACCCCACCTCCTACACTTGGCAAGGGATAACTGTGTGCAACTGTGGCTCCTTGGAGACTGCCGCAGAGGCAATCCTGTTTAGAAATGGGCTTATTTAAAGTTCAGCATCATGATAAGGGAAGTTGCCAGGAGCGGGCTGAGAACTGGGGGTGAGTGGAAGAAACTGTGGCAGAGGAGCAGACAGCTTTGGCACCTTCCTAAAAATCCTAGCATCCTTAAAAGAAGTGTGTCAGGTCAGAGAGGCCAGAGCAGTGTCTTCTGGGTCAGAGTTGCCATCCTACCATGCATTGCTCAGGATGCAATTCCCCCACAACTCCAAGCCTTGCTGGACACCAACATTGCCTGGTGGAAAGCAATGTGGGATATGAGGCCCAAGAGGAAGATATCTTGCCCAGAAGGCATATGCAGCCCTGAACCACCTAACAGGCAACTAACAAACAAAGGTGCTACTGCTGCAGAGGAGCACGCAGCTCCTTTTTGCATTTTCCTTAGAGGACAAAGCAGCCAAAGGTGCAGAGGACAAACAGTAGGATTTGGGACATAACTCCAGACATGGGCCATGATGAGGTGGGACAGGGAAGACCCCAGATCCACGGCAGGTTCTCCTGCCTTAAGCCCCAACAAACTTTACGAAGTTTACTGCAGTAGCCTTTCCTGCAGGTGACCACCAGGCATTTATCTAACCAAAGGGAAAAGGAACAGGGGCATTTGACCCAAAGAGGCTGGCAAAGCAAGAGGCCCCAGCCCCACAGATTTAGCTGCTCACAGAACATGCTGCAAAGGCATCAACGGGACCCTGACAAAGCAGGTTAAAGCTCTTTCTCCTGCTACACTTGCACACAGGAAGGGAAATGCCAAAATCTGCGAGATTAGAAGTTGCAGGAGCTTTTCTTTATTAGAGCAACAGCTCCCCAGATGAGGAGACCCTTGGGTGATCTGCAGAGAGTGCCATGCTGTGTACCACTTGTACATCCACCCAGACAGTGTGACTCTTCATCTTGGCCAGGTGGGATGCTTCAGGGATAACTGACCATTCTGCATTACTGTGCCCATCAGGGAAACTTTTCTCTCCAGTCCAAGCAGTTAGCTGTTGGCTTGTGTACTGAAACATGAGGGCTAAAATCCCTTGCACATTTTTGCCATAGAAATGAAAGAGAGGGTATTTTTCGATTCAATGGGAAACAAGTGAATAATAATTCTGTGAAGGCATGTAGTGGAAAGAGAGACTTTGAGCGCAACAAGAAACGGGATTTTAAAATTTCATCTGCACAGCAGAAGGTCCTGCCAATTGAACCGTTTCCAGTAAACAATCTGCTAAGTCTGACAGTTTGAAGGAATACCAGACTGCCAGGAGTGAATAGGCTGGGATTTTTAAGAGGTTTATTTTTCATCTGAACACTTTTGTTTGTGAGCAACAGCTTAAAAACCAAAATGCATGTGCAGCAGCATTAGCAGCCAGGCAGAGGGCTTCCCCACTGGCCAGGGCTCCAGAAGGAGCAGAGGAAAAGGTCTGTGCAGGTGGCACAACCTGCCCTGGGCTGCCCAGTGTGCGAGGCCATGGCACTGTGCTACTGGGTCTGCACCAGGCCACCTTGTACCACTGCAACAGACTTCTGTGTACCAGGAGAGCCTCTCTGGTGCCCCCACACTCCTGCAGAGAGGTTTGGGTTGAGCCCAGTTCCTGTCCTCACTTTCCACTGCCTTCCAGGCAGGAGCATCAGCTGTCTTTGCTGAGGAGGTAGTTCTCAAAGGGATGCCAAGGGCAGCCGACTGGGATTTGGAGACAGGAAGGGACACAGGGGACTGACTGAAGGTCAGGGCTTGCAATCACATGACTGGGGCAAGCATGGCAAGAGGGTCCATGTATCTTGGGGTGAAGGGCACTCCTCTGACGTGGCCAAGCAGGGGTGTACAGCTGTGGCACACTACAGACTCTGCCTTCTCTCAGTGCAGCGGAGCTTCGCTTCCCCGACAAGAGCACGGGGATGAGGAGGTGTTTTACCGTCAGATTAAACACCCCTACAAAGAGGTATTTACCCTGGGCAGGACTACCCCTGCCCAGGTTGAGCCAGGGGTCAGGGATTAAGGGGTTGAGCCTCCATGAGGGACAAAGTCAGCAATGGCTTTCTGCACACAGCTCTGTGAGGGCTAGCTCCAGGGAAAGGGTGGTTGGTGAGAGAGGAGGTGCTGGCTGGGGTTACATGGGAATTGCCTCAAAATGCCCTGTGTGTGACAGGAGGTGCACAGTAAGCACCTTCCATGCACACAGCCCACACAGCATCCAAAATAGGGGACTGTTTTGAAGGTACGGTGCTACCTGTCTCGCAGCCAGGATTCGGAGCCAGGCGTGGAACAAAATGGGATTATTTTGGGCCTGAATATATTGATGTCTCGAACCTTTCCTCTTCTCCCTCTCAGCAAGGAAAGAGGAAAAAGGTCTGGAGGAGAGTTGCAGACCCAGCTGGGATTATGAGAACAGTTTGAAGCCTGTTCTCCCTGTTCAGACCAGGGGCTCAAATCCATGAGGGGATGGACCTGCCTATCTTGTTTTGAGGTAGGATCTTCACATTTGGCCTAGACCTACGAGACTTTTTTCTGATAAAAGGTTTCATCTGGAGCTGGTAAATCCTCTGGGGACTTTTCAGATTTTTAGTGCCTAATGCCTCCTGACAAACACCACCCGTGCAGGGGATAAGGGGTTGTCTAGGTGCACAGGCTGTGACATCTTTCTCTTGCAGAGCATGCAAATCATTTCATGTATGACTCAACCTCCATTTGAAAATAGACCATTTCTTCATCCCTCTGCTGCTCCTACTTGGAGGCTGCTCTAGTTTCCCTCAGCTTTCCTACCTGCTCTCTTTTGTAGAGGGATTTCTAATTGTATAAATGAGGAGTTCCTTAATCCTATTCTTGTCTTGGTGATAACCCCAAAACATGACCCTTTCACTAGATCAGAAAATCACCGGGTCATTAGCATCATCACTCTATTTTTTCCAAATGCAGTTTAATAATTGTCCCTCTAAAAATCAGGGTGTGGAAGGGGTTTTACAGTCATTTACATTTCTGATAATTAAATGGAAAAAGGCAAGCTTGGTGCACGCCTGCACTGGGGCAAGTGTAGCCTGCGCAAGCAGAGATGGTTGAATGCACAAGAGGATAACAGTGTCGCAACAGATAACGTGGAAATACAGTCCTAGTTGTCCAGCGGGGAAATCTCCCAGTCCAGAACATGTTTGACATGCAGGGACATGTGGGCTGTGTGCTCCTCTTCCTGTGGCAGAAACTGGTTTTGCAAGCACCAGGGCTTGTCTTCAGTGCCACTGCTAGTTACCACCAGGAGAGCCCAGCTGCAGCTCACTTGGGTTTGGTGTGAATGGGCTGACAAATAACTTCCTTTGAGTCCACATGCCTGCCATCACAATGCTGCAGTCCACAGGGCAGGAACTGACCCTTTATGCTCAGAAATACTTGAGAAGCAAGGACTAGAGACCAGGCAGGGAGTGAAGCCTGTCTGGTGCCAGGCAGACAGAAACACTGACGTGCAGAAGTCTCAAGCAGTTTGGAAACAGGGATATACGCAGCTCTGAAGTCCAAAACTGGCCCTTCTTTTAGTGTGACAACTCCAATCCCCTCTGTGGGTGAGGTGGCAGCCTGATGACATGTGTTACATAAATCTTCACTGAGTGCTCTGCCTGGGGAAGGGAGAGCTGGTAGCTATGGACATTGTGGGGGGAAGACCTCAGTGGTATTTTGTAATGAGTTCTTCTGGACAGCTGGGTATAAGATGAGTGTGGGAGATGAGATCTAGGTTAGAAGTCCCACACCTTCACTTGAACACACCTGAAGCTGCCTTCTCAAGGCTTGTTATGGCCACTTATGGTATAGGTTTTTCTACATCATACGCTTTTTTGAGCTTTATTTTTGCATGCTGTTGCCCTTTCTTTTTCTTTTACAACATTAAAGGCCAAGTCTGAAAAAATAAGTTTGTCTGCAGTGCACTGTAGTTGATGAGTTGGGATTTGACCTCCACAACTTAATTTTCAAAGTATGGGACATGTAGGGTGTTTCAGTTGTGCCTCATCCCAGGTACTGGGTTAGTGACCTGCTTGCAAACATGCCAAGGATTAAGCAGAAAGATTTAGAACGAATTCCCCAAAATGAAAGGAAATTAAACTACTGGCCACTGCTTGGCAACACTCTTAGGACTGACTCAAGACAATATGGTCAGAGAAGAGCATGGCTTCTTGCCCTCTGTGAGAGAAGGGCCAAAGCCAAATGGCATCTGCTGGTCCCTGTCAATGCCCTTCTCTGTCTCCACCAAGGGAGAAGAGGGGCTTAAACCATCCCAAGGTACTGTTGAGGGTCAGGGCATCTGGCATCAATGTTGGAGGTGCCTCCCTGCAAGGAAGGAGATGGGCTCTGGGTGCAGGTCAGAGGGAGCCTGCCCTGTTCCTCACTGAGCTGAAAGACCACCTACCCTCCCTGAACACTCCAGGGCCAGCATGAAGAGTGTAGGGGGCAGAGGTAGGGTGGGGTAAAGGGTGAACGGCTGTCAGAGATGCTCTGGGTCTTGGAGGAGGTCACACTGGAACAGTCTTCCCCTTCCCACCATGCACTGGGCTGACAATAACTCTGTGGGGGCTGCACTAGCTGCTAAAGATACTGAAGAGCATAAGGGGGGAGAGAGAGAGGAAAATTATGCCAAGACCAGTTGCTGTAGGAGTGACTCAGAGAAAAAGCTCATCTCAAGCTGCCTTGTCGTGCTGGCACCAATGTAATCTCAGTGGTAAAACTAAAGAGCCTTTTGCCTACCTACAAGGCCAGTAACTGCCACTGTTTCTCTGAGCTAATGTAATTTTCTAATTTTTTTTCTAATTTACTTCCAGGGTCTCCCTTTTTATGTTGTCAAAGTAAATAAACACTGCTTTCTTTCAAATGTATGAGATGGTATATTCTTTCAATGTCACCAGTCCATGCCAGAGCCCAAGTGTCATACATCAGTGTCCCAAATCATCAACTCAGTTAGCACATCACGAGACTTTTTCAGAAAGGCATTTTCTGTGATTGCCAGTTCTTTGGCACTCTTCAGTTTCAGGAGAATTCACCTCTTTTGGGATTTTCTTTGAGATTCTTGCTGCACGTGGTTACTTTTTGGAAGAGAACCGCAGTGAAGTGTAAGGCTGGTAATTAAATAACAAGAATTTGCAACTGGGAGTCACAAGCGGTGCTCAGTGCTCTGCAGGGATGCTCTGAAGAGCCCTCCTGAAGGGCTGCCAGCATTGCAGCTCTGTGGGCCAAAGAACGAGAAGCAGCTGAGTCATCAGACCAGGGGTGAGTCTTCAAGCAGGGGCTTCCTCTCTTCTCCAGTTTCCCTGCGTCATTTAACCAGGACCTCAGACCTGAAAATACTTGATCACACAAGCCCTTTTGGGTACTTGATTGGTTCCCCTGAACTCTGGGGGAAGCTGGTGTGCTGAAGTACACGGAGGGTTGGAGATGATAAAGGCAAACAAAGAAGCAGAAAAGCTAATGGGTTGCCTTCTCCCTCCTGCTGCTCTGTGGAAAGCTTTTATCTGTTGACTCTCCCCTCTTCTTCCTTCACAAACAAGCCTTGGGCCAGAGAGCATTTCTACACAAGGAAAAGCACTTCACCAGCACAGGGATAGCAGCAATACTACGATGACAAAGTGCTTTGACACAGTTTATCCCAGTTAAACTCTGCTGGTGGAAGCCCTGCTTCCCTAGCATCGCTTCCCCTGATCTAAAGCCGTTGTCTGACAGGCATACTGCACCCCAATGGCAGCAGTGGTATGTATCCACAGAGGTTTCCAGAGCGGCAGAGCTTCTTGTGGAGGTGGGGAAAGGAGTTTATTTCTGCCTCTCCAACAAAAACAATATGCAAAACTTCTGGAGTCCTGACTGGCTTTTCCAGCTGTGTTACCTGTCTGGGTTTCCCTTGCACTCCAGAGACAGTGTCACCGTGATGCCAAGACGCATAGCTCACTGCAATTTATATCTGGGCTCAGCCAGCTCAGAGCCTCAGCCCTCTCCAGCTCACTCATTATTTACTGCATTCTGCTTGCTGACTTAATAGTGTTTTGTCCTGTCCTTGAATCCTGTGTGGATGGATTCAGAAAAAAAAAATCAATGTGCCCTGACCAGCAGGCCTTCTTCCTGCTGCACAGGGGAATTTCCAAAGTGCCACAGTTTCTAGTATTTATTTGTTTCCTTTAAGTTATTAGCATGACGGGGCTAATTGTGATGTTTCAGGTGCATTAAATCTTGCTTTCCACACTCTTAAAGCAGTCAGGGAAGAAAAGAACGGGAGTTATAAAAACAGAGCTCAAATAAATACTAGCCTCCAAAATGAAAAATAATGATGGCACAAATAAAAGGCACACTAATCTGTGTGCACCTTGCTTATTTATAAAGCGCTGCTATTGTGATGACAAGGTACTAAAGCAAAATGAAGGAGCGGGAGCAGGGCAGCTGAAGAGTTCTCCACTGGGGTTTAATTAGGTGGGCAGCTACAGCTTCCTCATCACCATCGCCATAATTAGTGGGCATCAGTGAAGAGCAAGCATCGGTGTGATGAGACCCCGGGCCAGCCAAGGCTCTGTAATGGGCTGCACCAGCACAAGGTCTGGTCTGTCAGAAGGATGTGGACCTGTGCAAGGGACCGTGCTGGCACGGTGCTGGGCTGGGGAGGTGTTTTCTTTACATTCCTATGTGACATGGTCATGCTGGCAAAACTTTAAAGCACAGCCACCTCACTCTGTGGCATCATCATCCTACCTGAGCAATACTGTCTGCCCACTGACAACGAAACTGCTGTGTGCTGTGGGGCTGGGCATTCTCACCTGCTGGTGCAGCACCTAGGACACTGAGTGTTAAAACAATGAAATATGACATTTAACAATAAATGGACCCATCTAGTATTCACAACTCTTTTTTTCAAAGCACAATATTTATAGTCACTACATTGCCTCAAATCTAGGGTGTAAAGGTTAGCCCCTGACAAGGTTTACAGGCTTGGGAGATAGAAAGAAGCAACAGAGTATTTCCAGGGGATGGGATATGGAGGATTTGCAGCTCTGCTTTGGTGCTGACACTGCCAGTGGAGGAGATCTGTAGAACAGAGCTGGGTCCCCTGCCAAAGCAATTGTCCCTGTCAAAGTCCCAGCACTGCCTGGAAATAGGGAACGGGTGGCTTTCACCTCATTTATCAGCCAGGGCTCATGCCTTCAGTTCTGGCAAACATAGGGTGTCTGAGATGAGGTCCCTCCTGTACCACAGGATTTATAAGCTGCTATAAAACTGGTGGGTGCCTCCCACAGAAAAAGAAAGGAAAACAACCAAAAAATCCCTTTAGAATGCTTGTGCTCCTCTCAGGGACTCTGTGGAGCAGTCAGAAAGCAAAGCAAGCCGAGGCCTCTGCAAACAGCTGCATGCAGGAGCCCTGGCTGAGGTGGTGGCAGCAGCAGGGTCCGCAGGGTCCCCGGTGCTGGTGGCAGGACAGAGTCCTTGTTGGTCTCTCCTCACACTCATGCAGAAGTAGGCTCTGAAGCCATACTGCCTGCTGTGTGGGTCTTTGCTGCCCCTATGACACAGGCTGCCGAGCTCTGTTTCACTGGGAGGCTGGGCAGATACACAGCAGAAGTAGGTGCATGCTTCATGGTGCAGTAAGTCAACTAAAATCTCCTCTCCTGCCTTCCTCACGTGCTGCTGATCTGCCTGCATTGCAATGCAGACACGATGCAGTCTCGGGCTGGGATAGCTCAGACACATGAGAGCAGGCTTGGGGATGGGATTTTTCTGTCCCCTGCTTGCAGCGAAGCAGTGGCACAACCAACCAGCCAGTATAGAAAAGAATTCCCCATCTCTGGACCTTTATAAGAAACATGGGATTTTTCATGCTTGGCAGGGTTTTGCTTCAGCAAAGAGGTTTTGGCTGCTAGAGTGTATAGCAGATGAAAGGAAGAGGCTGGGATCCACTCTGAACTGGCCTCCGTGCTGGCATTCCTGCGCTGAGCCAATCCATCTCCATTAGAGTTCACAGCCTCTTTGATCAATCTCATCTTTAAAAATACTAATGCTCCGGAAGGCTCAGGAACTGTTTAATGTTCCTTCATTATTTTTCAGGCCATTAAAAACAGAGGTATTAGCTGCTGAATACTTTTTGTCTTGTTTTGAAGTTAAATGGAGAAGAAGTAGAACACTAAAAAGGCAGATTAAAATGATTAAAAATAACAGAGCAATGAAAGTCAAACTGTTGGCTCTAAAAATGTTGATGTGTTGCATTGCTGTGGGCATTATATTCATATGAATGAGAGCGAAGGGCCCTGCTACCTGCCTCTGTGATGAACTGTGTGTGTCATTACACATGGCTGTTGCATTAAATCTGGAAGGATTGCCGTCTGTTTGTGTGGCAGTGAGGGCTGCTGCTTCGGGGATACAGTGCAAAGTGATTCCTGTATAAAGCGGACTCATCTGGGATCAGTTGTGGGGCACAAGAGGGATTATTTTTTTGGCACCTGCCTGTTTTCCTTTCCAAAGAGTCCTGCGAATCGCTGGTCTGGACTGGCTGTCAGGTCTCAGACTTCTCCCAGGTGTGCAGAGGTGCCCCAAGCCCTCTTGCACATGCTCACAGTTGAGCAGCATGACATGGATGTGGCTCATGTTTTTCTTTTCTGATTTGGCCAGGGCTCTGCTGATACATGTACATGTCCACCCAGTTCAATGTTGATGGAGGCTTGGTCAGAGCTACTGGAACCCACTGCTGGAGCCTTGTTTTAGTTTCTCTGCTGAGGTCTTTATCCTAGCAGCAGATCGTTTATCAGTGGTAGGGCTCCGGGTAACCAGTCCAAAGCCTAACTTCCACATGAGCCATGAGAGAGTGCTCATATATCTAGCAAGGATTAGAAGACCATCCAAAAGCCGTGGCATTTCTTGTGAAATGACTACGTGGTTTTGGGTACTTCTTGGTGAATAGCTTTTTACTTGCAAGCCAACTACACATTTAGCACCATTGTGGATAGGCATGGTAGGTACCGCATGGATGTGCAGGCTGAGTGCTTCTCTTACATGCCTGATGAATCCACAGCCAGTAGCTGCCAAAGGCTGTTTCCCCTGGCCTTCGCTCTGTTTTGCGATGACCAAGCTGGTGCACTCCTTTATTTGCCTGCATATTTTCACTCAATCCCATCCTTGCACTGGGATATGAAGAAAATAGTTATTAATTCCTACCTCTTTTCACACCATGGCTTCTAACCAAAAGAAACCAAGGCCATTGGGTCAAGGGAAGATGGGTTGTCGCAGGATTGAGGGTGGCACTGTCATCATTGTTGCCATCATTAAGGATGCCAGGACCAGCCTAGACACCCACCAGGTGCGTCAGTCTCCCATTCCTGGGGCTAACACTTGCAAGCAAAACAAAACCTGCTTAATTTTGGGAGAAAGCCTGGGTGGGAGTTTTTGCTGGTTAAACACAAATCTGCTCTAGGGAGCATTTGTAGGTGTGGATGGTTGGTTCACAACGGGGCCCAAGACTAGGGCAAAAATTATTTTAGCATGTGTAAAGGTGTAGGGTTTCTTTCGCCAGGCATACTCTCACCTTCTTTTCCATCCCTTCTGATGTGTTTCTTTCCAGGCTGGTGCTGAGCCAATAGTGAGGAAAGGCTGAAATTAAAAGAGAATTTGGATGCTTTGTCAGAGCTTATCTGAACTCTGCTGGTTGGCAGAGCAGGGCTGCAGCGCCAGCCCTCATAAAGCTTCTTACGAAATGCTGGCTATTTCTGGTTGTTTTTTTCCAACCTTCCCAAATGTGAGCAGAGCTCTTGGCACACTCCTGGCCTCTCTCCAGCTGGACTCTGGCACTGCTGTGCTGCCTGATGATGGAGCGGTGTCATGAGGTGGGACAAGGGACAAGGGGACCTGACTTGCTAGTGGGGCTGAATTTAAATGCCTGGGGTGGCTTTACCCTGGCACTGGAGTTGCAAAAATGCAGACCAGGCTGCACCTCACTTGACTGAGGACCATAAAGGGCAAAGACAGGTTGCTACAGCCTTTCATACAGCAACAGCCTGTGAATGCTCTATGAACCTGTTGGGAATGGCTCAACCTCCCCTGTGGCTTCTTGTGTGAGGATAGGCAGGGGGGGCACCAGGCCTTGCTAGCACTCAGTGGGTCACAGTTTTGTGAGAGGCCCCCTCCCAGTACTGCCACACTCCTGTCCCCACCTCCTGGACTGTTTCCCACAAGCACAACTTGCTCAGCTTGCTGGCTTGTTGCAGCTGAGGCTGTGCGACCATGACTTGCAGGATGCTTGCTCAAAAAGCACGTTACAGGGGCTTGGCCAAGATCAGCGCAGGGGATTTGAAAAATGGAGCCCTGGAAGGTCCCGGAACCAAACACCTCTGAATTTTGGGAGAGCTGGAGGGAATGTGGAGTCCAGCCCTGATACAGGTCCATGGGCATACGGCAGCAGCTATAAATGTATTTAGGATGTGTGGATTACAATCTGAATATTAATGCGGCTCCTTTCTTCCAAATGGAGAGGTTCCTGGCTATTGCAGAGCAGTAGGATATTAAAATGGATTGGATTATTATATATCGGTCATAGCAGCAGCTGGGGTGTATGGCAGGGCAGGTAAATATTCCTATCTGAAAGTGTGGCTTCTGCCTATTCATCAGTAAAAGCATATTTCTGACATTCCTGCTGGAACAGCTTCATAGCAATACCACAGCCTTCTCTGTGGAAGCCCAGATATACAGCAGCAGCTCCCAGAATGGCAAACCTGCCTTGTTTTTCATTTAATTACCTCACTGCTTAAGGAAAAAAAAAAAAAAAAAAAAAAAGACGCACTTTTCTTGCAAGTGGAGATTAAGCAGACATTCAGTTCCAGCTCTAAACTGTGTAGCTTCTAGCTCTGATTTTAAACAAACAGCTAAAAAATTCTCTAATGCCTAAAGCCAGCAACCTCAGACCATGTGGAGGTTCCCCACATCACTAGCCTGATTTCCCAAGGTGCTGAGTTACAGAGGATCTCCTAACCCTGCCGTGAATTGTCTGTATTGGAGAAAAAAAAAAAAAAAGGTAAAAAAGTAGTACAGAGACAGGACCCCAAGCCTTGGCTTCTGCTGCAACTTTTACTCAGCAATGAGTCCAGTGGATCTCAGTGGGTGCCCATCACTTTGGGTCAGTGCTGGTGCTGCGAGGGACTGCAGCCAGACCCAGGCTTGCTGGCAGATGCTCGGAGCCAGCTCAGACACTGCCATAGCAGCCAGATCCCCCATGAGTCTGGGGGTGGGCCTGAGATGGCCCGTGGCTATCTGGCTGCCAGGGTGGAGGTGGCTTGCATCTAGCAAGCCCCTAGCACAGCTGGAGCAAGCACGGGTCTATCTGTACCTGTCCTCCTGGCTGTGCCATGAAATGCTTCAATCAGCCAAATGGATTTACCCCACAGAAGTACATCTATTTCACATCTTTCCCTGGATTGTTCTGGTTTTCATATATATATGGAGACCAAGAAGAAAGGATCTCACTCCTCATCTAAGGGATTCAGAGCTGGGTTCACAAGGAATTAAAGATGCATGTCTGCTGCTGTCACCAGAACAGTGCAAAGACACCCCAAATACCTCAAGAGCTAAAACCGGTGGATTAAGGTTCACAGCTGAAATATTAAAGAGTGGAGTTCAATTGTGGTTTTGCTGCAGAAAGAGATTGAAACACAGTATTTCATCCTGCTGGACAGTGTCCAGCTATTAGCCAGCAGCATGTCCCAGAGGCATGGAGGTTACTGTGTCTCCTCATGGGCTCCTGTGTAAATAGCAGCATCCTCACCGGGTCAGGGACAGAGCATGAGGGACATGACAGTCTTGGGAGGAGAACATCCACTTGGGCAGGTGGAGTCCCCACATCAATGAATTGTTAATATGCTAGTATTATTTAAGCACTGATTTATATTTAACCATTTTGATAGCACACTGCATATATGCATTTGTGCTCCTCCCCTTGGAGAATGGTCCTTGAGCCCCTTAGTGAATGATACTTGAATTTTTCTTCCCCACAGAAATATTTCCTTTTGGAAGTGATGATATGAAACAGTTAGATATTGATGAATTTTTAGAAACAATTTCTTCATACTTTATTTTCCTGCCAAAGCTGTTTTCCAGTTTAAACTTCAACTGATCTGAATAATCTTGGCTTCCTACTAGCTGCATTTCTCCGTGAATAAATAATTTTCCAGTTCTCCCTCCTTCGGATCTTATGTCCCATGGTATGCTTGGAATATCTCTGCATAGATGCATGGCATCTTTTTCCATATGGATATGCACTCAGTTCTGTTATAGTTTGACATAAATGATTGCACAAAATTAGTGCCTGAGTACAGGGAGCGCAAATGTTCCTTAGCATCCTCCCTGGGACTCTGCAGCGCTGTGATCTGGGCCACCAGCTTCTCACCACAAAGACAGTTGCTGGCTCTTGGTGCGTACGATGCTTGCTGCCACGGACAGTGCTCTCGGTGTAGGCAAAGGCCACCTCCCTCATCTACCCCGTCACACTGTCCTCCTCCTCCTCCTGATTAGAGATGTCATCTGTACCACCCTGCCAGTCTCCTGACAGTGTGGGAAGCCTGAACACAGATGTTCCTCTTGATCCCAGCCTCACACTTGGCAGCACAGCATGCTACGCTCCCTCCCAGACGTGCTGCTGGGCCAAAACACACACACAGAGTTTTATTTTTAATTCAGTGCTTTTCATAGCAGCCTAAGTTGTGTAATTCCTGCCCTTTCCTTTCCCCGTCTCTCTTTTTTTGACATCAGCGCACACTCGGGTTACATCCAGCCTGGGCATATTGTGGTATGTAGCAGTGACTCTATTTTTGTATCTCCTCCTAGCTCAGCTGCTCGCTCTGTGGTTTTTGATGCCGCAGGCAAACTGGAAAAAGAAACACCCGTTATAGCCCAGAGCCACACAGAGCCAGCAGTTCCCAAACCCCTGCCACCATGGCTCATGAGAGCTTCCCCTCAGCACGCAGCACTGCTGCCCTCCGGCTGGGTCAGCCTTTTCAGTGCTGTCTCCCCCGGCTCAGCTCCCAGTGCCTGGAAGCCCCCCGCTCCCTTTGTCACCCAACCTCTGAGACTAGGTGAGACCCCAAGACTCTCACCTACCAAACTGCTGCTTGCTCTTCCCCAAGACCAAGTCCCCCTCCTTGTGACACCCGAGGGCTGCTTTGCTTTGGTAGGGTTGTGCTCATCTCCTCTGCGGATGCTTTCTTGTTGTTGCTGCTGCTGCAGCGGTGGCTGAGAGGCGGAAGGCAGGTCACCCTCTCCGGGACTGCTGCACAGAGGGGAAAGCTGGGCTAGCAGAGACATCAGAGGGTTTTTTATCACTTCTGTCCGCTCTTCCCATGCTTCTTGAATTATCCTTGCTCCCTAGCGGTCACAGTCAGTGCAGAGAGCCACCAAGGACGCCGACACATAGGCACCCAGCTATCCCTCCTCTACATCCCAGGGGACTTAAGTATTCACTACCTCTTGGGATGCCCAGGATCAACACCCTCTCCTGACTCCTCCGGGCTGTTTCTGCACATCTGGCTCTTCCCCAAAGCCCGTCTGCCAGCGCCAAGCTGCAATTCCGGGCTGCACACGCCAGAGGCAGCCTGTCCTCGCCAGCCAGCCGGCCCACAGCCGAGGCCATCGGGATGCCACCCCTGAGGAGAATGGAGCCGAGCCTCCCCTCTGGCTGCAGGGGCAGAAACCCTTTTACGTGATACCAGTTACTGCTGGTGTGGAGCTGATGACTCGAAAATGCTTGGCGCAGGGTGGAAAAAAAAAATGGCAACCGCAATGTAATTAATGCTGTAACAACTTGTTTCCCCCTTGGAGAATTATACCATTAGCTGCTTCAATTGTGCATGAAATATAAATTACATTACTCAGAGGCATCATGTCTAAGCAGACACAATCCTAAGTGACACGGCTTGCCATTGTGTATCATGCTCCCTGGTCAAAATTAACAGAAGCCCGCTTGCCTGAGGCTAGCAGATATTCATTCCGATATCAAAGTAATAACCATGGTAGTTCAACCGCTTTCTTGCCTCAGGGGATTTCCCAGGGGAAAACAACGTAACCAGGCTCTATCGTCCACTGAGAGCAACTCACAGGTTTGAAAAATGCTGCTGTACCCCTGGCAGCTTCCCATTTCAGAGCCCGGTGCTTTCACAGTTCAGGGATGCTCCAGCGTCACTGTCCTCATGCCTGTCCTCTGATTTGTGGGTGTCTGATTTCTGTTTGCCAGCAGACAAAACCTGACCAGGATCGTGATGCTAACCATTATGGGTATGGTGAGTGAAAACTTGGCAGGAGGGCTGCTGAGCTGTAAAAGGGACCTGCAGGGCAGGAATCTTTCCCTCCCACTGAACCAGGACCCTTTTTCCAGAGACAGGTAGTTTCCGTTCTTGTACTTCCCTGGCTCCTCTAATTTTGGGGTTAACACTAGGTCAGAAGACACATTTTATCCTACTCTAATGCCCATCTATAATGAATGATTGCAACCCCACAGCCTCAATTAGCCGTGTTTGTGAAAAATAATTTGCTCCGCTGTTGGAAGAGCATCCTTTTTTTTTTTTTTTGTGTCACTTCATATGGACCCTTAGAGCTGCAAACACTGAAAACACAGACAGAAAGGGAACTGCAGTTTCCCTTCTCTGTCTCCAGAAGAATAGCTTTTGCCTTAGTTTGCCTTCACAAAGTTGAAATCATAGGAGAATTTCTTCCTTGGAAAAAAAAGATATGGAAAAAAGAACAGTCTTGACAGCCCGTCAGAGAAGATCAGTCAGGATCTGCTGACACAGGGCCAAATCCTGGAAGGTGCTGTGTGCCTTCAGCTCCCATTTAAAACAAAGGGAAACAAGGATGCTCAGCACTTTCAAGGCTGGGTTTTTGCCATTTCAGCATTTTACCAGTGACGTTGCCCGAGAACCACCAACACAGACCTGTCAGAGAGAGTCGACTGTGGTCTCACACATGGGTGAGGATGTGAGCCTATGCAGAAGACGGCTCAGGCTAGGTACCACCCACAAGGTGTACTTTATAAGCTGCAAAAACTGCAACACCATTTTATTTGGAGGAGCCATATATGTGTAGGTTTTGCCAGTAGCATTACGTGCAGGGTAGTGGCTCAGCATCAGATTAAGCTGTAGGCGTTGACAGGTTTTACCCAATGCAGTCTTGGTCTTTTGGTTCCCTGTGACCTCTGCTCCTCAGTAAAGCAGGAAGAGTGCATGTCAAGTACCTTGCTCTGTGTCAGAAAACCCATCTGTCAGCAGAAAGAAAATGATCCTGGTCCAAATTGACTTTGGACGGAAAGGTTTTCTTGGTCACTTGTCTGGCTCATAATCCAGGCAGTCAAAATTTCTTTACTCCAGAGAAACCACTACTAAATTCAGTCAACAAGCAAAACTGGCATAATTTGAAAAGGAAGACTCTCAGCCCCTTTTCTACTTTTGATTCTTGAAGGGTTCAAAGTGCAAGATGCCTGGTTATAACAGAAGGGAGGAAGTATTTAATACAGAAGCATAATCATCCCTGAAACACAAATCCCCACCTTGTTGAGGGAAAATGCACTCTGCTGCTGGAGTATGCCACGTGACCAAAGCATGAGTGTGGTTATCCTGGTCACAGCTGGCCCTGTATGCCATGAGCTGCTCCTGCACTCTGCTGTGGCAGCCTTGGTTAGAACAGACAGAGAAGGAAAAACTGGGCATGGGAGCACCTGAGCTTCTCTCCCAAACCCACCATCACTGTCCTGTCCCTAGTGACCTCCCCAGAGAGCCACTGTGGCTGGGCAAGCAGTGAGGAAAGCTTCTTCCTTTTAAAGCAAGAGTGAGCTGAAGGTGTCTAGGATGTGGTGGGTCACTGTACCACTGCGAGGTAGCCAGGACACCAGGAATTTTGTTTTCCAAATCGCTACAGTGACGGCCAGGGTTAGATACCAGAGCTGTTAATTCATCTTTGTGGCTGCGGTGGAGTGGTGCCAGAAGGAAAGGTCTGCAAATTTTCCCAGTGTGACTGTTTCTCAATACTGTTCTCTATCCTGCTGTTTCAGGTGGGTTAATAAAAGGTGTAAAATATTTCCATGTCTTACTTTGCACTTTGAGCTTCTGTTTTGCACAAAAGGCTCTTTTCTCCTTTCCCATCTCAACTTTTTTCCAGCAGCCTGTCTCCCCTCGGGCCCGTGCAGCCACTGAGATTTTTCATGCCCAGGGTGCAAGGTGCCATCCCTCCCTCTGCCAGCCTGGGGGCGTGTTTCTGACCGTCCTCTCTTCAGTCTCTCTCCCAGACACCAGGTAATGCTTAGGAAACCCCGGCTAGCTCCCACTCACTGACTTTTCTTGCTGTGGTCTAATTTCATGCCCCTAATTTCACTGCCAGGCTGCCAAGCCCCATCCTGAATGTACCTCCTGTGCCCACTGCTTGTGCCGCACATGCGAGCATCCCCGGTCCAACAGTCTATCTGCTGCCACGGTTGTGAGCTCCTCTGCTGGCTTGGATTACTTCAACTGAAACAGCCAGCAACAGCTATGCTTTTAAAGCCCTCTTGACAGTGCTGTCTTCCTCAGTGGAAGCATCAAAGGAAATTCCCCTTGAAGAGGTTGCTGTCCGTGGAAAATCAGCCAGGACTGTGCTGAGTGGAGGGCTCTGGTGGATCTCATGTTGCAGGACTAATCCCATGG
Organism: Podargus strigoides; assembly: GCA_028020825.1. Lineage (NCBI taxonomy): Eukaryota > Metazoa > Chordata > Aves > Caprimulgiformes > Podargidae > Podargus > Podargus strigoides. Next base: position 9,603,604 of record CM051641.1, on the reverse strand, counting down.
CCCGTGGTGGAGGAAGGTCCTTGGAATGGTGGCTGAGCGGTCTGGGTTGCTTTGCCCCAGGAGCCCCTGGAAAGATTAGGTTGCTGCACGGAACAAATGGAGGGCAAGCGGAAAGCTCAGTCGTTTTGGGATTGCTCATCACAGCTGCAGATAAAATGGTGAAAAGAGAGACTTAAAAGATTATTCTGAAAGCAGGTCAGACTTTAGGAGACCAGCTAGCGAGCAGACAGGGTTGTATCACTCTCCCACCTGTGCCTGATCCGGCCCGACTGCGCTCACGGATGAGGCTGGGTGTGTGCTCCTGCCTGCCAGCACCATCCTGAGGACGTGCTGTGTGAACGATGGGCAGGAATGGTTCTGAGCACAGCTCAGGCATGTGTCCCACCGGCAGCTCAGCTGTGCCTTGCTGTGCAGTAGGCAGCCAGGCGCCATGCTTCCCACCCTGCCCTTTGCCTTGGGGCACATGGGGAAGCCCAGGGCAAAGCCGTTTCACCTCCTGCACTTGCACTTGGGAAGTCTCCAAGGAGCAATGAGTGTCTTCACTCAGGGAAAAAACAGGGACAGTGGGACTGTGGTTAGGCAGATTATATGAAGATGGGGCCTTGTATTTGCTTTTTGGATCTAGTTTCTCTGTCAAGGGGCATGGGCAGTTTCTGTGTTGATTCTGGTCCCATTATCATGTGTTTATTTAGGCTAATACTTACCACTCAGTTCCCCTCCCAGCTGTTCTCCCCAGAAGCACCTTTGGGGTTTCCATGCTGACAAGGCTCCCTCGGGATGCTCTAAGTGCTTACCTGCATGCTGGGGCTTTACCTTGCCTTCATTACACAGGACATTTTGCTGTTCCTGGAATGCCGACCTTTCTCCGTCTCCAGGTTGTACTGAGGTTTAGGCTGTGTTTTAGGATTTGCGTTTTTATTTACCATGTGTATTATTGAACAGCCGTTCTCTAGCACAGATTTTTAATGCCTTGGGGAAGATTTCCTCAGTCTCCTCTCTCCTCCATGACCTTTAAAAGTAATAATTGACAAAACTAAGCTCATGCATTCTCCAGTTGATCTCCTAGACTGATGGCATGACTTTTTCTTCTCCAAGTCTTGCATTACTCCTACAGGCCATATAGACTGCTGCTCATCTGTGGTGTGATAGCAGGCATCTGAAAAGAGAGGAATGAAGACAGAAAAAAGAAAAATTGTCGAAATCCAAACCCTAATCCATTCCCCATGCTTTCAGAGACTGAACAGTGGTCATTTGCCAGATAAAAGCTGTGTGTTGCAACACTTCCCAGAGATGCCTGTAATGGTGATCTGGAAAACCACCCTGAACTAAGACTCTATCAAAGTCTCTCTTGGCAATTTCAGATTTTGCAAAGAATAGAGGGTCTTGATTCCTACATGTCAACAAAATCCATTTCTGAATACTTCAGTGTCCAATGAGACTGAGATCCAGCCTTGCAGTTTTGCCTTTGCTGTTTGACAGGCAAAGAAACAGCCACAAATGCCTCACCCCCATTTCACCCAGCAGTCCTTCCAGCACAGAGGAATATCTCCTCAAGCTCTCATCCACATAGGCACTGCTCTTTCCTTCCCACAAACCTCCCTTCTCTGCTTTCCTGGCACAGGGTGGTCACCTCCCGGTGCCGCAGGGCTCAGCTATCCTTTCGTGCTTTCCTTTGTCCTTGTCAGCTCAGTCTGAAGAAATGAGATGCTATGCCATTGTTTTGGGAGCTGAGTGTTCGAGATGCGATGCAGATCCAGCAGAGTGGCAAAAGGTTACCCCAGCAAAGCTGAGAAGATGCTTTATCACTGGTGGATAAGGGAGCCTTGCCAGCCAGGGTGGGTAGGTTCTAAATCACTTCCAAAAATCAGATAAGAGAGGCCTTTTCCTTGGGTAAAACCTTCTGATAAGAACAAGGTAAACAAACAGCCTTTTCTGCATCCAGTAAAGGGAAGGAGCCAGCATGGGGCATGCCCTTGAGGCAGATGATATGCTGGTCTGAAACAGACAAAGCGATTTTACTGACATTTGCTCTTCCTTCCCACATTTTGTAGGAGTCAGACGGCAGTGACTGGAGCCGTGGGATATTAAAGGACTTGGCAAAGTTATCATAGATCATGACATATTTATCAAGAGCTTGAGCTTCTCTGAGAACCCTGACTGCACCAACTATATCTGTTATTTGATTAAAAATACTCATAATAATTCATACCCTCCCACAGCTTTTGCATGGAGCTAAGTGCTGAGCTGTTCTGTGGGAACTCTCCTTGACCAATATATTTCACAGTGGTGGCAGCGATAAATGCTATTGTTACACCAAATACTAGTTTTGGTTTTGATAAGCTGGGCAGAATTGTACCACGCTTCCATGAAGATGTACCAAAGTCCACACCGGCTGGTTTGCTACCCCTGGTAGCAACAGACTGCACGTCAGCACTTAATTTGAGTGCACAAATTGCATGTTATTTGGAACAGTCCCTATCTGAGCCAGATGGTTTTACCCCATAGTCACTGTGCAGTGGTGCTTAAAGGCTTGCAATATCATAACCTAAACAGGGATGCATATAGCATTTCACATTCAGTCCAGCTTCCAGAGGATGAGAGGGCTGCAGGAGCGTGGTGGGAGCAAGCATGAGGATGTGGGGACAAAGTGTCTCTGAGCAGCTGAAAGAGATGGGAAGGACCAGGAGGACTTCAGTTTCAGGAGCTAGAGGAAGGTGTGAGGAAAAGGTCTTAGCTCTGGAGACTACATGGAACCTGATTGAAGGGAAAGAGCCACAGAGGTGGCCCAGGAGTGATCTTCTCTGCTTAGTGTCTGTTTTGGACTGAGTCCAAGCCTGAGCACTGTGCAGCTCAGACCCACCTACACGGTGTTAGCTAAGCTTGTGTGAAGTTAGAAAAAAAATCCACAGTGCTGAAAATCAGATGGCTTATGCAGACAGCTAAATATAGTGTTGAGTGTCTAACTTCAGGGCACCTTGTTAAGGACCTCATGCCTCGCACGCCAATGGCAGTATTCTCTCTGTTCATCATCTCCCTCAAAGGACAACTCGTCCTGGCTTGCACAGCATACCTCAGATTTTCTGGGAGCACGGGAGGCCATGGGAAGGAAAATGGGAAGGAGCGAGAACAGGAGGAGATGTTTATTGGGTGAGGGAGATTTGTGCTGACATCCCAGGCTGACACCCTGCTCCCAGATGACCCAGCCAGTGCTGGGAAGTGTATAGTCACCCTTGCTGAGTGCCCTCAGGCAAACTGGGCTCCTCTGCAGCCGAGCTCCTGAGAGTGGGATGGCAGGGACCCAGCACTCCCGGGGGGATGGATGGGTGGCAAACTCAACGTCCAGGCAGCCCCAGCCTTTACTCCTGGCTTTGATGCACACCTGGGGGAGGCACTTCCCACCTCTGCTCCCCGCTCTCAGGAAGGGAGAATTTATGATCCTGACCTTCTTCCTGCTGTCAGATCAGCTGATGAAAAAGTACTATCTAGGAATTGATTAGGAACTGGTCCAAATCACAACTATAAATCTAAATGGCCCCAATCAGGAGTTGCAGTATAAAGCTGGATTTTTACATCTACCCTATCTATAATAGGCCAACTCTGGATTCTCAGTCTCCTCCACAACAGTTTAACTAAATGTTTCAAAATCTAGCTCCTAAGTACATTAGTAGCAGTGAGTGAATTAGTGATCTTCAGCACTTCTGAAGTTAATCAAGAATAAATTGGCATTTTCAAATATATTCAGTAGGTCTGGCCATAAATCGTTTGTATGTCTGTATGATAAAAGGCAAATATAAATTTTCAGAAAAATTTAACCTTGCATGGTGTATAAAGAGAATACATAATATTCTTGAGCATAAATACATCTCAAATCAAACCCATTGTGTATACACAGAATACGTAATGGGTTTGCTCAAGACAGTTACCTCAAGCTGAGGCCAAACTGGCAATCTTTTTATGACCAATATAGGTCTTTGCAACACCAGGGTTCTGCATGCTTGTGTATATATAATTTCGAAGGCCCAGTACAGACAGTCCTCAAGTACACATAGGTGTGCCAAGGCTATCTAACACCTCTCTAATATTACAAGTTCTGGAGTCAGCTGTGGAAACTGGCTCTCTGTAGCCTGAGAGGAGAGAGCTTGTAGGCAGAAAGCAAAGTATTAAATGAAGAAGCATATATACCAACTGGAAGAAGTGGAAAGGGATAGGATGGAGCTCAGATCACCTTTTTCTGGTGGCTTAGGACAGGAACGAGAGACAGCTGCAAGAACCACACCGACCTGGTGACTCTGAAGTGCTCCAGCTTATGCCACAAGAAGAGGCTGCAGGAGACACAGATAAAGCCAAGTCACTGCCCTGTGTTTGCCTGCGTTGTGTGACACCGTGCCCCCGGCATGGCACAGCGCTGAACCATGTACTTCAAGCTGGCACCTCCATGGGTCAGGCAGCAGGCTCTGGGGCGTATTGCACTGAAATGCTGATCAGATGTGCTGATCCAGTCCGAGGCACAAAGAGAAAGAGGCTGTCCTGGAACTGACAGCAGCAATCACCCATGTCATCATTCGCCTTCACAGTGAGCTGTTTCATTCTGCAATGGAGAGGGCTCTGCCGGCGCCAGAGGCTGCAGGGACCTGCATGGAGCTGGCCTGAACAGGCAGAGATCGTGCTCACGTGTGGGCACATGCCTTATGCTCATGCACATGCACACTTTTGCTCCTGCTGTTTCCTGGCCTGGCATATGTCACATCTGCAGATCAAGAGTTCAAGTCAGATAATCAGACTGTTTATTATGGTGTTTGGATTAGTGTAGGGTTCACTGGCTGTGTCCACGTGGCAGGGCTCTGGTATCATGATGAACAGGTACCTAACTGTATGTCTGGATGAGAAGTGGTGGCACACCATCCCCCTGTATGCCTTGCTTGAAGCAAAACATGGGCAACTGAGAGGGAAGAGGCAGAAATCTGATCCGGTACCCCATCCTGCTGGGACCCTCAGAGGTCTGGGAATGTTGGTCACACTGCAGCCCATGTGGGAACAGGGCCATAGGGGGTGTGTGGGTTTCATAAGGGCATCACTAACCATGAATGTCCATGGCAAACCCTTCCTGGAACACGAGGGAAGTCAGTTCTCAGTTCTGGCCTCTCTCTTGAGGTCTGCTGCTTCTTTAAATGTTAGCAAAATCTGTCTCACCTCCATACTAAGACCCTATAAAAGTAACTGCAATTCACAGGAAACTAGTGTGTGCCAGAACAGCCGTGCTGCACACAGGAAACCTGCTACAGGAATGATATTTATTCCCCAGTTCCAGTCACAGGCCAGGGAGCAGGTTTATGAAAGGTTAATACCCCCTTATATGGCTGCTGTCAGTTCTCACTTCTTCCAGCAACTATGTTTTAGTCTTTCTTCCTCCACTCCCCCCTTTTCTTCCACCTAAGAAGTGCAGTGCCAGAAATGTGAGAGGGAAGGAGTGAGGAAATGATGCCAGTGTCACCAGCCAATCCAGACAAAGTGAAGTTACAGCAGTAACACTGGAAGTGACTGGGACTGCTCTCACTGAGCTGCGGTTCCTGGGTCATGGTTTGGTCAGGTTTTCTTCTCCATCTAGTCCCAGCAATGGCAGCCCTCATCTGAAGTCCAGGTGGACACTCCAGTTCCAGTTTTCTCCTCTGATCCAGCAGCTTTATGCTCCATCAGTGACATAAATTGTTCTCCCCAGGTTTTGAGGGATGTCTGCATGGAGACTCTCCAGCCACCTACCTGCTTAGGTGGTACGGGGCCATCCTAGAGATTTCACACCCTGTTCCTTGGGACCACACGTGTATATGTGGAGGTACATGGCAAACGAATAAACCCTTCTACAAACTTCTTGCCTTAACCCTTATTTTCCTCACCTGTCCCTCTTGTGTGACATTAATAGAATTTGACATTGTGGCATAACCCGTTAGTCATCCTGCCAGACTAGTAATTTGGTCAAATGACAAACTTTCAATCATTTGAACAAATGGCTGTTTCACTAGGGCGTTTGATCAAATGATTAAAACTAAAAGGCATTTGGCCACATGACTGAAGATGTGATCATGGCTCTGGACAGGTGCTGGAACAGATTTTTATAAAACAATCAGACTGGAGTGTAATTCTTTATGCACCAGAGCTTCAATATGAACAGGTCCTGCTTGCTGCTGATGTTATGAAGGAACATGAGTTTCCCTTCCTTCTCTCCCTGAGTAACCTCTCTTGTGTCCAGGCTGCCTGGGTCTGGCCCTGAAGGCACAGGAGGACTCCCCAGTCCCTTTGGCCATGGGAGATGGGATGGAGAAGGAGTGGTCAGCAGTGAGGAGGGGCAATGCAGGTGGGAGGATGGAGGGGGAAGCAGCAGCAGGGCTGGCCATGGCATGGTTCTCCTGGGATTGCCTGGCCACTGCACACGGCCTCTGTTCAAAGCACCAGTTCACTCCAGGAAAGGCTCCTACCTTTACCAGCAGCCCTGTGTTCCCATCTTGAGCATTAGGGAGGGATAGGGAAGAGATTTTCCTCCTGGCTTGCCCTTTGTTTTTAATGGGCATGAAGCTCTCTGTAAAGCCATGCCTTTGGTGCCAGTGAAGCAGCAGCAGGGCAGCCTGGTAGAATGGCTTTTGCTGCTTATGTGAGATAGGTCAGCCCAGGACAAATTTTGCCACACTGTGATGGGTGAAGGTATGCAAAGGTATGCAAACTCCCTGCCACTGTACCTTCACCTCTGCCTTCACATACAACTGCATTAAGGGTGCCTGGAAGGGAGAGCATCACAGCAACCCAAAGCAAGGGCTGGGGTCCTGCTGCTCTGCATGGTGAGCAAGAGTGGAAGGAACTGAAACATGGTTCTCTGTCTCATGTGCAATGGAAATTGGGGAAATTGGCATTCAGAGGTGTATCTGGGGTTTGATCTCTCCCCTATGATCCTTCTGGGCACCTTACCCATTCCCAGTCTCTCCTGTTTATTTATGACACTTTCCAGGCATAGAGGTGATGACAATCTCTCTTCTGTAAAGCTGACAAGCAATGAGTGGGGAGAGAGACAATGTTTATGGTGAAGAGCTTCCTGCAGTTACAGAGAGGTCAACAGGATGCTTACCAAAAATAAGGTTCAGTTCATTGAATTAATGAAGTTAAGGCAGGGAGCACAGAATATACAAGTGAAGGGACGAATAAAGCTTCTAAGCAACAGCTACTGTGATGCATTTAGACAGTATTCCCAAGTCACGATATTTGATGTTTTTGCCAAAAGGTAAAAAAACCAACCCCAAACCAAAAAAACCCCAGAACACAGGAAAGAAAGACCATTTCCTGACCAGACTCATTGCCCAGCCACTGGCTCTTTTCAGGTTCCCCTGCACCTTCACAAGAAATGTGACCTTTGTCTGCTGTTGCTGGGGGTAAGCCTGGCTCCTCAGAGGGATGGGAAATATGTGATGGTTGGATGAAAGCAAAAAGGAGGCGGCTCAGCCAGCATCAACCCTGGAGGGGTTTCCAGTGTCTACTGTACTTCGAAGACCCAGCAAAGCCATGTCTTCCTTCCTATGGCTTCTGGAGGGGGTTTCCAGCTTTCCCTTTTAATATGAGAACATAAAAAACGACCTGCTGGATCAGACAAGCAGTCTGTCATGCCCAGTGCTCTGTCTTGGAAGCAATTTAAGGAGAGCACGTGAGCCCAGCTACTCTCTGTGACCCCATTCCCTTCATCTGCCCCCCAAGACCCATACTTGAAGGTGTGTTAAGGATGATGAAGGGCACATCCCTGTCTGTTCTTTCCCTTTAATATCTGTTTATGGACCTGTCGCTCATGACCATGTCTAGTTCTTCCTATAACTGTTTGTAAAAAAAGGAGAGGAGATACCTTGTCCTCAAGACCCCTTATTTCATATATGTCCAGTAAGCTTTATTTCAAAACAACCATTCAAAACATTCAGGCAGGAGGGCCAATGTCAGTGAGTGCTCCAGGCCAAGGACCACCTTCACCCAGTGTCCGTACTGCATCACCTAACAGGATTCCCATATTGACCAGGAGCTCTCAGGAACGCGGAGACACAAAGATAACTACATTCCTCTCTGCCTCTGTGTCTGCTCTTTTGGGAAAGTATTTTCTTTTTTATTTTCCAGTCCTCCCATTGCAGAATTACATGACAAGAGGCTTTTAACTAAATGCTTGGAATTTTCTATTTGGCCAGGGGACTGTGAGATTTTCATTTGGGTAAATGAGTGAAACTTTCAGTCACTTGACTGACAGAGTGTTTGGGGAGAAGGGGAGCCTTATCTGCTGGAATGATTTGATGAATTTACCATCAGAATGACTAAGATGTAGATCTGCACATATGGGAACTCCTTTCTGCCTAGTCAATAATGCTCACTCACTTGCCCCACGGGGGCATAGGGAAGACTCATTAATTACTGACTCCACATAGCCTGGAATCAGAAGATGCTACACAAATCTAACTGTTTTTATCTTGTAAAGCGAAAGGCTGTGTTTGCATTTTAAGTTTTCATTTTGGTGGAGGCACAACCAGTAGTTTGTTCTGTGGTAAGGCTATTCACACAGCGACTCGAGGCAAGTATAAATCATACGGACTGCGCGCGGTACAGAAGAAATCTGCTCTATGCAAAATTAATGTTGGGCTGGCCCAGCAGAAGCAGCGCATGTAGCAAAGGTGAAGTACGGAGTCTTAGGGGGAAGCTGTGTGTCTGCCCACCTGGTAAATTTATGTCTTTCACCTCTAGAACTTCAATTCATGCACAGTGTGAGGTTTTAAGTGAAATGAATTTATTGGTGTCAGTTCATTCCCTAATGGGTAACAGTTCATGTCACAAAATCAGCACAGATAATTTGTCATGATTGGAAGTCGTTTCTAAAGAGAGGCTTTGGCATGTAGGGGTATGGAGGAATTAGTTGCTGGCCCCTGGGAGAGACAGCAGAGCTTGGTAGAGAAGCCCATGCTTCAGCAGAGGAAACAGAGGTAATAACTAACCCTCCCTCCCACCTCCTCACCCCCCTGTGAACTGCGTCAGAGAAAGTTCCTGTGCTGCAAGTTCAACACTAATGAAAAACAGGCTTCCCTCAGATTATAACTCATTTTAGGATGGGAATGAGATGCAACAGTTCTGATAGATCAACACTAAAGTCAGTGGAAAAACAATGCTAGCAGTGCAAAACAGAGGCCATGGACAGTATTTGCGGCTGTGCCAAGAAAGAAGCATCATCTAATGACTGCTAAGGGTTTACTGAAGGAGAGATACTGCTGGCATCTCCAGTGGGTCTTAGTCTTCCAGTTTAGCCTCGGGAAGCTGGCCTTTCATTCCCCCCTTCTGCCTCCCTTTCTGTCCCTTGAGGCAAATCAGCCAAGAGATACTGATGCACACTGTTGAACCATATGTGCATCTGACACGGGGCCTCAGAGCTGCCATCAAATGTTTCCCTTGATCTAAAATCCTTGAAATCCACTAACTGATCCTTAACAAATAGCCTGGAAAGTACCTGCAAGCAGCAATTTGGAGCACTGCCTGCAAGAAGTTTCTTGTTCTGGCCAGGACACCATGGTCACACGCCCCAAACAACATCACGCTGGGGGTGGGTATGTCTTGCCAAGTGGAATAGCACAAGGACTGCCACATCACTTCAGGTCATTGGAGAGGTTGAGCTGGGGAAGCCCACATCGTGCTGCAGGCTTGTTCATGACTCTTTGCAAACCTGTGCAGAGGCACGTGGAGACAGGCTGGCCAGGGTGCTCCTGCATAGGCCTGTCTGGAAGTGGCAGAACAGGGCTCCGTGGTGCCAGGACATTGTCTTCCAACCAACTGATTCCCACTTGCTGTCAAATGAGTGCCCTTTCAAGGCTAAGGCATTTTAGTGATAGCTTTAAAAAAAAAAAAAAGAAAGGATTTTTATGTACCTTCCCAGCTGAATTTGTGAAAGGTTGGAGGTTACTGGGAAAGACACAGCAAAATTATGTGCTCCACCCACTGCCACCTTATGTCTTTGACTCCAGTCCTCTCTTCTTCTTGACCCTAGGAGAAGCATCACAGGAGGCCACAAAGCCCCTTAAGATGTCCGGTCTCCTCACACGAAAGTTTATTGCTTAAGGGATGACTAGAAACTGTTCTTCCTGTTCCCTGGAAAATTCTGAATTAAAAAATTAAGAAAACATCAAGAAGGATGCAAAAAAAAAAACCCAGCCAAGAAAACAAGCCTCAATCAAATTTAATTCCAAAGGAGAAGGAAAAACGTATAAAGATAAGAGTCTGTGTCTCTCCTGCAGGGCTGAAGTAGGAAATACCCGAGACTTCACAGAGTAGGCTGGCTATCCCCTTGCTATCTCTCGTGCACTCCCAGGGCTCAGTGGGCAGCCAGGAAGCCCAGCAGCTGGGAAGCCTTGGGAATTCCTGCTGCCAGGGAGCCAGGAGATGGGGGCATGGCAGCCTCCATGCCCTGCCTGCCATCTCCCCACCAGCATGGAAGGTGGGCTGCCGGAGAGGGAGGTAGGCAAGCTTTCAAAACTTGCTTGGCAGGAAGGGTGTCATCCCGTGTCTGCCTGGTTTCTGGGAGGACCTCATCAAAATCAACATTCCCAGTGTATATTAGCTTTTCCTATGCCACACAAGCATGCCAGCAAATTTCTGACCAGCTGTACTGTGAACACTGAGTGCCAGAAATTATCATCCTAAGCCCAGTCCATCTTTCCAATGAGCAACCACAGAAACCTGGGGAGCAAACTCACCTGCCTTGATAGCAACGTCCCCACGGCACTCAGCACTGACTTCTTCAGATGTGGGCAGCACAATGCTGGTGCACGTGGGAAGTCAGTCACGGTGCTAGAAGCCTGGACTCCAGGCCGAGGTGTACAGAGGAGCGACGTGATCTGTCAGCCTTTACTTTATGCCTGCTCTTCTAGATATGCCCTGGGCTTGACTGTTGACCTGGGTTCATTTCCAAGACCTGCTCTATCAATAAGACATGCACACATACTGTTCCAGTAATGAATCAAGCTGGCTTGTTCTTGGCCTCGATCAATCAAGCCTGTGTAATGCACAGACTTTCATCTAGGTTGGAAGTAATAGGTAAAAAAGTCCTAAGCACAGCCTATGAAGAGTGACTTCCCATTGTAGCAGTTCTTCAGAGTGCAGAAATCTTCTGGTGTGTACAGGTGTGTCAGAGACACTGGTCATCAATTATAGATGGCAAGGAAAAAGATCCAAACTCAAAGATTTTCTATTAAAAATGTGTGAAGAGAGATATAACACTATTGGCACAGAAAATTCAGAAGGCACTGAAAGCTCAAACTCTGAGAAATTCCACCCACTTACAGAAAAGCAGGAATTCCAGCGCTCTACTTTTAAGCCTGCTTGAGAAAAAAAGAACCCTGTCAGAGTTAACTGGGGCACCTTCAAACCAACAGCTGGAAATGGGCTGCACAGCCAACCTGTGTAACTAAAAGTTTCTGCTAAGATGTTGGGAAAGAACGTGCAGGCAGAGCAGAGGTGTTCGCTGGTCCTGGAACTTGTCGGGGTGATGAGCCATCATGAGCCATAACCTGACAAAGACCGATCTACAAGATATAGCAGAAAATCCTTGTTAGGCACCAGCCTGCTTATCAAGCAACTCAACAAGCTCTCCTGAATCACTATATGAAATCTTACCAAAAAATGTATCTTTGTGAAGGTTGCTTTTCTCTCCTAGCTGTGCTGAATTGACCATTCAGGATTACAAAAAAAAAAAAAAGCAAGCTGCACCAGATGCATGCTTCAGACCCAACCAAACTCATGTTTATCAGCTCTTTCCAGATGTTCCTGCAGCTGTATCACCTCATCATCACCGCGATTTGATGTGGCACCAAAGCAAATTAAGAGCTGCATTTTTGTAGGCTTTGTCAGTGCTCTGCATTGTGTGTACTCCAGCTCACTTCTCAGCCTTATTTTGACATGCTAGTGTCCTCAATTACTTTTCCATATGAAAGGGAGTCATGCTTCTTTAATTAAACATTTAATTGAAGGGAGGGAAAAAAAAAAAAAAAAAAGGGAGGGAGCTGATGTTTGCCAACGAGGAAAGGATAATGGTGAGAGATTGCTGCTTCTAACTGAAACCTCACAATGCTGCTTTCTGCAGCGAGAGGCACCCTGGGCTGGGGCTCATGTATCAAAGTACAGCTCAGCTCCTGTTCAATTGATGTGTCTGTTTCGATGGGAAGGCCTAAGGGATTTTTTAAATCATTTCTATGTTACCCTGGCCATCTTCAGGGAATTAGCGAACCCAGCTTTTTATTTTATTTTATTTCATTATTTTTAAGGTTGATCCAACACTGAAGTGGTTCTGTGCCCTCCCCCTCAAAGAGCTGGCAGAAATGTGTATCATCTCTTCCTTTCCGTGGGAGCCTGAGAACTTAATCAGCTGCAACCCTCCAGGCTGGGGCTTCCCCAAATAAAGAAGTCGTGCAAGCCAGCACCTCCAAAGCAGAACTCGGATGTCTGGATGCTCCTTGCCCCTTGCCCAGGGGTAGGGTTATTTGTGAGAACAAACTCACTTGCATGTGTAAAGTTCATGGGAGAGGGTACTCAGGAATTTAGGGCAGAAGTTTGTTTTGTGAGTGAACGAACAGAGAAGGTCTGGTTTGCTATCAGCTTGGGTCGCAAGAGCGAGCAAAGCCCCATGGATTTGCTAGTGTCTGTGATGGCTGGAGTCACAAAGTGGCCTCTTCCTCACTGGGCAATTAGTAAAGTCTCTCTTCAGTTGCCTGGTCTAAAAAGACTTGGGTTTCTTATTATATATTTGGCATATCTCTCTCAAATTCAGTGGAAATCTGCTAATGGGCTCATAAGTAATGGGAAGGTCAAATGAACAAACTTATGACTGTAGAAACCTCCTCTCCTTTGGAAAGCAGTCTAAAAATGAGGTTGAAGTCTGGGTTATGTATGTGTCCAGCTGAGTGAAGGTTCATACCACCCCCATGTTATTTACCTATGGGCCTGATGGCATAAAACGCAGCACCCATACTTCATCTGACGTTGTCACTGCAGGCAGTGAGTACCTTTGAAATTTAGGCTCTGCCTGCTTGTTAAAGGATGAGAACACTCACAAATGTCAAAATACAAAAGAAGGCTTACACAAAGGGAACATCCTGTGGCATACGAGCATTGCCGTCGCACGGTTGTTCTCGTCACTGACAAAGCAGGGGGTGAGGGTGGGTAAACCGGGCCACTCTAACAGGAGTGACTCATAGTGAGAAGAATAAGAAGCCTGAGATCAGAAAATGAAGAGTAAGTCTTATGAGCAGGGTTGCCTGTCTTGTTCTCTTTCCCAAATGCTCTGAAAAAGCAGCAGGATATAAAGTGTTTCTTGGGTTACAATTGACTAAAAATTCAAGAAGAAAACATTTTTGTCCGCCCACAAAAAACTATGAAGGCTTGCTCCCATCTAGGACACAAAAATGGTCCCATTCAGACCAGAAACCTTGTTGTCATGTGCTCTGTAGTGGAAAAGCAATGGAAGTGCATCGACAGGCTGGATTTCCCACCCACAGGAGGCAGGGTAGCTACTCACAGCAGGGAGCTAAACATGGTTTCTGCTCAGCATCGTGACTGTACTATGGATTAGATGCAGATTAACCCAGCAACCTGCCATCCACTCTCATCCATTTCTAAGCATATAAGCAAAGGGAAGCTGATGATTAGGGAGAAGAACAGGTGAAGTTCAGCTCAAAGTTCAATGTCACTTAAAAAAGCATGAATACCAAAACCAGAGTGGGTCTGCTTTTTCTGACCATAAGCACATGCTGAGCCCTCAAGGGCTGGGTCATGCTGCTGAGCATTCAGATGAGAGAGATAAAGGAGGGGTCCAGCATAGACCAAGGTTTCCGGTACAGGGACTCCTATGCTCTCTTCTTGGTTCTGTCACCAGCTGGCTCAGGGACAAGCACACCTCTTCTCGCCGTACCTTCATTTCAGCCACTTCTGAAGTGGAGATACTAAAACATCCTCACCACACAGGGATCTTCTCGGCATTGTGGGTGTTTGTTCTGAGTGCTTGAGGATTTATGACTGCAAGGTACAGCAGAGCTGCAAAGTGAATTAGAAATAAGCATCAACCAAACTCTCCAGCACAACCATTTCTCAGCTTTGAGATAGACTTGGTTTTATCCAGATAGGAATAAACTTCATTTCTAGGACTGTTTCTAATAAAATAAAGACAATTCTGTCTGGCTTATAGCACCTTACTAATCACTGTAGCTGTGATACAGAATCATTCATGTTTTTATTCTGTACTCCTTTTTTAACTTCGGAAAAGCAAGTCTATTCAAGCAACCCTTAGAAAACCATGACATTTGTTGTTGTGTTTTCAGGTAATTAAAATCATATTTTCTTAAGAATTTACTCTTTGTATGCACTTTACCAATACCTGAGGAACACCAAAACCCAAAGCAGGGTGGGAAAGCGTGATGAAGCAAACTTTCCCTGCATGATGTAAGGCAAAGGGGCTGTCTAGCCCACTTGCTTTCCATATGAACATATTTATTTTATCCAGGCACTACTGTTATTATTAATTATTATTATTATTAGTGTTCACATAAACCTCTGTGCAGGCAGGAGTGTGGGAGCCTGGGTGCACCAGAGCTATGTGTCACTGTGATGGTGTCTCTGTTTGGAAGGGCAGCAGCCAGGCTGTATACTCAAAACAACCTATATGCTTATTTTACCTTTCTTTTAGTATAGCTGCAGAATATGGCACATTAAAATACATGTTGTGATGTCTTTTCTCACTTGCTTTAAGACACTGTTCAATTAACAAGCAGTTCTGTGGACGTTAGCACCAAGAGGAGCAAAGTGCACAGATCTGTGTTTCAGGCACGGCTGGCTTTGGGCACTGGGAGATGAGTGTTTCTCCCTTGGTTTAGAAAGGTACTCTCTCTGGTGTGAGGTCTCCAATGTCTAATGATGGCTGAGCTTATTCAGCAGCATGGTATCCTGTCCAGTGGCAGGTTTCATCTCTTCACAACTGCCTATTTTCACAGACCTCATAGGAACTGAATTATCTAAGCAACCTCTACCGTGCTTTTGCATTTTGTTGGCTTTGGGCAGAGAGCTTTAAAAGTTATTACAGGGCAAGTCACACACACACATGGCATGCTCACATAAGCCTTTAAAAATCCTGCTCCTGCTATGCTGATTACCATGGATAGTCCCCTTAGCTGAAAAATGAGTCATAATTGTAGAAAACAGTGCAGAATTTGAACCTAAGCCATTAATGCTAATGTAATATATGGTGAGAAAATACTATTAACATTTGGATGGATGAGTTACAATACTCTGATTACCACACATTTACATTCCTTAGCTTCTGTGTGATTACAGCCTCAACTTTGAAGTTGTGTTACCACGAAGACCTCTTTTGTTGTTTCGATTTGTTTTCTTCATGCATGCATATTTAGAGCCAGAGTCAGTTTGCTAGTATTAATAATATTGATTGCACAATGATTCCTGCAGAGCCCAACCAAGACCTCAGAGAGGGAGGACAGACGATCCTAAGAGGCTGAATTCCCATCCATTTTTCAGGCTGAGCTTCTGGAGATTTACAGAGGAGTCATCTTTCTGAATTGTGGCTGTTTAATGGCTCTTCAAAGGCCCAAGTCCAAGCTAGTTGTCCAGGCTTCCAGCACTTTCAGTGGAGAAAGAGAAAAGCACCTCTAGAGGGCAATTCATTCCACGTATTGCGACTGCCTCTGGTGCAGGGAGCTCAGGCGCCTGCCTCCCTTCAGGTGCTTGGAGCTGGCTGGAGCCAAGCCTCCCCAAGGTGACTGTCCTGCCTGCAAGCACTCAGACTGCGCAGAGGGTGCTGCATTCTCATCCAGTCAGTCAGCAAAATGGTTTCTGCTGACTCGCCGGTGTTTTCCACCAGGTTTTTCCCTATGAAGATTTTTCTTGTGCCTTTTCTGGTCAGTCTAAGGATCAGGAGGATTCCCTTGGTCTCTGTTGGTGCTGCCATGCCATATGCTTTCTCCAGGACATGGGCTGAGAAAGTCTTGTTCCCTGGCTATCTGAGCAGCAGCAGTGTCAGAAGGCAGCAAGACAGATCTATCTGCCAAGAAGAACTGTGATGCTTCTGGTGCCCTTTATGTGACAAAAATGTATGAAGAGATTAGACAGGCAGTGATGAGGCCAGAGATTATGCCCAAACATGAAACATCTGGCAACCTCTGTAGTATTGGTAGGACTATATTCTAGGATCAATCATAAAACAGTAAGCTAAATTATGAATCCTCTGAATAGCTTGAGGACTCCCTAGCACATGACTTTGATGGAAAGTACCCATTTCCTACATCCTGCACACGTCTTACAAGTTTTTCCCGTGTTCTTGCAATAACAGCCAGGCCGGAGGGTCCGGTTCTGCTCCTCTTAAATTGAGAACAGCATCTCCAAGGGGTAGTTCACATTGCCATGGTGCAAGTGGAAAGAGTAGCTGACCAAGAACTCCTGAAGCTGTACCTCTGCCTGGAGGACACGGGCAGGGTGAACTCTAATTGCCATACTGGGGCTGCAAGGTGGGGCCCTGCTTGCCCTTAGTTTTGGAGAGGAATATAAGCATACGCATGGTGCTCAAAAAGACCATAAATACAGAGTGGGTGTTTTAAATCTCCTTTGTGCTGACACTGTGAAAGTCTTTGTAGTCCTCGTGGAGGGAGAAGTGCATCATCCAGTGCATCCTTCTCTGCACCTTGAGAAGGGTACAGGAAGATGCATTGACAGACTCAAAACAAAGTCAGAGTGTACTCTGGCTTTGCAGAGAAGGGAGCTTTCTATCAGTGCAGAGCAAAGTGTGTGGGCACCAGACCTCACCCGGGGAAAGCTGAGGCAATATTGTGGTCTGGACCTGGCCAGGAGGAATTGCTGACTGATGGTTAGTATACAGAAGCATTTGTGTGAGGGGAGGAGGGAGGTGCTGATTTTGTAACCAGCATCTATATTGCAGTTTTAAATTAATGGCAAGTTGTCTTAATCTTGGGACAGGTGTTCTTTTTTATTCTTGTCCCTGTGGCAGAATAAATGAATGAAATAAAAAATGAATAAGAACTTGAGCCTTCCCATAATGAATATTGTGGATACAACCTCCTATAAATTACATTCCGGACTCCCAACGGGTAATGTCTCTTATATATTACTGGGATACTTACATGTTTTTTGAAAGGGTCTCTTACAGCAAAACCCTGAAAAGTTAGCACAGTTCCTGCAGGTTAGAGAGAGTCTGATGGAGGAGGAAGAACAGTAGGGTCATTAGGGAATATCATTAGAGACTTAAGAGCTAATGATCCAAAGCACATTGACGTTAATGTGACTCTTGTCTTTGAACTTCAGGCACCTGGGCACATGAGTCCTTGCTTGTGATATTTAACATGGCTGGTTTTCATGCATGATTATCTATTTTGGAATGGGAAAGGGTTTTTCTCCTCTGTAGAGTAAAAAGCAAACAAATAAACCCCCTGTGCTGGACAAATCAAACCCTAGCACTGGAGACAAGTTTTCATAGAATTGGTCCCATCATTAAATATGCTACTTTATTTTTTTTCTATGTTTATAAAGGCAGTAACTAGTTCTATTGAAAGGGCTCAGGTTTTTAAAGAAATTAGAAGTCAGAAATTAATACTCAGTAAAAACCTTCCTATTCGGCTGTTGCAGCTGCCACAAAATACTATTCCCATTCACTACAGCTAATCCACAGGGACAAAACTAAGCCATAGGTGTAGCAGATATATCTAACAAGCTATTCTAGCAGCCAGAGCACACTGAGCTGCACATTGAGCTGATTTAGGTAGAAGGGAGGTGGTTTCAGGGATACAGCGCTGGGACAACTGCTTAGGCCCCTGGCTGTCTGGGGAGGAGTACGCTCACTATGTTTAAGCATCATGGTACATGTGCAATTCATCTACTGTCTGGGTGGGAGGGCAGGGAGTTGGAAATGTCTGTTGAGAGAGGAACAGGGATGGTTTCTCCCCCGCCAGTCCTTGCTCCTGCCCCATCAGCACATTGTTCCCTCCTGCCCTTGTTCTTCCTGACAAGGATAAGTGTCCTCTCTGTTTCCAAAAATCTGCCCCATGCTAGCAGCTCACAGCAGTGGCCAGCACTGACCATGGACACTGATATTCCAGAGGTCTCTGTGCCAAATCTCATTGCCATACAATTAAACCTTGCCTTCCTGGCCAGTGGAAGGAAAAGGCAAACCCAAGGCCATTAAACTATGATTTTCCTTCTGCTGCAATGAAACTGCAGTAAAATATTGTCAAGGCCTAGTTAGAAAATCAAAATATTCTCCTTGGGAGACACCGTTTCACCCCTCAGAGGGGAGTGGGTTCAGGCAACAGCCAGACTCACTGAAGTCTGTGAGGAGGGCTGTGCAGACGTTTCTGTGAGGGGTTCTGTGCCTCACGTAGCTCTATGTGAAGATTTACCCTCTGCTTGAAGCAACAGTTCCTGACCATGCATTTTGGCCTGATAATGGCTGTGTAAAAATCTGGGATCCCACTTATTTATATTACTCCCTGACAGTTTAAAAATTCATTAATGGCTCAGCAATAAATTCTCACCAGACTTCCCTGAAGAGATGAAAAACAGGGGACATCAGTTAATGAATTATCACAGAAATAGTCTGAAAGGAGGGCATCCTCTCCTCTTCCACCAAGTTCCTATGGCTAAATGGAAAGGGGCTTGGTTTTTATGTTTCATATTTTATTTCTGTTTTTCTGCAGAAGGTGGGAGTAACAGATGACCTCCCCATCTGTCACATGCAGTCCATATGGCAGCCATATGATCTCCCCAGCATTTCAACGACCTCTGAACTGGAAGGGCAGCCCTGTCTGAAACCCAGCATGAGCACTGAGTCACTTCCAGTTCCCGTCCTGTTCTCCCTCCCTCCTGAGCAACCTATTTAATGGCAACAATTTACATACAGTGGCTTTACAATGTGGACTAGGATGCCCCAGCCCAGGGACTGATTTGAGGCTCACAAATCCATTTCAGAGCCTTTGCACTGAGGAGACAGTGGGGTGGATTTAGGATTCAGCTACGCTCATCTAAATCCAGAGGTGCTTCAGGGAAACAAAACCCTCCAGATTTACCTTGCAAAATAAAGGCACCTGCCTGGACTCATAGCCACTGTATATCAGTGAAAAATACCCTGCATACAAAATTCACAGTAGTTTTTAGATAAAGATATGAGACAAGCATGGCACTATATATGCAAATATTGCAGAAAGCAGGAGAGCAAATAATAAACAGATCTTTTACTGCTAAGTTACCTTTCCCTTCCTTCTCAAAAATGTGAGACACATAGAAAGAACTGAAAGCTGAACTAAATTTTGTCCTTGTCATTTCTATGATGAAGTTATGCCAAAAGTCTTTTTCCAAATAATTCATTGCTGTGGATTGCACAGATGAATGACCCCCATGTAAGCCTTATTAATTCTTAGATTTACTAGGGGTTAAGGGAAAACCCAGCTCAGAAACCACTAACAACACAAAACTAAGAATTTGACTGAAGGAAAAAAGTTTTATTAAAGTTATGGAACACTTTTTTGTCTTAGTTACATGGAGATGGTGAAAATGTGTACTGGGGAAGGGAAGATCTTTCCCAGTAGACCTTTACCAGAATTACTTTGCCAGGGAAGACCTTAAGCACCATGCCATTTGAGGCTGAAAAAGCTGAGAGAGGGGAAGAGTGAGGAACAGAATTCCTTGGCCTCTGTCACTTTCTAACAGGCAATTAATTTTATTTAAACTCTGATTTATTTTTGCCATATAGGAATATGAAACAGTGTCCTGAAATTAATAATAAATGGGGGAAAAAGAAAGTTTAATTAATCACAATGAATGCATTATTTTTCATGCATACAATTGGTTCAATTCCAGTCTCAAAATGTGAATGAAAAACCACCTGTTTCCCTGAGGACAGCCATCCAGCTGCATGGTGCCATCGGCTAAACCAGCACGAGGAGCCATCCATTTTAATGTCAGAGGCTTGTTTTCTATCAAGAGGATGGGAGCCCACAGAGAAAGTCAAGAGAGACTATTCCTCCTCCACCTACACATTCCCATTAGTCCTTGTGTAAGCAAATGCTGCCACATTGCCGTGCCATGTGAGGCACCGCTAGCTGTGCCACTGCACTGACTGCCAGCAAGCCTGCAGGCTGCTGGTGTTGCAGCTATTGCCTTCCACACCATTAAGTATCTCTGTGGTGCATTGCAGTGACCAGTAATATCTCAAAGGGGACACAGTGGTGTCGTGCCTGCCTCCCTCCAATGGACACAGGTCCACACCCCATACAAAGTCATTTCAAGTTATCCCTCTGCAGCCATACTCTCCTATATACCCTAGTGCTGCTGTGACTGCTGTGGATCTTTCATGGATCATACATGCAAGGGAAGGTGTCCCCATTTTGAGGGGAAAGCAGCTTGGGAAATTTTCTAAGGTATTAAACATGGAAAAAAACCCATCAGCATTGGAACTGAGGGGCTTCCAACTTCCAGTATGTATAGCAAAACAACTTTAAGGTGCTCAATGGCCCAATAAAGACTCAGGAGCTGCCACTACTGATGGTAGTAGCTATACCACCTCTCTCGTTCCTGGCAGTACTGGGGGCAAAAAATGTCACCGACACCCTCTAGGCTTAGCTCAATAGTTTTCCCAGCAATCTTACATACAGGTGAACAAAATCTATGCTTCTGACTCCTCTCCCTTGCTCATTTGAATGCTGGTTTTGCCACACAGTATTCAAGAATCAAATCTGGGCAAGGAGAAGACCCCCGCTGTGATGGAGCAGGCGTTGGGTTGGCTGTAGGGGAAGGACAATCTATAGGTGTGAGACTGATGGGTCACTTCCCTTGTTACTGAGCAGTTACTCACAGCCAGGTATAGGACAGTGTGTTTTCCAAGGAGGCTACTTAGTTTTTTATCAGTTAGCAGGACACATGAATGTCTTCTTTTGAATGTGTGGCAAGAACATTATATACGTCTATGTTTGTGTGTGTGTCTCTGTGTGTTTTTTTAAAAAACAAAAACGTACTTGGAACCTCACAATAAAAAGCTTAATGAATGGCACTGTTATCTATGAGACTCTGCCCTGGTGCAGGAAGGCCTGAGGCAGTTTCACATGCAGAAGATCACACCGGCTTTTCTCTAGCATCCCTTGTACTCAGACACCCACAGTTCTGCCAATGGACTTCCAGATTCACAGCTGCTCCACACTCAGATTTGGTTCTTTCTGCCAAGTTGCAACCTGGAATCATCCTGAAATTACAGACTTTCCAGCACACCCTTCTACAGTCCTAAGCCAAATATCCAGACTTCAGTGGGACCCATTGAACTCTCTAAGCTCTCTGGGTTTCTTGGCAAAGTTTCATTCAGCTCATGTGACTCACCGTTCCTCCTGTTGGGGTGATTGATAGAACAGATAAACCTACACTTGGATGCCAAGAGACCACAATCACCAAACCCACAGATAACAGAAATTATTAAATAGGTAAAAAAATAAAAAAAAATAAGCAGGAAAATGTTAGGTCAGATATGAAAAAATCATGAACAGCAAATGCTTTCAACAGATATTTTTTAACAAAATTGCATCTGGGGATTTCTGCCCTGTTTATTTTGCAGACCCATCAGGTGCTGTACACATGTTGAACTACTGATGTGATTTCAGCCCTCCATCTAAGTTTAGCCTAGCCTACCACTCACAAAACCATGATCCTAATCCCCCTAGAATGGGGCAGCATGGTGTACTCAGTGTGACCAGGCTGCAGCAGAGAAAAGAGAAAGGCCAGCTGCTCAAGCAGTCACAAACAATTAGTTTACATTAGTTCTTCCATCACTGCTATGTGATAGTCTGATTTAACAAACACAAAATCTCTTAGTCAGTGGAAAGCCGAAATGAAAAGCCATTTTTCATTGCTCTGTCATGTACTTAACAAGGTTACATAACCAGCCATTAGTTTGCTCTTAACCTAGCCATTAATTTTCTTTGCCTAAAATGGGGTAGAGAGAGGGAGAGATGAATCATCCACGTATACCAAACAGTCTTCCTCCAAATCTTTGTGCCAGTCAAAATTACATAGAAGCCAAGCTGCCATCAGAAGATTATTTCTACTGATGATTGGCCACAGACAGTTGTGATCTCCTCCTTGTCTTGCAGAATTTTTCAAATCACTCAGTTCAAGACTGCTCCTGGTGAGCAGGAAGTGTATGGCTTTGGAAACAAAACCAGGTTTTCCCCCTCTAAATGTGCTTTTACTCTGTCTCCTGCGAGAGGACACATGCTACTTGTTACTCTTCAAGAGCCTGGGAATACATTCAAAAAAATCTCAAAACTAAAAAAACACCCCCTAGCCTTATATGAAGCTCATTTATCTTGCACGATTTTCAGGACAACACTTGAGGGTCCTTGTACTTGCGTAGCAAAAGGCATCCTGACTGCCTTCTTTCAACTCTTTAAGAAATAAAATGTGTTTAGTAACAGCCTCTCTGAAGCCATCCAAACAAGAAACCCACCTTATCCACGAATAAAGCACCAGACCAGGAGCCCTTCTCTCTGTCCCACTCTGCTGTCAATTCAGAAGGGACAGAGCCCCACTGGTGGGAACCCAACAGGTGGGCATGGTGCATGGCTTCTCAGCCACAGCACAACAGTAATGTAGCTCTTGGGCATTCACCACCAGGGCACATGCTGAAAACTGGAGGGCTCCCCTTCTCTCACCCCTGTCTTCAAATGGTCATCTGAGAGAGGCAGGAGAGGCAGGAACAAAAAAACATGCCAAATGCTGTCCATCACCTTATTACAGTAAAATATTGCTGCCCAGCCTTCATAGCTGGAGACTTGTCCTGCACAGACTCTAGCATGAATGACTTACGTAAATCACGACCCATGCATGTCATTCACACACTACCAGGAAGCTCAGATCTTTGTGAGAAGGTTGGGGCTGACTTACCCTCTGCTCTTGCGAAGGGCTATCTAAATGTCTTGTAGAAATAGTAAGCAAGGATAAGAACATACAGGCTCTGTTTGGAAAACAACAACAACAAAAACTCCAAAGAAATTGGCTGTGTTTTGCCTTGTCTTCCTTACAGAAACTTGGAAGGAATTTAAACCTGTCTTCTGTTCCCTGATCTTTGATGTTTCTATACAGCAGGATCTGGATCCAAATGATTGTTGTGTCAGTCCAGACCCTGACATACTGATATTTGGAAGACTGAAGTTACTCTGATTTTGGCTTGCTCAGCCTGGGTGTGACTGGAAGGCTTTGCTCACTGTTGCTCTGATGTGCAGTCAGTAATAACATCAACACTAAAAGACATAGAGAAGGGTACCTGGCCCATTGTGCCGTTCCTCACATGCAGTGTGGGAAGTCTGTGGAGGTTACTCCCCGAGGTTGTATCATAGGAGCTGAGGCTGAAGAGGCTCCTGCTAAATTGCAGAGAATTCCTGGTGGTTCCTGAATAATTTTCTGGTCAGTGAGGAAGGGAAGGAGGGAGCTACTTAATATGCAGAGCAAAAAAGCAGACTTGTCCAGCATTAATAATGTTCCCTATTGGGTTAGGAAGCCCAACGTGAACTAGGTGAAGTTGCTGGGAGCTTTATGCATAGAAACAATCTCTTGAGCTTACCTCTCAGCCCCTTTCCTCTGGGAACAAGAAGATTAATTCTCTGGGTCAGGCTTGAACTTAAAAGGGTCATCATTGGGAATTTGTCTCACTGTGAATAATGAGTTTTCTGTTCTGAGTTATTTCCCCACAGTTTTCCTGGGAATGGGACTCTCCTGTGCAGTTCTCCAGGATTTAACAGAGCTCTTCGCCAAAGGGCAGTCTTGAGAGGACAAGGAGGTTGAGGACTGAGGTCTCTTAAGCTCCATTTCCTTTCCTCAAAGAGATTTCAAACTATCTTTGGGGACTTTCTGCTAGCTACATCCCTTCTGTGGCAAAACTGGGAGGGGATGATCTGGTTTCGTGCACTTTTTAAAAAGCATGTGAACTAAGAGCATTAGCTTCTCCATGCTGGCTAAAAAAAGGCTTGCTAAGCCCGTTGAAACCAATTGAGGAGCAGAGTAGAGTTAATCCTGGAAAATGCTCACAGTAGCTCAGTGACGCACAGCCATGCAAAGACAGAGCAGTGCTGCTAGTTATCTGCACAAAAAGGACTCAGAGAAGTTGCGGTTCAATTTTGAGGTGGGGGTCAGCCCTCAGGGTGGCCTGAGTGGAAGCAGGGGCTGCTACTATGAAGCTTCTCATGCTGCATCTTCCACATTTTGCTCTTCTTCACTTAAGACTTTCTCTGTTCAGAATTTTTGACATTTTTTCCATCTGCCTTCCAAATTCAGGTTCAGAGGACAGACATGAAATACAGACACAAATGCTTTCTCCTTACAAGGGCTGTAAGTTCCAATCTCTACTTGGAAAAACATTTGATACTGTATTATCATTATTTGTTATTGTGCAGTGGTACAAATAGCACCTGAGTACCTGAAATGGGACTAAGGCCCCTGTCCCAGACACTGTACTTCCAAAGAATAAAAGGTAATTTCCGTTTTCAACCTCATAGTTTAAGCATCAGAAAACATTTAAACTTGCAATGGCATTCTGATTGGATTAAACATATTTGGGTGAAACATCTACCCTTCATTTAAGGTGTGAGAAGTCATAAGCTCTTTTATTAAATTAGCTTGCTGAAGCAATAGCACCCTCCAGACAAAACATGGGTTCATGTCAAGGCCAGGTGAAACTGCGTGAAGCTTCTAAGGAATCTGAATCCCATGGAAGGATGAGGTTTGATAGGTATAGTTTTAAGAGAGGGTTCTGTGTCAGTATGTACACAAATGCACAAGAGAAAGAAAAAAATGCAAATGCAGGAAAAAAAAAAGAAGGAAGCAGAAAGAAAACCTCAGAAACCAATACAGAACTGCTGATGGCAGGATCCTGAAAAATATCTGAACGAATGGACGTCTAGAGCCTGAAAATGGCTTGGAAGTTTGGCAAAGAGGACTACTGACTGTTGTGTGACTCCCTTGGGAACAAGGTCTTTGGGTGGTCTCTCTAAATTAAAGGGAATGCATGCAGGAAGAAAATGTCGTTAATTCTTTTAACTGAATCACCCCAAAGCTTTGCTAGTGGCTTGAGTTAAAAAGAAATTACAAATCTTAGAATAGAAGCCTACCGCTTTTGCTCATTTTTTAAATACTTCAGTTCTAACAGTAAGTTCTCAACAGGCAAACAGAAGTGTCTGCAGTGGAAATTATCTTCTAAAAATTACACTGCTTCAATAACAAACAAAAATCTTCCATGTGACATGATGTATTGTATCAAAACTGTGCCATACAACTTGAATTTCAAATTCCAAATAACTTACCACACCTCTGTTTGGTTTTGGTTTCTTTCAATTAGTTGCTGTTGCTTTGCTGTAGAAGGATGACAGCCAGTTAAAACCCACAAGAATCAAGCAAACATTATCCTCCTTATATAAACATCACTGAAATCCTCTGATGCTGTTTGTTCATTGACATGGGTTCCGTAGGGGCTGCTCCCCACGTCCTTGTTTAATTTTCCAATTTGCCCTGGAACCAAATTATTCAATTATGCTCTGGCCACATGACATTCTGCAAAGGCAGCTTAAGCGCAGAATTTCCAAACTCCAATGTGGTAAGACGCAAGGTGTCCTCTTTAATGCGTCAGCTACACTTCCCATCTCTCCATAGGTAATCAGGAGGAGGATGATGACCTGTAGCTTAGCTAATGGAGCTCTTAAGGATCTCAGTTATCTTACTGACAAACTAAGAGGTGTCAAGTATTGCTTCATATGTCACTTTGCCATAAATACAATACCCTAAATAATCACAAGCTAGCATTAACTCCCCACCAGAGTGATGGCTATAAAAAGCTGGAGCATTGGTCAGTGTCTTGGAAGAGACCCCTCTTTGCTACTGTTTTCCCTCCATAGCTTGGACAGAAGAACTGAGAAGACAGGACAGTCCTGACTCTCTCCATCTGCAGCATTGTGAATAGCACAGAATCTGTGTAACATGGGCCCAGGGAAAGTCATCCGGATATGAATGACAATATCTTCTCAGCTGGCCAGGCAGTTTCTTTTGGCTCATTTCCAGGGAAAATCACACGTAGAAAAGGAAAAGGCAAGATCTAGTGTCAAAATGAGTATCTGATCAATGGCTGTACTTGCCAGTCAGATGAGGTTTAAACATAATGGCTTCACAGAATGGTTTGGGTTGGAAGGGACTTTTAAGATCCTTCCCCCTCCATGGCAATGAGCTGATTTGATAGACATCTTCTAACCTGTGTCACTCTCCCTTTGTGTTCTTCACATAGTGAGATTTCTTCTACTTCTCCATGCTGTGCTGCTCCCTAATATGATGACAAGGCAAAGTGTGGAACTGGGTGAGAAAAAATCCTGAGGCTGTTTTCATTAACATGGAGAAAAGATTCAGAATAGCCTTGTTTCTTGGAAGATTTGAGAGAAAAAAAAATATAGCAGAGAAACATCAATAGCGTTTATTTTTTTGTTTTAAATCAGAACTGATCCATCCATCAAGGCCAGCTAAGCTCAGAACTTCAAGTAGCCATAGGGCTATAGACTCTTTGTGCTGCTGTCTTTGTCACTGAGATAAAGGGCCCATTTTCCTGAGGGAGACATGGAGGAAGTTCCCCTAGGAGGCACAGAAGTTTTCCTGTGCTTCCCAAAGGAGGAAATACTCAATGAGCAGCACTTGCAGGGCTGACATTGTGACACTCGCACACAACAGTTTTGTTTTTCCTACCTGTGTTGCATGATGCCGCTCATGACTTGAGAGCTCATATACAGCCCTGTCCATTCCTAAGGAGCTCACCTGCTGTGACTGGCTTGTACTTTAAGATGTGGGCAGAGTTAGGCTGCAATTGTCCCCTCCTGCCCAGGGAGACATACCCCAGACCCCAGTCCTAGACACACTCTGCCCTCTTTGCTGAGGCTGCTGACCTCTGTGGTGAGTGATTTTTCATTAACCACAAGAGGCTTGGAACGGCACAGATCCTACTAGCATAGGCAGTCAGAGGCTTTTGTTAATTAATCTTACATATTCCCTTGGAAAAGCTGCAGGATGCCGGCAAGGTACCTATTGGATTCCCAGGCTAGCCAGAGGCTAGCCAGAGCACACAAGCCTAGGAACCTGACCAGCATGTTTAAAATGAGTAAATTCACTTCAGACTCTGCATACCAATTAGAAGCTACTTACTAGTAAAGTAATAACTTGGCTAGAAATAGGACTGGTAGCAGCCCTCTCATTGGATGAATGAATCAGCTGTCATTGAGGCACCAAAATAAGGAAGCAGGTCTTCGTAAGCACTCTTGGCACTGCCAATGAGTTCTTTGGCAAATATGACCCTGATTTAATCACCTAAACAGGAGGAAACTCCTTTGTAAAGTCTGGTTTATCAAAGAAGCCAGTAATCACTGGTTGCCACCAACTTGGACTGGTTTGAGCAATTTACCAAAAATTAAGATATATGCACACCTGATCCGTTCCATGTCTGCCTGTCTCTCTTCATCGCTATCATTTCACAAATAGCACAGAATATGCACCCGGACAAGATCTAAACGCACTTGTTAGAACATAACACTTCATCATTGTCAGGCAGATAACTGAAAGCCCAACGCTGAGGATACAGTGCATTTTTAAAAGGGCATAAACAATTTAGCACAAATGAAAAATAAATCTGGCCTGTCTTAATAAAGACCTCATAAATACACTGATGAATTACAATGAGATGTATGGAGGGGGGAAGATAACATTCTGATACAGACTTTTTCATCAGTGCTGTTTTCCCACTTCAAACAAATAAGGGGATGGGGTGGAATATGCTGGGTTACAAATTAGAACAAGAATCAAAATTCTTAGCTCCAAGTCTGCTTTTTCAAAATCAAGAGAGCTCCTCTTTGATGCTAGTGCAAAGAACGTTGTCAAACATCCTTGGAGATGCATATAAAAACATATCAAGGAGTAAAGGCTACTCACTGTCCCTCCAAATTTGTGCATTTTAAGTACAGACATACATATTTGCACATAGGTAACTCTCTGTGTGTGCATGTGTGTGCATGCAGCTCCTGCGGTCTCAGGGTCAGTGCTTCCCACAGGGAAGAGAAGTACCATCTATCAGTCTATCAGTAGTTTCCTTCCTCTATATGAATTGTTGCAAGGTGGGAGATCACTGCCCTACTCAAGCAAGATGTCAAGGCACTAACTGCTGGGGCCATTTCTTTTTTC
Organism: Podargus strigoides; assembly: GCA_028020825.1. Classification (NCBI taxonomy): domain Eukaryota; kingdom Metazoa; phylum Chordata; class Aves; order Caprimulgiformes; family Podargidae; genus Podargus; species Podargus strigoides. The sequence continues at coordinate 9,575,308 of CM051641.1, read as the reverse complement.
TCTCCTGCTGGAAGGACAATGGGGGAAGCGGAAGATCATCCACTTTGGTAATAGGCATCAACACCACCAAGCAACAGAATCACTGCAGGGGGGTGTATCTATACTTTTTGGAAAGTTAAAGTGGGTCTGTATGAAAGAAACCAGGAGAGACCTATCCTAGGGAATGCTAGCTCAATTTCTCAAGTGTTGCTCAGCCCAGTCGCATGTCACCAGTGCCTCATCTCCATGCAGCATTTGTCACTCCATCCAGCACAGCCATATAGTTTACAAGGAACCTTTTTCCTATGCTGTAGTCTCTAAATCCTAGTTCTTCCTTCATATGAAACAAATGACATTGATTTTACATTTTGATCTGCATTTGCTCACATCACCAAGCCTTTTCTGCTAGAATCTCTGCAGTCAACCCTCTGCTGCAGAAGAAAAAAAACTCCCTTAAGAGACATGAATCCCTCAGGTTTTAGTGATCACATCATCTATACCTGTTTCAAACAGCTCTAGGTGTTGTTTTTAAATGGGGAAAACTTATGGCAAAGCTTTGCAGAGAGGTACTGAATGCAGAGATAAAACCTCCCAGTGCCAGAGCAAAAATTAGGTAGTTCACGTGCAAGGTCCCCCAGGAGTAAAAAAAGTGCAGATAAAAAGTAGAGAAAGGGTAACATTAAAGTTGAGGTTTATTGCATAACGCTAACTATGCATTTCCAGACTTTGGCCAAGTTCAGTGTTAGGAGGAACAGGTCTTATACAAACTTTACCAAATACTTATTTTTTTTTCAATTTAACTTGCCAGCTGATCCAAAGCTTGATTCAAATGCAATATTTCTTTGCTTATTAAAGAAGCTTGTGTTAAGGGTTTTTTGTTTATGTAGTCCTCATGACCTATGTCTTTTTTCCCCATATACACCTATTTTTGCATCTTGACCTATGTGCAGCTGCAAACATTATGTGCCAAAGATATCATGTGTCCTTTTACAGTGGAGCTCAAACCATGAAATAAAGTTACTCTTTCATTGCAGCTCTCTCCAATTTGACATGATGATTTTTTGTCCGTGTATTTTGCATTTGTTCCTCTTACTTGGCCGTAGAAAACAAAAATACAGCATCATCACATTTGGTAAGAACATGTGAAAGGAGACTTTACCAGAACTAGCATGTTGGCCATAGAAAGGCACAATCCTCATGTATCACTTTTTTAAAAGAGCAGACCCACTGGTGTGGTTGTTCTGGGGAAATAATTTTTTAGCTATTGAGAAAGAGAGAGAAAGTGAGCAAAAGCAAAAGGGAGAGAGTTATTTTCCAGTGGGAAATATGAAACTAATTATTTTTTCCCTTAAGACCATGCACAGACAATAACAACATTTCATGAGGAATATTTTCAAATAAATATATATTGTGAATCAGCCTCCTTCCACCTCAAACCAACTCTGAAGACTGAATCTCACAAATACATTTTGCCTTAGGGATTTCAAGTCTAGAAACAAATCCAGGATTTAAAATGGTCTGAAAACAGTGCTAAATTTGTCACTTCTGAAAAAAATTTCTTCTGCTTGTACCAACATCATTGGGTTTCCTTGTTTAGGATGCCTCCTAGATAGCAAGTGATGTGCTTTAAGAAACTTCAATTTCTACCACATGTAGAAGTTTGCCCACTTTTAGCCCTGGAGTTAGCTACAGTCAGCAGGAGCCACCTGCATATCAAAGGAAATAATATGATCCTTAGCAACTGAGAAAAGGAAAGAGGAACCTTTCTAATGAAAGGGAGAGAAGAGACCAACATCCCTCTCATCCCGCATTAATTAGCAAAATGAACAAGCTTCTTTTAGAAACAATAGATTTTCATCAAATGAGTAAACTAAAAAAAAAAACATCTAAGGGAGACTAGGAAGCTACATGGCTATATTTCAAACCGATAAATACATCTATCAGCACCACGTAATTCAGTCCTCCCTCTTTTTTTGAGAATATGGTGTAAAATACTTGTTTTTTGGAAATGAAAGAAATTAGCAAATTTGTTTGTTATGGCATTGTTGATAGGCATCTGAAGCATTACTCGAGGAAGCATCGGGGAGGACCTAAAATGTTGTATAATGAGTAATGCTAGAATCTAATTTTATCTTTACAAACTTACAGGTGAAGTACACAGGATAAACTTATTTAAAGAAGCCCAGCAAGCAGATAGCCTGGACTTACTCACACACTGCACCTCTCAGGGTGGCTGGTTCAAATTAAATCATTAGCTGAGAAGGAATAATCCTGGTAGATCTGGAAAACCAGTTTTAAATTTGGCCTGCTAGCAAAATTCTGAATGTATTTACTCTGGATTCCATTTCTCAACCCATATTAAAGCTCCATAGCATAATCAATTATGGGCTTATTGCAAAGCACAATAGGATTCAATCTCCAGGAATGCCTCAGGGTATGTCTTAGAAGGACGATAAAACTAACAGTAATGGGTCTACAGCTTCTAAGGCTAATTTCCACAGTTACAAATTTTATAAATAAATAGAAGGAATGTCAACTCTCAGTCACTCAGCTTGAGGTCTCTCATGCTGATAACTCGTCTCTTCTCAGATACTCTTGCATTTCTCAGATATATTCCTTTTTCTGTTCTGAAGCCCCTGGGACTTGTTCAAAGCACTTCCATTCCTACCTGTCACATCACTAAATGCAGCAAAGAACTAAGGCAACCAGGAATATGGAGCAAGTACAGGAGGGGATAGTGCCCTCCCTGGTGCTGAAGTTGCATCTCAAGGAACAATCGTACCACCTGCAACTGTGATTTCATGAGATCTCAAACAAAGCAGCATGAGGCAGATGTCAGATGGAAGAGAGGCTGCCTTGGAAAATTTGAGGGCTACAGTAAGTGACACAGGTTGTTTTGCAGTAGTTTTTCTTCAGCATGCCAGATGACATAAGAAAAAAGACTCCCAAAATCAGTGGCTGTCTGCTGGAGTTCATGAGATTATTTATTTCATACCATGTGAAGGAAAATCATGAGGAGCATTCTGCTATTGTGGTTGCTGTTTCACCCTGGAAACAGCCGAAATCCACTATCAAATGTCACTAGACTCAGTTAAACTATGCTGTGTCCCACCAGCAGCTGAATTTCATCAGAGAAGTTGTTTGCTGAAGTGCTGGGGTCTGAACCCCAAGCCCTGAATTAAGGTTGACATATGGGTGGTTCCCACAGCCCTTTAAGAGGAGGGGATGAGTTTGCCTTTTGGCTTTCTTCCAGGGTGCGGCCGGCCTTGTAAGGAGAGCCCTTGGGTAAACAAGCCCCAGGTGCCCTGCATTGGGTAAATGAGTGCCAGGTGTCCTGCTTTGGGGATAAAAGCTGGGACCACTTGCAGGAAGGGTGGAGTGTCTGTCTGTGGAGTGGACGCACTTCACAGAGGTTCCTGTTGGGGAAGGACCTCCTGACTCCTCATGCAACTGGATCCCAGTCAGGTCTGGCACATTCAAACGCGGGCTTTGTGGGGAGAGCAACATGGGGTTACTTCTGTCATATGTAACTGCCTTGTTCTCCTGGTTGTCTCCCATTTTCTCTGTGGGTTATCTCATGTCTCTGTTTGTTCCATCTATTATGAGCGATACTGTGTCATTCCTGGGGTCACTGGGGTTGATGTCTGTTATTCGTGATCTATCTGACTTGTTTGTACCCCCAGCAATCCTCTATATACTGACCCCTTTACGTGAAATAGAACCTATGTACTGGATTGTTGTTCTGCTGCTGGCTGTGTCCTTTTTACTGGTCCTATTAATTGGCAAAACATTTGCCCAGCAGTCTGTGTAGCACACTGTGCAGAAGGGCATGCTGAAGGGGGCCAGAAGCTCTGCTGGGGACAGTGTTCCTTGGTCAGCAACAGTGGTGGCATGCCACAGGGCACGGTCCCCAGCACCACTGGAACAGCTACTCCTGGCACATTCAAGGTGCCAGCCAAGACCATATTCCTGAGGAGGATGCAGCTCTGCAGGCCTGGGGTTGCAGGGGTACCTGGGGCCTCCTGCTGTGAGCTGGGGCAGGGATGATGGTCTCCTCGCTTGAAAAAGGTGTGCACTAGTGAAGGATCTGTGTTGTCAAGTAAAGAAGCTGCAGGATGAGTTCTTTTGGAGCTTAGGAGATGATGACCAGGAGAGTGACTGGATCTTCTCTGAGACCCTGCAGATAAAATAGCCCAAACGTGCAATTGTACCAAAGGAGGCACAGGCTGAATCTGTTCTTAGGGGGCTGGGAAAAAAGAGACCCCTGTGACAGCAAAGGCTGGAAGCTGGTGACTTTTATTACCAAGAGAAAGACTCCTGCTCCACCCACAGATCTGCACCTTCAGAACAGGGTCATTGCACTGGTAGCAGATGAGAGGCTGGAGGTTGTGTCCAATGAAGTGTCTGAGCTGCTTGAGCACCAGAAAGCTATGAGTTACAGTAGTGGGTGACTCCCTGCTGCAGGGAAGAGAGGTCACCATCTGCCAACCTGATCAACCATCAAGAGAGATTTGCTGTTTGCTCAGGCCTTGGATACAGTACATTGTGGAGACATTGTCAAGGCTTTTCAGAGCCTCTGACTATTACACCTGCTGCTCTTCAGTGTGGGCACCAGTGTACGGCCAGGGGAAATCTGGAGCATATTAAGCTTGGTTTTCTCTTCAAACCTGCCAGCAAGGGGGAAGGGCTTGAGGAGGAATGGGTAGATTCTGTATGTCAACATCTGATTACGCAGCTAACTTCAACAGAGATTCAGCTTTTATGATCATGGGGTGCCTCTGAGGATCTGGTAAGAAGAGATGAGATACACTTGATCAAGCAGGACAAAGCATCTTTGTCAACAGGCTGGACTATCTGGTGAAGAGAGCTTTATACTAGGACTGGCAGGGGAAAGAGATGATTCCCTGCAATCAAGTGAGGAAGTGGTGGAACAAGATGGCCAGCAAGGGTTGCAGGGTAATGTGGACGAGAGAAAAACTCCATTTAAACATAAGAATAAAGCATTTTTATTGTAAGGGTGGTTGAACACTGCAACAGGTTTTCCAGAGACTTTGTGAAGTTTCCATCCCTGGAGATATTCCAAACCCAACTGGACATGCTCTGAGCAACCTGCTCTAGGTGACCCTACTTTGTTTGACCAAGGGGTCTGGGACTAGATAATATTTAGAGGTGCCTTCCTGCTTCAATCATTCTGTGATTCTGCCTTTCCTCTCCCTCCACTCCCTCCTGCACTCCTTTCAAAGATATTGTCTCACAGTTTTCCACATCAGTGCAGCTCTTCTCAGAGATGCCAACAAAGAAAAAGGTGTATAGCACTGCTACTTGGTGATGTGGTTAAAATCCCAACAGCATTTTGTCTGTGAACATTTCCCATGTCCTTATCCTGGATGAGATTGCACTGGTAGCAATGAGACTAGAGACAGCAGAGGAAAATATACCTCATTACTTTGGAATCCTCCATTAAAATGTAATCTGTTGTACATTGTTATGATCTTTCACAACAACTGTTGGCCTTAAATGATAAGATTAAAAACCATCGGGAAGTAACATGCAGTTGAAATGGCCAATAAAAGCATACCAATATCCACTCAGTCTTCAAGATCAAATATGATCTAATAAACAGAAGATCAACCTGGAATCCGAGACTGTCTAAATTCTCACCTCTGCTGCTCCATTGGTTGTCTAACCTCAGACGAGTCACTTGGCCTTTCTTTCCATAAGAAAGAACTTACACACACAGTCCTACTGGCTTCTACTCCTAGTTATGAAATGGGGTTTAAAACAATTAACTACTCACACTTCTTATTTGATGGCAGAATTAATTAGTTTGTGTATGAAGAATTCTAATGCTGCTATTGCCATCAGAGTATTCCTTCTAGGCAGTAACTGCATTTTATAAGAATAGTAATGCTGTTTCTGTGCAGTTACATAATGGATATCTCATCATCCACAAACAGCACCATGCTTCGTGGTGGGTGTTTACACAAGAGAAGAGGGATCCTTTCGGGGGCCATTCCAAAACCCTCCCTCACCAAGAAATCTTTGGTGAAAGCCATATTTGCTGCCAAATTCGTAAGGGAATGCCATCCAGCTTTATAACCACTCATGTATTTCTCTCCCTGACCAAGCTCAGCAAAACCTATGCCTTTGCACTTTGAGCCATCCATACTTTAAAACACTATGTACACCTTCCACCTGTTGGTACACAACAGTTGTGCATGGCAAAATAGAAAACTGTCTGTTCATTACTTACAGCCTGTTTAAGCCACGTTTTCAAAAAGAAAGAAAGATCATTTTTAGTTTCCCTGTTTTTTAGAGATGAAGATTGTCAGGGAGCATTCTAGCTGTTTCATAGCTGACAAATGTGGTATCATGTTCCAAAAGATTGTGGGGTTGCAAGTAACAGCACCAAAGCTGATGCATGAGTATTGTATGATGGTTTTCAGCCTAATAGTCCACTGGATAGCCTTTTCAGCTTTATTTTTAACAGAATTCCACAGACTGGGAATTGCTCAGATAGATAGAGTGTACCTGCACCCCATTCAAGCAAACCCAGCTTCCTGCTAGTTCTGGTAGGCCAATAACTGCAGGAAAATCACCCATTTGCTTTTTCCTTGGTGCAATCCCCCCTGAAATGCCAATGGGAAAATTTTGCATGGAAGGATGCAGAATGAAGCAAGTTTTCTTTGTAACATTAGTGGTGTTCCCAGTTCTGGACTCTTTCCACCTATGCTTCACAAAGACTGTGTAATTTTTCCAGGAGCTCAGTGTTACCCAGGTAATTCACTTTAAAAGGCTGCAACCGTCCTGCTAGGCTGGGCGGACTGTGAGATGCAAAGACTGAATCACCAAATTGCCCAGGAACGCACGCAGGATCGGTTATTTATACATGTATGGTGCCACTATGAGAGCGAGATGCAACACAGGACAGCACAGTGGTCTCTTGGGTCTTTAATACATCTGTCATGTGGAGTGTGGTAGGACTGAACAATATAGGCCTTTTAATTAGAGGTGGAGACAGATACCTCATGCATCCATGCCAGAAATATCCAACCTGCCTGCTTTAAATAGCTTTTCATCCATGGCCGAGCTCTTTAAACTTTCTCCTTTTATTAAATCAGCTCAACTGAGACCATTTTAATGTGCCCCCATCTAGTTATTTTATTGGAAAATATTAAAAGTGCGGACCAGGTGAAATTAAATGCTTTGAAAGTGGAAATCAAGCAGTACTTTCACTTTTAAAAAGCAGCTTCCCCTCCTTCTGCTGATGCACTTAATATTATCCTCTTATTTAAGAGGTATTGTTTGAGATAAAATTGTGAATAACACTGTAATGGGCATGAACAAAGGAAATGATAAGTAAGAAAAATACAGCTCATTAGAGAGAGTGTGATTAAAAGGATAAATGGACTTCCAAAGGCTTGGGACATTTTCCTCTGGTTATTAACCAATCCTCTTAGCATTCCTTCCACAATGTGCCAAGGGTAGATGGGAATAAAGGTTGGAGAAGCCAAAGACAGCATGTCCTCCCCCGGCTGCTGAGGGCAGCCGGTCACCTCCAGGGAAAGACTGAAAGGGACACACAGAACAGACCCCTTCCTTCTCGAGCACAGAAGTCATGTGTCTTCTGTGGAAAAGACCACGCTGTTACAGAGGCCACTTTCCAAGCTGGCATGTCCTAGCTGAAGGCTTAGCCTGAGTGAGGACTTCCTTAGAGACAGCATGACAAAGACATGACACCAAAGCTGGCCTTTGGTGAACCTGATGCAAGATGCAGGTCCCACTGAAAGGACAGCTGTGTGTGTTCATATCACAGCACTCTCACAAAAAAAACAGTACTTTTCCCAGATTTTGGGTTGCTGAGCTTTTTATTTTAATGAATAAAGCAATGAAGACATAGTAATACAAATAAAAAAATGTAAAATATGACTTTGATTTGACCTAAAGAGGATAATTGGATATGGACAATAAATAAAATATTTCTGAAACTAAGGAATAAATCTAGCTCTGGGAATTCTCAGGGAGGGGAAAAAAGCATTCATAAAAATTCACTCCTCTCTGAGCTGCAGCCCTGAACCTCCCATGCACTAGATGGGAGACACTGATAAATCTAGGAGGCCATACATGCCAACCAGCTCATATGTTTTCAGTGAGCAATGACAGGGAGCCAAATTGCTTTATTCCGATTAGTGAAGGTCCTCTGACTGCAAAATACACTGTGCGAAAAAAATATTGAGTTTTAGTTCGCTGACACATCAATTTAAGAGAATTATTGCTCTCACATAGAGGCCAAAGCATGTATCTCCCTTCATGTATGTGCAGTAAAAACTAATTGTCAACTTCTATGTAGGGGCAAAAGGGGAGGGAGGGATGGGAACAGTACCTTTCCGACCTGTGGCACCAAGTTCTGACTCTCATGTGCTATTTCATGCTGCAAACAGTGGTAACTACTGGCATTTTGTTTTATTCCTAAGGAAAAAATAAACTCTCTGTAAACAGCATAAGCATGACTCACATCTTTTTAGCTGTCTTTTCTCTCAAGAAGTTTCTAGAAAGCTGTTTCATCCAGCTTCTTAGCCATAAAGTCTTGCAGATGGCAAAAGAGACCACTAATGAAATCCACGACTAGATGGTCTCCTGCTGTGGCTTAAATATTGCTTGCTTTACTCACAGAAGTAATATGGGGTGGGGGGCAGAAGGCGGGATGCCAAGGTGCTTGTGATATGTGGTCATTTCAGTGCCTTGTCCAGACGGGTTTTAAGCCCTGTCATGTGCTGGAGCTGATTCAATTATGCTATTTCCTGATTTGCCATGACGCTCCCCTCGTTCAGAGGAAGGGGGGCGGCAAGTCCTATGCACACTAATACCACTCAGACAATAGGCATGCGAAATTGATGTTCATGCAATATCTTTAAGTCTCCAGAGATTTGTATTTTAGCTATTGTACGGAACGCTCCGCTTTCATTGCCTCTCTCCTTCACCTTTGTTTCGCAGCTCATCGTCTCATCTTCCACCTTGGCTGGGGCTCCTGCCTGCTGCGGGTTTCTTCATTGCATATTCAGGAGATCTACCAGTGCAAAGCAACTCATTTTCACCACCTGAAATTCGCACTGTGAAGGCAGAAATAATCAAATATTTTGAAAAAAACTGCTGAAGCGAAACACTGCACATTAATTATCATGATAGTTATAGGATAATAACTAATTATTAATTATGCTTTCCAGCTATTCCTGCCTACTATTTTGTTGAAATCTCCAGCTCATCATTGAAATTTGTATTAATTCTTCTAATGCGGCATTTTACAATCAAAATATATAGCATGCTCCCATTTTTGTTGGAATGTTTTTCTCTGTGATAAAAGAGGAACTGGCCTTTCCTAGGATAAGAACAGAATAATTTGCACAGCTTACTGCTCTGGCACTGACTGTGCCAAAACTAGAAAGAGAGAACAAAAATGGGGTTTTCTAACACCGCCTTCCTCCTGTCCCCAGTCATCTCGCCACTTCTCCATTTTCTCACAACAGACTGCCTTTGATTTGATTTCAAAATGAAGGCCTAGCTGACAGACAACTGTAAGAACAAAGGGGCCCGAACAGGACAAGGGGCTTTGAGGAGGTGCTGGGCGTGAGGGAGGAGAGGGAATGGCTGGGACCCTGCACGGGAGACAGGCAAGCTGGGGAGGCTGAGGGAAGGGCAGCGTTGGGCACAGGCAATAGGCAAATGAGAGATAATGGCAGACAAGAAGGATGGAAATAAAGGGGGAAATGAGAAGCGAGGAAAGGCAGGGGCAGCGTTTGGAGACATGGGGTGTCTCATTGCCTAGCCAAAGGGAGGAAGCAGAGAGAGGCGGGATGCCTTGCCGGCATGAAGGAACAGCCGAGATCCTCCTGCACCTGCCAAGGTTGAGCCCTGATCCACAGGACCTGGTTAGATGTCCCTGCCTGAAAAGCAGTAAGATCCAGAAGGAAAGTATGAAAATGACTTTAGAAAACATCTTGCACCTTTCTGCTGTATTTGAATAGTGGCCATCTATGTTGGACACAGGCCCTTGCCGCATGCTGCTCACAGTTGGGAGTGCAGGGGAAGCATGAGGGTTTCTCTAGGCCACCCAACGATCCTACCCTAATGTCCAGGGCTGCTGAGCCAATGTTTCCTTCTCTGGGATGCCTCTAAAGACACAGGTCTCAATCTGGGGGCAGGCCACTCAGGAGAGCAGGCACAGAGCTGAAGATGGGCAGAGGAGGGGAGAAGTGCTGGGGAAATGCTACTAAGCCTTCGCCTCTCCTCCTGGCTCTCCCAGCTTGGGCAACAGTTGGGTTTGTGTTACTGAAAGCCAGAGGAGAGCAAGACCAAAGGCTACAGCTAGGGTGGACGTGTACTCTCCTTGTGAGGGCTGGCTCGTCCTCATCATCAGTCAGCAGTGTGCCCAGGTGGCCAAGAAGGCCAACAGCATCCTGGCCTGTATCAGAAATGGTGTGACCAGCAGGACTAGGGAAGCAATTGTCCCCCTGTACTCAGCACTGGTGAGGCTGCACCTCAAATATCGTGTTCAGTTTTGGGCCACTCACTACAAGAAGGACACTGAGCTGCTGGAGCGTCTCCAAAGAAGGGCAACAAATCTGGTGAAGGGTCTGGAGCACAAGTCCTATGATGAGGGGCTGGGAGAACTGGGGTTGTTTAGTCTGGAGAAGAGGAGGCTGACCTCATTGCTCTCTACAACTACCTGAAAGGAGGTTGTAGCAAGGAGGGGGTTGGTCTCTTCTCCCAGGTGACCAGTGATGGCACGAGGGGTAATGGCCTCAAGTTGTGCCAGGGGAGGTTTAGATTGGATATTAAAAATTTCTTCACTGAAAGAGTTATCAAGCATTGGAATAGGCTGCCCAGGGCAGTGGTGGAGTCCCCATCCCTGGATGTATTGAAAAGAGATATTAGTGCTTAGGGACATGGTTTAGTCATAGACTTGATCTTAAAGGTCTTTTCCAATCAAAACAATTCTATAATTCTATTATTCTATCTGCTGAGCTGAAGGAGGACAGGAACAAAACTATCACAGGCATGCCTGCATTTCATTGCCCCTGGGGAAAGCCCAGCCCTGAGGGAGCAGGCCCCCAGGCCCCCCAGCACACAGGAACCATGGAAGTATGTCAGTGTGATGGGGAGGTGGGAAGCTAGGGAGGCAAATGGGAGGGGATGAGCAGGCAGTGAGGTAGATACTGGGTACAAAAACCTGCCACTGTGGAGATTTGTGGGACAGCTCTGGACAGGATCAGGGCTGACTTTGCTGGGCTTTGGGACACAGCAATACTTTTGCTGGGCACTAGACAATATGGGTTTGTCCATCTACTATCTACCAGTGCTGTTTAATATCTTCATTAATGATATTGACAGTGGGATTGAGTGCACCCTCAGCAAGTTCGCTGATGATACCAAGCTGGGTGGTGCAGTAATCATGCCAGAGGGATGGGATGCCATCCAGAGGGACCTGGACAAGCTGGAGAAGTGGGCCCAGGTGAACCTCATGAGGTTCAATAAGACCAAGTGCAGGGTCCTGCACCTGGGTTGGGGCAATCCTCATTATCAGTACATGCTAGGAGATGATGTGCTGGAAAGCAGCCCTGAGGAAAAGGACTTGGGGGTAGTAGCAGATGAAAAGTTGGACATGAGCCACCAATGCGCAGCTGCAGCCCAGAAGGCCAATCACATCCTGGGCTGCATCAAAAGAAGTATGTCCAGCAGATCAAGAGAGGTGATTCTGCCCCTCTACTCTGCTCTGGTGAGACCTCACCTGGAGCACTGCATCCAGCTTTGGAGCCTTCAACAAAAGAAGGATGTGGACCTGTTGGAGCACATCCAGAGGAGGGCCACAAAAATGATCAAAGGGCCGGAGCACCTCTCCTATGAAGGCAGGCTGAGAGAGTTGGGGTTGTTCAGCCTGGAGAAGAGAAGGCTCAGAGGGGACCTTATAGTGACCTTCCAATACCTGAAAGGTGCCTATAAGAAAGCAGGGGAGGGACTGTTCACGAGGGCATGTAGCAAGAGGATGACGGGTAATGGCTTTAAACTAGAAATGGGTAGATTTAGGTTAGATGTAAGGAAAATGTTTTTCAATATGAGGGTGGTGGATCACTGTAACAGGTTGCCCAGGGAGGTAGTGGAGGCCCCATCCCTGGAGACATTCAAGGTCAGGCTTGATGGGGCTCTGAGCAACCTGATCTAGTAAAGATGTCCCTGTTCACTGCAAGGGGGTTGGACTGGATGACCCTTGAGAGTCCCTTCCAACCCAACACATTCTATGTTTCTATGACTGGAAGGAGCTGGAAGCAGGGAGGCAAGTGTTTGGGATAGACCAAAGTGTATCAGAAATGCATGCATGGGAGGAGGCCAAAGTACTGCAAGATTAAAAAAAAAAAAAAAAAAAAAAGAGACAGAAGAGGAAAAAAGATCATCTACGTAGTTTTAGAGATACTATTTGACATAGCTAAATAACATTCAAGCATTTAGACCTTAACAGCATTAACAGGGAAATTTCTTAATGACAGAATTTCCTACAGAGTCCTTCGTCCATATCACAGATGCATGACAGGAGCTGGGCAATCTAATGGAGATAAACTGCTCAAAAGAAATAAAACCCACAACATTTCCACACAGGACTGGCTGCTGCCTCCGCTCCCCATCTCCTGGCAGCTTCCCAAACACACAAGTTCATACCGTGAATGCTGAATTGGAAAAGCTGGAGGGCAGAGGAAACCACAGGGGGAGAGTACACATGAAGAAAAGCTTTCTGCGTGACAGGATTTAAACTGGAAGGTACTTCTACTGGGGAAATAGCCCCACATACCAAGACTGAGCCAGGAAAAAATGGCCTCACTAGTGTTGTTGATTAATCCTATCATGATCCAAAGAAGCAGCAATTTGCTACTTAATTGTAGCTACAAAAAGGAAAGAAAAAGAAAAATAGAAACAGTAAGAGAGCATTTCCTCACTACCACTAGCTCAGCTTTTAAAAATTTTTGTTCATGGTGACTCATTCCTCATGCAGAGTGTAGGTATTTATTTAAATAATAGAGAGAAACCTACCTCCAGGTACAGAATCCGTCATGCTACAAAGTATGTAAACAAATTAAAGCTGGGCTCACTGCCCAGATAAGAAAGCTCACCAAAACCATACAAGCCAACCCCAAAAGCTCAGGTCTCAGCAAAAGAAGAGTCCCAAAATAATGTATGAGGTATGTGAGTAAAAGGCTGTAATGCACCTGACTGGAAACGTCTGATTAGTACTATTACATCAGCCTATGTGTAAAGGCTTCCTTATGATAAGCCCTGTACAACTATATAGGGAGAGATGGTCCTGGCTGCCTACAAAGAAGAGAAAGTCAAGTCATGAGAGAGTTTTAAAGAAAATTCGTGATTTGGCCCAAGTTGCATGCAGAGCTACGATCAGCTACAGAGTGTTTCCCTCCCAGTCCCAAATTCAGAGATCACGTCACTACTGAGACTCATGGCTCCTCTTCTGAAATCCAGCATGGTATAATAAATGTAAGCCTGACTTTGCTTCTCTGACCTCATACTGTGCCTTCAAAGTCAGGGAAAGGAAATCCAGGGTTGAAGTCTGAAGCTGTTGAGGACAAGGTTGGAGGAGATTAGAAAAAACTTGTAGAAGAGATGTCTAGTTTGAGAAAAATCATCCAGGACAGAAAGCAAGGACAATCCTGTATCTGTCTCATTTGCCTTGGAAGGACATGACAAAGCAGCAGTCATTCAACAGCCTCAGGCCTGGATAATTAAAAACTTTATATAATATCAGGTAAAAAAGTAAACAGTCTTTCTGTGCCATACTGAATTCAACCCCCCCCTTCCCACTTGCAGCTCAGGGTTGTAGGTTTTTTTCTTTTCCAGAGCATCTTGAACAGATAATCAGAGCGTGCTGACATTCAGCAGCAATCAATTAGCACCTACTTTAGATTAAATTGAGAATATGTAAATTGGGCTCCTCATCAGGCACCACAGTCAACATTTCAGAGACACTCACCATGCTCTGAACATATCAAACAGATGAAATGCAGAAGTTGTTCCAAATCCTACTCCAAAATGGAAGGCTGGGTGGGTTATACCAACCATTTAAGATCACTTTTATCTGTTTTTTTCTTTTTAACCTTATCAGCTTGTGTTAAATTAGCCTCTACAGTTCTTTTGCCAACCTGAGATAAACCTGACCTTTTTTTATGCAGTTACTTGCATATATAATATGACAAAACACACTACTTAAAAATTAACACAAGGAACCAGACCCCTGAAGGGTGCATTACAGCATTCCCCTGGGTTGTCCTTTGGTCCTTCTTATAGTGAAAAGAGCCACGACTAGGTGTCAAGAGCTCATGACGGTCCTGGCAATGGGATAATTGCACTTGGATTCATAAAAAGACAAGGAAGACAATCCTTGGTGCCAACACATTGCCAGTGCCACAGAATCCACAGCTACTCGTTAGCTAAGTTTCTGCTGGACTCAGAAATTCTACGTTGGTACATGTTCAACAGAAAAGACTTGTAGGAACCACTTCAAACACTGAGCAAGGAGTTTAGCTAGAGCGGTATAATTATTTTTACAATTGGAATTTTTTTCCTGTCTTCATAGCAAACTTTCTGTCAGAGCCTATCTTGGGTCAGTCTCCCTGACCTCTCACTATAAATTAAAAATGCTGATTCTTCACCACCTCACCTTCACAGCATCCACCCCTAACTGATTGCATTTGGACAAAGAGACAATAACTGGACACCACCTAAAGTGTATATTGTAGTTGGTCCTCATTAAAAAGAGCATCTAACCTGTGTGAGGATGAAGGAAACCATCGATGTGTCAAAAATAAAGATATTTGAGTGGGTTTTTAATATTGTTTTTGTGTCTAGAGATCACCATCTCACACAGAAAGGCTTTTCTTCTGGCCTCTGAATGCATGTGATTGCCATGACTATAGGAGTTTTGCGTTTCATTCTGACTCAATACAAGCTGTGTGCTTCAGCCTTCTCTTCTCCCCCACATATTATAGGTGAGATTGTTTCTCTAGAGGCCAGTTTGTCATTTTTGCTCCAATGTATCCTATTTACATCACTCATAAGGCATTAGCAAAAATATACCCCTCAAACCAAGCCAGACACACACACACGTATATATCCATATAAAGCTGTCATATTGCGCCTACAATAGCATAACAATGTGCAGCAGATAGATTATACTTGTTCCACAGTTTGTTTTTGTGATTAGCAGGCACGATGCAGACCCAATAGATATCAGCACGTCCGGGAAGCACTCACAATAAATTGCAGAGCTGCTAATAATTTAGATATTTTTATGACTGTTCAGTGGTGGCTAATTTCGTCTAATAAAATCCCATTAAGTTGCTGCCTGGTCCTTTTCCTTCCTCCAAGTCCCCGAACGGGACTTATATGCTAATTGCAACCAGTATATGCTAATTAGACCTCATTTCCATTTCTTAAAGAGATAAGCACTGCCTTGTGCCAACCCATCATTAAAATGTCCCACCTTTGCCGCAGCCTCTCAGTCAGGCTCACGCAGAGGCGCGATGAAGCATCGCTTGTGTCGGGGAGGGGAAGAGGGGGTCCCTGAGCAGGAGGGGGCAGGGATGCACCGCTCCGCCTGGGGGGGCAGGCGGCGGGGGTAGATCTGGCCGCCCGCGGGTCCCGCCGGTGGAAAAGCAAGCGAGCCCGGGCTGAGGGCGGGTTTGGATCTTGCAGCTCCTCTTCCCTCTCCTCCCCCCGAGGAGAGGGGGAGCAGCCCCCTCTTCACCTCACGCCCCGGCTGCGGGCTGCCCCAGCTCCGGCAGCTCTCCATCACGTCCAGCCCACACGGGCTCATTAGAGCTTCGGGGAAGCAATCAAGAGTTTATCATGCTTGAAGGGGCGGTGAGACTCCTCGCACCGCCTAATGCGATCTCGCGGCGCTACAATGTAGTCAGAATTAGATCCATATTAAAGATCGGTTAGCGTAGAGAGAGCGCACGAGCGAAAGAGCCAAATGCTGCTTGGTTTTGCAAAGCACGAGGTGCCTTTTCAGCTGCTGGCTGCAGTATCACAGAATCATTTTGGTTGAAAAAGACCTCCAAGATCATCAAGTCCAACCATTAGCCTAGCACTGCCAAGTCACCACTACACCATGTCCCTGAGAACCACATCTACACATCTCTTAAACACTGTGCCAGTGCCTGATAACCCTTTCAGTGAAGAAATTTTGCCTAACATCCAACCTAAACCTCCCCTGGCACAACTTGAGGCCATTCTCCCTTGTCTTATCACCTGGGAGAAGAGACAACCGCCACCTCACTACAACCTCCTTTCAGGTAGTTTTACAGGGCGATAAGGTCTCCCCCTCAGCCTCCTCTTCTCCAGACTAAAAGACATCATACACCGCCATACACTTTGCTCTCGGGGGGGGTGACCTTCAAATCCCCAGGATGAGATTCGTCAAGATTTTCAGGCTGAATACATAGGATTTCAGGCAAATTCTACGCCATGTGCTAAGCCACAGCCTTGCTTCACAGTCTCAGGACCAGAGTCAGAGCTGGTCAGCATAGGGTAAAAACCCACCCGGGAAGAAATCACCCCACAGAAGTTAGGGGGGCGGCTCCCAAGTTACATGGGTGTAAATTCAAAGCACCAGCACAGTGCAGCTCAACAGGGAGTTTAGTGAGTTGTTTATCAGTACATATTTTCCCCTATAAAAGGCACTTCTTGAAATTACTTAGAAATGATATTTCCCCTCTGCCCTCCCCAGAAAGCTAATTGTAACATTTTACTGTTTGAAAAAGACAATTGCAAAGTCAAAGGAGCTGGGAACATTAGTGATGCCATTGTTTGAAAAAGAAGCAGCCTTGAAACATTTGCAAATCTATTCATTATTCTGCAATGCTAAATGCAGTAAGAGCGGGTTTAGCATCTGTCTGCTAACCATCTCCCTTATTATTACCCAGTGGAAGAAGAACACAGACAGGCAGAGCACAGAGTTCAGGACACCCGAACGCCACAGATGCGAAGGGTCCAAAAACATGCAGAACCCTCAGCCTTCACCCCAGACAGGGATCTTCAGATCTTTGATTTGTGCTGCACTTGACAAATGAGGGTACATGGCTCCTTATTTTTGTGGGTAAAATGAATCCCTGATGTTGTCTCCAGGAGCTCAGCAATGTTACGCCAGGGATGAATTTGCCCATGTATGCCTCACACTAATGTAATTCTCCCAATAACCAAAATAATTATCCGCCTGATTTCCCCTCCACCTTTCTTATCTCTCCACTCTATGCACACAGACACACACACACTCTCACATGCACACTTTTTCACCAGCATGTCAGTCACACCTATCTATGCAAGAGGACATTCCTCAGTGTTTCCAGAGATGTCACAAATGGCACACGCGAATATGTAGCAGGTTGCTGGAATTCTCTCTCTGGGGCAATAGGACAAAAGGACAGCATCCTTTTTGGTGTTGGTACCTGGGCAATTATTGGTGGAAGGTAACATTTAATCCCCAGGTGGGGGGCAGAGGCAGAGAGGAGAACTGGCAGCTCTCCATTGTAAGGTACCCTGTAGCCGTATCAGCTGCACACTGGTGCTGCCGGGGAGTGTCAACAGCAGCAGCAGAAGCAGCACAGAGATGCTAGTATAAGATGGAAGGAGAGGGAAAGGGCATGCGAGGCGAAAATCCATCAATATGTAAAAATTATCACAAAGGCTACTTTCTTTCAGAAAAATCAAATGGACTGGAGGGAGGTTCCTGAAGAGCTGATCTTTTTATTGCCTACACATCTCTCTTTATACCTCTTCCTTCTGCTATTACTGATTATTTAACTCTGTAGCTGCACTTTAACTTTAGAAAGAGCTCCAGGATATAGTCGGTTTGAAGGAGGCTATACAAAATAAAATTTTATATTTTATTGCATTATATTGTTCAGCATTTTAAAAAGGTAAAATAATCACTAAACTGCTGCTCTGTGCTCTAAACTACCAGCTGCTCAGTGCTCTGAATTACAAGATTTATCCTTCAGGATTTTTTTAAATCATTTTTTTTCCACCTTTCGTATGAAGACTTTATAGGGAAATAAGAACGTGCTGCGGTGCGGAGGAGGGGATTAAGAGACAAAGAATCACACCGTGCTTTGGTCTTCATCCTACATCAGATGACTTGGTGACAGTCCTTCTCCTGTGGGCTTTACAGCTTAATTACCTGGATTGTGGGCTTTCCCATTTCCACTCCTTCCGATCGCCGTTAGGCTTTATTAGTATTTAGATCATCTCGCTTAGTCTGCTGAGTTTTCTCTTTACCCTGGCAGCTGTAGTGTTAAACACACACAAAAGGCCTTTGGTAAGCCCTCATCACTGTGATCTCTGCTTAAATCAAACAACACGAAGTCTGACCGCAGCAGGGACATTTTTCCATTACAGGTAGAAGTGAGACAATAAAAAGAAATGTGGGAGTGTGTGTGGTGTATGTTTGCAAATGTCCTCCAAGGTGTCTACTAGTCCACTCCCTTTGAGAGAGTGCAGGGCTGATGAATGGGGGAAAGGGAAGATGCTGGAGTAGTGATTCTGTGCGTTCAAATTCTCATATTTTCTTTCAGCTCTCTGAGTGACTGCACTTTCCCTTGAAGCATGATTTTGAGCCCTGGGTTAAGTGGCATGAGCCATCAGACCCTTCCCCTTTCTGTACACCTGACTGGTGGCAGCTTACCTGCAGCCTGTGCTCAAAGCATGAGCACTGCACTCGGAGAGCTGAGCTCAGGCTTTCTGCTGGGAAACGATGCCAACATGCTGAGCTTAATTCCCAACCCATCCCAATGGGGTACCAGGGTCTGAGCTACAGCACAGAGTGTAGCTGGGCTCTCTTCTATCCACACAGCGGACAGGATAGATCAACCCAGAATCCTCTTTCCAACTCCAACATTGCTTCTTCAGGCATTCTGCCTCTACCAGTTTCTCTCTCATTTGCTTCTGTGTTATACCGGAGAAGAATTCTGCAGAGTGGGATGTGAGAGGGAAAAGACCAGGTCTCTGCCTCTGCACTGCTGCTAACCCGTAGAAAATTACACTGCTCTGCTCCAGTCTGGCCTGTCCTTTGTAAAAGACCAGGTGACCACACAGCCCTGTTTGGCCTGGGAGAACTTGGACCATCCCAAATAAAATCTTTGGGACGTCTTGGATGTTCATCAAGGCCAAAAAAAGCTATCGCTTTTTCAAGAGCACTACCGATAGGGACTGTGGACCCTTACCCCCAAACTAGCTCATTTATTAAGAACTGAGCTAAAACGGGTTTCGAGAAGGAGGAGAAAATATTGCAATGGCCCCTGCTTCTCCAGTCCTCTGTTATGTGGGAATTTTGTGCAGCACCCGTGTCTACTACATCCTCTAACATACCATCAGACACCAAGCTACATCCCTTAAGGTACCTCCAAACACCGAGGCACTCACCATCACAAATACCACTAAGACCACAGTCCTGCCCTTGTAGACTCCAGATGAACTCACAGCAAGAACCTGTCTTCTTCTCTCAAAATCTTGCAATTCAAAGAGAAGTACACAAAACACTAACAAAGAATAACAGGAAAAAGGGGGGAAGGAGATGTTAGCGTAACAAATGATCAGCCCAGCATACTTCACTCTTACCCCGCTGCCAGAAGGCTCTTAGGACTCCTATTGTCTCAAAGGGCGTGTATGAGCTTAGACAAGAGACGCCATCTCTCCTCACATGCTGAAAAAGCATCTGTCAGATGGTGTCTTGTGTGAATCAGGGTGATAAAAGCAGTTCTCTGTATAAAAAGGGGTGTGAGGGTAGGCAGGAGGAGAACCTTGGGCATGGCTAGAAAGAGCAATTTCAGTGATTCATGAGGACAGTATGTCATGAACTGTGTACTATAATGCAAGTCAGTAGGTTACTTGGTCACTTCAAAACAATTGCAGAAAAGCTAGCCTTCATCGTGGCATGCTCTGAATTTTAAGTAATCCTCCTGAAAATTATTTGAAGCCTCTCCAAAATATTCAGATGCAAAGGTTGGTGAACTGAAGTGTGAAGATAATGCAGAAAGTTTTAAGATAACTTATTAATCTTGAAAATGTCTATGCGATGAGCTTGTTATCACTATGCTTTTTAAACCTTTTATAAGGTAAATCAAAATATATTGGTTCAAAAAGAGTTTGCCACAATGATAAAAAAAATCTCATGGCATTTCAGTTTCCAAATCTTTCTCCTTCTCTGTGTTACTAGCAAGTTTGGATCTGTTACACAGCTGCTTGGAAACATTATCTACAATTATCAACTTCAATCGAAGGAAGACAATCAAACTTTAAAGAAAATTTCTATCAACTTTCCTAGCATTTGGAAAAATCTTCCAAAGATAGGCATTTAAATGTCCTATGGTCCTTACTGTAATGTTACTTTGGAGAAAGCAGATTTAAAACAGCAGTAACAGTTTCATACACTACAACCACACATGCAATATAAAGTTGATTATGGTACTAAGTCTGGGCTCAACAAGGCATTAAATGAAAGATCAAGGGCCTGATTCTCCGTTGTTCACTTCTTGTACAATCAGTTACACTGCTACAAGTCTCACTACATCATCCTCTGCATTCTTTATAGCTACCCTGCATAAGAGTAAACCAGTCTTTCTTAAATTTCTGTGCATGTGTGTTGTGCGTTCTGCAGCAACTGAGCCTATTATGTCTTGTAAAGGCTAATGTAGCAGGTTGGTGTGCTAAAAAAGTGCTGTGCTGTACTACAGTCAGGACAGTTACCACTTTATGGAGCCCTTCAAAGCACCAGGCCTAGTGTAATTGCCAGATCACATAGTTTGGCTTCCCTAACCATCATGGGAAGACTTCGGAGGACATCAGTAATCAAATCTCCCAAGGAACAAAGCAGTGGAGACTTTCCATGACAGCCCAGCAATGAAACAGTGGAACCACCAGTGGACATCAAGACATATTGGAAAACTCAGTCTGGAACATCTTCTGGCTGTTGTGTAGTTCATATGAAGAAATGGTGCCAAAGCCTGGCATCAGCTTCCTATTGGACACATATATTTAGAAAAAAAAAAGTTAAGAAGCAAAAAAAATATAAAAAGTTTTCCAAAAGAGCCCTACCCATGGTGATAGCGATATAGAGATGTGAGTAGCTGTGCAGAGAAGCAAGTAAATCACTAGAATGACTCAAAGCAAACCTGGAGAAGAAATCCTCACGTGATCTGTGCTAGTAAACAAGAAAAGAGTGGAGCTCACCAGCAGTGAGAACATTTTTCAGAGACGCTCAAAACTTAATACTTTTCCTCTGCTTAACCCAAAGAAAGATCTGGAAATAAAGCACTGGATGTCTACGATATGGTCAAGTGCTCTGTTGCCTGAGGGTGGGCTGGGGGTGGAAGGTTTCTGATTTAGGGCAGTGGACCTGACTACCTCAGCTTGGGATATGGAGAACATTTTGTACACATACATATAAGAGATTTACCATATCTATTCACAGACTGTTCTTCCCTACACAGATGGTGTTTATCACCTGAATTTGCTTCAGAATTTTTTCCTGGGGAATTGTTGAATAATCAACTTGTCTCCCACATAATCCCTTCCTTATTATCCAAGTCAAAACCTGCTGGAAGAGTAGAAGACCTGAACACAAAGGGCAAATAATGTTCATCACAATTGAACAGAAGTAATTATTTCTTTAAATCTCAGATGCCTCACTCCACAATGGCATTTTTTTAATCTAATGCCACATCAAAATCTGATCAGATAAAGAGAAGTGGAACTGGCCTGATAATGAATTTTAGAGAATTAAGAAACCAGACTTCCCCTGATCAACTGGATTTCACAAGAAAGAAACCCCACCAGCTTTGTCCATCCCAGATCCCAAAACGAAAACCTGAACGTAATGCATATTCATGATAGAGGAAGGAATAATATGGGCTTATTGAACACACTCTGGGAACAGGTATAGAGGAAGAAAATAATAAAACAATATGAAATCTGGATTATATTTAGTTGAAGATTTATGTGCAATTTAAAAAATCAGATTGGATAGCTCTGTGAATGAGATGTGCTAACACATTATAACATCATAATATGCTGCATGGGATATCTTGTCTGAAGAGTTTTCTCAAGCCATGAGCAGTGAGGGAGTGAAGGGAAGCTCAGCACAGCTTATCCAGATCAACATCTCTCTTCAAGACTGACAATGAGATTTTTAACAAAACCATTAGTCATTTGATTGAAGGCAATTTAACTAAAATTGATTCCCCCTGATCCAAAGGAATTAATTTCAAACACTGCAGGGTGTTTTCATGTAACATGAAAGGGCTCCTTTTGTGCTGCATGAGATTCAGACCCCACAGATCTGCTTTTCTGCAGCTCCCATCTGTGCATGGAAAATCCTTGACAGTTAGCTGTCCAGATATTTAATGTTTCTGAGAAATAACTTATTAAAGGGCTCTGGCACCTTTTCTATAACCATGTAGCAACAAACACACGTCACCCATGCTATTAATTACTCTGCTTTCAGGAAAACATAAGAAAAGGGTTGCAGAAAGAAAAACATATAAGGTCACATTTATATATATACGATTGTAATTCTGATGGTAGACTGCTTTACACTTAGGCATCTATATTTCAGTTATATGCCACATTATGTGCATATGTCCTTTTGGGGATCAGCCTTCCATACCTCCTTGGTTTCTTTCACATTCTGTTTTCACATAGGACAAAAGGTTTCAATAACGTTTCTGATACAATCTGCATAAAGAATTAATTGCCTTTTGAGAATACTTTCATTCTTTCCTTCTGTCCTCATTACATAACTTAAATTAATAATAAAGACAAATCTCTCTTTCCCCATCAACATGTTATCAACATGGAGAGCTTATAGTCACAGGCTATTCTGGGGGTTAAAGAAATTGCATGAATGGGAAAAAAAAAAAGCTTGAACTGTTTGGTAAAAAGTAGTTACTAGCATACAAAATATGTTTTTTAACCTTTCATTTTAGGATATAAGCCAACAATCAACTGCTTATCTACAGTTTATTTCCCAGCTACAAAATTTCTTGTTCTTTGCTTAGTAGTGTCTGTGTCTCTCCTGGTCACTGATGTACATGTTACCCTAGACAAGGAGACCATAGACCAGGGCACTGATGTGTTTTGGTCATTTCCACATGAGTACCAGGAACGGCCATATTTTTGCAGAGACAAAGAACAAATAACTGCTGTTATCTGTTAGAAGATGATGCCTGGCTACAAAATAATAATTTCTGAGTCAAACACTCATTTCTGCTCAACTCTGAACCACTGCTAGCTGATCCTTCTGGCAGTACTTTCAGTCACTAGCACTTCAGAAAGAAGGTCTGGTTCTGCACAGAAAATGTAATAGTCATATATGCTGACCAGGAAGACACCATGAACAACAGGGATAGACACTGGAACAGATACAACATTTTGCTGGGGTGAACACAAGAGTTTAACCTGAACAGAAGGGATGAGTATACACACACCAGATTGCTGTTATAAACAGGCTGTTGTACATCTCTTGTAAGCAGTAAAGCCTGCAAGTGCCCTGATGGAGCATGGATGTACAATATAGAGGAAGAGCACAGACACCACCTCTGTCCCATCTCGGGAGCAGAGATGACTTTAAAAAGGAAGACAGACACCTCTTGTCCCTCCTTTATAGGAATATGTACTACTAGATCTATAGCTAAGCTAGATAAGTAGAGAGGAAAAGTGAGAAAAAGTATGACAGCGCCACTGTCACAACAATAGTAGTGGTTTGTAGGTAAAGTTGCACATTTGGGGATTTCAGCAGTTTTCCACTCAGCTATTGAAGTTCTGGGACATTATATTGTAAACAGCAGTGTTCAAGGCTTCCTAAGCGAAAACTCAATGTTTTACAAGAAGACTTGAAGCTCAGCTGCAGCAGAGCAAAAGTAGGAATTTCAGCTGCAAACATCTCCCCAGATTCTGCATCCTCTGTGTTTCCCTATAAATAATTTGCAAAGCAAAAGCGATAAACCTTGGTCAGTGATGTTGTTGCTAGGCCTCTAAGACCCCACCCTCACTACCACGGGAAATTATTTTTGTAAGCAATGGGAAAAAGGCACAAGGCACTTTGGGATTTCTAGAGGAGAATTAATTCAGGCTGTGCAAACCTAGTCCAAGGGAACCCTTTGCAAGCTCTGAGGCCGACGTAGCATTCATTAGCAATTCAGAAACACATGAACGTGATGCGGACAGACAGACTAGGTAGGTAGTGTGAGCTTGTACAACCTTAGTAAAAAAAATCAGACTTTGACACAGAGAAATGTGAAGTATTTTACAGAATATGAAATCCCTTTTGAAGTTTGCTAGAACAACTGGACTCTCACTGAATGCAAAAGAGAAATTTGATGTGCAGTATCAACTCATACCCAAAAAGATTAATTTAGTATTTCAGCTGTTTCCGAAAAGTGGCACAGAAGATGAGAAGAAGCTCAAACTTAAACCTGAGAAAAGATCCTTCTTTTGTTATAAATTATGATTAGGAAGGATTTGGGAGCTAACTGGTTCAGTTTGCCTACAGCAACTTGTCATTTTAGATCTTACTCTTGAGGGTATTGCGGCCTTCTCAGGATGATTCACCTTTTTTTTTCCCCGACAGAAAGTGGTCCAATGCAACTCTGCAATCTATATTATATAAAACTGGTGCCAGCTCAGATGGATTTTTCTGTTACTTATCAGAATACTCCAGTGGAGTGTACATCCAAGTTCAAAGGAGAAGGAAAGGGAAGAAAAAGGATGTAGTGAGCAAGGTCTATAGAGATGCTTTGATCCCTTATGGAAGAGCCCTATACACTATCACAGAAAATAAAAGCCAACAAACAGAATTCTAGCACCATTCCACAGACTTTAAGAAAACCATATCCCTGCCCTATAGACTCCAACTGAACAGGACAAGCTGGAGAAAATCACATTACCTTTGACAGAGCAACAATTCTTCATCTGAGGTACTCCTCCTAGTATAATATTTCATTGTCTCACACTTGTAATTGTATAAACTTCACATCTGTGAGGCACAGCAATCCTCTTAGACCCTTTTACAGATGAAAGAACTGAGAACTAGTGCAGGGCTCCTTCTTAGGAGTGGGATGGGTCTACCTGGGTCAGCAGTAGCACAGTATCTGTACTTGCTAGAGCTCCTCTCAGGATTGCAACTTCTTCACTGCAGGAAAGGTTTGTCTGTTCATGTAGCAGCCACCAAATCTCTGCTTCTCACTATCTTGGACAACACAGGCCATGTAGCTCTGCAGCTGCTACATAAACAGCTGAGCTTTTTCCGAACCCCTGTTCAGAAGGGAGAAAATCAACAAGGTGGCGAAGAATGGCTATGGATGCTCTCAGTGACTCACTGCAGGTCCCAAAGAAGCCAGGGCAGGGGAAAAAACTGTGTCTGGATTTTACAAGGCTACTTTCCTCACTGCCATGCCACTCTGTCTCTCTCAGGATCACATTTCTACTTCCATTGAAGCATGTTCATCTTTCCTACCCGTCCAGCATCCTTCATAGCAATGGGTTCAACCAAGGTCTTGGTCATTTTCGAATATAGTACTTATTTTCTTAAAGAACAGTGCAAAACTGCTTATATTGCTGGTGAAACCAAGAAAATGACAAACACTAGAAGAATTAAATGATGATATCTGTCTGTACACTCCAGACAAGAAAACAGTGGCCTTTCTAGTTTTGAGTTTCCCATTCCTTTGCTGAAACTTTGCTGGACTTCTGTAAGAGATTAGACTAAGACCTTGATACTCTTCAGATCAAGTTCCTATTGACAACTAGCCCTTATCCAAGAAGGACAAACTCCAATAGGAAAAGACCCAGTGCACATTTAATCTCACAGCTCCAGATATGGACCACAGGGAAAAAAAGCAAACCAAAATAAACCTTTGGTTTACTATCTTATACTCCCTTAGAATGTCTTCAATTCCCATTAGCTACAATCTGAAGCATAGCAAAGGAGGGCTGCTACACAATATTCTGTTACACAGTACAATGCAGGGAAAGTCAAGTTATACATAGTAGAGTAACACTCGGTACAAAACAATGCCATACTACTGGTTAGGCTTATGACCTAAGAGGAGCAATGTCCCCCTTCCACCATTGCTACCCCAATCACTGCTGAAAAAAATAAGGCTATATACTTTTGGTTCTGGTGCAGCCCCAGCTACAATTCTGACATGCTCAACCACGTGTCTTTCATCTAGCCAAAAATCTCCCTAATAGCTAGCAAAAAACCAAACACTATTCCACATACCTATGATGTAATTAAAAGATTCTTAGTCAGGATGCCAGAGGCATATAAACATTGGCAGCACTGCTGCTTTTGCAATCCACAGTGGCAAAAGGATTGCTGCTAGTTTACAAAATACAGCAGCTGGCACACTCCTCTTGGTTGTCTGCCAGCATGCTGTCCTGAGATCCCCTCTCAGAGTCTTTTTTGACTTTGACACAATCAAACTGTGGTACAGACCTGTCCCCTGACTGTCCTCAGGTCCCCTGCTCCAGATAATCAGACTGCCAGTGGTGGCAACTGCTAGGCTTAGGGTGGGATGTGAAGGAAGTCACATGAACCCTGAATCATGAAGAATGATGACAAAGAGGTAGGGGACAAGTCAAGTAGGAAATATGTGTGTTGAGTACCATAGAAAAAGGTTTGTATTTTACCCTGTATTTAAAAATGTTCTTAATTAAAACATGGAGACCAAATCCCTCCCTTGGACATGTATCCGTGAGTAGTTTCTGGTAGCTCAGAAAGGGAAGAGTTATCTTGACTCCAAGGTAATTAAAAACCCCAACTTTTACAGCATCTGACTAATAGGATTGCAGCCTTCCAGCAAGTCTGAAGGAACTGTGGGCTTATCAGGAATGCCAGCTCTTATGTCATCATTAACTAATGACCAACTATTCATACACATCTAGAGATGAAAGTAAAAATTTGCACATCTGCTTCTTCTTATCTTTCCCTAACAGAATTAGAAGGCAGAAACTTGTATTAGGGCCCAATCCTGCATTCACAGTAAATTCCTATGAATGCCAGTGTGATATGAGGGCATATAAAGACTACAAGCCGGGGAAACTGGTACATGAGAATTTCACACTTCAAGCTCTGAAATAAAAAGGTGCATTAAAGTATTAGTGTGTTATAAGTGCAGATGGTCCTGAAGGCTCTTAGAAATAACAAAACACTGTCTTCAGTCCCATGGTAATCACATTGTTAGTTGATTTTGTCTGTGGATGGGTTTAACCTCTTAATACAGGGCTTTCTATGTCATTTTTACCCTCTTCCTTTACCATATATGCTTAATCATGGTTTGTGACACATGAAAACCTCTGAATAAATAACCAAATGTAACTCATTTTTTGAGAAAATTTATGTTGTAAATATTGTGCAAATAGTCATGCAGACAAGTTGGCAAAAGCATGCAGCTGAAAATGTATATCACCTCCATGACTGTGTGAAGGGCAGGTATAAATCCCTACTGTTTGACTTCCGTGCAGGAAGCAGGCAAGGTTTATATAAGCAGTTATATACCTGGACACAAGCTTGAAAAGTTTACAAAGCAATAATCAATAACTAAAAGAATCACAAGCTAGAATTACACAAGTGTGTGTGAATTCTGCTATGGTATAGGTACCTTGTTTGCCTGTGCAGGTGTATATAGCTATGCATCCCAAATATGGGTGCTGCTACTTTCCTTAGTTTTTCTTGCAGCCAGGATTTACTTCATAGTTAAGATACAGCCAGAAATATAGGCTTCATGTAGTCAGAAAAACAAGGTAAGGTTTGGTCAATTGTCTGTGACCTTTGAAGAAGTGTACTTGAATTGTTCAGTGACCCTTTGCTGTCAGGTATCTGGTTGAATTAGAAAAAGTGGTTTAACTACATGAGTTTTGTTACATGGGTAATGAATTAGTCAGTTTGCAGTACATGTGCATTAAATGGGATTATTTGGCAAAGAACTGCTGATTTATATAAGAGGGAATTTCTAAGGTAATTTCCTCCTGTGGGGAGATTTTGCCCTGAACAGTCTGTCATTCTCTCTCTTGCTAACACTGCTCTCTAGCTACTTCCCCATTTGAACTCTCCTAAATTCACTGGATGGTGGGTTTTTTTCCAAGACGAACTGGAAAAAACCCTCTCTTGGGCTTACTCATTTCTGAATCTGTCCTGCTCTTCATCACTGGTAAAAGTGCTAAACATGAAACCACTCATGACTCACTGACTTATTCCCTGGCAAAACCAGTCTGCAGTATGTCTGTCTTATGAATTGTCAGCCCTTCAGGGTGGGAATGGCTTTTTATTTGTATTATCCAGCACTGAACTCCTTGGCAGGACACAGAGCAAAAGAATTCAACAACATTATCACCTCCAAAGGGGCAATCATTCGTTACATCTAAAGAGGGGAGATTTATTTTCTATGCTGGTTTTAAGTATTGCTTCCATTTAAGCAATTTGGGGCCAGGCTCTTGGCTGGAATTCAGCCCAAAGACATCCTGGTGATCTGCACCAGCTGAGAATATATATCTGCTGCTAGAGATTTGGGGGATCACTAGTCTCCCCTTTCCCCTTTAAATTTCAAGAAAGAAAATAATCTCCTGGAGTGATACCCTGCACAGCACATAGCCCAGGTACACAAGATCTGTCCCACCTCTGCTGGCTTCTTCTGCAGATCAGCCCCAGCGCCTGCAGCACTCTCCAGGAATCAAGAACACCAGTGAATCCAGGCCAGAGATGCCCAAGACAGGGCTGGATGGAGTCAGCCATGCCTGAGGAAGGTAGTGGCAGCCCCAGGCCAGGGAGGAGCAGTAATGAGAGCTGGCCCAACCTGCTGGAGTTAGGGGTTCCAGATTCACCACTGGTTCCCAGGCAGTAAGAGAAGCAGAGGCTTTCTTCACAGGATTTTTTGGAAATAGTTGGTGGAGAAATACTGCCATGCTCTTTAATCCTTTAAAGTGACATAAGATTTGGGATAGGCCACAACAGTCAGAATTATGGGGGAGTTTTGCAGTCATACAGATTGTCTGGTGGGATTTCAGAAGACATGCTGAGGAAGAAAAACATTCTCATTCATCACATTCCCATGTGCAATTCCACACATTCAAAGACAGAAGCAGACTTTTTCCACTGTGAAACCTCACCAAAACTTGTCAAGGTTGTGGACAAGGTCTGAGTGCAGTTGAGTGCTCTCCAGTTCTGGTGAAATCAGAGTGATGGCTAGGGCTGTTTCTGCATTAAAGCATTAAGTAAGGAGGAAATAGGCTGAGAAGATTTAAAAAAAAAAAAAAAAAAGGTTTGTTTTCAGGGGTACAGCTCAGAGTAAAAAAAATGAGCTTCATGTTGGTCAGTCAGTTCCCCCTATCTGCAGCATCTGCAGGCCCCCAAAAAACGTGTGTGTGAAGGGTGGGAGGGGTGAAGAGGAAGCTGGGATCTGACCAGGGTGCAGTACAGTTACAATTGGTATTCTGCAAGTATTTAGGTGCAGCTAGATGCCTCCACTTACCTTCTGCCTAAGCCGGCAGGTAACACACAGGGACCCCCATGTCACGGATTCATTTTCTTCAGAAAAGCACAGGGAAATGAGCTGCCATAGCTCAGTCTGCTCCCATTCCCTCCAGAGTAAACTCAAGGCACTGCAGTGAACACAGAAGAGATCATTCAAAGGGAAATGGGGCAACTGACAGTGGTTTGGCTGGATAAACTTAAACAAAAGAATATCTGGCTTCTTTTAGATTTAACTGAAATGAATTTGCTTCTCAAAGCTTAGTTCCTAAGCTCTGCTCCTTTTCATATGGGCAACACTGACTAGCTTCCAGCAGCTCCAATTCAAGGCACATTTATTTGGTGGCAGTGCTGGCTTAGTAGCCTTAGTCTCTTCTCTCTTCCTCACTGATTCCCTCCTCACACCACCCATCTGCTGTGCTGGGACAAGTGCTTGTTCCACTGTATAGGAAGTGGATCAGGGAAATCATGTGGCTGAAAAATAATGCAGCCTCCCACCACCCTCCCAAGGTTGCTTTTCAGGGTGATGAGTTCCCCAAGCTGCTGGGAGGGTGCAAAGGACAGGACAGAGAACCACAAAGGTCTTCAGGTATACCTAAACACAGCTTAACAAAGGCTGGAGAGTGAGGTGCCTACATGAAAGCTGATATAGACACCCCTGTTCCCAGGTCTACACTATAAAAATAGATGAGACAATTTCCATCAGCCATTGGTGGGGATGCAAAGGCTTCTCTGGAGCCTCTTTTAAATCCAGGCTGCCACTCTAAAGGAACTTTTAGGCTGGGATAACATCACTGCCTTGCACGCTCATCTCTAGCACTTTATGAAATTACCATTTCCTGGACCAAAATGACTTCTGCTGCCTGTCCTCAAAGGTACAGCAGCAGTGCACCAGGTTTGTCACCAGAAAGGGTCAATCAAACAACAGAGAACAGAACAGTTCCCTTCAGGTGAAGGTTTCTCTACACAAAATCTTTTCCCTTTCCTTTAAACTAGATCTGCAGATCAGCACATCATTGGCTCCTCCGGCTCCTAACAGCATCTCTCCATGCTGAAAATGCAACTTGAGGGAAGCCAAAAAAGGTCCACAGGTATCCAAAATGAAAAATAATCTTGTTTTCCTGAGCCACAGACAAGGGACAACCTGTGCTTGCTGCTTATGCAAGCGCCCACGGGGCTGCGTGACCCAGCACTGCTGTAGCCAGAGGACTGGAAGTGCTTGCTTTGCCTTCTCAGGGCCGCCTGACACGCATTGGTTGTGAAGGCGATGTGATCAGTGGTGTCCTGGTGCTTCTGCACAAGCCATCAGCAGGAGCATAGTTCTACACAAATACTTGCTTCATCACTCCTGTCTGCTTGCAGGGCCCCACCTGCCATCCTACAAGGACGCTTCGCTGCCTGGTTCAGGACAGCCCTCCAGCCTTCAACCTGAGTGAGCACACCTCTAATGGAGTATGTGTGGAAATGGGAGGGGAAGGGAGGCAGCAGCTTGCCGAGGGGTAGTTCCTCGTTACACAGGCTTTCCATGGTAGAGAATGGTGGTACCTTTCTACAGGGATTTAGTTCAGCCCATGTGACATCCCACCTATGTGACTTTCTTACTGTCAGCAGGAAGTCAGGATTATAACCCATTCCCACTGCTGACTCGGCTGAGGTAGATAAGAGAGCCCTGAGGCGACAAAGCAGCTCTACATCTCCTGCATATCACCCTCATCCCTAGTAAAGGGCATGGACAAATTAGTCAACCTTAAGGGATATTCTAATTTATAGTAGCAAAGAATGGGCCTCTGGGAGCCATTATACTAGGCAAGGGTAATTGGAGAGCTAACACCCTTTAGCTAGATGTCCTTCTCTGAACACATTGTACATGGGAACTGCCAAGAAGCAGCCAAATGGCACCAGTTTGGATAAACTCCCTGTTGGGCAGATCCTCTGTCCCTCATGCATAGTAGCATTACATCTCTTTAGTTAAAGGTGCTGTCATTACCCCATGTGTGCATAGTATGGATCTGCTTTAAGACTGGTAACTTATGCCTCTCCCCTATTACCCAAAGTACCTTCCTGTGAAGAACCAGGGCTTTAGTTCAATTTACATGCAACCAGCCTGGCTCCTGCATTTCCCCCAGCCACTCCTGCCCCCAGTGCTTGCAGCTGCTGACTTAGGTTCTTGTGTTTTATCTCAAGCATCTCTTCTACTATTTTGCAATGGTCTCAGCCCCACAGAGGATAAATTGACCAGGACACATCACCCCTTCTACACACTCTGTTCCCAGGATAAATTTGCAGGAAAAGCGTGCAGAAGGGATTATATAAGACATGAAGGGCTTTTCCAAGACATTAAGGTGGAAGTTGATCTCTGTTTGCATGGTAGATACTAGCTAACTTAGCCACACCTTTGATCCAGGTGTTATTGCAACAATTCACAGTTTTGCCTCTCCCTGTAAACCTGACAGCTGACTCAGTATGTGCCAGTAACTTTTTTTGACTATAGCTAGCTCAGTGGCCTGCCAATTAAGTGTCTAATGCTCAAAGGTGTTGTCTACATTTAGTCTGTACTCCAGGCTAAACTGCAGCACTTGTTCTACCACCCAATGACCCCTCCCCAGCTGAGAACGGGAATCGGGGAAAAAAAGGGAGAAGCCCCATAGGTTGAAGTAGAAACAGATTTAATGAAATAACAAAACTAATACAATCACCAACATAACATATACAAGGTTATACTCAGCCTCATCCTTAGGATCAGCAGCAGGAGCAGAAGGCCAAGAGGGAGGAGCCCCAGGAAGAAGAACTCCTACCCTTAGTAAACTCCCTCCTTGTATAATGAGCATGATCTAAGTAAGTGGTGTGGGATACACCTGTGAGTCAGCTTGGGGCAGCTGCCCTGACTGAATCTCCCAGCTGACTTGGGGCTACTCCTGGCCTGCCTGCATGGCTGGCCATGGGTCTGTGCCTGGGAAACCAGGACAGGTGTGTAGTAGAATACGGTACAGCACACAGAAGTAAATGCTATGATATGAGATCAGATGACCTGGAAGTTTTTTTACAGCTGTAGGCATTTCCTTGCATCTGTTTTAAGAAACACGAAGACCACGTTATGCTACAAATATGGTAGCTTCAAACTAAAGTAAATTTCACTGGAATTGGTTTCCACCGATATCAGACTGAAGGAGATAAGAATTAGGCCCTTATTCCAGATTTACACCAGAAGAACTAGCAGCAGAATGTACAATATTCTTCCAGCAATATCTAATGATTAAATAAAGCAAAAATGAAATTTGACAAGCAGCTGGCTTTATAAAATTTATAGGCACAGAATCAGATTGTCTGCCTCTTGCAATTTACATAGTCATTCAGACCAACACTAAGTGACTTTAAATCTCTACAATTCTAAGCCAAGGGTGTCTCATGCCCAACATGGTAAAAGTTGAAATGGTTGTACAATGCATGGGGAAGTATAGAATCAGCTTCAGCAAAATTACATTGTCTCCTTCCTTGTGAAAATTTACACCCATGAAAGTTCTGATGTTGCAATTGTGACAGTGTGTAAAAAAGAAAGCTCTTACAGTTATTCCAGAAAAATGGAGTGCTATTAAAAAGGATATTTTGGAAAATCATTTTACCAGTTATTTTTTGGGTATAAGGCCTTATCTTCAGCTTCTGTAAAATGATCTTAACCCAAAGATCACTTGAGAATGCTAAAGGCAGGAAACAGGACTGGTAACTCACTGCTTTGTCTACCTTAGTGTATTTTTTATGCTACTAAAATAAAGAATAATTTGGCTTCTAGTATTTATGACAAGAACCATGAGGGGAGATTCTGAATTGATGCCACTGCAAAATTCTGGCACAGGAAAAGGAGGTGTGTGTGATTCCTGGGATCAGCAGAGCTCTGTGTTCTCATTTCTAGAAAGTGTGCCAGAAGAGGCAAAAGAAGAGAGCTGTGGCCACTTTAGACCAAGCAGTGCTTAAAAGCACGAAGGATCAAGAGGCTGGCTCAGACACTGTAGTCAGGTGTACATCTGGCAGTGAGACTTCAGTAGGGCTGTACAGTGGAGAATTTTGCAGTCTGTTTACTTTGTGTAGACAGCACAGCTAACTTGTCAGGAAGGGGAAAGGGGTTTGCAACAGGCAGCAGGTACACTTCACATAAAGCATCACAATGTTGCTTTGTCCATTACACCACCTGTTTCTTAACACTGCAGCTATCCTAATCTATCCAACAGTCAGATTACATGCAAAAGTATTAAGTGAAGGTATACACAAGTTGCTGCAAGATTAGATGCAGCGGTTCATACAGGGCATTAGCTAGTTTGTGGCTGATCTTGCACACCTTCCTTAACTCCAAGGCAGCTTACTCCACTTCTGTCGTGGAGAGATACTTTGCATTTAGCATAGAGTTGAAATCCAAATGGAGGACTAAACACAATCAAGATGAAACAGAGCACATATATATATATATAATTCCTATAGAGATAAGCCTTTGAGAGTCCACTGAAATTTAGCTTTTTTTCCTTATTACTTCTAGGAACTTTTTTGCGTGCAATTGATGAAGATAACACTCTGATTTTCATAATGTGACAAATAAATTGCAGTAAATTGCATTAGACACTTATATCACATATACCTAAAATTAAAAAAAAAAAGGAGCTAAATTATAAGGTAGGAAATAAACAAGAAAAGTAATTAATTAGAACTAGGAAAGTACAATAATCTTATGATCTTTAATCTATGGCAGGTCCTTCATCCTGAAGTCCCCACCCCCCTGGCATGCCTCTCCTACATTTCTCTCAGTATTTAAATTACCTGCTTGTTGACAAACAGCATTCATGCTTTAGGTTACTGCAAGAAGAAATGGCAAGAATGACAGAGCCCACACTGAAGGGAATGGTTGAAGCCTGGCTTCCACACAGCTGTGTAACGAGAGGACATTGAATTATATTGCCATGAAAGTTCAGTTTTCTTCGACTTTACCAAGGACTGCTCAGAGGCATGGAGCCCAATGTCTTCATGAGGGCCACTCTCAGATATTAAGGAAAAGAAAGGGAATGCAGGGAAGCTAGTGCTGACTGTGGTGTTCAAAGAGATGACAGAGAGAGCTTCTTTATGTTGTGCTTTTCTTGATTCAGAATACAATAGTTTGTCCTTCCCTGGCATCACCTTTGTGATAATGTGAAGTGTGAATGGGTATCAAAGTATTCTTCACCCAGTCATGGAATATGCACACAATGGTGAGCCTTTTGCTGGACAGCTAGACACAGCATCAGGATCCTCTTTCCACTTGGAAAGGGCTGGGATATGGCAGCTCCTCTTCCTACTACAGGCACCACTTCAAGTGTGTTAAGAGAAAAAGGAAAAATCCAGTTTAGAAACCCAGTTCCCCCAGGAAACAGCTTGAGATCATTTTATCACAGATCTTCTGGAAAGCTATTACTTCAGACTATGAGGAACTGCAATCTGAGTAAGAAAGACACTTAAATGGTAGGTCAACTGTTCATGACACAACCATTTTATGTACCTTTGCATTTAAAAGCACAATTTGAACTGCTAGTTGCTGAATTAGAGTTTACAATACAAATAAACAGGCTTCACCTTAGAGTTAAGCAGGGGTAACTTCCACAGCAGTGCTCGATTACAGCCCATTTCTATCACTGCTAAAGGAAGAAAACTGACAGAAACACACATTTCCCCAGCCATGTGGCAAACACAGCATTCACCTGCTGTCCTGTGTTCAGAGGCATTATGAAGACAAAGCCTGTTATGAAGAAAAATAAATACTCTCCTGACAGTTAGATGAAATAGATGAAAAACCAAACAGAACAGAAAACAAAACAAGGCCAATGCTCTGCCAGCTCCTTCTGAAGTTTTCTCTTGCTTCTGTAATAGAGGGCCACCACACTGAGGGCAGGTGCTAATGCATGTGACCACCTGCTGCTGAGCCTGGATTTAAGCCATAAATTGTAGCTCAAATGCTCCAAGTAGTCCTCTGACAGGTGAAGTCTGAGTCTTCCTGTAACAGAACAGAGGTATTCCAAGTACCTGCTCTTGCTGTGTGCAGTTCAGCCAGGAAACAGGACCTAGGAAGGCGGGTGAGGGCAATCATGATGCTTAGGTGGGGGCTATATTGAGGGAAAAGGCATGGAAAAGGGCGAGTACCTCTTCCACAGTAGACCAGATATTACGCTTGGAGTGGCCACAATGTGCCAGCTCCGGAAGCTGAAGTTAAATCGATCACCAAGTCTTCTGAATTGTTTTAAATGAACTATTAGCAAGTTTGCCTTGCGGAAAGAGACATGGTCACAACTTGAAATAACTGGCCATTTGGCCTTGCTGGTAAGCTGCCCATCAGCTTACACAACCCACACTCACTGTCACAGAGCATATGAACCCACGCTCACATGTCAGGAGCCTTGTGACACTCCTCAAGATAGCCCAGCCAGCACCAAGGCAGGGTGATACCTCGGGCTGTGTCTCTCAGTCCTGCCTTGCCGATTCTGACAAGGCTCTGGATATTGTAGTCAGGCACCCCCTTGTCTACATGTTGGCAACAACAGAATCATGAATATGACACACGGATCAGCAACAGAAAAATAAAACATCAGACAAAGGCTGGGAGAGGTTTTGTTGGAGTTTATTTAATAAAAGCAGAAGTTGGTTATCACAAGGAATAAAATATCATGTGAATAAAAAGAACTCAATTCAGCTGTCTGTTTCAACTTTTCTGCGCACCTTTTCCTCTGTAAAAATCTTGAAATACGCCAGCCTCCATTTACAATGCGCCGATGTTGCCGTTTACATCCAGTCCTCTGAGGCACTTGGATGTTTCTGAGTATTGCCAGGCAACTAGAGCTCTCAGTAACATAAAAGAAATTGGGAATCTTCTGCAGCAGATAATTAATATCTAGATGGATGCTCTGAGAACCTGATTCAAAGACAATGTGTGACTCTTTGCTACTTACACTCCTGTATCCTTTGGAAGAGTGAGGTGTAAGTGCTTGCTAACTTTCCTGGTAAAAGCATTAACATTTTTTGTGATCAGGCCCTTTCTGACACAAGCTGCAAGTCAAACAGAATTTCAAGAGTGAAAGTAAAGCATCCATACAAAGCTCTGTCTTTAGCCTGAAACAGCAATGAGCTCATGTCCTGATGAAAGGCTAAACACTGAGCAGAGCTAGCAAGATCTGAGGATTTCCTCACAACACACACTCAGCCAGCTTCGATATTTTGCTTCATTTTACACTGTAATAAAAACATTCACTATGCAGGAAGCACAATTTTCTTCAGTGGCAGACACCAGCCGACCCTCCCACCAGCGGGCCAGGAAACTCATGAAGCAGCCAGGGACCTGCCCTGCTTGCATGTTAGATCTCCAGGTTCCTGGGAGGGTAGGAGGTAAAATTGAGCAGCATGGCCACTCATCAGGTAGCCAGTTGCAGATGCCAGGCACTCCTTTCACTCACACACGTGGAGATGATTGGAGTCGCCACCCTCCCAGGCAAGCCAGTCAGAAAAAAGACACCAAAACCTGATTTTCTGACAAGTCAGGGATGTTCCACATAAACAGTTTCATCATCAGAGCAGCATTTGCCAGAGAAAAAACGTTTCCCTGGCAATGAGGGGGGGAGGAAGCACAGCAGCATAAGATAAAAAAGTGCATTGTCTGTGAAGGCACCCTCTTCCTGTTTGTAGCTAGGTCAAGATATCCTTCCCATAAAGGGTTTTGGTGCACCAAGTGTGAGCTCTTTTCCTCACACGAGCAAGCCGGGACAGGTCTGGCATGAGTGGGATGGAGGTTTTGGGGGCCACACCTAGCTCACAGAAACTTGTGTTGGAGCCAGCTGTGGCAAGTGCCAATAAAACCTGCAGTTTTCATACTAAATGGGTCCAGGCTGACTTTCCTTTCAACATAATAGAAGATGAGACTGCAAAGTATGTAAACAGGTTGACTTCTTACAGGACATTTCAGAGCATAGGTGTGACTTCTGTTGCAGTGGCTGAGATGCTAGGCAGTCCAGCACAGGGAAGAACTCCCTGATAGACATGGTGCAGCCCAGGGGACCAAGGAACTGGGATGACCAAACATCCCCTCCCCAACAAAGAGCAGTGTGTAGAAGTAGGGGTGAGGGGGAGGGTGCACACCCTTCCTTTAGTGCCTCTGTCTCTTTTACTTGCTAATGGCAGAAACTAGTGGCATACTCATACCCTGATACAGTCTCAGGACTCTGCTTTAGACTGGAAGTGCCTGTTGCAATAGAGCTGGGTGAAACACTATGGTTCTATTGTTTATTCAGTAGAAGCTGCAACTTTCAGGTTGGCCACCAAAATGAGGTTTTATTTACACAGATCTTTAGAGAAATTAAACATCCATCATAGCACCATAACCAGACATGCAAAACAAAATCCAAACCTGAAAGATCTCCAAAGCCTGGATAATGAAAATATGCAAAAGCAACATCAGTATCCCCAGAGAGACACAACCGTGTAGTCAAAAGAAGAATTTGGCCACATTCTGTGCTTTCAGAGTCCCATCAATATTTATTTGTTTTGACTTGTACTCTTATGACTCTAAGCACAGTGGAAACTCTTCATTGAACGTGTCCAAAATCAATTGACCTTGACTGTAGTCCTGGGTGAGAATTAGGCAAACTACATATTTTTAACTTGTAGATTTCATCAGGATTAAATAGTATACAAAAGAATCCAAATGTAATTCGATAACATAAAAGTTTGTTTTCTATTTTTTCTTAGAAACTTGACCAATATGTTTCTCAAAAACAACAAAATTTTGCTCCTGAGCAAAGGCCAGGCATTGAAAATGTAATCCAGAGGAATAATTTTTTCAGGAAATTGTAAGCATGGGAAAACAAGCCATTGTAAGACAAGTGCAAGTGTAGCCTTAAATAGAGCTTTCTCTATCAACAAAGGCTTTAGTAAATGCTATGTGAGGCTAATGATTCTTATTCCAGAGACTTTAAGGTGAATTGCTATTTTACATGAAAACAATCCCATGAAAACCAAACTAACAGTAAACAATCTTGAGCTTTCTTATGGGTTGCGTGCAGAACAAAATGTCTTGTTTGGCATTCTCTTCGTATTTCCCCTTTGCTATTTGTTCACCCTTTTCTAATTTTGCAGCAGCCTCCGCTTATGCAGCAGGCAGAACTGCAAGATCCCTTCATTGCATGCAGTAAAGACTCAATGGCTGTTCATCTGATTTGATGCTTACTGAGCCTGCACCCTTTGCTACGCTGAGGAACCTGCACTGAGGCCTTCAGAAAGGTCTATGAACAAAAGTGCAGGATGCGTTCTGCAAAAGCATTTTCTGAACCACATCTGGCAGGACAAGTTAGCTTGCGAAAACCCCCATAGGCTTCTCTGGGTCAAAACACTGCTGCTCCTACATTCTACACTGTACCACTTTGCTGGGCAGTAGCATTTTTCAAACACAGCCTAACAGGGAGGCAAAGGCAAAGGCACAGGCTTAGCGTTCAGGGGGGAGCTGAGAGCTCTGCTCCTCTCTGGGCCCTGGGAGAACTGGAGGAGCTGACGGCAGGCGCAGCACGCTGCCGCTGACCCAGCCCCTGCCAGGATGCTGAACTGCTGTGCCACAGAGAGAATTCTAATTTATTCTAACAGGATGGGCGTATGCTGGGCCGTGTCCCCAGCCAGCGTAAATCACAGCAGCCCTCCTGAAATCAATGCAATTATGCCAATTTTCATAGATTCATAGATTTTCAAGTCAGAAGGGAGCGTTGTGATTTACATGCTGGTTATAACTGTGATCTATGTTGTAAATGAGGATTTATACCAGCTGTGAGGATCTAGCCCTTCGATGCATTTCAGAGAGTCTAATCTTTTAGTCAGATAAATTCCACAGAGCAGCTGCTTTGCTGCAGACAATTTTTAGACCTGCAGGAGAATAGCAGAGCCTGCAGATCCACGTGGAGTGGGAACAGTTATTTACACCTTAATGAGAGGCTGAGAGGA
The DNA here is from genome assembly GCA_028020825.1 of Podargus strigoides. Lineage (NCBI taxonomy): Eukaryota > Metazoa > Chordata > Aves > Caprimulgiformes > Podargidae > Podargus > Podargus strigoides. The sequence goes on along the minus strand of CM051641.1, from coordinate 9,535,767 downwards.
GCAAAAAAGAAATAACACAAAGTTCTGCCTGGAGTGGAGGACTGGGTCAAGGAACAACAGAGGTGGTTGAGCAAGGAAAGAATGACCACTAGATGGAAAGCTCTGAGTGCCCTCTTCAACATTCTCAGGCAGCCCTGAGGCTTCCCCTTTCTCTCTCATCCAGTAGTGCAGTGTTCCTGCCTTGGATCACCTCTCCAGAAAGGCACCAGTACTCTCCTCAACCTCTTCTGCCTTCACAGCTTGATGCTGCCAGCCTATGGCTGTGTTGCAAATGTATGCCTCACAGCCTCGATAGCGATGCACCTCTGATCATCCCAAACACCTGCTCGCAGCGTCCTCTCTGCCTTCTCGCTGCTCCTCAGCCCACATCAGTATGACCACACGCTGTCCCATACCCATTGGAGGCTCTGGCCTTGCCAGTATGAGTCCCCTGCAGACTGATGGCAATGGGGAAGAAGTCACTACCCTGTTGTACTTCTCCAGCTGTGCTGTTTCAGACACCCTTGGCAGCTATTAGAGGACAGATACGAAAAGCAAGGCAGCAGCTTTTATGGGACAATACTGTGTTTTCCTTCCTCTTGCAGCACCAGCTCAGCAGGGAACCTGAAGGCTGGCTGAGGTTTTGAGGCCTCTCCCTGCTCCTTGCAATTCCTGGTTCTTTCCCAACGTGCCTTTGCTGCTTCTGCCTGGCCTCCCATAGCCCCTCAACCAAGTGCTGGCAATCCTGCCTGCAGGAGGAGGACACTATTTCTTTACCTACACTTGCAAGGAACTACAAATTAGCAGACTCTTCAGTAGACCATTTGATTGTCTCACACAAGGATTTGCACTGGTCATTTAGGGAGTTTACAGATATGAATTAACAGGTTCATTCAATATTCCCCATTTTTTCCCTATTTACCCCTTCATACCAGTAGGAAAACGGAGACACTTCAAGGTTAAGTTAATAGTCACTGGGGAAACACTGCGCCAAGATTTAAACTAGTGTTTTCCAGTGGCTTCTCTTTTCATTCTGATAGCTAGGAAAACCTTCCTTTCATATTGCCAAAGCATTCCTACATTCTGCTTTGTGAGACAACGCAAACGTGGGGATAAGGGCCTAGCATGCCAATGAGGTCTGCGCAGCAGCCTGACAGCACCTAAGGACTGACAGTGAGATCCCGAAGAACAGGATTAGTATGGGAGGGAAATGAGGAGGCCTTAAGGGACCTTCCAAAAGCTCCCTGATGGGTCCAGTCCAGTGCTCCAGGTAACTGGCACGGGTTGGGTTTGGCTTTACCGAGAAAACACGTCAAAGCAATGAATCTAGAGCTAGTCAAATAAGATGTAGTCATTTTGTTTCATCACACAGAACAAAATAGGACTGGCTTGAATGGAGCAGTCCATCTGCACTGCTGGGACACTGTTTAAGTTGTAAAGACTTCGTTGGGAGAAAGGGGGTTAGTTCAGTGTACTTGCAGTCAGCTGAAAGGCATCAGAGGGCTGGATGACTCTCTTACTGTGGCAATCCTTCTGCTTAATCTTAACTCATCCAACTCAAACCAATGTAAATGAGACACAACGCTGCTGTAGGTTTAGGTAGGGCTGAGGAATTTGTGAGGTCTTAGTGAGAGAAAGAACATGTATTTATTTCATGGACCAGACTCTGGGCTGATGAAAATAAGCCTGGCTTCAGGGGCACTGATTGATGCTTGATGAGAACTGGTAATTTGCAGGGCCTTCTCAGAAGCATTAAGGCTGCATTTTTGGGGTGTTGCAACTGAATCTAGGATTTCATGTGCTTTATTTCAATAGCTGTGGTTACCCAAGTAGGCACAAACTTAAGCATTCCTAGAAGCTGAGATAAAACAACTCTTTCCCTTTCTACACAGTAAATATGGAATGCATTCTAAAATTTCTCAAGTCACGCAAAATACATTGAACTGCCTTTAAATCTCGCTGACATACATAGCATTTGGAGGACAAAGACTGGTCTTTCCCATATCTCCTAACTCAGTCTTTACCCCAGTCTGGAACATAAAAAACAGCTTCAGAACTGCATCAAGAATATGAACATAGAGTGCCTCTCTTTCCATGATTAATTCAATTCACAATGCTTAAGGAGACGTCTATAAACACATACACACACACACGCATCAGCAGTCTACCAAATTATGCAAAGTGTTTACTTCATTTTTAGTTTTGCAATCAACCCTCAATTTGATTAGCAGCACACTGACACTCACCTGGGAAATTTTTTAAAACTGACTTTTGCTGCTATGAATGCATGTTTCAGTCATGCTCCACCAATGCAGCAGCAACCTCCCAAGGTCCTGGAGGTGGAAGGAAAACATAAGGCATTAGATGGAAAAGGCACTGCTCCTCTTTCCTTTCTGGTTTACATCTGCACTAAATGCCACTAGATTTCTTTGCTAGGTTGGCTTGGACAGAAGGAGCAGAGTGGGGACAGTTAGCACTCACTCCCTCTGCACAAACACATACACATATACCCTCTTGGGAAAAACATCTCCATCTTGGGAATCTCTTTTGTTCTTTCCCTATTTGTGGACTGATGCTGAAGTATTTTGAAACGAGGCACAAGAACTGCCATTCACAATCACTTATTTCCTAAAAACTGATTTCTGATCACTGTTTAATTCCTCCCAATATTGCTGTTAAAAATCACATTTCAAACAGCAGCCCAAAATACAAGTCAGTGGTGCAGAGAATCCAATGAAAAACTCTGCAAGCCTAGAAAGTAGACATGGGCACAGCACACTGGCCTACCTCAGAAGAAGGAAACAGTGCTGATATGGTAAGAAAGGTAACTGGGGACTTTATGGACAGCTATTTTTTCTGTGGTGTGCATTTCCACAGGCACTGTGACTCCACTGCATGGTGGAACTGACAGTGGCACCACCGGGACATGAAAGGAAGAACTCCTAAAGAAAGTATGGAATGTAGCTGAAAGTAAGCCAAATCGTTAGGAAGACATATGTTTTTCAGGGATTGGTTAATACTACTCAATCAGAAACAAAACCTGAGCTCAGAACAGGGACTCATCCAAAACATGACTGCTCCCTTGGCCTCAGAAGGATTTTCTGTGCATGCAAAATTAAGGGCAAAATGAATTATTCTCTTTTAGAAGCAGAGATTCCACAAAAATTTGTATGTCTGTTCTGGGGAAGAAGATCACCTTTTTAAAAACAAACTAACTTTTTAGATCAGAACCAAAAAATAAGATAGAAATGTTTCTGCAGAACCAGAAATTCTGAACTTCTGCAATACTAAGGCAATGTAAGTATGGGATATATAGGTAGAAATATGTAAATATAATAGCAAATATTGCAATAGAAAAGTCTAGATCTAAATGAGGAAATCAGAATGAAACATTTTCACTTGCACAAATGAAACAATTTGACATCGCAGTGAAACAAGAGTCAATGGATAATTATTTCTCATTTTCCCATTTTAAATTGTGACACATTTCCACAAAGTAATTACATTTTGACAAAAACACTTTTACCAAGAGAAGACCACTCCACCTATTCTTTTTTTTTTTTTTTTCAGTCATCTGCTCTACTAAAAAGCTTTCCAAAACAATGTTGCATTAGGCAAATCTTTTCCTTCTTCTCCTGTACATCTGCACTTCCCCAGGAACTATTCCTTCCCTTGAATTTCTAGCCTGCTTCTGTAGCACAAATTGCCCCAACTCTTCCCTGCTTGTCCCCTTCAAGTCAGAGAAGACTCTCATACAATTGCAGTCATCAGTCTACCCATGGATTATGATAGGTCTCATATTTTCTAATCTAAAAATTCAACTGTGGCAGTTAAAACTAAAGCAGGTGATTATTTTTTATTTCTGGATTCCTGTCAGGTCTCTCACTAAAAGTCAGTTCTCCTGCATGCCTCCATGTTTTGTCTCTTTTGTCCTTAAAGGAGATGCGCTGTTCTCTGCTGCTTACCTCCAGTGAGCAGCTATAAGGACTCCTATGACATGATTTCCACTACTTGACTATCCACATCAATGAAGATGAAAAATCAAAGGAGATAATTTGCAAATAAACAGCAGAAGATGCATGATACTTCAAACCACCAGCAGACGTGGTACAACTCAGTGTAAGCCCCCCACCCCTGTCAAGGACTGGTTTGGAAGTTTGTGGCTTTGTAAAGGCTAGATTTGAGACTAATACTACATGGCCAGGGACTGTGAGAAGTATTCAGCGGGTGGTGCTCTCCCTTCAGGGTACTGGAAAGGAGCATTATTCTCTTTATTGTCTGAAGATTCTAGGGCTCTAGCTGCTTCTGCTCATGGAAGATACTACAGCATTTTTCACAAAGGGTGCATGTTCCTCAGCCAAGTCCCCTCTGAGTAAATGTGTTCACTAAACCTAATTCCTTCCTACATCTTCCACAGAACACAGCATTTTTCACTGCCTCTCTCCAACTGTTTAGCAACATTCTATGCTTCCAAACACCTGACACGTCATCTCTGATGGATGAAAGGGTTCGTACATACTATGTTGCCTCTTGGAGGCTCCAGAGCTAAAGTCTGTCTAACTGAAATTTTAAAGCACAGTCTGATTTCCTGGAAATTCATGTAAAAATGAATGTGTTCTGAAGAGGAACCATGTGAAAAAACGAGTGGAGCTGGACTTCTCTTGGGTGAGTCAAAACCACCACATTCCTGCTTCTTCCTCCAAACATCATGAAGTTCCTCTGATCTGAAACATTCAGGCTCTGCTGGCCTGCAGAGGCCTTTTATTCCCCTGACACCTGTCAGTCCGCAATACAAAGTGCCATGGGGCAGTTTTACATAACCTGGAAGGAAAATTCCAGCTGCAATGGCAAGAGCTAGATAGACCTCCAAATCAGTCATGGGGGGAAACCCAAGGGAAAGTGTTCTGGGACAACTCAACACCATAAGAACTGCCTGTGAAGAAGAAATTTTTCCCTATCTTCTTCATCCAACTGCCTGCTGTGCTACCAAGCACAAGACAGGAGAGGCACTGGGCAGCACTACAGTTGCGCAGCTTCACCGATTGCTGGCACTGATGTGGCTTCTCTCATTGAAAGCCAGGTACTCCTTTTTGCAGCTCTGCTTTTAGGACTAGGCTGGCCCTTACAAAACCTCAAAGTTCCCCAGGATGGGGAAGGGCTGGAGGAAAAAGAAAGGAAAGCAGAAAAAAGACTGACTATGGGAGACAACAATGAAATAAAGGGAAGGGATGTGAGGATCACAGGATCAGACATGCATTGAGAGAGAACTGGGTGGAGGGGACATCAAGCAGAGCACCTGCAAGAGGTGGTCTTGATTGGTCATGCCTTGATGGCATCTAATAAGCTGGTGGGTGCAACCCATTGATGCTCTGCCCAGTGATGTGAGAGGATGATAGCACAGACAGAGGTTCCACACTTTCTGGGATTTACCATCAAACTTCCCTCACTGGGAATGTGACAAGGAGATCCCTTGACTTTTTGAGCTCATCAGGATCCCAGAAGCTACATATCCAAGCTTTTCTCTGCAAGCCTTTTACATTAAAGCTGAAGGAAGCACATAAATTCAGCAGCTTCAGAAGCAGGAGCTTTAAGAAGCACCACACATATTGCAAAGCTTTTCACAAAAAATGCACCTGGCAACACTAGCAACCTTCCAGGTGCTAGTGAATCTTTGGGCTGCTTGGCACACAAAGTGAGAGGGGTCTACTGGGCAGAGTAGGATTGCAAGCTGAAACAGCCCTGGAGATCAAGGTTGCTTTAATAGTAGTTTCCCTGATTTCTCATGGTGGTTTTAGAAAGAAATGCATGCACTACACAATCTAAAAATCTAAATTGAAAGAGCTCTATGCCCCTCTTCTCATCTTCATCTTCCTTTCTTTCCAGGTGTACAATACATGCAGCACTATATTTTGCATTAATGTATATTGTGTGAAATTGCTTACTTGAATATAGTGTAAACAAATGCAGGATTTTACCAGCAGATAGATTTGTAAAATCTAACATTTTTATGTGAATGGTTCTAAAATTATCTTTGTACAAAACATTGCATTTTGACATAGTATCCTTTGCCTAGCTCAAAAAACCCCAACAACAAACAATGCAACCCACAGCATATACTTTTTCAAACTATTTCTGGCATGCTCTTTCATTTTGCATAGCATATAGCTTTAGGCTGTATTACATGTTATATAGTAACAGTCAGTAACATTACATTTTTTTCAAATGAATCCATTTTTTATTACACAAACCCGTTAACATAACTGTTTTGTGCATGCATGTGTGTGCGTCTCTGTGGATTTCCCTCAAAAGGAACCAAATTGATCAAACAAAGCCCGACAACAATAAGTTTCTGCATTGAGGCTCAAGCTATTGTCAAGTTCTGGCATACTTTTTCCCTTTAAAACCACGAGGATTGACTTTCCTCTTGTTTATACCACCTTTATATTATTACAGGTTTATTACTTCATTGGAGACACTGTCAATGGATACTAGAAAACATGGGATTGAAATTAAGTCCAAGGGCTGTGCTGTTAACATACTGACATAATCCAGATGGCAGGAGTGAAAACATGCATATGAAGGTGGCCAAAATTGGGGATATTCAGCGGGATTTGTAAAGTCATACCAGCTAGCCTTTAGAATTCCACCAGACAACAGAGAAACCAACTGCTGTAGTGCTAACATTTCTGCAGTGTTAACTCTGAATGAATGACAAGCAGAAAGAGGACACCATGAGTTGTGCAACTTAACTGTTTAGATCCACCCAGGGATATACAAACAGCAGACTACACTCCAGATGAATAAATTAAATGGTCAATAAATTTTGTCCAAATTGTGGTAAGACCCCAAATATATCATGTTCCCATGTTGCTGAAAGAGATCCTGCATTTCTCGGGGTCTGCTGAAGAGCAGATGCCACCATTGCCATACAAACAGTAACACAGCACCTGGCTGGTTTAGCAGATCTGGAGCTGCAGTGGAGCAAGTACACAGATTCCTGCTGAGGTCATCTGCATAAAATTACCCCATAAGCCTGCTGAGAGCTAGTGGACCTCCATGACATTTTTCACCAGATCTTAGCAAAAAGTCTAGAGGTCCTAAACTCTGGGCTGGCCTCCAATTTTATGAGGACTACATGTGTTTTTTCTGCTTGTGCAGCGCCTTGTTATAAAAACATTTCTCTTTCCTCTTTCATATGAATCATGTCCTGCTTTATACACTACAAAGGAAATAAAAGAAAATACAGGAAAACATGCAAAGTTCTGCATAATGAGTATAAGAAATGAGTGTTTATCACTTTATGAATACCTAATTAGACCAGACATGTAGCTCAACATCAAAATAGCAAAACTATGGGTTAAAGTATGCAGCATTCCATAGTTAGTGCTGCAAAGATACAGACAAGAATGTGTAATGAATACCCTGTGAAATAAGAACCATTAAGCAGTCAAGTAAAAAAGTCCTGCAGAGATGAAGGCATGCCTTAGCTGGGCAGCTACTCTAATCTCTTCATTGCAGTCCTTCTAGTTCTCCACCCATTCCGTCATGCATTTATTCCCCGTCCTCACAGGGGAGGCCATGTAGGCCTCCAACCTGAAAAGACATCTGCCCGACTCTTAATTGAACTGAGCATTGGGCATAAGGTATACTCAAGGCAGACCTCTCGGGATAAATGATGACCTGGTCTGTTAGCTCAGATGTGGCATCACACTATTGTGGTTATATTGTGGCTGACTTGTGCTGTTTAGTGTGGAGTTTGAGAAGAGAAAACCCATGATTGCCAGCACCCGTCCATACACCTAGGAGGACAGGTTGCTCTACACAGAGACTGTTTGTGTTTGGTTTTGGCCAGAATCTAGAGTAGCACATGGCAAAACCCTCACAAATCCTGTTGTTCTCACTGACCATAGGGTAGTACCTCATGTGTCTTGTGTTTTGTTCTTCCAAGCAATGAGAACAAGGGCTTCTGTCCAAGTCCAAACATCAGATTAGTCTTACAAGCATTGCCTGAGAGGGCATCAGGTAACAGAAAATTTGCAGTGTAGTGAAGAGTGCCACTGTGTAAGAATATGTGTACAACCTTAATACAGCACATACTTTGTACTTTTATAGGAAGGCTTCAGCTGGCAAAAATATCCAAAGTTTTCTGTCTCCTGGAGGTCCTGTTCTGAATGGTCTCTATACTGACTCCATCTCTTTTTTAGCACTCCACCAACAGAAAAAGCCAGTGAGCAAGATTTCAGAAATGGTCCTGTCATCCCTGCCCTGTCCTTAGCCTTTTCCTCAGAAAATCTTCACTTCTTATCGGCTGTGAATCTCAGCTGTCCATTTCTACTATTCTGTATAGGAAAAATGGCAAAGCATTCCCCCAGTATCTTCTTGCAATACAGTTCTCTTCTTTCTTGCAAAGACTTTCTCTTTCTTCCACATCCTACTTTCTACTGCTTACTTTCAAACTCAGCAGACGTCTTCCTGAGCTTCTGGAGTATCCCTCATCCCAGATGCCACTGCAGTTTATTCTTCCCTCATACTGCCTGGAGACCTGACTCATCATTTCTGCAATTGCTCCTTTGCATCAAAGCCTCATGTAATGCTCAGCCTCTCCGGACAGAAAAGTGTGGTTAGAAGAAGTAGGACTATCTAGCAAGCCCTGGAGATAATAAAAGAGGAGACGGGTTAAGGCCATCCATCCACTTCTTTCACATTTTTTTTGGAGTGGCCTGAGACGGTCTATCCTGGGCAAGAACAGCAGCTCAGAACAGAATGTGTCTCACATGAAGAGGTGCTACAGTCTGCCCCAGACTTTTTGGCTGGTGAGGTAGGTGCATGCCATTCATTCTTTAATGCATCCTTGGCTGTGACAGGGACACACACCTTTCCTCTGCTTTGCACCATTTTGCAGTTGGCCCCACTTCTGTCTGAAACCACTCCTGAGCAGCACCCACCTGAACTGTCCCATCACCGAGACTGCTCAAATATAGGAACAAGGACAGGTATGAGAAAGGCTAGTGGGAGATGATTGTGCCAGCCCAGATTCTCAGCTCTACACCAGTTCACTAGTGATTGTGCTCCATGCATTTCAGTCAGAGATTAGCTGCCTTATTCCACTCTCCATTTTTGTGCTTCTCAGAGAAGTGTATTCGTATATTCGCCTCTTTTAAAGACCAAGCTGGGCGCATGCTAGACGTGCTCCCCTCCCCGTGTTTAATTCTGCTTTCTGAACTGTGCATTTTGAATGCTTCTACAGTGCACCTCCTGCAATTAGAGACAGTCCCACAGGGCAGAGGTGCAGGCTGCATTCTGAGATATTCCTCTGCTGTAGAAAATAAACAACAGCCTCTGAGACTATTTCTCTGCCAAAATAATTTTAGCATTTCACTGTCACACAGCAGGTGATGCGAGTGGGGAGGGAATATGCTGAGAGGTGCCGCTGCGCCAACCTCAGGAGGCTGGTTATTTTAAAACACACCAGACAATTAATTAATTTTCCTTAAAAAATGTTGCAAAAATGTAGTTCGAGGTATTACACTTTCATAACAAAGCCTCTATTATAAATGAGCCTCTCCTTTTCAGACAGGGCTGTAATTAGATTGCCTGTGGTGATGATGAATGGCCAAGGTGAATTCATTTCTGGGGAAGCGTGCAGCAGCAACCCATGTCCAAAAGGCAGGGCTATCTGTGGTCACCACCTCAGACACCTGCCACCACGGCAGGGAAAGCAGCTGCCTCGCTTAGGGGGCAGAGGTACTTGCCACAGGCGGCCAGCGGGCCTCACAAACAGCCCCTAGTAGGGAAAAGCCATGGCCACCTGCTTCCCCTCCTCATTCCCACATGCCTTTCAGCAGCATGGGGCTTGGCACGGCCCTCTGGGGTGGCCACCGCCAGCAGGCCACAGACAGGGAGATGAACAAGGCACCCTACAGCCCTGACAGGGCCTCCGTGCCCCCTACCCCAACACCTGCGGCCACCATTAACTGACTGCCCATGCCTGGCAGCCGTGGGGACCAACACCAGCACCCGCCCCACAGCAGGGCTCACTGGGCTGCCCTCGCCTCCCCCTGCCTGGTCCTCCCCTGGGCAACACCGCAGCCCAGCCAAGCCTGAGAACCACTTCAGTGCTGCGGGGCCAGGCCCCGTCAGGAGACGCAGGCGAGAGGCTGAGAGCCGCAGTGCAGTGGGCATGCAACCCTCCCTGCCTTCATAACAAGCTCCAGCCTGGACCATCTCTGGGCGGCTTTATTACCATGATTCATGTTAGTATGATGAATTTCCACCCCCCCTCCCCTGTCTTTCTTTGCCTGCTACATAGTAAATGCCGTTCCAGAGACAGCAGTGGGAGAGCACCGTGCACCCTCATGACCAAGGAATGTTCTTTTTAAGGTCTGGCTTTAAACACATTTGCTCTCAAGAAGGAGAAGCTTGCTGGTATGTCACAGTGCTCATGGCTGTGTTTCAAAGACAACCTTTTGCAGGATGCAGCAGGTATCTGGAGACATACAGGTCACACTGGGCTTAGTCCTGGCCAGGAATCACCCCATGTGTACAGATGTTTGTTCTTCATAAAGGCCATCAGCATTTGGCCCACCAAGACTAACAGCTTAAGCTTTGCACAGTTTCAGAAGTTTCTGCTTTTTCTAAATCATGACTTATTTTGTTTTTCTCTCAGCTTTACTGTTGGTCATTATGCAATAGACCATGCCTGGAAATGAAAGGCTCCATCCAGAAGTAAAAGCTGCTATAAAAAGAAGAAACTGTCCCCAGGACAGATCCATTTCAGTAAATGGCGAGGGTGATGCTAAATGAAAGTTGTGCTGAAATCATTAGCTCCGAGAACACTGAAAGTACTGAAGAGGTATAAGCTGAAACACAGGAATTATAAGCAGCATTGTCACTTAGACTTCCAAAAACCCTTGCATGGACAAAATCATTGGCAGAATGAGGCAGGTGATGGCTGTAGAAGCAGCATGTTTCTGCTCTGTAGATTTTTTCCTGGCATTAGTAAAAAAAGTCTGCTTGAAGGATGAAAGACCGCTTGCCAAGGGGCCTCTGGCTCCCCACACAGCACTGGTTGGTGTGGCATGAATGCTAAACCTTAGGAAGGAACACAGGATTTGGAAATCCAGGCCTCACTAATGCATGGTCTGATCTGCTTTAACCACATGCTTTCTTGGGCCTTCCATTCCTCCATTGGCCTTGAACACTTTCTGAACAACCCTAAAACTCTCAGCATCAATTAATGTAAATGTGACAGGCTTCTCTGATACTTCGGGTAAGGAGTCTTTCAGCCTCATTAGAGAAGGGAAGGGCTTTCCATCCATCTCCTGATTTTGATGGAAATAGTATACAACGTTTTATCTTCGTGAAACAATAAGAGTGAAGGGGCTGTGAGCCAGGGCCGCCAGCTAAGAGTTTAAGATGAAATTTAATTGGTTAGTATCAAAATTTTAGTGCTGAGACAGCTTGTTTACATCTATTTAATGTCATTGCTTCCTGAATTTGTCTATCAGGGAGTGCTGCCTGACTGCTTCAGCCAGATAACAGACTGGTTCATGCTGCTTCCAGATTTATCTTCTCTTCTGGCCACCAACAGCCTCTTCCCAGTCTTTCAGTCTCTGTCTGGTAGTGTCCTTTCCTATTGAACTGCACTGAGGTGCACTCTGTTCCTGGTTATACCGCAGCCTTTCGCCTGCTGGTATGGCTGTTTTAATCACATCCTCTATCTCCATTCTGGCTCTGTGCCTTGTGTTTGCCATCCCGCAGACCTTTGGCAGTATGCACTCCCGTGTTTCCCAAACCTGATCCTTTCCTCCCGTACAAACCCTGAAAAGGCCATTTTAGTTAGGTGAGACATTTCAACTCTAATGCTAAACTGTGCAAGGACTTGGGAGCTCATCTGAAGAACATGGAATTACTGAGTGTGCTCATTACTTTGCAGGACTGGGCCCATACTGCACTCCTATTTTCCTACATTTGCTTTTCTCTGAGCTGTAGGTGCCAGCTCCCTGGCATGCCTTTAAAAGGCAAAGGGGATAGGAAACTGCATTTGTCCAGCTTGCTGTGTCTGCTGCAGAGTGCTGCACGCTGGAGGTAGGGCTGGAACTCACATGCAGCAGTCTCTGACTGAGCACTCTTTAGCTGGTAAGTGGCAGTATTTGCAAACCTGAGAGTTCCAGCATGAGAAGCAAAAGGAATGCAAGTTTAGAGAGCCGTAGATGCCCCTGGAAAGTACCGATGAATTGTAAAGCACTGTAATTGCACCCATTGACATTCAGGTGGTGTGCCAAAGAGCAACTTACACATCCAAGAGGGCACACAAAGATTGGCTCCACAGTTCAAGGGAAAAAAAATATGAGCTGATATCACTAAAGTGCTCCTGTAGGAAAGCTGAAGGCAATGGTCTGCTGCTGTGCCCATCTCTGCTATCTGTTGCACGTGAGAGAAGATTTTGAAACCTTTTTAGGACCGTGGCAGTATTCTCAACAAATAGCTCTGTTACTGTTATATTATAAAAGCAGGGAGGTAGCAGTAAGGTTTTATTTTAAATTTTTTTTTCTTTGAATTGGGAGGCAATTGTTTATGAAAAGGTGCTAGAGGAACAGTCAGATGTACCTGAAAAATTAACTATCACAGCATGATTTTCAGATTTGAAAGCACAACAAAAAGCAACAGAGTGATTCTTTAATTAGCTCTGTGTCTGGTTGAATCCCAAATTTCACTATATGGGTCTTGTTGGGAGGATTATTTGGCCAATGCAAGCAATTGCGAGCATTTGCAAATTCTTCAGCTAAATGCTGAGAAAATTGAATCAGGACTTATAAAAGGTCTTGTTACAGAAATAGGTTCTGGCATGGAAAAGGGATTCCAGCCCTCTGACTCCTGACATATGCATGTTCATCATGTTCAGAGTGTCTGTTTCGCTTAGACTGAGTCAGAGTTATTACATAATATTTAACTATTGCTTACATGAACATTACATGGTAATCTATTCGCTTGTTACAAAACAACCAGCCTTGCAGAGACCCTGAGGCTCAGCTACTTCTCTGTCAGGTCCTAAGAACCAAGCTACAAGAGGAGCAGAGTTTTGGACTGCCATATATAACACAAATGACAACAGAAATATGTTGTTGGGAGATATTAGTGGGCCAAAAGAAATTAAGAAACTTGCTCCTGGAAACAGTAGAGAAGGAGGATCTGGTTAAAATAGATCCCATTGAAAGGAAGCTGTTTGAATAAGAACATACCTTTTTGGAAGTCATAAGAATACTTAGAAGAGCCAGCACCTTCCGTATCTATCATGAACTTGGATTTGAGGTTTTGAAACATTACAGATGCATCCCTCAGAGCCTTTCACAGTATCAGAGCATTGGAAGATACCACTGGAGAGGATGTCCTCTTGGGTAGGGGAGGCTGCCAGCAATGGTGACATCAAATAATCACTTCTATGGGTGAAGACTAACTGGTGCACAGCTCTACCACAGAAAATACTTAATACCATTCCTCTGTCACCACATTTTGTTAGGCAGGAGCATAGACCAAAACTGTTATGTGTCAGGTCCCACACTGCTGTGGGACTCTGGAGAGAGACTGCAGTTACCTATCTGTGACAGAACTTTTAAAGATGGTTGGTTTTGGTTTTAAGTGAATTACAGGATGTTCTTCTCCATCCCCTGGGGCTCGCACACCTATGTGCTGCCTTTACAAAATGAGGCCTTTTTCCTTAGGGGACCAGAAAAGAGAAGACCCTTCATGCAATTTTACTTTGTCCATAAGGGCATCAACCAGGCATGACGTATTCATGGCAACTAACAAGGTTTGTAAATACACCATGTCTAGGAAGTCACTGGTGGCAGATGTTTTTTCTTCCTGAGTGCACACAAGCATTGCAAGCACAAGCACCCTTTCAGCATAGTAGTGAAGGAAAAATGCAGTGATGTCTTGCCACGGAGAGAGAAAAGACATTGTCTAGAGCTGAGTGCTTGGGGCGGTGGGGGTGGTGGACTCATTTAGAAAATTAAACATGACCTTTTAAGCAGAAAATGGATGGATGGAGAGCAGACATCCCATCAGCTGAGACAAAAATGTTACAATCTGGCTAAAAGCAACCCATGCTTTTTTTGATCTCCAGATATTATAAACATCTGTGGGCAAGTAATTTTGTCTGGTTCCTATGAGTATTAATATATGCAACCATTTGCAACAAGAAAAGAATCAGTGGCTAATAATAATCACGATGCATTCTCAGCACTTAAAGGAGCAAATTTAGCCCTGATGTGATCAATACAGTTGCACAAAAATCTGATTTCCTTGCTGCCTCTATCCTGCAGGTCCCTATGTGCCCTTATGTTTCAGTGGCTACAGCTCAGCCAGCTCTGAGCTACCTCCCTGGAGACCTGGAAGGCTCATTGCCCAGGTGAAGAACCAAGGCACGTGCTGCAGTGCATGCTTCATTTCTGACCTCATGCAGGAGCTGAGAAGCACTCTCCAGCTCCCTAGGGCCAGTGGGATGAGCAAGCGCTCAGTGCCTCTTGAGTAGAGATTCTCGTAGGAGATCCAGAACAAGACCTAGGGCTAAAGGACACTTAAACCACAGACATTTGTGAATCCACTGAAGTATCCGAGGTGAAGAATGAGCTGCAGAAGTCTCCTGCTGCTTTGCACAAGTCATGTCTGTCCTCTCCAAGGTCCCCATACCATACCACAGCCTCTATTGACCCCTCCTTGGATGTGACATGACCTTCCCAAAGCTGCCACCCACTCTGCAAGTTTGGGCTTGCGTATAGATTGCCCTTTAGGCCTGCTGCTGCCTCTGTTTGTCTGGTCCATTCAGCTGTTGCATCTTGTCACAGCCCCAGCCACCTGGCTCTCTGAGTTAGCAGTTGCCTAAAAATGTCAAAAACCCCCAAACCTGCCTGTCCTCCTGCCTCTGCTTCGCATCCCAGACAGCCTGTGAAAGAACACAACCTTGTGGCTATGCCTCCAGCACTGTGAGACCAGGAGTTACGGCACACTGCCGTGACTTCCGTCACAGCAAGCCACGGCAAGCCTTTGATTTCAGGCTGCCCTCCTTCTTTAATAATGTGTTTCATTCATCCAAAGTTGCCTGACTGGAGGAGCCCATGCCCACACTGATACTGGTTTGGAGACTTCATTTGTACATTGGCTTTTATTTTATTGCAACTCATCACCTGCTTTAAAGTGGAGCCAAACCATTCAAGGAATGCATAGGCTTGGTGCCCTCCTCTGCACAGCCTGTGTAACACTGGTTTCCAGGAAGAAGGTATGGTGGGGAGGGAGGGCAGGAACATGTCAAAGAGTCAGCCTTTCAATTTCTGTGTTTACATATTCAGAAAAGAAAATGCAAATAATGTTTAAAACTCTCTTAAAAATAGCAGGCATGCTCTTTCTGCTGACCTTGCATAAAGATGATAATCAAAGAGTCTTTTTAGTTTTCAGCTTCAATAAAATCATATGGAGACAAAATACCTGTTGATCCAGTGAGTGACAGGGAGAGAAGTGTTACTAACAGGCTTCCAATGATGTCATCCCAGAGGAAAAAAGGGAGAAAAAGAACCAGCTGAAAATTAAAAACAATGATAGAAACATGCCTTTTCATATTAAAATGTTGATAAATATGGACATTTAGAGTTGTATCACTGCTGTATACAAGTTCTGCTTTTGGCCAATGAGTTCCCAAGTGTAACTTCCAGCCTCCAACTGGACCATTTTTGGAGGTTCACAGCAGTGATAAACCGAAGGGCTGGGGACATGGACAGGAGCCACTAGGTTAGAGTTTTTCCTCCTGTTTGAGAAGACTGTGATCAGCCATGCCTGCCTACAGTGGGTCTCAAGAAAATAGTAAAAATATTTGCCATTTCAAGCAGTAATACATTAGCTGTGAGGTGACTGCATGAACATTATCCTTATCTGGCAGATGGGAAAACTGCATTCCCTCAGCACCAGGCAGCAGGTCCGTGGCAACCACAGTTAGACCTCTGGTCTTTTCTCTGCAAGCCTCTGGGCCCATGACTCTACCTCACAGCGCTGTCACAAAGTGTCTCCAAAGAACAAGCATTTTACCTTGAAACAGAGCAGATTGCACCAGACACAAGATTTTAAAAAAAGGAAAAAAAATAATCAAGCAGCAGAATGCTCTCAGTGCCCCTGCAAGGTCTCCACTTACATGCAAACCATTTCAAATCAGCCAAGTTAAACACTGGCCTGCACTATCCCTACACTCAGTACATTTCCCAAGGACACAGTATAAATGCTTCCATCAAAGCACAGATTAATTTATTTGTTTGCTTCTTTCTTTGCTCACGAGAAAGCATTTTTGTTTAAATGGGGAGAATAAATAGTCTCCTGACCCTTCTCTCTCCAGCACATGCTCCAGCACTGCCCTGTGTTTATGAGGCTAATGGGGGAGAATGCTGTGGCAGGCCCTTGTTAAAACACTGGCAGCGTCTTCCCGTTCATGACACAGTGATTCGGGGATGCATTGTGTTTGTAGAAGCAGGAGGAAGAGGGGGCTAATAAAAAAAAATCCATTATCGGAGTTTTCTATGCATAAGGACAGACAGTCCAAATGCAGGGAAGACAACAAATACCTTGGAATAAAGAGCCCATGATGGAGACAAATAATCATGGGGCTCATTCAACAAGAGCCTGCTGTTCAGAAATCCACTGGAACAGCTGCAGCTTACACGTCATTATACTTCTGATCAGTGAGCATTAGGAGCCTTTTTGTGAGTCCCTTGTTTGTTATATTAATCATTGCAAAACCAGACTCTACAGACATAAAGCCACACAGGAAATGTGGGGACTTCTCCTCATCCTAACTTTGCCAGTTAGTCTCCATTTTAATCTTTTTCATTCCACCCATTTATTTTTCTTTTCTCTAGTGGTCTGGGGTGAAATGTACATCTTCCTCGTCAGACTTGTATGGCTTTTTGCTTTTTAAATCATCTGTTAGTAGAGTCTGATACAAAGTCAAACCTTCTGACTTGGAGACATGGAAATCTGGAGCCATGAAGGTAGGGTCTCAGGTCGTACATATCAAGCTCATTTCTGCACTTGTTTCTGGCCCTAGTAGTATCTTGGCATTGTGTCAACATGCCGTGCAGAAAAAGATATTTTTCCCTCCTCTAATTCTTTTGGGAATGCATTGAAAGAAAATGGCACATCCCTGAGAATCAAGGGGAAAGAAGGCACCTGGCTTTGAGAAGAATGGTGCATCTCTATTTCATAAACAAGTAGAGGAAAGGAATGAAAAAGTGCTGGGACCCCAACTGCTCTCTTCTTGTTACAGATGTCTTCTTCAGGCTTTGGATCTAGGGCTGAGTGAAAATAATTTGAGTCCTTAAACAAAGTGTTCCTTAGGCAGATCCATGAGGGGTGCTTCCTCCTGCTTACCTTGTGGTGGTAACCCATAAAGCCACACAGGGTGATACACGAGCTGCAGGTCACTTGGTGGAGGTAGCAGTAACTGAGCCTCCCCCAGCAGATATTTTGTTGGACAGGAGAGGGCAATAAAACTATGCCCACTGCCTTCTTCCTGCCCAGACACCGAGTTCATTTGTGAGTTAGTGTCACTGTGGTTCCTCTGCAGCCACAGATCCTGTATGGAATATTTCTCCAAGATGTGTGGGGTCTTCTGTAGGCACAGATGGTTGTCATGGAATGAGTTGTGTTGAATCTTTTCTGTAAGGTTTTCTGTGGATCCTCACTGGCTTGATCTTTTAAGCACAAGCCGATACTGATGTAATTGCAGAAAGTCCCAGTTTCTAAATTGTGTCTGTATTACAAATTTGTTGGCAGTTCCCAGTTGCTAGCTCCAGGTTTGCTCCATCACATTCTGACCCTACACCTCCCCACCATCTCCTCTCCACAGTCCCAGTTTCTGGACACAATCGAAACCTGGGCATGCTGGCTGATGATGAGCAATGACATGGTCTGGGCAGACACCCAGTTTGGACTGCTGCAAACTTGGGGATGTTCTGTGGCATACCCTAGCGTGCTCATGTGGATGGATTAATCACATCACTCCACAACAGAATCTTAATTGCATAATTCAGCTCTCAGTATCTTCCTTAAGATCTATTACTTTGGTTCCCACAGCCTTTCATTGCCCATAGCCTGTTTCGATAAGGCTGTATCCTGAGATAGGTCTTCATCCTGCCAGGGCAACTATGACCTAAACATATGTCTCCTGTGCCTGAGAGAGAAGATCCCCTGGAGGTACTGAAACTTTTGCTCAAGTGGACCTATCAATGTGAAGAGATGCCTAAGCAGCAGGAGGGCTTAATGTATACTGGACTGAACAGTGCCTGCCACAGTGATGTCCGTATCATGGTGCACAATCTGGAGAATACATCATGTCACACAGCAGGCAAGTTCCAGTCCGGGTAGGTCGAGGAGAAAGGACTTCCCTTCTTGTGTCTTTCTTGAGACCACTGCAGCTGCAGTGAAAAACCATGAAGGACACCAAATATCCAAGCTGACTTGGAACTCTGTTGCTTCGCTGACAAATGAGAGGATCTCTTTGCTTTTTGTGTTGAACAACTGCTTCACTGTCTCGGGAACAGACAGGAAAAAACAGTTTTCGGCACAACCAGCGTAGCTTTTGTGTACCACCACAGATCTCACCTGGCCATTCTCCACCTCTGCCAGGTTTGCCCCCATGCAGTTTTTCCCAGGGAGAGGCTGTCACTGCAGTGACAGAACTGACTTGTCCTATCTGTGGATGCAGCCCTTTGTGCTGGCCACTGCTCTGCTCATCCTGCTGCATGCATGCTGAAATGGAGGGCTTTTCTGACAGCTTTAAGTCTGGGATCTTTTGGATGCTGAACTCATTCTTGCACGTCTTTTACAATTTCCCATCTCTTCTAGACTATTATTGCTCCAACAGTGTAAGGGTGACAACGCAGCCTGCCTAAACAGTAACCTAAACACAAAGTCAGTGGCTAACTATAGCTGAGCAGGCAATCCACATGCAAAAATATAATGTGATGTGTTTCTGAGATGTTTATTTAAGATCCTGTGAGAGATAAAATAACATTATTTTGAAAAATGATGTGATATAATTAAAAAGACCTCCTCCACCCCCATTGGTTGCTACTGGTTGTTCCCTGCTCTCCTTGGAGCTCCCTGGCAACACATGAGCAAATAAGCAGCATCTATCACTTACATTCAGTTTGGTTTTCTTTTTCACCCTTGTTGTTTAATTAAAAATGCCCCGTAGTTGTTATTGTGATCTCCCACTCCTAATAGAGAAAAAAATTATAAAGAATAAAACCCCCAGGAATTAATCCCGACTTGCTTGTGACCTGCCTGACTAAATATCACAAGCGGCAATGTTCCAGCCATCACGTCCTCAGCCCCTGACACCAAAGCTGTTCTCAACAACAGCACCTGGATAACTTCAGTGGGGTGGATAGCTTCTGAAATAATTCATACAAATGATTTATTATTTAGGGGGGCAAGTAAGGCCACTGGGATTTGCGACTTTCTGCTCAAGAAAGACACACTACACATTGTCTATGTTAACCCTCTAGAATACAGTTATGTACGTACTCACCACTACCAATGAATCATAATTAGACTTCTCATGCAAGCCATTAGAAAAATACACCATTGGTTTTTCTAAAGGTGTTTTTTTTTCCATTGGCTTTTGCCCTAGCCAAATGCAAAAAAGAGTGATCAAGCAAATAGAGACTTTCTGAAGAAGAGAAATATTCCCAGGTCAGGAATATTTCCTAGCATGGCTAGGAAAAGTGAGTCATATTTATGCAAAAGGAGTTGTCCTCTGGGCAGTGCTGGAATAATTAGGAAACATTAATTCCATAGAAAAAACCTCTTCTGTGCTGAAGAGCCAACATTCAGTCCCACTTTGCAGAAGAACTGTAATTCAGGGTAACAAGGTTAGTCTAAAGTCTCAATAGAAGTTTCTCCACAAATTTTCTCCCTTCAACCTGCTTTATGCACCATGAACCCCCAGATAGAAAGACATAGGAATTGGGAAATCTGCTCCTTTATCTTCATGTAAATCTCTGTGGCTTCTCCACAGCTAATGAGAGAGGCTACTGGTGACAGTGGCACATACTACTGTCCATCCTCACTGCTGAAATTGTAGATGCCTCAGGAAAATGAAAGGGCCTGATCCAGCAGTCACCCAAATCAACAGATTGATGGCTTTGAGTAAACTTGGACATGGCCTAAAATAAATACGCTGGTGTCATAGTTTAACTTGGGTGGGCAGCTCAGCCCCACACAGCTGCTTGCTCAACCCCACCCCCAAGCAGAATAGGGGAGAGAATCAGAAGGGTAAAAGTGCAAAACCATGTGGGTTTAATAGGTAAAGGAAAAGCTGAGCACAAGCAAAGTAAATCAAGGAATTAGTTCACCATGTCCCACGGTCAGGAAGGTTTTCAGCCATGTTCAGGAAAGCAGGGCTCCATCACATGTAATGGTTACTCGGTTACATTAACCCTTCCTTCTTCTTCCCACAGCTTTTATTGCGGAGCACGAGGTTCTATGGTGTGGGATATCCCTGTGGTCAGTTGGGGTCAGCTGTCCCAGCTGTGTCCACTCCCAACTTCTTGTGTACTCCCAGCCTTGATGCTGTGCAAGCACGGCTCAGCAATAGCTAAAACATCTCTGTGTTATCAACACTGTTTTCATCACAAACCCAAAACACTGCCCTGTACAAGCTACTATGAAGAAATCTAACTCTATCCCAGCCATATCCAGTACAGCTGGAAACGTCTAAGCTGTGTTCAGACTTCCTACACAACTGCAACAGCTATTCTGATGTGTAGTTCAAGACCGTCAGGGACTCAGTCCCCTGCTCTTTAGACCTGCCTGCCAGGACAGAGGGAGCTGAGGCATCAGAGTCAAGCACTAGTAGGGTGCAGCTTGAACCCAGTCACTTTTCGCACTGGGGAGCACAGGAATCTCCTTCCTGAGGCTTTTAGCTCCTCTGTTTCATATTGCAGGCATTTTCCCTTGTCTGCTCCACCCATGTGGCATACTTTGTGAAGGATACAGCTTGTCACTGCAGACAAGCTGATTTAGCAGTATTCCGAGAGGGGACAGTGTCTATGAGGAGTAAGGATGTCTCCGCGGGCCTCCTTGCAGCACAGCACCAGCACAGGAAGGGCATTGCAGGCACAGTCCATTCATTCCACGGCCCCCTTTCCATTAGCTGTTAATTGCCCTGCGAAAAGACTGCCTCCGGGCTTCTCAGCCTTTTCCATGTTGTGACCTCTTGTTTGAACACAAAGTAAGTTTTTTGGCCTCTCCTCCCATATCTCCCAGAAAAAAAGCAGGCAGAGGGGGAGTGTTCAATCCCCTGCTGCAGGCTGTAGCCCAGAGGTTAAGGGACTCGCAGCTAGGACGTCTGCATTACTTTATAAACAGCATTTTTAACACTACAGCACCAGAAGTGGTGAGCAGAAGAGCTTTGCTCTGAAAAATGCAGCCACAGAGTGCAGCCTAGTAGGAGACATGGTCTCTCAGTCTGTGAGTAGTAGCAATCCAATGTACCTGCAGTTATAGCTGTGACGCTTAATGATCTCCGGGTCAACGCCACTCTGTCTAATCAATATTTACACAGCGTCCTTGAGAGCTCAGAGCACCTCGGGGACCAGCAGCATAAACCCGTATTTTCCCTTGGATCCCAAGGACAGTGACTGTGCTCTGCAGAGCCGTTTAACACCCCTCCTACTCCAGAGCCGACAGCAAAACCAGCCTCTCCTACTATCTCTTCTCTCAGCAGGTCACAGTGACCAGCAAAGGTGCCCTGCCCCCCCCCAGTAATAATCTGATAGCAGTGGTCCCCTTGCCTTTGGGATGAAAGACGTCACGTGCAGCCCTCGATGTGCACACAATGAGATAGCAGCACTGCCAGTGCTGTCTCTGCTGCAAGGTGGAGGCATCGCACACAAAGCTGAGAAAGTAGTCTCCGCTGTGCCCAGGCAGTGTGGCAACAGAGCTCTTACTGAGATCTTTTATCCTTGTGTTTGGAGCTGGAATTAATCTGAGGAGTTTGGAATTATTATCGTTCGTCATCAAGATGGAGCAGGGAAAGTTTCGCAGAGCAGAAACGTATGTGAGTTCAGCCACTCCCATAACAGCATTCACACACAGCCCTGAAAAGCACATTTTTTTCTTCTGTGTTTTATTTTTGTGTATGAGTTAGACCCAACCACCTCCTTGGCAACGCCTGTGTGTGGGCAAAGCCAGAACTCACACGAGGGTGGCCTGATGCTGTGCCTCCCATTTTGGCTTGTCTGGAACTTTGCAGCAGGAGACCTATTTGGGTCGCATCTTTTCAGGTAGGTTCGGTTTCAAGATGTGTTGGAAAATTAGGAAGGCAGAGTGAGGACTCATGAAAGATGTCTTGTTTTGCTTTAGTAAAGTTGCAAGTTATAATTAAAGCGTGTGGGTGTAACAAATGTAAACACAAAAAGGCCAATTTAAGGACGCATGTGCAATGATAATTCATGTACCCAATTTGTAAGTACTTGACTTCTCAGTCTTCATTTCTACTTTTTTTTAAAATGTTGTTGCTTGTATATGTGATACAGCATTTGTTTCTCTGGCCTTCTCCCAGTTCTTCCTGTCTATTCACAAGCATAAAGTCCACATGTCAACATCTCTCACTACTCTATTACCTTCGCATAAAAATGAGCAATATTCAACATACAAACGCATTGTGAAAGCCCAGTTACAGTGTAGATATGTTTGCCTGCATGTTTAGCAATATACTGTTGAAACTGGAGTGATGACAAACTTATGTCCTTGTAATGGAACTAACTTCTGAAGAAATTAAACAAACCTTGTCAGGAGAAACCAATGCTGTTTGCGTGTTAGGAAGGCAGACACATGGGCTGGAGCTGTGTAATACTCCTTAGTGTAGGAACCGTGCAGGGGCCCCAGGCTAGGGCTGGAAATGGAAAGCGATTGGTACAGCCCTACTGATGTGATGCTGTACTCACCATAAAAAGTCCTGCAGATTGCTAAGTAATCACATTCCTAATCCTTCTGGGTCTGAGTGTCTGGGCATGTGCTCAGAGATGCACGCGCTGTGGTAGTGGCAAAACCATGCTCTCAGCCATCACTAACCCAGGATGCAGAGCCCTGCAGGAAGTCCCAGGTGGCTGAAGGAAATTAACTGCGATCACCAAACACCCCTAACACCTGATTGTTTCCCTCTGATAAATCGTGTTGCTTTCTGTTTCCTCTGAAGTATCAGAGACATGAAACTAATACCCTGTTCACCTAACCAGGGGAATTTTCAGGAAAGAGACGGAGGACATTGCTTTCCAGCAACTCCTGCAGTGCAGCACAGCTTGGCAGTGGTGCCCTCACCCACCTACTCAGTTAAACTCCTCCTCTGCCCCCACGGCTGTTTGCAAAGACTGGCTGACTACTTACTGCTGCTAGTTGTGAATAATGGTGAGGTGAGGGAGGTAGTTATCCTGCTTCGTTTACATGATGTAAGGTTTCCATTCTGTCCATATAAAAAGGAGGGAGATGGAGGAGAGAAAGATAAAGAGAAATGTCGAAGTAGAATATAAAAATGGTGTCAGCTGCAGGCTACACTGTATAGTCAAAACAATTTATATTGTGCTAACTATCTTTGATGAATAATCAAGAGCTATTTAAATGCTACTGCTAGGGCCAGTCCAGGATCCGAACATCCCCAGTGCAAGGTGGCAGAAGGAGAGAGAGATACTGCCAGTGCTTCTTGAAAGCTGTTTTCTGGACTCAGTGAAGCAGCCACACAATGCATGAGCCCCAGCGAAGCTAGGTAGCTCCTGTTCTTGCTCCTGGTCTTTTGCCCACAGAGAAATCACTGAGTCCATTAAGGCATCTCCTCTCCTCCAGACCAGCCTCTGCAGCAAGAGCTGGGTCCCCTCAGCCTGGGTACTGCACAGGGGCCGTACTGGGTGTGCTACCCGCTCCTCCTGCCTCGTACCTGTCTGATCAGGCAATACTATTGAGCCTTTCTGCTGGTGTAGCCCATGTGGCTATGAGGGTAGGCCACAGTGTTGTCACGGGGGCATGCAAAACCATGCACGCTGGCACCTCCCTTCTCCCACAACAGGATGTGTTCTCATCACAGGGCTGACACCTGGGGCTGTCTCTCACAGGACTTCCCTGGCACCCAGTCATTTGACCAGAAGTGCAGATACAGCATGGCTGGATGTGCATGTATGCACACCCCACTCTCGCCCATTTTCACACACTTTGGTGCACCTTTGGAGGGGCGGGATGGTACAGCAGGGCAGCCCCTGTGGTAACTCTTCCTCTGGCACCAGCAGGCAGTCGCCCGGCTTGCGGGGACATTTACTGCAGACATTTCAAATCACAGTCAGAAAACAGGCATCTGTTTTACTTTGGTTTTAAAAGAAGTCAAGTGCCTTCTCCGAATTACTGAG
The DNA here is from genome assembly GCA_028020825.1 of Podargus strigoides. Taxonomy (NCBI): domain Eukaryota; kingdom Metazoa; phylum Chordata; class Aves; order Caprimulgiformes; family Podargidae; genus Podargus; species Podargus strigoides. The sequence continues at coordinate 9,511,348 of CM051641.1, read as the reverse complement.
CTCTCAAATTTCAAAGGTAGGGAGGAGTCCGCCTGTGCAACAGTCCTGCTTTATTCACTCCCTGTAATTTGTGGTATGGCTTCTGCTCCCCGTGTCAGGGAGTAACTTTTGAAAGAGAATTAAAGAACAGCAAGCACTGAGCACCTCTAGGTGAACAAGTTGTTTTCTTTACACCTGAAGACATTACAAGAGAATCCCAGCCTCTATTAACACAACTGCCAAGCTTTCATAGTGGCAGAGGAAAGCTTTTGAGTGTGAACTCTGACTGCTCAGAAAGCAGAAGTCAAATGAGAAACATGGAGAACATATCAGTCACAGGAAGCCCATTAGTGCAAGTATGGAGGGATGCAAACATGATTGAATCCAGCAGCAGCCTGTTTGTAAATGTTTGTAAAAACTGTTTCATATCACTTGGGTATTGCAAATCCTCTAAATTTTTGCTTTCCCAGAATTCCTGCGCTCTCCTGAAAACTCCCATTGGTTTCAAACTGGCATCTCTCAAGGTCACACTGGTCTACTATTCACTATTAAATCCACCTCCCACAGAAGAAACCATTAAAAGCATCTGGAATCAGATCGTGAGGCATTTACTGCAGAGTCTTTTTCTCCCACTGTGCTTGCCATGCTCTTAGCTAGCACAAAGGGCTCCCAATCCTGAATGGGGCCTCTGGGCATGACTCTAAATATTAAACAGTAATTAGCTTTGGTTAGTTTTGTTTTAAACAAGATGAATGAAAACCAGGGTTTGCAGAACTCCCCAGACAAAAGGCAGCCTGAGTTATCATAAACTGCCCCTGTCTGTGGCAGATCATTTGCATTGCCTCCTCTGGCACATCCTGAGTTTTAAGGAGGTCAAACTTGCCTTGGCTTTCCCTAGAAAAAATGTTGTAATGCTTTGTATGACACTTGTTTTTAAAGTAATTCAGAAAATAAATATGACTATCTCTCCGCACAGTTTATTTTTATGAGTCTCAGAGAATTGTATTAATTGCTTAATTTATATTTCCATCAGGGTCCATCAATTAAGAGGAATCGGTGGTATTATTATCCTTGTAAAACACCACATCAGTCAAAAATGAAGCAGAGTCAGAGGTCTAACTGTTAATCAGGTCACATTTCACTTCCTGTTGACATTTTTATTTCCCTTGCAGAAAATATTTGACGTTAAGTCTCAGATTATGAGTGCTATTCAGCTGATGCAAACACTGCAGAGAAGTAGTCCTGCTGGTGAGGCTGGGAAGTATGCACCAAGTCACTTGCAAGACACCTCTTTAAGCAGTGCAGGGTGGATCGACAGCTATTCATCTTGATGATGAATGGGAAATCACTCCAAGGTGAAGGTCAGATTTCCATCTGCACCTCAGAAAGCAAGAAACAGGACCAGCAATGGCAGCAGAGGTTGTTCTGTTGTGGCTTTGCTGCAAGCTGAGCAATTTGAAGAATTTGGCCAAGGAGGCAAAAATAGCATAATGTGATAAATGCAATCAAGTTTTTACTGGCAACAGGGAAACAGTGGGCTTGGCTGATGGTATGGCAGAGGAGAGTACAACTGTGGTCAAGGATTTGCTGTAAAACAAGACATCAAACAGGAAGGACAGTTTTGTAGTTAAGGAAATTGGCTAAGAGATAGGGAGGCTTTCAGTTATTCAGAACTACATATTCAAACGCTTCTTCAGTAACCTTGAATGGGTCATTTAGTTCTGCTGGGGTAAACTGAGCCTAGGAGGGGCATGAAACATGCCATCATGAACAAGCTGATGTCAGGTGGCTGTTGCACCCTGAGCAATACTGGGAAATACAGACCCCTCTCTGCCTCACAAGTTTCTTCCTAATGGACTTGTTAATTTACATCACCATTACATCAAAGACACGTCCCATGATAATCTTCTGACTCAACTTTCACTATTACCCAGAACACTACTTGTTCACAGTCTGTAATAAGGACCTAATAATATTTTCCCTTGGTTCACCATATCATCAGTAACTTCCCAGAGAAGTCCCCAGTACTGTCTGTGGAATCTGAGTAATGTGCTCTGCTCTTGAGATAGCTGACTTATACCTTAAGTACAACATATGCTCTCTTCCAACAACCATGCCCAATGTAGCTAGTTTAATCCCTTTCTTTCCTGTTCCCCCTTTTGCTGATGCCTCCTTTTCTCTCTTTATGCATATGATTCATAGCTTTCAAACTCAGAATAATCTACCTCCCCGACTGTCTGAGCTGCAGACTAAAAGCATGTCTGTCCTTTTTCTCAATCAAACTTTGTAAGTTTCAACTGTCACGCGGAAGCCGAGTTTTCCACCTGAAATGTCTGTAGAAAGCTGGTAAGATCTGTTTCAGAGAAAACCAAGAACCTCCCTTCCCATGAGCTTTGGTGGAATTAGATCCATGCTGTGGTGCAAAGTCCATTCCTATAGTGTAACACACCTGTCTGTTAGCAGCTAAGTCCACAGACCTTGCCTCTCTTTCCTGCCCACAAAAAGCATGTTTGAGTAGTACGAATTCTCAGATAAGCAGATATTTCCTCTTATACATATTTGCTTTCTGTGGGGCGTGTGGCACCACATTTTCTCTAAAACAGAGGTCTCAAAACTCCCTCTTCTTTGGATCACTCTCTGAACTCCCAGTTTGCCAGCACTGCTTAGAGACCACTTTGACTCAGAAGTCTGGTGTTTATTTGTCTTTTTGGTTTTTTTTTTAGGATTCTGCACTAAATCTTTATTTCACTGATTATTTTACATGTTTGAAGAACATGTGTGAGGAGGGAAGGGGGAAGAGAGGTCTCACTTCTGGCTGACAGGTGCGTGTGAGAAAGTATGGCTTTACTGAGGCCAGTGAGAGTGCCTGAAATCACTTTGCAGTCCCATAACACTCAGAAGTTTCCTGAGGTTTCTGGCTGACTCTCAGACCCTCAACAGAGTCAGCAGATAGGGTCCTCTTCTATTCGTTTAGACCAGGTCTGTGCCCCAGGACATTCCTATGCGAAGGCAAAAAGTAAGCCCAATCCCAACCCCCTTGATGTAAACCCCTCCTGGATATAAAGACAAAGGTGGGCAATTAAGACCTCAGATGTAAATAAGTTTTTTAGTCTTCCCCAGAGCTGATCCGCTGTTGAGCAACCAGTTGCTCTTCATTTCACAGCAAGCTGCCGTTGGCTCCCAGTGCTGCCGTAGCTTTCCGTGGTTATTTGGGTTGTCTGTCCTTGAGGCCCTCTTTGTTCCAACCTTAGTACTCAAAAGCCATCAGCTTGAAATCTCCTCCTGATACAGGTGAAGCCTTGGGTAAATATTGGCATCTCCCACCATAAACTCCTGTACAAAAAAAAAAAAAAAAGATCTAGCTCTGCAACCTAATTGTGAAAGAGTTTGTTCCTTTCCCTCCATAATATTGCATAACTGCAGCTGAGTGTGAAGGGAACACAAGTGCGTATGTCTGTATTTTCCCTCGTGCATTACCTCCAGAGAAAGGACATGGTTTCTATTACGTCTCTGGCTGCAACAGATGGAGTAAGATGGGTTTTTTTTTCCTGTGTATGACTATAGCTTCTTAAAAGCTGCCTTCCCAAGGTGATCAAGCAAGTCATGAAAAATGGTCTGTTTAGAAAAATGACGATTCTGATTGAGTTAAAGCACTGTAAGGCAGGCACCACTGTCCCTAAAGAGAAAAAAAGGAAGGCTTTACGGAGAAATATCTTGTTTTCCTAATAGCTTGGTTTGGAAACAAGTTTATAAAACATTAAAATTCTCCAGGGGCCTCAGAACTACAGTGTTTCTAAACAGTCACCTTTACCTTGACCTTACAGTTGTAGGATAAGGAAAGATTGCCTTCTTTTTAGCCCCAGGAATACAATACTTGGCATTGATGTAGCACTTGAAATCTTAATAGCTCTAGAACCATGAAGTGAGAATCCATGCAGCCGAAACAGAGCAGTTGGCTCAGGAACTGTTACCATCCCCTGTATTACATGCCTTTCCTCATCCGCCTGACAAGAGAAGTGGCCTGTGGGGCTCTTGCCTGCCAGGGTCAGAAATTGCCAGCAAGAGTCCAACAGGCTACTGAGAGACACAGGGCAGGCAAACAAATCCCAGCCTGTTACATGTAGGTTGCAATGAACAACTTTGATTTTGATCATATTCAAAGTACTGTTAAGGGCTGCTGAGCAGAGAGACAGGATTTTCATTTGTTTGGTGGGGTTTTTTTAGATATGACAATCACATGTTGTAACCCTATTTTCTGCTTTTAAACCTTAGGAAGATCTTGGTTCCCACCTCATCAGCTTATTATCCAAAGTTCTTGGAAAAAGGACATGGAAAGGAGAGACAGGGACCAGCAAGTGAACAAGCCAGAGATCAGACCCTGTCAGGTTCTAACATGGATCAACTTCTCCCCTGTCTGTCCTCACTAATGCCTTGGGGGTTTTATTTTATTATTTTGACTCAGCAAATTAATGGGAAAGTGCCTGAATGTAAGGCTAGCAAGAGAGATTTCTTAACATCGATTGTGTAAAGTGACAGTGCTTTATTTCCTTGACCACAGCACCAAGGCAGAAAGTTCTTCACTGACTTCATGATCACTAAAGACAAATTATACAAGTGAAGACTGCATTTTGTTTGCCAGAGGGTCAGTCAATGTCCATCCAGCATTCTCATGCTCACCCAGAACATAAAATCATCTCAGCAAATAGGATAAAATGTGGACATTGGCATGTTTCTGAAGCTCTCATCTCCTCCATCAGACAGAGAAATAGCTCACCTTGTCTTCCTAGCATAGCCAGGAAGCATCTATCTATACAAATGAGTCCACAGCAATATGGACTGTAAGATATGTCTGTCATTCCACAGTCCTGGTGACAAGACCTTGCACCTCAATTTCACTCCTAGGTATTGTATACTTTTAACCATTGTTTTAGATTTATAGCTTTTTAGAACACTCAAATCATGATGGGAACCTCTCAGATATTAACTCAATATGGATATTAACCTTCAATTATAATGCACCATTTCACCCAGCTGAACCATTACACTAGATTTTTTAAAAGAAAGGCTACCATTTAAAAAAAAAAAAAGCGCTTTTTTTTTTTTTTTATATTAACTCAATTTTCCAGATGTAAGACACCATTTTTCAAAAGCAATAAGTATAAAAATAAAAAATTGCCAGGTGATCTTATGCATTACATAGTACTTAACTGAGAAGAATAGACATCAACTATAGATTTAAAAACTCAGTAGATCCCTGGGAGCCACTGTGTAGTCTTACGAATGCAATTATGATTCAAAGCAAATTTTAAAATCAATATCTTTATGACTCATCATCAGCAACGCATCCCTCAGAAGAGAAGACTGACAATGAAGTTAACTGATGGATACCTCTCCTGTAATGCTTCTCAGGGCAAATAATTTTACAGCACATTCCAAAGAACCAATCCAGAAAAAGGTGGAACTCACCAGTAAAAAAAATGACTTGCTGAATAAATTGTTACATTTTTCTCAGTCAGATCCTCTATATCCACCAAAATGAGGATGCTGCAGCAACCTTCCTGGATTAAATCAAATAGCAAAAAGAGCTGTGCTGCAGAACTAAAAATGTGCAAGGTCCTCATGCTTTTACCACCAGGCAGAGGCTATATTGTGAAAACTTCTGGACTCCATCTGTAAACCTAATGGTGGACAGTAGCATAGCTTAATCCTTTGACAAATTCCTTCAGCCTAGTGAGTTTTGAGTTTTCAGGAATGGCATGGTGCATGCCTGCCTTGCATTATCTCCTGCACTGGGCAGTTAATGAACATCTGAGAGAATTCCAAGATGGTTTTCTGGGGCAAGTGCAGGGAGGTTGACTTATCTTCACTGCCTTCTGTGGAGTTTCCCTTGGAGGTCTGAGATGAAAACCTACCTGGCCCCAGCAGATAAGTCAACATCACTATAGGCTTCTTTACAAACAGGTGAATAACAAGGTAAAGACTACTGGGAACTGTGCTTCAGAGCCCATGTGGATGCCTCTGAGCACACAGCAGTCTTGGCAGGACCCCAGTAGCTGACAGGGAACAGGGGTGGCTCTGCCCACTTCCAGAGCTCACCTGGTGTGTCCCCGGTGTGGCAACCATCCTAATCTGAGGTAGCTTCTCCATTGTGATAATTGATGCTGCCTGAGGATAGGGGTGACTGGGGGGATTTCTTAACAAGACCACGGTTGGGTTTGTGGGTCTTGCCTGACCAACCTAGTGGCCTTCTATGATGGAGTGACTAAATCAGTGGACAAAGAAAGAGTTATGGAGGTTGTCTATCTGGACTTCTGTAAGGCCTTTGACACGGTCCCCCACAACATCCTTCTCGCTAAATTGGAGAGAGATGGATTTGATGGGTGGACTGTTCGGTGGATGAGGAATTGGTTGGATGGTCGCATCCAGAAGGTAGTGGTCAATGGCTCAATGTCCCGATCGAAATCTGTGAAAAGTGGTGTCCCTCAGGGGTCTGCACTGGGACCAACACCGTTTAATATCTTCATCAATGACCTAGACAGTGAGGTCAACTGTGGCCTCAGCAAGTTCGCAGGTGACACCAAGCTGAGCAGTGCAGTTGACGTGCCTGAGGGATGGGATGCCATCCAGAAGGACCTGGACAAGCTTGAGAAGTGGGCCTATGTGAACCTCATGAGGTTAAACAAAACCAAGTGCAAGGTCCTTCACCTGGGTCGGGGCAATCACAGGTATCAATATAGGCTAGGGAATGAAGGGATTGAGAGCAGTGCTGAGGAGAATGACTTGGGGCTACTGGTGGATGAAAAGCTGGGTGTGCGCTGGCAATGTGTGCTCACAGCCCAGAAGCCAACCATATCCTGGTCTGCATCAAAAGAAGGGTGGCCAGCAGGACGAGAGAGGTGATTCTCTCCCTCTACTCTGCTCACATGAGATCCCACCTGGAGTACTGTGTTCAGTTCTGGAGTCGTCAGCACAAGAAAGACATGGGTCTGTTGGAGGGGGTCCAGAGGAGGGCCACGAAGATGATCAGAGGACTGGAGCACCTCTGCTATGAAGAAAGGCTGAGAGAGTTGGAGTTGTTCAGCCTGGAGAAGAGAAGGCTCTGGGGAGACCTCGTTGTGGCCTTTCAATACTTTAAGGGACTTATAAGAAAGGTGGGGACAAACTTCTTAGCAGGGCCTGTTGCAATAGGACAATGGGTAATGGTTTTAAACTGAAAGAGGGTAGATTTAGACTAGATATAAGGAAGAAATTTTTTACGATAAAGGAACTGGAACAGGTTGCCCAGAGAGATGGTAGATCCCCCATCCCTGGAAACATTCAAGGTCAGGTTGGATGGGGCTCTGAGAAACCTGATCTAGTTGAAGATATCCCTTCTCAGTGCAAGGGGGTTGGATTAGGTGACCTTTAAATGTCCCTTCCAGCCAAAACTATTCTATGGTTCTATTCTGTTTTTACCTAGAGTAACCTCAATTTGCACACATTTCCCTTCTGGCAAACATGTGATGGCAATGTGTAAGAGTGTGAGGAGCAAACTGAGCCTCCTAAAGCAGGCTTTGACAAACACATGGGATGTGAGAACCTTGTTTTGTGGTGGAGCCACCTCAGGAACACAGTGCTGCTTTTCTTGTTTATTCACAGCATATGTGCTGCTGAGGCCTCACACTGGTGTCCACTTCTTGTTAGCTCTTCAGCAGCTCACCAGGCCCCAGCTGGCAATGGCTAATTGCAATCAGCAGGTGAGAAATGCAGCATCTCAGCAATGGGATTGGCTCCAGCTCTGGGACACATTTTGGGAAGCAGAGAGTGCCTGGAAAGAGAGACACCTTAAACCTGAACTTACATGAAAAGCATTAATTAAGAAAGACAACAATGCATAGGATAAATCACAGTTTCTTTGAATGAAAATTATAGTGGAGTGATTTAGTGTTAAGAGACAGGAATCTTTCAGCACTCACTTCTGGTTGTTTCTAGTTCTAGCATCACTTGATGCCTCTGTAACATGGCTTTTGCAAGCCAGTAACATCCTTCTGAAGCTCAAAGGACAACAAGGGTATAAAGAGTGTCTTGCACTTGAGCCAGCAGTTTACTACGGTCTGGAGTCTTAGTGTCTGAAAGGTAGCCTGCTGACATCGGTGATCAGCTGGTGGCTTCAGGTGGTGAGCAGTTTTCCCCTTCACTGGGGGTGTTGTTTGGTAACATAGGATGCCAAAGCCAACTTACAGCACAAGTGTGTGGTCTGTGCCTTGTAGCAGTGACTGCTTTCACATGATTTTTGTGTGGGCTAAAGATATCTCTACCATCTTGTGAGTCAGAGCCCTCAGCAGAGGAGACAGTGATTAAATCTGCAAGGAGAATTTGCTGCTTTCTCTCCCTGAGAAGTAGATCCTTAGAGGTCAAGGTTGAGTCACAAAAGCTGCAAAACTTGCCAGGCAGCAATGTAAGCTTCTCTGTTGATAAATTTGAGAAGACTTTCATTTCCATGGCTAGCAATATAGTATCTTGACAGGTGCTCAGTTATCACAGCAGTAGGTATGTTACAGGACATAGAAAGCTATGGATGACAGATACATGTTTGAGCAGCTCTGCATTTTAACAGGGTATTGTGAACCTAAGATTCCTCTGAGGTAAATGAGTGAACCATTTCTAGGTGGTTTAAACAATGAGAATTAAGATTTCAGTCCTGCAAAAAAAGGACACCACCTTCTTCCCAAAGAAATCCCACATTAACTCCCATGTAGGGATGGTCAGTATGGCGGATATGTGATATTAGCATATGTACTGAGTAGTTCCACATCAGTGATGCTGCATGCAGCTGCTGAAATGAAAAAGCATCGAGCAGCCTGGGAACAATGAGAGACAAACCTGGATTCTTCTAATGCAAGCAGCATGTCTATGTTTATTTTTTTGCAATTGTGCCGGTGTTACAGGATCATCAAGGGCAAATTCTGCTAGATATAGATCAGTTCATGGGCAGAAAAAGCAATTAACATTTTATTATCATCCTGTTCATATGCAATTAAAATAGAGTCGATTCCCCTTCAGATAAAGATGCATAAATAAGTAGAGACCATGATTTGGGTCCTAAAGTAGACAAAGGTATGCTGAAAGTCATAAAAGATCACCTGTCAATTCAGTCGCTCAGACTGAGATGCTGCAGGAAGGGGTGACTGAGACAAGCAGAACACATGGGAAATAGCAAGCCAAACTGTGAGATAGGATGCATACAGCTTTTTTGTTGTTTCAAAACCCAATTTTAATTGCTGTGGGTTTACAGATTAATGAAACAATACATTTCTTCCAAAGAAACAGCTGTTTGGTGGGTAATTTTAATCACAACCTGGTGATAACCTCCCACGGGAGTTCATCTGAGCTGCCAAAAAACTTTTTAAACAAAGAGTAAAGATGGGCATGAGACTGTAGCTAGAGAATTGAACAAGTGTAAACAATTGTGCAGACTGAAACATAACTGTCCCCTGCATGCATATCTGTGAGTAAAAGAAAAGGCTCGGGAACACAGATCACTTTGTCACGAGAATACAGCTAGTATCAGTATATACACAATGACTATTGCTGACCATCAGCTGGTGGGAAGTGGCACAGCACATTTGATGCCAATTGATTGCACCCCAGCATGCCACCCATTAAGCAGTGTATTGAAGCACTCAGTTTGGATATGCTGCTTTGAGGCAGCCTCCACTGCTGAAATTGCTGGCAAGTGGCTGGAATCAGGCACTCCTTGGGTCAAAACAGATACTGGTCACTTAGCCTGACATTAATTGTCCCAGCAACCACACACTGTAAAAACAGGCTTCTGTCTGTCTAGGGTAAACAGCACTAGTGACGCTCCCTAAAAATCAGATAGCCTGTCTGGTGAAAGCTTTTAGAGCCTTTCACAGGCTGCAAAAGAGCACATAAGTGATCGAAGGCGGTAGGGTGGGTGCATTGTTATTCTCATTAGGGTGTCATCTGCTAATTTATTGCAGCAAGAAGCCAGCAAATGCAAAGCCTTCTTTCTGTAAAAACACCATGCTCTTTATGTAACATTTCAGATATTCAAGGGCTGGGCACAAGGGGTGTGTGTAGATGTGGCCCTTGCTGAAGCCTGGCTCTCTGTTTCTAAGAGCAAAGAGAGGCAGAGGAGAGGGCAGCAGAGTGGCTGTAACAAAGGTCCCACACAGGGCTGCAGTGAGGGCTCCTACGGGCACCACAGGCACCAGCTCATGGCTTGGATACTCTGAGAACGTAAAGCACATGGGCTCCTCAGGATTTCATTGTAATGAAAAAACACAGATTCTCACCAGACTGTTAATTTTCGTGCATAAAAAGAAATACATCAGTGTCTTAGACACATGCTTCTAGCCACACATTTATTTGATAAGGTGGATTGATTTTCCCTCATCTTCACTTACTTATGGCCTAGATCCTGTTGCCTTTGAAGTATGTGGTTTCTGTAGTACAGGATCAAACACCTTAGCAGCTCTTGAATAAGAATCCTACACTGCTCTTCTAACAACTGTCCATCTACACACAGCCATCTGTCTCCTGTCCTTCTAATGCACATGCTGATAGTTTCACTTAAGATATATGCTGGTGGAAGAAATCCTATTACTTGGGGAGCAGGCGGGGTTTGGCCATTCATTTACACCATTTGTGGTATAATCAGCAGTTCATCCCATGACTGCTAGAGACCAGGACTTTGATAGACCCTGTGCAGTAACAACAGGTAACCCTGGTTTTATTTGTTATTATACAACCAAACCAGTCAGAGACTGTAGGTCATAGTTGTATGAGTAGCTCTGGGAACCCGCTCAATCCCTACTGGCATCAGCTGATTGCAGGAGCATCAGAGGTGTCACTCCCTGGCTGTCGAGAGCAGCTGGAAGACTTGGCACCTTCACCAGCCCCTCTGGGTCTGGGTTTGGCTACAGTCCAGCATCTGCACAGTGAGACCTGGGAAACTCATTGGGAGCTCTGCACACTACTGTAATATAGATGCAATGAATTAATAAAGCCCTGTGATACTCCAAAAACCTGTGTGTGCTACACACGAGGCTCTTTGCACATCCTAGGGAGGCTGCAGGACGCGTACAAGCAGGAACAGCTATTCCACTTCTAAAAAGAGACTAAAGTTTGGAAGTTTAGGGAAGTGGCGTAATTTGCCCTACCCTCAGACAGACCTGAAGTGTCTTGAGATGGACCTGAATCCTGTAACCTTTTACTTTCTCAACTATAGCAGCCCACCTCCTTGGAGAGAAGGAAACGGGAGAGCAGAGGAACAGTGGCCAAGCTGTCCTGATAAGGATCCAGAGCTAAGGATCCCTTGCCTCCCACTCTGGTGCTCTGAGCCCAGCCATATCCACCCAGTGAAACCTGGTCACCTGCCAGCTTCTAATGGGCAGTGACACACAGTAACTCATGCCCTGCAGAGCAACCCAGGGAAAGGGAAATCCCAATATGTTCAAATCCTTCCCACCATTACACTCAGAAGCACAAAGCAATGCAGGGGACTGCTCTGTGGTACAGTGCTGACCTAATATCTCATTTCACAGCAGTGCAACTGTGGGCTGACAGGGAGGGATGCACTGCCTGCACCTTTGCAAAAGATAAGGGGTGAGAGGGCACTCGTGGGGGGGACAGCAAATGCTTTGCCAATGCTGCAGTCCTGCACCAGGTTTCACAGTGCTGCTGGCACTGGAAAGTGCACTGATCATCAAAACCTGGAAAGGAGCTTCTGAAGCAGCCTCCACTGCTGCTGAGGGCAGGCCATCCACTCCTCCCCTAGCAGTGTGTTGTGCCTGGTTTGCAGAGGAAATAAACTGCCTGGCTGGCTAGAGAAGCATCCCCTCCTGGGGAATGTACTGGATAGGTCTGATTTAGCTACCACCTCCCAGGGGAGCCTGAGACACCAGACACCAGCAAATCCAGGCTTAAATGTTTCTAGGTTTTTGAAGTTTTGCAGGCCACTCCTTTTCCTTTGTGGCTGTAGATCAGAGAGAGAGCAGAGAAAGCAGATGGTTTGTCTCCACAAAGGTCAGACTTGCTGCTCAAGAGGCAGCAGACCAGTGGTGTTCTGCAACAAGCAGTGTAACACTGTCAGGTCACACAGCTAGAGAGTCCCCTTGGGAAGGTGAAAGCATTACTCCTCCGATGCAGTTCCTGTCTTTTATGAAAGCATGCACAAACACACACAAATTGAACAATTAGGTAATACTCAGATAGCTGGTACCTTCTAAGTGACTCAGATAAGATCAGGCAGTAAAAGCAGTAGAACCTCCTGCTTAAAACATCCTAGGAGCACATGCCTCAAACAAGAAAATCGAGTTTTTAGCCATGCACCTGAGCCTATTGTCAAATGAAGAGTACAGAGTTACCAGACATACACAGGAGAGAGCCCAGTAGGTAACTAGCACTGGCTGCTCCAGCAGCTGGACCTACCAGCACAAAGGAAAGCAAAAATTCATTGCTTGTGCTGAATCAAAGACAGAGCTAAGCCAAAACGTGAGTAAGCTGCGTAATCAGGATACCCAAAGTTGTCTTTTACTTTTCATACTTTAAGAAAGAAGCATTGTTTTCTATCTAACAATGACTATAGCCAAGCTCATGGGGGAACAAGTGAAATACCGTATTATTTCAGTAGAGCAGATATCATTAATTACTTTCTGTAGAATGTCAAATTAGTTTAAAAAATGGATCAAGCTACTCTTAAGTACAGTGATTAAAGTGATCAAATATTCATAACAGCACAGAGCAGAGCAAGGTTGTAGTTGCTTCCTAAAACCTGCCTTTCATGATGGTAGATAACAAGAGACAAGGAGAAATGTAAACATGAGTATTTTGCAAATGCTCACACCTGAATCATCCCAAATGTGGACTTTTGGATTTAATCTCAGGCTTCAATCTCAAGATGTGTTTTTCCAAAGCAAGGCAAGGCTTGTAGGAAGAGGTAATATTCTCTTTTCTGATTTCCCATCATCTTGGCTACAAACCACTGTTATGCCATTATTCTAGAGGCTCATTAATATTCTGAAACGTAAGGAGATCCTGCACAGATTTAAAAGACCCAGGCCAATGTCTGTGTCAGCATTCAAACCAAACTTCAGATTTACTTCTAAAGTCTACTTAGCCATCCACCTCTCTATCTGGAATAGACGGATGGATCTCATTACTTCACTATATTTAACACTTATCTTCACAATGCTACTGCGTGGACTAAATGCTAAGTATCTCTTTACACATTTGGAACAACCCCATGTAAAGGTTGAATTCTGGACTTTTCATAGGTCCCTTTAGGCACCCAGCAGAAGTGTCTAAGCTAGTATACTGAATTTTCTGCATAGTCTATGGGGAAACACAGGCAACAGAGAAAGATAATTTATTCAGGCTCCCAGTTCCCTTCACTGGCCCTCAAGGCAACACAGCTTCCTAATTTAGATCCTGTTCCTATCACAGGAACTTGCAGTGATATAGCAAAAATTAGGTGTGATAAACCCAGACCTAAGTGACTTATCCAGTGTTGTACTGGGAGCCTGTGGCAGATCAGAATTTAAGTACACATTTCCCTGGGTCCTAAACTATTTCATTATAATAAAATTATTTTGTTATTTTGATGCATGCCTCAGCTAGGTGGTAGATGAGTTCCTCTTGAAAATTTAGGTTTGTCCGAGTTAAAAACCTGCAAGAAAGAAGCAGATGAAAACTGACAGATGACTGTCTCAGTGTCCATAAACATCCTCTTGTATAGCCCACAGAAACAAGAGAAGCTGTGTTAAGTTCAATGGACTTGGAGTTAAACCTATGAACCCCATATGAAATACAATTGGCTGATTTTACAAATAAATACCTGTCTACATTTAGCTTGTACCCTAGGCTAAACTGTAGCAGTTGTTCTACCACCCAATGACCCCTCCCCAGCTGAGAAAAGGAATCAGGGAAAAAAGGGAGAAGCCCCACAAGTTGAAGCAGAAACAGATTTAATGAAATAACAAAACTAATACAATCACCTACATAAAGTATACAAGCTTATGCTCAGCCTCATCCTTAGGATCAGCAGCAGGAACAGAAGGCTAAGAGAGAAACCCCTGGAAGAGAAACCCCTACCCTCAGTAAATTCCCTCCTTTAATAATGAGCATGATGTCAGTGGTTTGGGATATACCTGTGAGTCAGCTTGGGGCAGCTGCCTCGGTTGGATCTCCCAGCTGACTCATGGCCTGCCTGCCATGGCTGGCCCGTGGGTCTCTTCCCGGGAAACCAGGACAATCCCCCAAATGAGTATTATTTTACCTGAGATTGTTTATCTAAGCAAACAGAGCCTCAATGGGTGTAACCCAGACTCCTCGAAACACTGTTGCATTAGTTTACAGCAGGACTAGATTTGGCCCAGCATATCTAACAGGTTGCTTGATAATCAGGATGTCTTTGAGGGATCTGGAATGATTGCTTCTGCTCTTGGCCTTGCATTTCCTTAGCAGTTGAAGGGGGCAATTCTACAAAGTTTTCACAGCGATTACTGGAAATTCTGGAGAAGATAAGATTAAGACTGATGAAATACATAAAAGTACTGTCTCTGGCATCCTCGTGAAGTGTTGCAAGACAGAAACTCATTTTCTATGAAACTGAGCAAAATTGAACCTCAAGGTGTAGTGATATTATGATTTGCACAGAAAGAGAGATTGCAAATAAATTGGGAATAAGGAATCTTAAATCATTCTGTTAACCCAAAGAACTGCTTTGCTCATTTGCATTTTCTGTCCTGTGAAATGTAATTTTGGAAGAAAGAACTCCCCTGTCCTCAATTTCTTACCTAGAAATTATTTTTCCTAAAATGTAGGCAACATTCTTATCATACCTCTGTTCATTAGTAAATCATCTGGAATCACTCCTGCTACTCCAAAACATCTCCATCCTTGGGAAGCAGGCAGCAGTGTGGGTGCAGCACTGCTGACTGTGCATTATATATTGCCCTGGGAGCTTCAGGAACTTTGTGAGACATAAAGGCAGTGGAACTCTCTGAAAATTGCTGAGGCCGTAGGGCTCCACAATGGTTAATATTTTGGGTGCAGGGGAGAGGATGGGGGAGGGAGGTGGTTATTAACAGTTTGCTCTTTATCTAGTATAGAGCTTGGCAAATAATTTAGAACTAAGAGAATTCAGCCTCTTCCTTGGCTGCTGTTGCAAGCATGGACACTTGTAGGCATATGACTGAAGATATACATGTTTTCAATATTTACAGCAAAGCATCTCTGTTGCTGGTTGTTGTGCTACTGAAAAAGGGAGGGCAATTTTTTTTTCCTGTATGTTCAGCTAACAATTCCAGGAACCCTAGTTCTCCTCCCACTTCCCTTTTTCACTTTCCTGGACCCTTTCCTCTGGGATTTGAAAACACCAGCCTGAGGCTCTGGGTTACCCTTAACATTGCTTCTCATTTCTTCCTTCCAAACCATGTAAAAGAATTAAAAAGTGAAATTTTTTGGGTTTGTTTTGCAGAGGAAGACCATGGGAAAAACAGAGATAGCACAGCTCTCCTGGAGTTTCAGTTTGGGTGCATCTGTGTGGCTCTGTGTGGTGCTGTGTGGCGGTGTGCAGCACAAATTCAGAGCCCACACTAGCCCAGTATACCCACTGTGCTGCTTGGGTACAGCCTCCTTTCTAGATTTCTGCCACTTTCCTTAAGGCCTGGCCTCAGCAATCAAAATCTTGAGCTAATTCTGGCCCTAGTTTAATCCTTGCGGCAATCATCCTGCTGGCACAGCCTTATGCCAGTGGCAAAAGTAGGAAAGAGTCTGATCCCACAGGAGACCCAGGAGATACCTGAAGGGATGTGGCTGTACTTAAGAGGCTCATTCCCCAATGCATCTTCCAGGCATTAAAATCTCAGCATGCACCGAGAGGCTCCAAGAAAGATAAACACAAAATCTGGATACCCTTAGAAGTGGAAATGCTGGGGTATGGGGAACAGTGGGATTTTTGCAGCCGTCTTTGGCTCAGTTGCATTTTTTCAGTTCAGTTTCCCTCTCCAGCTTAGAGGACTGGTTGCCCACCTTGCTAGACAGGGTGTTTCAACTCTGCAGGGTGCAGCTACGGCATGCAGTGACGGCAGCTATTTGCTTGGCTCCCCAGTGCTCGGGGCCAGCATGGGATAAGCAGTGCCTTTGCTTTCCCGCTGATCCCTGCTGGAACAGCACTAGCCTGATGTGGCCTTACAAGTCGGCTTCACTTTCCTTTTTATTTAAAGCTAGAAATTAGCAGCCAGGAAAACATCTTGGTGTCAGCCCCTGGCAGTCCTCAATTTCACAGCAAGGGGCAATAGAAAACTGAGAAACAAACACTAGGAAAAAAAACCCAACAAAGAAATGTCATATAAGATGGGTCCTAGCTCCCTTCCCACTCATATTGCAAGATTACTTAGGTCCCCATAGCTTCTTAGTCCTATGGGTATGATGAGAGGTATGTCAGTGTTATTATCTGTCCAAAAATCGTGCACAGAATTTCTGAGTGATACTCAGGACTGCAGTTTATGTAATATGAGAAAGGAAGTGCAATACTCATTTAAGAGGTGGGTAATGATATCTGTAAGAGACACAGCTAAGATTTCAGGGCACAGAGCAGGTCAGGTAGCCAGTACCACCAAAAAAGTTTATACAGGTGTCACAGGGCAAATTCATTGAGTAGGGAATAGGAGCCATGTGGTATTCAGGAGTACAACTACTTACAGAAAGATTCAGCATTATGGAAGTTTCTGCAAGAAGGTTTTGTCAAAGGTAGTATCTAATCCAGATCTCTCACATACCTCCTCAGTGCTTAAACTACAAGAATACACTTTTTTCCTAATCACAAAAGAGCACCAAGGATCTATAAGTATTTCTGCCAGTGGGATTGCTGAGTGTTGGCATAATCAGAGAAACCCTTGACTGCAGGCTTTCAAGTGTCCAGAACAGCTCTGGAGTTTGGAGAGCAAGAGCACATGAGGACAAAAAAGACTAGTGAAAAAACAAGCGGTAGGTTGGAGTGCTTGTTGCCACGCCAAGTGGCATTTTTTAATTCCCATCCCAAATCAGATAATTCAGGGAAAGTGGTCCAGATTAAAACCATGAGTTCCTGAATGCCCTTTACTAGTTCTTAACAATGGCATCCTGGGGTGTATTAGAAAGGGAGTGGTTAGTAGGTCGAGAGAGGTTCTCCTTCCCCTCTATTCTGCCTTGGTGAGGCCACATCTGGAGTATTGTGTCCAGTTCTGGGCCCCCCAGTTCAAGAAGGACAGGGAACTACTTGAGAGAGTCCAGCGCAGAGCCACAAAGATGATTAAGGGAGTGGAACATCTCCCTTATGAGGAAAGGCTGAGGGAGCTGGGTCTCTTTAGCTTGGAGAAGAGGAGACTGAGGGGTGACCTCATTAATGTTTATAAATATGTCAAGGGTGAGTGTCATGAGGATGGAGCCAGGCTCTTCTCAGTGACATCCAATGATAGGACAAGGGGCAATGGGTGTAAGCTGGAACATAGGAGGTTCCACATAAATGTGAGGAAGAACTTCTTCACAGTGAGGGTAACAGAGCACTGGCACAGGCTGCCCAGAGAGGTTGTGGAGTCTCCTTCTCTGGAGACATTCAAAACCCGCCTGGACATGTTCCTGTGTGACCTGATCTAGGTATTCCTGCTCTGGCAGGGGGATTGGACTAGATGATCTTTTGAGGTCCCTTCCAATCCCTAACATTCTGTGATTCTGTGATTCTGTGATTCTTAACAAGGTGAGATTTCCACTTCCCTGTAGAAAGGCCTTAGTTATGCAAGGTCTGGGTATCACCTTGGAATGTATCCTGACAGGATTGTGTAACCTTTGCTCACACTGCTGCCCTCAGTTCAAGTAGCCTCTTTGCAAAAGCCAGTTATTGTACTCCCTGAACCAGCTCTGTGTATATTTACACCTTTGATGTAGATGTCCTTTTTGTAGTAGCCAGGGATCTCCAAGACTCGTATAAATATTAGTTATGAAACTCTTAACACAAGCCTGTGAAGTGGTTTAGCATTTCTCTTTGTCACGTGAAGAGAAGTAAACAGAGGTGCCAAGCTGGTAAGTGCTTTGCCCAAGATTAGAGTTGTTGGTATAACACAACTGGAGGAATAAGGTATCAATGGAAATATGGGATCCTGCCTTCAAATCCCTGCTTTTTACTGACAGAGCTGCAGTTTTCAGACTGCACTGTCTTTAAGACACCACCAGAGCTCATTTGGCATTCATTGAGCCTCCCCATTCCCTGCCATTTCATTGATTTGCTTTTGAATCCATGTGATTAAAGGAAACATGAATTTGTTCCCAGACTTTGCACTACTGATGTCCCTGGACATGCCTGCAGCAGGAAGAGGTGTACTGGGACAATGTGCAGCTCGGGGAGAAGAGGATGCAGGAGGACTGCCTGTGGCAGGTGGTTGGTGGCTGCAGCCACCATCACTCAGCCCCTGCACCATGCAGGCGGGGACTGTGTCTGTTCCTGGGTGCGACCACCTGGATGTGACGACTTCAGAGCTCTTCAAAGGCTTGGTGCTGGCACATGCTATCGGCTCCACTGCTGCATCCTCGCTGCTGTGGCTGTTATGTACTAGATGTATAGACTATCTAGATGACACTAGCTTGTGACGCTATCTAGATGACACATTCCTATGTGCCAGCGTGCAAATACAGGCAGGGAGGTGGCCAGGGACAAAGAGGAAGGAGCTAAAGAACTGAGCAGAGGCGTCCTATTGCACAGCATAACCATGAACACCCCAGTTAGTTACCTACAGGCACATTAGCTGAGACTGCTTTACTTCTGGCCCCTCCTGATTGTCACCTTGACAGCCAGGTTCCCATGCACCCGCATGGGAAACGATGGCTGAAGGTGCCCCCCAGCAGGCAGCTTGCCACAGCTATCAGATGATCTCCCTTGGCAGCACACCACCGCCTCCGTAACACCTTCACCTGTTGTCTGCTTGGCTCCCCCATCATCACTGATAGCATCGCTGCCATGACCTTGAAATCCTTCTCACAAGTGCCACCCTGTCTCTTAGCAGTGGGAAATCAGATTTTCCTTCCCTCAGCACCACTCCCTGCATTTTCATTTCTGAAGAAAGAGACAGGAGGAAATGAAGTTTTCCCTTCTGCAGCAGTGACTCTATTTTCAGCTGCAGCCCAACATATTGCTTCACTCCTCAGCCTTATCATCCAATACCACCTTAATGCATGCAGCTATGAAAGGTTGCTATTAGTGACTGATATCACTGGCGCTGCTGGTTGGGGATTTTATCCCTAGATGAACCAAAATCTCCTCTATACCACATCCTTAATACTCCCTGGGATTTCAGATGATATAAGTTATTAGTATTATTATTTTTAGAGCATTTTTTTGTAAAACAGAAAATATGGTAAGTTTGTTATGTCAGAGGAAGACAAAGAGAAAAGTCAGTCATTCTCTAGGACCAGATCAATCAGTGGTTTACCATGCACGGAGTGACTGACAGCTCTGGCCCTCTGGCATCGTAATTTATTCTCCAGTCTCATCTCTTTGTGAGTATTGCATGTCATGCTTTTAAAAATGTATATATAGAACCAGCTAGATGGTTATATTTAGTGCGACCGTAGGTATGGAAGCATTTCTTTTTTTAGCTTCTCTTGGTACAAATATAGAGATAGGAGAGAATTGAACGGCCCCTCTACACCTCTCTTCTGCGCTCCTGCGAAAGCATACCCTCTGTTTGGCAGCATGCCCAGAGCAGTCTGCAGAGCTGCTCCCAGAGATGGGCTCTGGAAAAAACGGGTTGAGGAACAGTGAGTTTACAGGACATTCCCAAATTTCAGCAACAACCCCAAAAAATCTCATTCCAGTGTGGAACAAAAATGTGGTACAAACCAGAAGTTGCAATTTTTTTTCCTCCAAAGTCTAAATAATTTTTTTGGTGTTTTCAAACCTATTTTGATGATGTGGAAGTCACTGGGGATGCACTAGTTGATAAGTGGGAAACCCTAAAGGGTCAAATAACCCCTAGTTAAGCACCCACTCCAACATAAGCATCCTCCAGTTCAGGATCCCACAGATGCACCCTCTTTAGCAGGTTGGCCCAGATCTGAGAAAGGGAAGTGCTACCAACTTTGTGAGACCCTCAGGGCTACCAACCTTTCTGGGCCTCTTCCATCCTGGCAAAGTGGGCAAAGTGGGCAAACTGAGGAAACTGAGCAGGTTCAGAGTGTGGTTCCCAGCACTGGAAGGAAACCAGGGACCGAGGAATCTGCTGGAGACCACTGATGTCCCAGCCACAGACCTATGGAGTATGCTTAACCACACAAATCCCCGTTTTCTATGGAAAAGTGTTCCAACAGCCCTGGCTTCAGACTGAATGTCAGTGAGGCACTTGGCTGGGCAAAAGCCTGCTTTCATTTTTTAAATGTTGTTGTCTGTTTATATTGTGGTTTTCCCTTTTTTGTCTGTTTGGTATCTACTGGTCTGTCCATGCATGAGCATGCCCATTTGCACATGCACAAATCAATTTGCACAAATCAATTAGCATATGCTTTTACCTGTGCAAATACATTTCTTCCTTGGGCAGTTGCATATCACAGACTGGTGACACCCCCACAACTGATTTTATGAGCTGGAGGCAAATTTTTCACGCATTGACCTCAAACCTAACCACACACAAAAATTCTTTCCTCTTAAACTCTCAGACCTTGTTTTTCACACTTCCCAGCAAAAAAAAGAAAGATAAAGCACACACAGATCTAACAGTGTGCTTTATAACCATCAAGAAAATAATAAAATCTTCTGCTTCAAAGCAGAGATACATAATCCAGGTGCAGCTGCCCGCAGCTGGTCTGAGCAGAGCTCCCAAAGGGCTGAGGCCAGGGTGATGGACGTGATGTCACAAGCTGTTTGGAGACAGCAGTGTTGGTATCCTGGGTATCTGTAAGGGCTTGTAAGTTATTACATCCCTTGCTCAATGGATGAGAGAGATAAGGATCACTTTCAGCAGCGTCTAAACACACGGGGCAGTGATAAATGTAAATCCCTTGTGCTCTGCACAATGCAGGTAATGGGTCTTCAGCAGCTTCTCCCTGGCAGGAGGGAGACACAGTCTGGCTGACCTCGTCCAGGAGGACAAAAGACAAAAAGATGAGAAACTGTAGGAAGCAGCAGCTGTGACAGAGAGAGGGAGAGGTGGTTTGGGGTGGGGGATCTCAGAGGTGTGGGGCTGCCCTGGCCACAGTCTCTGTGGGGTGCACTGCTTGGCAGCAATTTGGCCAAAAGTACGCAAGTGGCAGAGTGTGCGTTTATCTTGGTTGAAACCAAGTGGGTTTTTGGGTTCAGTTGAAGCTAACTAAGCATCAGCACTCACCCTGGCATGACCATCTCTGAAACAGAAGTAAACCCCATGGCGTGCCTTGTGGCAGCCCTGGCGTGTTAAACTGGGTACAGGCAAGGCCACCCATGGTGGCAGACACTCACTGGGGAGCAGAGAGGAGGAGCTGCCCCAGCCAGTTTCTGGAGTTTCCCATTGCTAAAGCCACAGTCAGCAAACATGCCAAAGTCACCAGGACCGGGGAGAAATGCCCTTGGGGCACAATGAGACACTGACAGTTCAGGAGCTGACAGCCCTGGGACTAGCCCTGCCCAGTTTCCTCTTTGCAGAGGGCTGGATGCCTGTGGTGTGCTGGTTAATGAAATATTTCCCTGCCATTTTTTAACCTTGAAGGATGCATAATCACCACTATTTGATGAAGCTGCTTGTTAATTATGCTTACTGAAAGGTATTTCCCCCTGTGTCTTCCAGAAAGACATGATGCTGTGGCACAATACATAGTGCGGCTCTAAACTGCGCAGAAAGTTCAGGGAAAAATACCACCTTTTCCAAGGTGTTAAATGACTAGCATGAACTTGCATACTTAGTACAGTGTACTCGGTTCCCCCCTCTGCCACAATCAATACCACTCTGGTTTCTTTATCGTGTATGATGGGGGATGGAAATGAGCGATCCCATTCATACCTCAGCTTTGGCATTTTGATTCCCAAACAGCCCATTCACTAGTAGCATAAAAATAATGTAAAAACAAATACATCAAATAAATGTAGCTTGAAGACATCTCTATTACAGCCCTGCTCTGTATTCTATAAGCAAAATATGTACTGTGCATACAAACACTGGGGGAATGAAGGAATGAAGATATTAACACTGACATATCAAGCGGGTCCTTCATAAGTCCATATTATCTACGCAATCACCTACAAGTATTTACATTTCTTGAATGAGGTTTTTCAAACAGCACCTCCAGCTGTACAGCCTCATGCCGTTCTTGGATGAAGTTCAGGCAAAGAACAAGGCCAAATCAACGCTTGCAGAGTGTGTTTTACAAAAGACCTGGCTGCAGCAAGAAGCAGTTGGTGCTGGAGACTCGGCAGGGGTGTTCACCCCTGAGGGGTGGCCCTGTGTCAGGGTTACCCTGTGGCAGTGGGAGCCCCATGCTGCTGGAGGTAAAGCACCATGTTTCTGTAAGACATTGTTCAACACCCAAGAGAGGCAAGTTCCTGGGCAGAAAAAGGGTGGGCAAATCCTTACCTGGATTCAGCCTTTATCTTTGACCTCAAGGTTGGGTGACTTTTTTTTCATGTTTTGGTACTGGTTGCTTTGAACACAGTTTAACATAGGCAGGCATTGCAAACTGTTTACTAGGACTCCCCTTCGGAGCAGTTGTGGCTAATTTGTCATTCACTGGATGTGGTTGGTGGCTGAACTCACATGGCATTTTTACAGCCTTCACCGGATGAAAAATGTGCTAATGAGGAAGAAGGTTTAAAAAAGCCACCCATTCTGCAAATAGCCTCCTTCTGTAGATATGCTGACTGAACAAAACAGCACTGGCAGTTCAGAAAGTTTGAAAAACACCATAATCAATTAATGGATTTTTTTCAGTATTGACCCACTCCTAAATCCTGACCACTAGTTCAGATAGGGCACTTTATGACACTAATAAAACAAATTGTGGTGTAAATTGCCCCACCATCAGTTCAGCAAGTTGCTTCCAAGTACCAGACTGACTCCAGGCCTTCACTGTGTCTGGACCCCAGCATGAGTTATCCATTTTAGTTACTGAAATTCCCTTTGCAGTTCCAATGAGACATGTGCTACCTCTCTACTTCTTCTCCTAAGTCATTGTGATTACATTTTCTCTTTGAAAGTGCTTGTTTCATTGAGCATAGTTTATAGGGTAAAACAAGAAATACACCCCTCTCATTTACCTTTTTAAAAGTGAAGCTTTTGGGAATGAAAAGTGCTAATGCTGTAAAAATTATTAACGATGCCCCTCCTACTCAAGGCAGGAATCCACATGTTGTGCAAGGACAATTTATATGACACTGTATGAAAATGTGGCTTGCATTTTTATAAACTTTTTTTTTCTCCACATGCCCATCAGCAGAGCAGGAGGTGGCTGGGACATCCCAGCAGCACGTGGGAGATTAGGGCTAAACTCCTGCTCTGAGCAAAGGAATGTGATCCATTGCTCCCACCTTTTACTAGGAGAGTCTCTTATCTTCTGTCTTCCAGCTACGTTTGGCTGTGAGTGCTCCCAGCCAGCTGTTGCAAAATACCCAACTATTTCTTGGCAATGGGAATAAAAAACAAGTGGGCGCCCATGTGAGACTAGAGAGACACAGTTACTCTTTGTAAATAGACAGGCATAGTCCAACTGGAGAAATAAATTAATTTAGCATCCAGCTGTATGTCCCTTTCTTTCTTCCAATGCTTCATCTCCAGTGATGGATAGCTGCTGGCTGAGGGTAATGGGAGGGTTCATGACTCTCTGACCTTCCTCAGTCCTTTTCTGTGATGCTTAGGGCAGAGTCACCCTTTATAGATAACGTGAGCATTGGAGTCCCATGTGAACATCTGCCATTGGTATCCAGCTTACTCATAGGCAACAGTCCTGAAGCAAATTGGGCTGCAGTGCCTTACCCAATGGCCAATTGTTTTGGGCATTATCCAAAGCTTGGTGAGTCTCTCCATTGCGTTTTGGTGGCTTTTGAATGAAAGCCTTCCCGAATTTTATCATCAGATCATCACTGTGAGATTTCCATTTACAGCTGAACCTTAAAAGGCCTGTAAACCAGGACAAAAAAAAGCTCAGCTTAGAAGGAAGTCCTTGCTATAAAAAAAAATCCCCCAAAACCTATGAGTACATATACTAGGCTGCCATGCAACAGGCTCATTTACAACCCCACCTCCTAATTTGTAGATTCTCCAAATATCACAATCCCTAGAAGAGAAGGGGAGACTCAAGTCCATCTCCCTTTCATATTTAAGATACATAGATTAGTGTTAATCAGATAATTATTAATCTGAAAGAAAAAAATCTGTAGATAAGCACCAGCCCATTACAGGACATCGTTCTGCTGGCATCAGTCATTGTACTTCCACAACAGATGCCACTAAGTATTTATCAATTAGTAACAAGCCTGAAGCCAGGTGAATGGGAATAGTTATGTCATAAGGGACACCATTATATTAGAGAAACTGAGTTTTTCTAAAACTAGGTTGCCTCATAGTAAATTGAAAGTGCTTCCCATTTGCAAGGGGACAATTTGCAGCAGCCCAGGCAAACAGCAGGGCTGAGCCATGAGGGAGTTGATCAGCTTGCACTGCAGGGTCTGGTCCTGACCCCATTCAAACATTAGGAAGTTTTCCTTACCTTCCACAGGCACAGAAGGAACTGAGCGGATGGGAAGTAGCATTGTGTCAGTTGGTGCCAAGATGTCTCATGGAAATCTCAAAAAAATCTCATCCAAAAGCTCTGCTACCGAGACAGATAATGAAGATGATGACAGCCTGCTAATTTTACATTCACCCCTCTCTTTACCCACCTCATGTCCGTGTGCCCTTCTGAAGTGTCTCCTGGACTATTGTTTTCCATTTTGGCTACCAGGATAGCATGGAAAAACTTCTCATAATACAGAGGTATGACAACCCTCTCTATAGATCTGCTGCTCCCATCGTCCTCCTGTCTAAATTGGGTCATAACTTCTGGCAGGATGAATTTTACCCACCGCTTGTAATAGGTGGAAAGCCACTACATGTAGCCTGCAATTCATGTCTCCTTCACAAAGCCAGAAAGTGGGAAGGGTTCTGAGCAGCAATGAAAACCAGCCTCCCGGGTGCCACTGCAAAGAGACTCCCTCTGACACCCTTGGGATGTAGGCACCTCTATAGAAAATGGATGCCTCAATCGCTTAGCAGAGCTTGTCCTCAGTATTTATGGAAAAATGATACCTACAAGCACTTATGGAATTGCATGAATGGGAGAAAATGAATGATATATTGCTGTGCAGGCAGTCACCCCGTGGGACCCAGCCAGCCAGCCTCCTGCATCATGATAATCGTATTTTGTTAGTAGTCTTATCATCTCCACCGCCACAAGTGTTCATCTATGGTTTTGCCCCTTGGTGAACCACAGGGTCATTTCCAGTCCCTGGCAGCATGCTCCCTGCCTTAAAATGAGCATAGGGAGGGATTACATGTGGGAAAATAGCACCCTGAAAGGAGAACTGGGGGAAACTCACACCTCAAGCTTTCTGAAGAGAAAAGAAGAAAAGGAAGAGATGGAAAATAGCTGTTTCCTGAGCCCTAGGGTGGATGGATCAGGGAAAGGAGGAGAGGTCTGAGAGCACTGACTGCGCTGGGCCAACCAAAGATGGAGGGCTGAGCTCTGACCTGGCATCTTTGGTAGTGATGCTAATGAAATATGCATTATGCACTGAGGAGCCATGTGTTGAATATGAGACAGAACTGGGCAGGTTCTTTACATCTACCTGTCAAATGGGAGCAAAAAAGTCACGCAATTGCTTCCTCAAACAAAGATTTGCAGTCAGAGTGCATTCATGTCAGTTGAAGGCAGATCACGGCCTCCCGAAGGACTTCAAAGATAAGATAACAAGCACACACACAAAAAATGTGGTCTGCCTTGAATTCCTCTGGAGGGTCACTAAGGCACTGCAAAGCCAGCTCTGGGCTGAATGCACTGGCTTGCCTATCACCCTTCCAGTAAAATATGGTTTTCTGCCTGCAGACCTCGGTACTTAGAAAAGGAGAGATGTGTGGAACAGCTTTGTCTCCAGAGCAGCGGTGCAAACAGCATCTTTTTTTTTGCATGTTTTTGCATGCAATCTGCTGTGTCCAGGGACCACATGGCTTGACCTGTACGACATTGCAACGCAGAAACTGCGAGTGGTGTACAGGCTCAAGACCAAAGTTTCTGGATCAGCCTGGTAATGCGTGCCCCAAAGCAGCCAGGGGTGGATGGGGAGGGAAGGAGTAAAAGAAACACGGCAAGCAGAAGATGATCCATCTTGCTGACACCTTCTCAGCTTCTGACAGATGTGAATCTTGGAAGGACTGCCTCAGCTGGATCTTGCAGCTGAACCTCTGTGCCCTGCAGCACCAGTTAGTCCATCTTCCCAACTCTAAGTCCTGTTGAAACCTGTTTATACTGGGGGCCTCCACATGATTTGGTGGCAGTGAGTTCCCCTGTTCAATTACGTATGGTATGGAAAAATCATTTCTTTGCATTTATTTTGAATTGTCTGCCTGGCAATTTCAAAGGAGTTCCCATTCTGTCCTATCTAATTTGGAAGATGTGTGCCCAGTGGCTAGACCACAGGACTGGGTCTCTGAATTAATTCTATTTTCATCTCTGTCATTCTTCTAAAAGAGCAGGTATTATTATTCATTGGAGTGAGTTTCACCTTCAGCCATCTCACTTAAAATTACCCCAAGCAAATAGTGATCTGAAATTTGGACTGAAATGACATAGTTGAGACTAATGTTCCGTGTATATCTGCAGAGAACAGGTAGGAACTAAACTGGCCAATAAAGGTAAAAATTCTATTTTAAATTTCCAATGCCTGGATCGATTTGTGCAATTGAAACTGCTGCCAACATGTTACGAAATAACTTGTCATACAGTAGTAGACCCTATTATATAACAGAATGCCTGTAGTTACAGAAAGATAAGATGAGATCCCGCATGAAAGGGATAAATGTGTAATTTCTAAACCCAGCAATTTACATACTGACCTAAGAACCATCTATCTCTCGAGCTGTTGTAATTGTGCAGTTTGCTATTTCTATGGATGTGTCTTCATGTCACTTATTGTTTGCCAGTGAAAGGTACAAAAATCTTGAAAAAATTCAACAAGACCAAAGAGTGCTTAACAACCTGTGTTAGTGGGTGAGTAACCAAACAGCTGAGAGAGCTTCACAGATACAAAGGTCCTGCTCGAAATGAGAAGTGGTAAGTGTCGTGTTAATTATAGTCTTGGGCACATGCTAGTACCACGTTCCGCAGCCCAGGGTTAATGAGATTTTTTTCCTTCTTCCAGAGGCAAAAAGCCACAAGGAAAGCTGAGCAGCCTTTCTGCAAGGGGTTGTTTGCATCCAGGACGTGAACAAATCTCTTTACATTTATATAGAAACTAAGGCAATTAAAACACCCCAGTTAACACCCTCCTGTTAAGTCAGAAACATCATTATGAAGATGCTTATGCCAGAGCAGCTTACTATGCTCAGTTTACTGGAAAACTGGAAAGCTGCGTTTTCAGCCATTTGATAAACAATTTCCCAGGGTTGCTAATGACTTGCAAAAGTCTGCCCAACACTAACAACTTCAGGGAGACTCTGTTGTCTCCTCTGAGAACCCTTATTTGTTTTCAGAATGAGAAATTTAATTAGGCAAGGTTTGTTGGCGGAGGAGTTCATGCCTTGCGCGCTCAGCAAGCAAGCCCTGTGTGACTGCCCGGTGCCACCCAGGAGCCTGAGCTTTGGCTGAGACAGGACCAATTGTGGCAAGGGAAATTAATATGATTTTAAACTGGTTCCTGCTGTGTTTTCCTCCTTCTTGTGCAAGCTAAGCGGCTGAGCTTGCCTCCCACCTTTTGGAGTTTCCCCCCTGTGCTTGTGCATGGGCTCGTGCATGGGTTTCATGGCTCAGAGGAGGGCTGAGGGTGAGGCAGGTGCCGTGGCAGGAGGTCCACCATAGCCAGCTCTGAGGCTGGCCAGAAATGCCACCACACGCAGCTGGGCAGCATTCTCCTGGCTGGGTGGTGAAGCCATGGCTGGGAAGGGTGCACACAAACAAACCAATCCGGGCAGGCACGGAGATAAGCCAGGTGCCACCAGCATTCCTGAGGGCTTTCTCAACTTCCACCATCCTAAAAAAAACAAGCTCACAAGGCACGCTTAAGAATCCCCAAAGACTCTCCATTAAATCACTAATTGCTGCTAATTATTGTGAGGATGATCACTTGGTGCTAAGGAGACTGCAGAGCAGTGCCAGTCTCCAGCCGGCGGCACTGGTGACCGATGGAGATACAAACATCACATGAAGCAGCTCTAGCAGCAGACAACAACCCCTCTCTCTCCAGAGTAATCCCAGGGATGCTGAGCAGGACAACCCCCCTCTTGGGACCACGGGGCAGAGGGGGACATGGCACTGCGGAGAGCACCCTGTGATGGGTGAAGTCAGATGGGGAGAGGGGAAATGGGCATTCAGGTCACCCAAGTGTCCCCTCACGGGCACTGGAAAAGGCTGTGCTCCAGCTCTTAGAAAAGCTGCCTTCTTCACCATCTTAGGGTGTTTTTCACAGCAGAAGCAGAGGAGGGAAATGTCATGTTTATCTGAACAATATTAACAGCCTCTCCTCCATGTATGGTCTCATCACAGGAGGCTCAAGCGCACAGATGAGTTTAAGATTTGTATGATGCATGTATTTGTAGGCATGCTCCCTGAGTTATTTTAAAGACTGTCTGGCACTGCAAGGCACCCAGGGTCTAAGGAGAGGAAGAAGATGAAGACAGATACTTATTTTTTTCTGGCAGGGGAGAGTGAGCTGCTGGAAAAGTTCCCCTTCATAGGATAAGAGAGACTCTTCCTCTTTGGGTGGCAGAGTAGTACAAGTAGCTCTGTACCCCGCAAAGGGAAAGCAACTGCCTGTAGGTAAGCACTCCTCAGTTACCAGCTGCCTACCAGCCTCCACCTCCCTATCCGCTGTTCTTTGGAGAATGATTTTTCTCAAAGCAAGTTTTCTCTCTCTCCTTCTCAGCTGAACAAAATGGGCTAAATCAGTAATGGCATCTCCTACAGAGCCCTTTATTTAGTTCGCTGTCAAAGTCATTGTATGTATCATTTTTACACAATTTTATTTCACAGCATATAATTAATAGAGAAGAAGGGGCTTAAAAAATCAGTTTCAAACAGCATGTTCTGACGTAAATGAACACTTTCCAGCAGCATTTGCAAATCTGCAGTAAAGCCTTGCGCATCTGACTGCAAAGGAAAACTAACCGGGGGCCTGGCTGCAGAGGGAAGCCTAGGTTTTTTTATCTTTATTTAGTTTTTGGTTTACGATTCAAACTGAAAGAGTTTAATAACATGCAGATGAAAGATGAATTAGATATTTTAAAATTCACTCTGATAAGCTAATGATGGAATTGCTCAACACTCCAGAAAGAATATGCTTGAGGTCCAGGTTTCTGAACCACACCGCGGGCTGTTTCCCTGCATCGGGCCTCCCCAAGGAAGCCCTGTGTTGGGCTCTGTCCCGTCTCCATCTGCTGTGCGAAAGGATTGTAAAGCAGAGACAGGCATTTCCCTCTCAGCTCATGCAGCCATCAGCAACTGATTAGCAAAAGAGAAACTGGCCAAGAGTATTTTTAGCCTAACACCATCCCTTTAAAGTTCATAACTCCACAACACATTGATCTACGATGAATGCGCACTTGAACGAAGTTCAAAGTTTGATATGAAATTCCTTTAAAAATTTACATAGAAATGAATACAAACATATATGGGAGCTGGAAGCTCAGCTTCCAGGCTATGGCAGCCTGCCTGTAAGGGCAGCCCTCTGTGCCCTACAGACTGATCATCCACTCCCTATCGGAAGTCATTCAGAAGGAAAACTGTGCCTTGCTGAACAACCCCTAATTTTCCTATCTATCTGTTATCTGGGCATCACCGCAATGGACAGAGTGAGATTAGGCAGATGCATAGACGGATGCTTTACATTGCCTTCTAATGACGAAAAAAGGGTCCTGGAGAGAATGTGTCACTTGCCCCAAGGGATAACACGAAAGGTGACACACCTGTGATAAGGGAGTAGCTCCACAGAAAAAAAGATTAACTCATCTGCCATGAGTAACTCAGCTGGTAAGTTCTGCCCGCCCACTTCGACTCTGTACTTGTAGAAACTTTGCTCTTAATAGCAAAATATTACAACCCACAAGGCTACTCAGTCAAAATGCTCTGTTTATGCATTGAGGTTTTCACTGAACTGTCTTAATAACTTAAATAGAGGCTGTAAAGCAAATTGCAATTGAAAGCCTGTCAGGCACATTGTGGACACAAAAATGGGGGATTGTGAATGACCTGGTGGGACTTTTTCCTAGCTCTGCCCATGTGGTGGGCTGGCTCTGCCTTTTCTCAGGTGCAGTGAGCGGTTCAGGAGGGAAACAGAGAAGCTTTGGCTTGAACCTTGCAGGACAATTCATTGCCTTGAAACAATTCACCGAGATGTGACAACCTTTGTTTAGAAATGGATATATCCAGCCAGGAGCCCTTGGAGACGATAAAGCATCTATTTGACTTCCTCAACGGGTTAGCTGTGTGTAAATCATTTATCCCCGCTCCTGCTCCCCCTCTTCAGCTCTCACTATTTGTATTTTTTTGCTAAAAAAACGTCACCTGCCTTTCTGTTGGTGAGTGGCTTGGGACACATTGCCTGGAGTCTGACCTCAAAGTAGGGTGGGATTTGAATCCGAAATTCACACGGTTTGATCTCACAAGAACCACCGTGCCGCACAGCTTGTATGTCTTTAGTAAAAAGGCATGCCTTCAAATCTGTCCTTTTCAGAGGCCTGTCTCCGTTGTCAGCTGCCATCTTTTGAGAGAAAGATCTAAAATTAGAGAAAAGCTGCCCTCCACTGCTGGAGAATACTGCTGCTGTGACATATGAAAGCAGAAAAAAGCTTCAAATAAAGGTCTTCTGCTTAGGCTCACATAACAAGCAAGAAAGGCTTTAGGTCTCTCCTGTCCAGACCAGCGTTTGTGGAGATCTGATTTAAATAGGCAGCCACAGCACCGGTGCTTATCTTTGCCTAAGCGTTTATACTTTGCCTGTCATCATAGGCACCATTATTTTGATGGAAACCTACAGATCCAAGGGTTTTTCTTTTAAATACCTTCCCCAGAAATCCTGAGGGATGCCAGGAGACCCTACTCTTTTCAATAAATCAATGAAGAAGAATGAAACCCTCTGAGTGGAAACAGTGGCTTGAGCCTCTTTGTACGTGGTGGTTGTGACAAGGTGCGGACACCATGCAGGGACCGAGCTGTGGCTGCAGCCCTGGAGACCTTGGATTCTAATCTGTGGACTTCAGCTGGGCCAGGGGTGTCCTCATGAGCCCCAGAAACCTACTGCCAGTGGTAACACGTGGGGATCAGGGGCCTAGGGCTGCCTCCCCATGCACCTCTGGTAAGCACTGCCGTGTCCCTACTGACCCTGCTGCTGCTCCTGCCACCGTGGTCTCTGCACACCGCTGCATCTCTCATGTTAAATAGTGTTTTCCCACCCTGGAGGGATTAGTGGGGCTCACAGGGTTAGAGCTGCTCTAATCTATTATGGCACACCAGTCCAGGAGCAGTGTCTGGAGGTGGGGAGCCCAGGGTGGCCTCACTTGGATCCATCAGGCAGCACTGGCATGCTGCATGGAGAGGTAGCCAGCAGCTTGCTGTAAAAGACACATCCTGGGGCTGGGGGGAGGAAAGACAGGGGGTTACTCTAAGAGTAACTGCCCCAGCAGTCACCTGATTGAACAAGAGGCTGTTTGGGAGTTGAATTCAAAAATCACTAGCCAAAGGTGAGCACACTGAGGCCAAGTTCTCACCTACCAGAGTGCCCGGGGAAGCAGTGAATATTGGCACCAGGAGAGTGGGAGGACGATAGGACCGAGGGCAAGGGGCAGAAACCGCATGTGTGGGAAGGCTTTGCTCTGCCAGCATTACAACAGATGTCTGAAAAATCGCTGCAAGCGTGAGGTGCCTTCAGAAGCCCCTTTTCTACATTGTGAGTGCAGGAGAGACTGCTCCCGGTCTTCATCCTCTGGGCTCTCCCTGCAGTGGGGTCCCAGCATTGCCAACCCTTTGTGCCAGCACCTCAGGCTGCCACAGAAGAGGCTCTTCCTTGGATCCTCTTTGCCACAACAACACACAATGGACGACTGTTGTGTGCCACGCTGAGGACTAGCAAAAATGGAGGTTTCAGTGTACTGCAAACGGCTTGCCGCTGGCAACTGAAGCACCGTTGTGTTTTCCAGACCCTTTCAGATCCCCGCAGCTCGTGAGACAGCGTGATGACAGGGGAAAAAAGCAAAATTAATAGCTGGGCTACAAGTGCAGGTGATGCAGGCATGCTCAGTACCCCACAGGGCACAGAGTGTGGAAGGTAGGATCCCAGGGGAGAAAGCACCTGGCAGCCTTAGGGAGAGTGGAACTTGGTTGCTGGAGTTAAAAGGGACCCATTTTTCTTAGGCAGAAGCAGTAGAAGTTTGTCTTCTTGAACCATTAAAGTGTAACTAGGATGGTTCATCATCACCTGGCATCACCCCAATCCTGGTATTACCGTTGGTTCAGCAAAGGGATCGGATCAAGTTATTAAAGGGCATGACTAATTGTGTGCAGCCAAAAGAATGTGTACTTTTAGCATCAGCCATATTTTAGGCCTGATTTGAAAGCCAGTGAAAACACTGGGAAAAAAATCCATTTAATCCCTTGAGATTCTTTCTCCCAGACTGGCCTTATGGGAACAGTTCCACAGGAACCCGAGCTGTCAGCAAAACATGGCTACTTGCACACTATGTAGATAGAAAACCAGGACACATCATTGCTTAAACAGAAACAGGAGTATTAGTGAGTCCATGTTGCTCAATACGGTATTGCTGCCATGCTGGAGGATCTCTTCCAGAGCTTTCCTTCATCCCTTTCCTATTTCTCCTCTCCTATGTTCATAGAGGTCTGTCTGTCACAAGCAAAACCTGATTCAAAATGGGTTACTTATTTTAAGCCAAGCTATTCGGATCAAGTTCTTAGGATGTCCACTGCCTAAAATACCTGATCCCTAATCTCTGCTTAGCCCCTGACTTTGCACTTGACTTAGGAGAGTGTGATCCTGTGCTGCAGGGATATCTGCAGACACAGCCCCAGGTCCCGGGCGTATGAGCCAGAAGGTCAACAAAGCAGGAACAAGGAGGGAAATGGGCAGCTGCCTGAAGCCTATGGGGACAAGGCACAGCGTGTGTTCGCAGGCAGGGCCCAGCCTCTGTGGGGGCAGCAGGTATTCGCCTCACCTGCCAGGCATCATGTGGATTTATGGATACTGGTGGGAGCTGCTGGAGCTGCTGGCAAACACAGCTGTCTGGGGTTACACTGCCATTTCAAGGCCCTCCTCCAATTTATGATAGAGAAACAGATGTTTCAGTGTGGCTCTTTGGGCAGATTTTGGCCACCCTTAAAGTGACGTAGAAAGCTCACTTCCAGGACACTTTCCTTTGGGTCATACCCAAGACAGTGATGCATCCCACTGGCTGGGTGCCTGTGTCTTGTGATGGCCCCTTTCATAGCAGCTTGTCTTGGTTTTGACACTGCACTGTACAAACTCTCCCACATCCCTTAGCTTGCCGTGGTTTCCCACAGTTTCCAGCCTGCACAGGGGAGGGTGAGCTCCAGCAGATGCCTTGGGGGAAGTGACCCAGCAGGGATTCCCCTTTTGTCCCATATGCGTGTTGCTCCCAAGCCATCCTGAAGCCTACCCTGCCAAGGTACTGACAGGAAAAAGGGAAGTAGAGCTGGAACTACCCTAAAAATCTGCTTCCACTGCTCTGCAGCCCAACTCGGGGGGCAGACCCCTGTTTGGCTCTTCATGCTGAGCTTCCTGCCCACCTGCAGGCTGCCCAACTCAGGGGCAGCTGAAACAGGCTCTATGCCCCTGCAGGGTGGATGAAGTATTGTTGCATCCAGGGGCTTGGTTCTCCTGGCAGCCCTGCACCTTGAAATGCAGGACCCTTTGCTGTGCTGCTTCCAGGGGGAAAGCAAGGAAGCTGTCAGTGCAGAGCCAAGAGTGGTTTTAAGCTGCTAAAATGCTCCTTTTTACTTACAGTGGAGTAAATGAAACAGGAAAGTCAAATTCCTCCACACCTGGGGACAACGGGGCTCTTAGTGCTTGTGAGTGCCAATATCAGCAGACATGAGGTGCCTTTGCTATGAGGCTGCAGCACAGGAGTGATGCCATGAAGGGGTGGGAAGCTCCGGGCATTCAAACAAAAGAAGTGGACACAGTTAAAAGGATTTTCTGATATTTGTTTAGCTTGGCTGCTACACTTTACTGAAGAAAAGGAAGGTTTTTGCTAAAGTTGAAACAAACAGTAGATCAGAACATTAAATAAAGGGTTAGCAAACCTGCCAGTAGTGCTAAGTCAGGTATGCTGATGAGGTCAAAATTTAATTCCACACTGGAAAATTGGAAATTTCAAGTACAAGTGTTCACAGCAAGCCAAATTATATTACCTACCAAAGCTCCAGGTGCTCTGAACAGTCTTTCATTGTCATTCGTCTGATCAGTATTTGCAATACTTAAAGCCACCACGGAAACAGAGACAGAAGAGCAACTTTTTAGTCTATATAGGGCAAACACAGCAGGGAAAGCTGGAAACTGTCCATCCAGCCTGCTGTGGGGCCTCTTGTAGGCTGACAAGCTCTGCAGTGCCATCTAAGCATCTCTCTCTGATCTTCCTCCCATCCCTGTCCATTCCCTCAGCTCCTCCATTAGAACATGTTAAATACAGGAGTAATTTAAAGGCGCTAGTTCAGTGGGTTCAAGAGGAGCAGAGGGTTAGGAAGACACGGAGAGTGCACCAGGAGTATTCTGGCTCATGGAGGGATGTTCAGTAGGTTGAGTGAGGCCCTGGCAGGGAGATGCACAAAGCTCGCAGCGCTCTGGTATCAAGTCACTGCTACGTGCAACACATTAGACCAGGCCAAAAAGAAAGCAATGTAATGAAGTAATGTGGTTTCCGCTCTGATAGCATCCTTCCACCTGAGGAACTCCTGAGTATTTGGTGAAAATGGGGGTGTTCATCTACTCATTACTGTGTCAAAATGAGCAGCATGAGTAACTCCTCACAGGGGTGAGTAAGAGATTCACAGCTTGGATTGTGCACTCCTTGCTCAACTTCACACTGCTGATTTGCAGCAAAGCCAGGAACAGATCCGGTGATGAACAACATCTGAGTTTGTGACTTATGAGTAGTAATTATTGTAATTAAACAGTGGTCCTGAAATACTCCCTGGGTTACAAATGCTTCTTCACTCAAGTAAACTTCCACTCACCTTACTGAGTAAAGGCCCAGCAGTTTTGCCCCAGAAGACTTTGTATAGCATATTAAATTTGTATCCTCAAATAACACATCTAGTTAAAACACTCTTATAAGTCATTTTCCTAGCTATTTACAGTGTAAACATATTACCAACTTAAAATTAAATGAGCAATTAGCATATGGTATAATATAATAATATAATACAAAATTTGTTTCTATGATATAGTCTAAATTCACGAACAGAACAATAATGCTATGTAACTAAGCAAACAGGATAGGTGTGAAATTAAACAGGATGTAGATGCATTGTGCGAGAGAGATTTGATGGTGGAAATGAGTCACCTCTTTGTCAACAGCATCGCCAGCAGCTACGGCATGCTGTGTAGAGGGGAAGCAAGACATCCAATGCAACAGTGGCTGTACAAAGATAAGACCAGAGCCGACCAACTCTGCACTCACTACTCTTAACAGCGAGAAGTGCCACAAGCAAAGCTCAGACATGTCCAGGCTGGAGGTCCCCATCCCAGCTCCATCAGTCAGTACAGCTCCCGCCTGCTGCTGTGGGAGTTGCCTCTCTTGTCTGCAAACAGGGATGGTGCCTCGTGGCATGGAGAACACATGATTAAAAGCTCATGGGCAATATTGACTCCATCCAACAACTCTGATAAATAAAGGCAGACAGTGCTACATTAGAGCTGTTCTAGTGCCTGGCTGAATTAACTCCCGCAGTAAATAAGTGAGCTCTCTTTGACAACCTTGTTTCAGTGTGCCTGAGAAAGGAGTAGTACCCTGAAACCTCAGGGCAGCAGTGCTGTGTCCCCTGCAGCCAGTCTCAGGCTTCACTCTCAGCAGTCAGCACAGTCCGAGAAGAGTAACCCTGCTTCCAGGTGCACTAGCACAAATCTGGGACTGGGTCATGGGCCTAAATTCATCTCAGGGGTGCCCTGGTTCCAGCCCCTCTCGCTGGTGGCCCCACAGAGAGGAGAGGCTGCAAGGGGCTGCCATGTGTTGATGGTGCCGTTCTCAGAAGAACAGCACTGCTGGGGGTGATGGACCAGCAGACCAGGCTGCCTGACTCCATCCAGACATCACATGGACCACAGCTCCTTTTCTGTACGGTTCCACACCAGGCTGCCATGGGGATGCCCCATCCCCAGGGGCCAGGAATCAGGCCCCCTGATTTAAGCAGTGGAAGAGATGACTTTGCTCCGCGCTATTTTGCACATTAATAGTTACATAAATGCATCCAAATGTTTGTAAGGTTGATTGAAAATGTTGCTAAATCAGACTGCTCAGATTTAACCACCAGAAATTAAATCAGATAATAAACAATCAGCATTTCATTCCTACAAAAAGATGATAATTTTGTAGGACATTGGGTTTATATTGTCTATGCACCTGCATGTGGAATGCTAGCAATAAAGTGAGATTTGATAGCAAATTGGACTGGCAGACAGTTTTTGAACATAATTACTCAAAAGAAACCACCCGGAATCAATTTAATCATAGTGCAACTGATTTTTAATTTCCAATGGTACAAAAAAGTACCATTCACATTAGGCTTTTACTGACTTTGGTTTATAATCATGGGATGTCTGTATTGTAGCCATGCTAATTAAATAAATGCTACATATTTCTTACTTTGTAATATAGAAAAAAATAAAAAGAAATTAAAGGTGCCTCCTGAACAGCAAAATGAACAAAAGCTAACAGCTTGGCAGGCCACTGAATGTGCGTTAATACACGGTCTGTGCTTGTTTAGCAGTTGTGAAACTCTGGGACTATTATCAGCCATTTCTGTTGAGGCTCTCCTGAAAATTAGCAGTTGTGCTAACAGGCGGCTGGGACACAAAGCTGAACTGCCAGAAAGGAACCGTTGCTGCAAAATACCTTCTGAAATTCGGGGTGAGATGCCGAGCTCTGTCCTGTGAAAAAGGTACCACCCTGGCAAAGTGTGGGGCAGTCAGGGGCTAGGACTGCAGCCTGCCCTCTCTGCTTTTGTCTTTTAAGACAAGAAAAGAGCTGTGCAGCCATCAAAAGGACTGTGACAGAAGAAGTGCCGGGGCCCCTTTCAACTGCCCTGGTTGTAGAAGCTCTCGGTGCAGAGGAAAGAGCCGCTTGTAGCCGCCCTTGCATCCAAGGGGAAGGCAGCTGTCAGGGCTTGTGTTGACTGGAGAATGAATCCAAAAAACATATCATGTGTATTAGGAAGAGCAAAACAAACTGCCCCATGGCAACTCAGTCCTGAGAGGAAAGGGCTGACACTATTACATTAATTTCATCTGGGATGGGAAGTCGTCCCCAACCTGCTTTCATTCTCTAAGTGATCCTTTTTAACCAATTTTGGTGTTTGTTCTGGATGTCATTCTCTTAGCTGGAAGCTACGGAGGTGCAATGATCTGAAAGCCCAGTATCCTCCCGAGACAGAGATCTGAGATGAGACAAGACTGGATTCTTGCCTTCTCATCCTGCTTTTGATTTAGGGAAAGAGGAATTAGATCCTACGTTCTCATGGGGGGAAACATTAAAAATAATTTCTTCCTCTGCGCCTGTTGAGCACCATGAACAAAAGAACATAGACCCTGTGCATCCACAGAAAAGTGAGGTGCTTCTCCTCCCCTCCACAACTGTGGCATCCTCCTCCACTCGCAACATGTATAGCAGCAGGTGTGGACATTTGTGATGAAGTAGCCAAAGAGCAAAATACACATTTCTGCTTTCATGCTGCCTTCATGAGGGCTGCGGGAAGACAGACAATAGCAGAGCTGACAGGATGCCTGGCAGCCCACGGCCTTCAAACAGCTCCCAGAGATGCTGAACTGGCAGAGTGAGTTTGCAGTGAATCAGGGCTTTGCAGGACACGGCAGCGCCGGACTCCGGGTACCATGTAACACTGTGGCACTTTGATCGGAGGCTCAGAGCTAAAAGAACATCACTGAACCACAGCCCATCTCCTGTGCACTGGGTCACCAGAGGGGAATAGAGAAGCCTGTGCTGGGTACCAGGGTATCCCATGCCACACAGGTGGGTACCTGCTGAAAATCCAGGAATGCTCAGGGAGCTCGCAGGGTACATGCAAGTTCCAGAGGCTGCTGGCCTGAGTGAGGGGAATGCAGGAATGCCCTGGGAACTCATAAAACAAACTACAACAGCTCCTGAGCCCCCACTTCTCATCATAATGATGTATTTAGGGTCGTATGCTGCTTTTTGTTTGTATGTACAATGCACCTTAGCATCACTAGGAGAAGTGGTTGTGGTGAAGGGGCAGCATTTAGGCTAGAAAGCTTGCCCCTGACCCAGACACACAGGCACCAAAGCATGGGTGTTTATTCAGGGCATACAGCAGTTCAATGCCTTGCTTATCCTTCAGGCCTTAGGCAAAACCAGCCTGTTCCACCATATATATTTAAGATTGATAATTCCTGTCACAAGAAGGCCCCAAGCAGTTGGCCTGGCTTTAATAAAACACAAGTCACTGGTGCCTTCTCCCTTTTGCTCACGGGAAGAAATAAAAGTTGTGCTCTCCTTTGTGGAGCTGGAAAAGGACACTCATCAGATCAGTTCAGGCACAAAACCCAAACACTCGAAACTAGGCTACCCCCATGAGAGGTTTTTCCCAGCTGTCCATCCTGCAGGAGTCATCTCTGGCACAGGTTAAACAGCTGACCCAGTGTTCAGGCTCTGGAGACCAGTAGCATGGAGAGCTGCAATGGCCCCTGCTTTTCTGGGCAATTGTGGTTAAAGCAGTCCACTGGCTCCCTGGGGTTGAGATGCTCTGGGGCTCGGTCACTTCACTTTTGCTTCAGAAAGCAAGAAAACTAGACAAAAAGACCACTGCAATATGCTTAAAACATCCAGAGGCTAGAAGACAACCTACACCAAGGAAAGTCAGCTTTCATTCTGTATGTATGTGTCCCTCACTCACATAGCCTGTGTGCCGTATTATTGCAGGTGGCAGACCCTTTCTTTACCATACCTGCCCCACAAAATCCCAAGCATCTTTCATAACTCCATGCAGAATTAAAAATGATCTATGCTTAGAAATTATATCCAACATAGTCTAACAAGAAGCAACGATTTAAAAAGACCTGTTTGTTTTTTTTTTTCTTTTGAAGAACCAATTTGAGAATGGCAACATCCCCAAACCAGCCTGTAGCATTCCCAGGCAATGATAAGCTCTGCAGGATGGTTAAAAAT
This sequence comes from Podargus strigoides, assembly GCA_028020825.1. Lineage (NCBI taxonomy): Eukaryota > Metazoa > Chordata > Aves > Caprimulgiformes > Podargidae > Podargus > Podargus strigoides. Next base: position 9,471,740 of record CM051641.1, on the reverse strand, counting down.
AAACTTGTTGAAAGGTTCTCCCTCTTTTATATGCTGCAGGAATTTCCCGTGACTGCTACCTTCAGGGTATGCTTAGCAGTGACACGCAGGGACATGCTGGCACGCTTCATCCCTCTTGCCCCACCCTGTCACCAGGGAGTGGATCTGCTGGGAAAGGGCTTTGCTGAATCACTGGGTGGGATTTGGTTGCCTAAATATAGGTGTCTAGTGCCATGCTAGATGCCCTCAGGTATCCGGCTTGACTCCCAGCTGCTGCTCTGGGAGGATGGGGATTTCTGGCAGGTCCTCTGCTGAATCTGCCCACCCCAGATATCCTCAGGTCTCTAAAAGGGCACAAGGTACCTAGAGATACAGGACCATCAATTTACAAAAATAAAGAGTGCCTATGCTGTTCCTACCAAGCCAAATTTTATTGAGGTCCTCAGGGTGCATGAACCCAGACCCTCACACAAGAGGGATGTGCTGGACCCAGGGCAGCCATGAGCTATGCAGAATCCTTGTGGCAAAGGCAGAGGGGGTACAGCACCACTGCCCCATGAAAAACTGGCAGAGTGGTAGACATGCAGGATGTCCCAGGGCAGCACAGGGGAAAGATGTGCCTCAGGCACTGAGCAAAATTCACGTCTGGTTGGGACCAAGCTGGCGTCTGCCTTTTGCTGAGCCCTGATTACCTGCAGAGGTAGGGCTGGTAAATGGCTGCCACCAGCCTGAGCCGGACCCATGAGTAAACCACACGTGTTCCGAGGTATGGGAAGGCTCCTGCGGGAAATCACATCATCTCATTGTCCTCCTGATTAGACTTATTTCAGCAGGAACAGGTGAACTGCCCCAATATTTCTCTTTCCCTGTGCCTTGTGGAATAGGGCAGGACACACTGAAAATATGACATAAAATGCACTCTTTTTCCCAACTAGATATTTTAAAAGTAAAAATATAAACTGTAATAGAAGATTTCAACTAAAACTTCTCAGGCTTGCCTCCCTCCATGTCCCTGGGAGGCCAGGCCACCACTGCAGGTGTTTCTGTGAGATGCGTCAGGGCGTTATCAGCCACAGCTCAAAAGCTGCTTTGCCGGTCTGGAGGGAGCCATCGATTTGTGGGGAGGATGTGAGTTGGTCATAGGCAAGGCTGGTCTTTAGGCTTCCAGCCTCAGGGAGTAGAAAGTTTCCTGTCTGCAAAGCAGAGGGCTCTACCAAGCATTTCCAAAGCGAAACTGTGACACCACTAATCTTTAGGGGATATGATGAAAACTAGAGTCTGGGTAAAGTTTATGAATCACAGGAAATTGCTGGGGAAATAGGCCTCCAGGGAGAAAATGCACCTTTAAGAGCAGGGCTTGTCCAGAAGCAGGGATCCTGGCAGGTGGAAGCAGCATGCAGGAGCAGGGCTTTTTCTGCAGGATTGCCTCCTACCAAAGGTTATGCAAGCAGCTGGACACATATATTTAGCTGGATGAAACAAGAGGGAAACCTTAGGAGCTGACCTAGAGAATCAGTATCAAGAGGTGCTGCAGTCTTTTATTTCAGTACAACTGTTCTCTACCCCAGCAACTTAGTATACTATTTTTGTAATAGACGTGCTGTTGCCAGTACCCATCAGAGCTGCATGCCAATAGGGACCCCTGAGGAAGGGAAGGCCACTGGGACACAGTTCTTGGTCAGCTCCCAGGGCTCCCTGAGGAGGCAGGGTCCAAATCCAGAGCAAAGATGAGCAACACTTTTCTTTTAGCATTCTGTGCACCAACACAAAGATGCAGTTGGGAGCTGTCCTCCAAAACCAAATGAGGGATGCTGCTGCCTCCATTTGGCACAAGTTATTTATCAGTTTCCTGAACACAATCCTTTTTCAGGATAAAGTATCTACCCTTGGAGCTTACACAGAGATAAAAAGGGAGGCTAAAAAAAGCACCCTGACACTGACAGGCTGATAGTGCAGGTTTGTGGGGAAGGTTAAGCAAGCCTGATAAACTGGCTCATCAAATTGGTCACATAAGCTGTGTAATAATGAATCCCACTAATTCTTAAACTTGGGTGTAACAGGGTTATTGTCATTCCAGATCGAGCCACCCAGCCACACAGCACTTTCATCTGCCTCCCCTCATCCCAAGCATCCTTCCAGAGGCTGCCCAGCCCCTTTTAATGGGGCACCCTCGCCATTCCCATCCCGGCCTGCCCCTGCTCTTGGTGGATGCCGCCAAGCTTTCCCACTGGTTGGCAGAGCTGGTGAGTCTCGCCACAGCCACTGTCCCTGCTGGCACAGGCACCTGTTTTCCCCTGGTCCTCCAGCCCTCAATGAGCAGCTGGGGTGGTGATGAGGACAAAGATGATGCTCAGGACAGGATGATGTTCTGGGAACACTGCAGACACCGCTGAAGCTTTGTGCTATGGCATCAAATCAGAGAGTCATTTAATGTCTAGTTACATCGAGCCTGGTGCTGCCCGAGCCCTGCTGCAGGAGCACCAGCACATCTGAGAGGCGAATCTCTTCTTGGCAAAGCTGCCTAACTTCCTATGCTGCAGTCTGATTGTAACTTTTCCACTATCACTCTGTCCCTCCTGCTTTACTGTAAAATGGCTGATTTTGTGTTCCTGAAGGTGAACGTGTGCTTTGGAAATTTCCCTAACCTTTTCTGGGCCTCCCACGAGTGGGCACAGCTATAAGTTCCAAGAAGGCATCGAGCAGACTGGTCTGCAAGGGGAGCGGAGGGGGGCGGATGGGGCAGGTGTGGGAGAGCTTGCGGTCCTGGACTCACAGCCCCATGTCAGAGGCTCCCCCATCCTCCCACCCCTCCATGCCTGCCTCCTGTCACCCTGCCTTTCGGTTGGCTCGGGCCTCCTGTGCTTCATCAACCGCCCCCAGAGATTTGTCACTTCTTCAGCACACTGAGAGTCAGGCCGTGCTCCCCTTGTTTTCTCCCAGTGTTTTTTTTGTCCTGTAAATTAGTGTGGGATATGCCCTGGCCTCTCTCCTGCTACCTTCCTTTGGGAGTGTTAAGGAAAACAGTTATTTTTTTTTTCCATTTGCCAGTGGCCAACTCACATCAATAAATTATCTTTACCATGTCTTGCAAGTAAATTTGTTGTCTCTTCCTGAAAGCTTTTCCCTTGCATATCTAAGGAGTTTCTTATTTGCCTTAACCTCTTGCACAATATTTCTTTCATTAGTTTTGCTTTTGTGTATTTATCTCTGTGTGCACACGTGCGTGTTACTTCTTACACTGCCTCCCCTCTACCCTGTAACACCTCCTTCCCTTCTCTGGAGTGACATTTTACACTTCACATATGTCTCTTATCCTTGATTATTTTCTGTGCTTCCATACTGTTCCATGGTGCTCTGTTTTAACTCCTGCAATATTTATAACTGTGTGGCATATAAAAGCGGTGAATGGGTCGTGATTTATGTGTCAGTGCTTTTCATCTCCTACCAGCCCACCTCATGTCCTTTCTCTCCTTTACCTTGCATCATTCAAACTCACTGATACGTCTTGTTTTTTCCCAAGCAGTTGCACTAGGAGCAGACATCTCTGTTCCTCTCTGTTTGGGAACTGCTTCCACCTCACTTTGGGATTTACTGAAACCACAGGCTCTGCCTCTCTCCCGATGAGAGCTCCAAACTCCCCCAACAAGCACCAGAAGCACCCAGCTGGGGGGGGGCCATCCTGGATGACAGCCCGTGCCATCTCTCCTTGTAGACCTATGTGGGCTGATCCCTGCTGTGCCTCAGCCCTGCTCTGTGGCAGAGGGCACAACTGTGGTTCTTCCTCACCAGTCACTTGTGCTGAGAACTGCATCGACCTTCGGGGATGCTGCAGTACCCAGCCCTGAGCTGCCACTGCTGGTGGTAAACATGGGCTCTCGGAAGAGCCCCCATCGCTAACCTGACCTTCATGTCAAAGAGCCAGGAGAGGTCAGACTAATTTCGGACATCGCCCAAATGCCTTTCTGATGCAGAGCAAAAGCAGCATCTGGCAGCCTGCGCTGTGGATGCCTGGTTGTGGGGCTGGATCAACGCCACACTGAAGTCGGTGGGATTGGACAGGCATAAAAATGAGTGTGGTGGACCAGACCCATCGCAGAGCTCTCCCTGACACCACAGGAGAGGTCACAGTTAAATTGCAAGGGGTGCCAGAGGGGCTGTAAAGGCAGAGAAACCCAGGAAAGGGCAAAGTGCTCTGTCCTCTGGAGATCAGGCAGGGCTGGGTTTATCTCAGCCATCCCAGCCAGGAGCTTGTTTAAGCCATCCTTTAATCTGCCGCAAGAGCTAGGGTCGGTCTCTGATTTGAATCACTGTGAGCCAGTCCCATATACCATTGCCCTAATGCCTCTTATCTCAGTTATTTCTAAACATTCCTCAGCAGCAATTACACCTTTCCTCTCCAATCGCCCCCAAAGTATCCTTTACTATTTACCCACATCGATTTTTTTGCATCCCATTTTATTTATGCCTATTGTGCCTTGAATTATAAAGTGAACAGTGAATTTTCAGACTCTAGCATGCTCCTGATTCCCTCTATGTGTCTGTTCTCATTCCTGTTTGCTCATTGCTCTTCCGCTAGTGAAGCTACTTTACAAACTTCCGGAGGGAAGTCTTGAAGAGGAAGCACATATCTTTTTTTTTTTTTTTTTTTTTTTATGTCTAGCACCTTCCTTATGTTTTATCAGTGGGCAGATGTGTCTTCTCATACTCCTTTGGGATACTTCTCCTCTCCATAAGTTTCCTGTTAAATAAAAAGAAAAATATCTCAGACCATGGAAACATGCTCCTTATCCCATATTTAAAAATCTTCAGGCCTGGTTCTGTCTTTCTTGGACAGTGCATTTAAAAACTGGAATTAATCCCAGGGAAGAGACAACTTGTCTGTTTGAATGCTTATAAAGTCTTATGGGACAAACAGCTTACTAAAGGCAGGTAGGTAGTATTTCAACACAAGCAGTTCTGATGTTATTAGATTTCTCCTCAGAGACTGCATCCAGAACATACAATATGTTGGAAAAGAGTAAGAAGTTAATCTGAAATTCACTTTGTGGACAAACTTTACAGAGTAAACACCTGGCGAGGCAGAGTACAGAAATTACAGGTGAATCACAGAAGTCAGGGGTGTCCCAAGCCTCTCAAATAACTACAGCCAGCAAGCCTGACTTTCCTACAACTTATAGAACACCCTACTTGTTTGCAGCTACAGGGAATCCCACACGATGTTAGGTCTGGAGGAGCTTCATCCCAAAACTCAACAAGAGCAGGCTCATTCAAGTCTCGTATCCAGCACAGAAGACAGCTGCTTTCTTTGGGAGTCAGGCAGGTTTGCACTGCATGAGTAAGTGCTCTCGCTGGCTGCAGCGAGCTGCTGGTGCTGGGGCAGGGAGGTGGTGTGTAGTGGTAAGCGTGGGCTCCCTGCACTGGGGCTTTGCAGTCTCAGGAGGCTCTGGGCTACCAGGTCCTTGTGTCAGTTTGCATGGGATGGCCTCCCAGGACAGCTCATTGATTTAAGAGCAGGTGATGGGCTAAAAGCAGTCTGTAGACTGGTATCGGTGGATAATGACAATTGCAGATTGCTCAGTACATTCAGTAAAGCCTTAACAGATACAAATCTGCTTATGCCCATTAAAGAGCATCTCCTTCTAGACCACAGCAGTAAAGGAAAACATCAACCGAGTCTTTAGGATGGACTTCTTCTGACCAGAGAGGTAATGAGTTAGGGACAGCCTGAAGGGAGAAATCAGACCTGCAGTGGGAAATGACAGGCTCAAATAACTAGAAAATGTAAACACACTTGCAGAAAAAAATCTCAAATGTCTATGCCTTTGGTTTGCTTGCTTAAACATGTTACTTGAATTCTGTTTTGTTAGGAACACATTTCTTTTTTCCTTCTTCACAATGATTCTGTCTCTTCTTTCTTTCCCTGGCTGCCATTGCCAAAGGTTGCTTGCTAGAAAAGCAAGAGCAGAGAACAAAGAAACTACTGTCAAACAAAAGCAGGCATAAATAAATGGAGTTCTCCTGTGGTACTTCTAAAAACTAGACAAAACCTCCTTTCTCTTCCAAAAGAAACCATTTTATAATGAATCACTTATTCCACAGGGCTTATTGTTCAGCTGATGAACATGCGTAATGCTCATTTACATCAGTGCAGGTGCTGTGAGAGGAGGGTGTAGCACAGCATATAGAAAACATGTCAGTTCCGGGATGTTGCACAGACTGCAGTATCTACCCTGCTATGAAATTACTTGCAACTGTAGTTTCAATCTTCCCTCTTCAGCAACAGATCTTATTTATTGGTCATTATGACGCAGGGTTTTACATATCAATGAACATCTTTCCAATAACTTTTATAGCTCTGAATCAACCCCCTGAATGTGCCCAGTGTGGGTTAATAACAACAAGGGGGCTCCCTCTCTACCAGCTTGAAAATATTCCTGTTGAGGAGCGAACACACATTCCTGAACAGAGGTTTGCGAGTCTCCGACGGGATCAAGTCCTGTCTTCTTGGAAATCAGATGGGAGTTTGGCATTTGGGCTGTAAGACTTTAGGGGTAAGTAAATGCTGTCCTATGGACTTTTCCAGCAGGAGTCCCACCAAAGCCCTGTGGAGGTGAAGGAGAGGCTGTACCTTCAAAGGGCAGCTGCTGTGGGCACAGGTGGCAGCATGTGAGAAATCAGAAGCAAGCTGAAGTCCATCTCTAACTGGTAACATGGGGCTTTCCTCTGCAGGAAACGGGCTGCAGGACACCTAGCCATCCAAGTGCTGCTGGCTTCAGCAGTGAGATGGTTACTCCTCATGTTGCTAAAGCAGCTCGCCAGCCACTTTGCAAGCCGAGGACAAGATGACAATGATGAGTGTGTAAGCTGGAGGAAGCATCTCAGCTCCCAGAAAACACCACCCTGCACCAGGGCAGGAGCACCCAAGCCAGACATCACAGATAACAGTGATTCGTCAAGCTTCTCCTAAAGTCCCCCCAGATGAAGCACACCCAGCTTCCACCCACAGCCAGTTGTGACTTTCTTGTTGTGGGCTGCACCGTGTTTTTCCCATGAACATCTGCTCCCAGCAGCTGGTTGACGTTACATGCTTTTGCCCCTGAGAAAGGGCCCATGGTACCAGAACATCTCTCTGCACAGGCACATCTGTACGTTTGCCTCCTGGTGATCCTTGGGTGAACACAGGTACAGGACTACCAGTAAGGGGTAACCCAAGCTGGGAATCAGCCTGCTCTTGAGGAGGTAGAGCGACCACCATATGTGTCACTGCTTGGTCTTGGCCAGCGCAGAGGACTCCACCTTCTGCTGGCATTTCCCCTCCTGTGATGTGCCCTCCTTGATGGCCTTCCAACCCCATTTACAAGGCGGGCTGTAGGACCCCAGTTTGAGCTCGACCTCCACTCCCCTGCTTACTCAGAAGAAGGCATTTTCCCCAGGCTGTGAGTCGATTTTGGAGGTATGTTCTGTCCCCTTCTCTATTTTCTCAGCATCCTTTTAAGAATTGGACAGCAGACCTGGACACAGCATGCTGTATCACTGCCTTTGATTCCTGCACTGCAGGCACAAAACCCACCCCTTTGCTTCTCTCTGTTTATTGCTCTGCACTGCACAGCATCCCATTATCTGTGTTCGCAACAGCTCTCTACTGAGAGTTCATCTCGAGCCATTTGCTTTACAATCATTGGATTTATAACAAGCTTGACCAAACCCCAATCTAATTTGAAGCTGTGCTAAAGCACTTTTATATTTACTTTAGTAATGAAATAAAATTTCAGTTCTGTTTTTAGAGTGATTTATTTCAGCATCGCTACTGGTACAATATCTCATTTGTGTTTCATAAATTGCCATAGGCAGGAGCAAAATACTAAAACTTATTTCAGCAAATTACTTCTAAAGAGGATGTTTTCTCCTTTACACTCACACACACGGACTTAGCTTTTCAAAACCAACCGGTGATTTTGGTGCTAAATCTGACATCTATAAAAAATGCCCAGTCTTTAGGAAAGGGTGAATAGCCATCTGCTGACTACCCAGCTGTCTCTGATGCATCTTAGGCAGGGAACCTAAATATTGTGATAAATTAAATCACTTCTGGAGGCGTGAACAAAAGTTACTTAATAATAAGATACTCATGATCAGAAAGTGGTCAGCTTTTTTGTAGCATGGTAGAACTGTGAGACGTCCCTGACAGTCTGTGTTTCTAGTCCTAAGTTGGCCAGCAGGTCTGGTCTCTCACCAAGGACCAGGAGAGGTGAAGAGTTCAAGGCAAGGCATCTCCAAGAAGGGGATGGAGAGGAGGCGCCTCAATTTTGAAAGTAATTTTCCATCAGCGCCCAGATTTATTAACCTTCCCAACAGGCTGTAAAGCCCATCTATTTCCCTGTTCCAAGCTAAGGCTACTGCTAAGGGTGTGAATTGAGCAGGAGTTATTTATGGATAGTCCTTTGTCTAAGTTTATGCTGTTATTTTTAATTTATGTGGTAGGTGCCCAGCGCACTGCTAAGATGCCTAGAGATGCGTTTTAAAAATTTGAATACATAAATAAATAAAATACCCTGTACTCAACTAGACTTAAATTATGTAGTACGGAGAGAGAAACGATTCAATAGACATTAGGGAAAGGACCGAAGGAGCACAGTAGACCTGTGCTATTTGCAGACCCAAGAATCCCTACCTTTGAGCAAGCAATATAGAGGAACTACAGATGGTAGCCCAGATTTTACGTGGTGTTGCAGCCCCTCATCCAGCCTTTCACTTGAAGGCTGAGTTCATATCTACGGTGACCTCAAACCCACCAAAGAACAGAGCTCTCCCTAAATAAGCTGCATCAGGCAGATGCATAAGACCAGCCGTAGGCGGTGAAACCCTGGCCCCTGGGAAATGGCCGGGTGCTTGGCCAGCGGCTCGTAAGGAAACCAGGGTTTCACTGACTGGGTTAATCAGTTCTGTAAGTCAGGTCTAACTACTGGATGAATCCATTGTAAGGCACCCACCACTTAAAAGAGAGATGTTTAAAGAATCAAAAGACATTAAGCGAATAAACATCAGCTGGCCTATCAACAGGATGACTGACTGATGATGCAAATACTATAGTGTTCAGTAAATAAGACATACATCTATAAATGTACATAATTAGAGGTAGCATATCATTTGTGAATGTGACGCAACAAACAGCATGTCACAAATGTAACCAAGAACCACACTAGTCTGTGATGGGATATCTATAAACATATATAATTATACATAATAGTGTTAGAGTATGCTGATAGTATACTGTACTTATTGGATATGTAATCCCAGATAGAATCTCACAAACAATGTTATGATATGCTTGGCTAAACTAAATAAGGAATAAATAGGGAATAATAGATGCATCCATTTTATGTCCCTTTATTTGTGAGTGGTTTTAACTCAAATTATAAGGACACACAGGACCAAAGGCAGAAGATGTGAGCTTCTCTGTATGCATCTTGCTGTGGCCCAGGACGACGTGAAGTAGAAGCTGAAGCAAGCAGAGGGGGCTCAGAGCCTTTGCTAGACAACATGCAAACCCCATGTCATCAAAAGCTTTGCAGCAGTGAAAGCGCTGATGGATAAACTTCTGGCCCGGGTTTCCCTGGGGCAGGTTTGCACCGCAACCACAAGTAATAAACTTTACTGAGCTATCACTTAAGCAAACCAGTTCAGGTAATTTTACCAGTTTGGTGAGTGTGGCATGGGCTTTGGTGACCACAGGCTTTTGCTCAGGCTGCTGAGAGTCCTTACAGCCATCACTGCCACAGACACTGTGCTCAGGGACAGTGATTCAAAAGGCGTCAGCACAGTCAACCTACCCTTGTGCCAGCATCTTGGGACTGTGCTGAGGGCTTGGCCCCAGGATACAAAGGCAGCAGCTTCCCCTTTAAAATATTTTATTTCGGAGTGTTCTGTCTGCACTTTGCATTTCACCCAGCCCAGGATTTGGGCCAGCATGGGGCACCCCTCCTTGAGCAGGTGAGCATCCGAGCATTTCTGAGGTATCCTGCCCAAAATGTGCCAAGATGTGGCAGGAGCCAACTCGTGAGCAAAGGAGACACTGCACACGCTCCTGGTGTTAAAGCATAATCTGGGAAAACAGATGTGAAGTGGGAAAGGCGAGAGTTCCCCACCTACGGCTCCAGCTCTTGTGGGTCACCCAGAAGTGCCCGGCTCCAGCAGCTGAGCCTGGCCAGCAGCTGCCACTCCAGGGGACAGGGATGTGGACGTGTCCCCCAGTGTGCTGCTCACCCCAGCACAGCCTGTTGCTGTCACCACAGCTGGGGCAGATGGCACAGCCCACAGTACCCTGCCAAGCCCCATGTTCCTGCAAGGTTTTTCCCTGCCTTCATGCCGTCATTCCCCCACTGCCCCACTGGAAACAAACACTCACTGTGGCAACAGACACTGCCCTCAGCTTTCCACCCTCTGGTTCCCAGAGATGGACTATACCAGCTTGAGCAAGAAGGAGGATGTATTTGCCATTAAGCGCATGGTCAGAAATACCTAAAAGGGGTGCATGGAAGCTGTAATTGATGGAGGCATTAATCTCATTTGCTGATGTGAAGCAATGGGCATCTTCTGTCTAAGAGAGGATGTCAGAATGCATTGCACAATTCAGAAGTTTTATTCCCTTTGTTTTGAAAGAAGTCATTAGGAACCAGATGGCTCAGGGATTTGGTAATAGAATATGAAACCTCTCATCTCTCCATCGACCATTCAGATATGACCTATTGTATTAGTCAGAGAAAATCATCAGATTACTCGCTGGTGTCTTATGCAAAATGAGATAGTCGTCCTCTTCTGCAGCCCAGCTGCATCTGAACAGATATTCCAGTTGAAATGGTAGGATTTTGTTCCAGCAATTTGGTTTTCACCTTTAAAAAAATCAGTCTTTCTGGGCTGTGAGCTGCAGTTAGCTCCTTGCTGAGATGGAGTTGAACAGGACTGCCACCTCATCCCTATCACTGATGCCTGCCAGTGACATGGGGAAGGGACAACTCGGAAACATGTCTTCAGGTGTACATACTTCATGAGTGAAAGTACCTTATGCAAGATGCTTGGCCAATGCTCCTCAAAGAGAAGAGCATGTTGGAATGGGTCTGTGGCTTTATTGTGACTTCTCAGGGAAAACACTACCGAAAGCAGTGGAAGTGGTGAACCTGTAGAACAAACATGTGCTCTGGCAGATTAATTTAGAGAGGAGACCTCAATTGGATCAACTGTATGAGCAGTGAGAAGTTTGGATAAGGTTTCTCCCACAGACGGTACTGCCTAGCGCCGAGGAGCAGATTGCATTAGGTGGTAGGAAGCAGCGAAGCAATCCTTCAGTGCACAGCACACCAAGTGTGGGAGTCGCTATTTCACCAGGACTGCAGCAACTTGCCACACTTCAGCTGATCTGGGGTGAGAGCCTGCAAGGTAAGTCCTGCAGCATGAGAAATGCAAGAGAATCAGAGGCAGATCCCAATGACAAAGCACTTTTATTATCCTTTCCTCTTAGTGGAGATGCTTTGAGATTTTCAATCTCTGTGATGCCAGCTGGAGTGCGAGGACGCTTGACTGGGTCCATGGTTGGGTCCATGACCCACACAGCGGCTGAACAAAAAGCCAAACCAAGCAAGTGCTCTTTTACAGTGAATGGAATGGCAATAGTATAGAACAACAGGACAGAAAAGCAGACAGAAATGTGCCTTCAATCTGTTCAGCTTTTCCTACCCCCATGACAGACCTCTGCTACATAAGCACTGGCTCTCAGCTTGGGCAGCTGAAGTAATTAAGCTTTTAAGCAATATGCGCACTCTCCCCATGTGCCCTCCTGACCTCGAGGACAGGACCAGACTCCTGAGCAGTCAGTCAGTACTTGGTGGAAGACAGAACATCTCTGATACTGGAGCACTGCATGCCTAATCTGCTCAGGCACAGACATCAGCAAACTTGTAAAATTGCTTGCAATCCTTTGCCAAAGCGATGAGTGGTCCCATCCACGGATGCGTTATGAACTCGGGCATGACCCTCGCCGTGCCCAGCTTCCTGCCAGCTGACACCCTCCATTGGGGGCTTTGGGCAAGGCAGAGTCAGTCCATACTCTAGCAGCTCTTCTGAAAGAGATGGAGCAGGTGAATAGCAGCTACTGGCAGCTCAGAAATACAGTAAGAACCAGTAGCTAAGGCTTGCAGGGCAAGAATAAATAGTTGAGGATTGTGGCACATTATGAAGAATGGAGGGGCTATGCCGGTCTCCTCATTTACAGCAGATGGAGCAAAAGGGAGGCTGCAGTGGCTCAGGCTGCGCAGCTGTAACTGCAGGGGACAGCCAGAGGGATGCATACCAAAATATATTACAAAGAGAAAAAGCCTGACATGTTTTAAGAGACAAAATTTGCTGTCCTGCTGCCCTTCCTGTAAGCCTCAATAACGTAATGTAAAAAAGGAAAAAAATGGGGTATGATCTCATGCTTGATGCTTTATCTAAAGTGAGTTGCTGATTTCAATCCAGCTCTTAGCAGGCAGATTTAGGCTTGGTGAGCATCTGCTCGCTCCTGATCTGCTGGTGGTTTCAGTAAGAAAACTGCAGCACGGAGGGCCCAGATCTTCCCTGGGGAAGCCACTGTGGTTTTGTTTTTCATTTCAGGGGCAACAGAGCTGAAGGGACAGAGACGGGGCTATTTTTTATTTATAGAGGTAGTTCTTCCCAGGTGAGGGATTACATTTACTGTTGGGGTAGTTCTGCTGTGTGGTTTCATGCCAATGAGGGCTAGAAAGCTCCATGTCCATAGAGGCAATGTATTCCACAAATCCAAACTTCACTTAAAAGTGAGAGAAGCAAAAGTGGTAGGAAGTACTTAACAGGAAAGCCAGCAAAAGAACAGTCAGAAATACATTTAGACCCACCCTGAAAGGGGTCGTACCCTTAGGACTAGTGGGTCCATCTCTAGAGGAAATGGAGCACTGATGTAACTGTGCTACTGTTTTATCCCTTTCGTCTGTTTATCCACTTTCCATCCCCAAAGCCCTTTGCCAGGGAGGGTAGGGGAGGCAGCCACATGGACCAGTGGTGGGGCAGAGGGCTGGGGTGAGAGCAGATGCGGTTTTGCCACCCGCAGGTGGATGCCCTGTTGGCTGCCACCATGGGACAGGGACCTCGCTGTGCCTGGAAAGGCAGCCAGCTTTTCACCGCCCTGGCCGTGGCGGAGAACATCAATATGGCAAATGTTTCTATCCTTCTGCCATCTTGGCTATGTGCTACATATTCATCATCTTTATATTTTCTTTACTTTAATCTCCTCCATTTGTATATACACAGGTCCAAATGACAATTACCATAAAACAATCACGTTGTCGCTCTACCAATAAAAATTGCTCTGTTAATCAGGAGACTTTCAGAGGCACCATGCCTGAAAGACCTCATTTTAAACTGGCAGGCTGAACAGGGCAGCAGATAAATTAGCCTATACATGATTGCATGCTGAAATACATTGATTTAAGATTTTTCCCATTCAGCCTGACAACTTGTCTAAATAGGCTCATGTCTGAAGAAGACAGCTTGCAGACATGATGCGAATGACAGGGCATTGCAAATATAATGCAGCACTGTGCAGAGAGAGGGAACGAAAACATCGCAGAAGGGATTGGCAGGGTAAAAGAGAGAGTTAAAAATAAACAGAAGTAGGTACTCTAAACAGCACAGCTCTCAAATTTCATCCTGATTTTCTTTTTCCATTTCTAATTGCTAAGTCACTACAGGGAAAAAGCAATTACTGATCTGCTATCATTCACCATGTCATCTTTAGGTCCTCATTAGCAATTCCATTGACAATCTTAGCATTTAGCTCTCATCATGCGATTCTGAGTGTCCTAATCACACCATGACGGTTCAGGGTGCCTGAGGAGCCGTGAGCAGAGACCACATCTTCCTCTGTCTTTAGAAAACACAGTACCTTAGGCATGTGTCATCAGAAATGTGTGATTGAGACGGGCTCCAGTCACTGCCGGTGCCGTGGGCTCTGCCCATGCTGTTCCCACATATGTTTTTGATCCTGATCAAGAACAGAAACGCTTGAGAAGGACTAATTCTTTTTTTCAAAAAAACCCATCCCATGAAGTGTCCTGTAAATTGGTCCTATGCCACAAAGGTTTTAACTGTGTAATCTAAAACTCAGTATTTTCCCCTATCAGCAGCACACAAAGCCAGGAGGACGATGTTGAAAGAGGCAACATTGCAGCATTAGAGTAGACTTAACATTAGATTTGATATAAAATAATATTCATATTTTGATACACTGTCTATACACTGTAATATCATCTAGGCCCCGGTGGATTATAAATATTAAGTAACTGCTGAATTTTCAGTGCAAGGCAAAGGCTGAGAGATGAATATTTATGGAGGGACTCCACTGGAGATGTTACCACCTAGAGGGCTCTGAAGGGCTGAGCTTGGGGAAGGTGTCCTGACCCTTGGTGGAGGTTGAGGCAGCTGGTGCCTGGGAGCTCTTTGGCCCTGCATGGGCACATGTGGAGCTGGACTGTACGAGGCAGTGCTACCAGAGCGAGCCATGATGGAAAGATATCTTCTCACATATGTGATTTCTATGAAGACTGTGGCCTTGGATACAGAGAAACTGGGAGGAAAGTGAGGTTTTTCCATGTGTACCAAAGCACCAGTGGAAACCCCTTCTCCTTGGCATGCAGATAAAGCCCATGGTGAAGTATGTATTGCACAGAGGCATGGGACCCTTGCCTGAAAACTCACCTGTGCTCCCCCAGCCTTCATATCCAAACTCAGGGTTCTATTACGAACAATGATCTAGTTCCCTGCTGTGTGGGCTTGTGATGTAACTGCGCCTCCCCTTTCCACAGACCACAAACTTCATCTTCAACCAACATGCAGTAATGGCCAAGGGTAGCTAGGAAAAAGGTATAAACAAACCAACATGTGCTGTTTAGTCCACTGGTACTCTGATTTGTTAAGTGTTAGTCACCAGAAAGTTTGGAAGCACTGTCATGATGAGAAGTCCTACCTGTGTCCAGTAGGATAGGGAAGAGATGCTGGAGGTGGCTGGCTATCAAGAGCATCACAGACTTTCAACACCTGCTTCCTGCTTCTGCTTGGGTACTGTGGTGTACTGACATCTGAAGAGGGTGGGGGATCTAGGAATGCCTTGCTGACACTCTAATTATCATTTATTTGAACGTCCCTTGCCTTAGGTCCTTATTAAAGAAATTCAGACATGATGCATTTTTCTCTAGTGGACCAATAAATTAAGAAGCCATATATTTTTAGGGCAAACATTTTAGTAAACAAACAATCTGGGGGGAAAAATAAAAAAGAAAAAAAGGAGAAAATCCCTGGGAAGTTGGTACTGGGGAGAAAGCACTCCTTATGTTCTGATCATTGGAAACTGCTCATGTTGGACTAGTGGGAACAACACAGCTGCCTGTAAGACAGGGAGGAAAGGGCAGGTCTGCCACTGTGAGGGACAACAGTGGGCTGCTCAGAGGTGACCCACTTTCATTTTGTTTGGAGGTATAGTTACAGCAAAAAAGCACTGCCCAATCATCCTGGAGGAAGGTCGTCATCCTGAAGCTGGAGCCTAAGGTTTGATATGCAGAGGGAAAAGGGTTACATACTCCATGGTTCAGAAAACACCCAGAACCACAGACTGTGCTTCATGTTCTGAACTCCTGTTGGTCAGCACTGTGTCCCAGGAGGCCCTGCACAGCCCTGCTGCATGAGTTCTCCCACCTCTTCTTTGGATTCAGAGCATCCATGTCTGCTGGAGGACATCCCTCCGATCCTTCCTTCATTGCTCTGGCCCAGCACAAACACATCCTTTTGATGGGATCAGAGGCATGACAGCATTGTAACTCAAACAGCTATCTGTCTGCAGTTGCTGGAAATTGGATCTTTTCACCCACCACAGTCCAGCTGTACTGTCCTTGTGTGTGTGTCCAGCTTGGGATCCACAGATACTCTTCCTTCAGACGGCGGGTTCAGTCCTGTCAGCCCGCACTGGTGGTGTTTCTCTGCAGGGTTTGCTTGACGCCCAGACTGTGCACAGTTAACTGATTCTTGCAAAGCCTTCTGCACAGCAATGTAACGTATTATATTTTTGCACAGCCTTTGCCTACCAGGGGGTTGGTTTATGCTGGCTGTCACAGGCTGTGCCTCTCTACATGCCAATTTTCGCTAGAGTCTGACTGAACTTCACACGACCCCTTGCATCAAGCCTTTACCTGCAGTATCATGATTTTTTACTTTGTCCCTTCTGTCAAGTCACTGTCCTCCTCCTTCCATGATTTACCTCTCTTGCTTGACAAGCTTTCATTCTTTGTCATGTATTTATTCTGCTCCTTCCTGTAATCTCTCCCAGAAGGTCTCAGTCCAAACCCTCGTTATAACATGATCTTATCACCGACTTTGCTTCTAAAATCATCCAGCTATTTCTACAGCTTGACATCACTTGCCAACCATTCTTACCTTGCCTGCACATGTGAAAAGGTGTATGTATATCTTTGTTTCCTGTTGACGTAACACACGCCACGCTGAAGCTTCTGCCATACATTTTCACACCTAATCTGAGGAACTGCAAGTGATTAAGAACGAGCTGCTTACCGCAAGAAGCAGAAGAGCTCTTTTTCTGGGACCAATTGCTTGTACATAGTGCTTGGCTGCAGCTGAGCCTCCTCGAGCTGCTCTCCAAGCGTGCAGCATTTTGGTTATTGTTGGGAGGGTCTGACTGCACAAATGGGATCCCCCCATCCCTGCCCAGTTTAAAGCTCTCTCCTGACATTGAGGCAAATGCAGGTGCTAACTCGGGGTCTGACTGCCAGCACTGGTGGCTGCTGCGCTGCGAGAATGTCCCTTTGGGAACTGGTGTAGGGGATTGGTATAGTGGTGAATTAGCAGTGCTAGGTTAATGGTTGGACTTGATGATCCTAAAAGGTCTTTTCCAACCAGGGCTATTCTGTGATTCTGTGATTCTGTGTGGTCTTACTGCTGCTCCTAATGTACCACGGTACACTGGCTGCCCCGGGGTGGCGAGTGGGTACCTCTCTTCTGCATATTCATTAACGGCAATATAAAGAACAGATGGCACTTTCTCCCTTTAGTGCGCTGAAGAGAAGTTTTATATTATTCTCTGTTCTTTGTTACAAGCAGGTTTAAATTACATTAGAGGCTTCAAGATCCGCAGTACACGTCATCCCTTATCATGCAGGGCAGGGAAAATAAACACTGCTGAGCTCGCTACCCAGTGACTCATTTGTAGGAGAAATTTCATGTTGGGGGAATTGGCTCTTGGTCAGTGCACATCCAAGGGCCAGAGCACTCCTTTATTCAGAAAGACAACTCAAAGTGTTTCAAGCCTGATGGAGCTGACAAGGAATGCCAAGTAACAGAATTTTGCTTTGGGGGAAAAAAGGGTGGAAAAAGAGGCCAGATTTCAGGGATATAATTAGTTATTCATGTATTTGCATTTTCATTTTCATGTTCAGTCACATAGGTAGGGGATTAAATGCACATTAATCATTGCAGTCTCAGGATAAATATTTAGTTACATGGAAATAATCTCCAGATTTCTATTCCAAGGTAAAATACTTAAGAGGATGTTGAGAAATGGCTAGTACCAGGAACAGTTGCTGAGAAATGAGTAAAAGCTTAAGTTCAATTTTACAACAGGATCTGTGCTGTTAGCCCTGTAATTCCTGTGAATAACCTCTGGCTTCAGTGGATTTACAGCCTGACCTAAACATTACTTGGGTTTCTGCTTGCTTTCTGCACAGGAGCACACTTCAGCCTTCATATTCAACAGAGGTACGGAAATTTATTTTTGCTTTTTTGTTTTTTGTCTGGAAATTCTTCTTGACTGTAAAAGCATTTACTTCCAGGGAGAATCTCTGGAAACACACATCGTTGCGCTCCCAGAAACATTATATTTGTGCTCCCAATGGTAATAAGTGGGGTTTGCTCCTATTTGGCTCTCTGTACAGCCATCATTAATTTTGTCATCATTTCTCAGCGCTCCAGATACCCAGTTTCCCCAGCTGCTTTTGTTATCTTAGAAAAAAAGTCAGCACTTTACAAGTAGGTAACAATTTCAGCCACTTTCTCCAGCTACTTTAACTATCACAACGCTCTAAGGAGTCAAGCCCAGTGACTGAAAAGTGAAGAAAGAATTTTGTTGACATGGTCCAGGAGTAAGAAGCATGTTAAACAGAGAAGCAGGAATAAAAGCCACTTGTACTGAGCCCCAGCCCTCTTGTCCAGACACATCCTAACACATCCCCTGCCTTTACTTGGTGGGGGTACCACAGGAGCAGGGAAGTTGGCTGTCACACTCCTGCGCTCCACTACGTTGGTGACTTCAGCAGCAGGCTTTGTCCAAGAGATGAAGCATTTCATGTTTGAATTCCACCCTTTGTAACACCACTGCTAATGGCTTCACTTAATTTTAGGTGAGCGACAAAGCTTTGTCTTTTATCAATATGTAATAAAGAGTGTTGTTTCCTTTTTGTTTCCCTACTCCTTGCTCATTGGATTTGAAGTCGTTGTTAATCTGCTTAAACCCAAGTTGATTAAAAATGCAGCTAATGAATAAAACTCAGGAACCTGTCAGCAGCACACACAGCCTTTCTGGAAAACTCCTGCAAAGTTCTCTCCGAGTTCCAGCCTGCCTTCATGCATTACTGGCAACCCACCATCTATATTATTATTCCTTCAAAAAGCTGAGATTATTCACCCTACAATGGGCAGCTGTTTACATGCTCCCTTCCTGCAATGTGTGACTCCAGCATGAATGTGACAATCTCCTCGTACAGCCACATGCAGTGGGCTTGAGACCCCTGAGTGCAGTACAGTTCATGCAGAGGACTTGCCCATGTGAAACACATCTGCCCCACCGGCTCCCTGAGCCCACCTGGCTTCCCTGGAGCCAGGCTGGACTTGGGAAGGGAGAGAAAGCACAGCACCAGGTGGAACAGGCTGCCCAGGGCAGTGGTGGAGTCCCCATCCCTTGACGTATTTAAAAGATGTGTAGATGTGGTGCTGAGGGATGTGGTTTAGTGGCAGGTTTAGCACCCCTGCCTGTACCCCAAATGTTTATGCCACCCTGCAGCACACTGGCAGCCCCCCTGCACCCAACCACCTCCACGCTGGTGGACAAAGCCTCTTGGAGCCTGCTGGGCTTGCACCCCATTGCAGAGCACTGTGGCCTGGTTTTCATGGAAGTATATCACATCCTCTGTTATTAAGAACATCCTTCATTTCATACTGTGATTGCACATGCACACACACGTAGCCTAAAGTACTTTCTCTTCCATTTTACCTAAGTGTTTTAAAACCACACAGTGTGAGGGAAGACCAAATTGAAATTGCTTGTACCAAAAACTGTGCAATGCATCAGCAAGTGTTGTGTGTTCTAGGGTGAATGGTATTTACTCTACATATGCAGCCCAGCCTAGAATATTAAAATGTTTTATAGATAACTATGAAATACAGCTAAAAGCTGGAGGTGCCAGTTAGGAGAAACAGGCAGCTGAAGGCACGCTGAGGGTCAAAGTGCTAATAGGGACTGAGCAGAGGCAATTTCCCTTCTCTCCGCAGCATCCTGCCAGACTAGGGTGTTGGGAGAGACACATTGCCCCTCCCCTGCTCTCCAAACATGACCTGGCAAAAATACAGAAAAGAGTTTGCCAGTCAGCAGAAGGAGGTGGAGCAGCAATCATGGCAGGGACCTTTGGATATCTTGGAGAACTTTCTGGAGAGGACTTAGGCAGGGAGGAGGATTGACCTTTTCTCCTCAGCCCTGTCACACACCTGGCTTCTCTGTTCCCTTCTCCCTGCCTTGTCCTCTCCCTTCCCCAGCCCTTTCACTTGTGAGGATGCTGAGACTGAGACTTGCTTTATTCATGCAAAGGATCTGGGAGAGAAGAAAGAACTGAATCACACCAAACATCAAGTGACTTTCCAGCACACCCACCTACTGTGTCCCGGGACCAGCAGCAATGCTGTGTTTGGCACTGGAAACATGGGGACCAAAGAGATCTCCCTGGTTGTCCAGACTGGTTGCACACTGTCAAGGAAAGCCATAACTCCATCAAAAGTTTGCCAAGCTGCTTCTCTAAACTAGTTAGGACTTTTTATTTACTTTTTTTCACCCCCAAAGTATCATTTGGTTGTATTTATTTGTCGTGCATAATGTTATGACAAACTTTGAAGGCAGCAGGTGAATTTCCAAGGGAAGAAGAAAAGAACAGAGCAGTGAAAAGAAGATACAGGCAGAAATGTGTCATGGATATGCACTGACCTCACTGCCACCCATCCTCCTGGATTGCTTACACTGCAAATCCACTGGCATGTCTGAAAACTGCAAATATGTAGAGACTCATCAGCATGGGCACTTTGGGGGAGAAAAATAATCCAACACTAGCAGTTTTCTTATTTTCATCTACCCAGCCACAAGAGGAGAGAAAAGTGAGCTGGATGTGAGGGACCTCACCAAGGACTGCTGATTTTGTGACCAGAGCACCCCAGGCTGTGGGGCTTGGAGGGAAGTATCTTGACGCCCCGCTTCTCTGCTCGCTCCTTGCTGAAAACTTCGTTTCCAGCAGAGCAGAGCTCCCACCAGCCTGGTGCAGGGCTCTGTGGGGCTGGGCCCAGTGCCAAGGGAGCCCCCCAAATGGCACTCCCCATGCAGGGGCTGTCCCCATGGCCAGCCACCCTGTGGGTGCCTCAGGTCCAGCTGGGACGTGGATGCTTAGCTGGCTGTGAAGGGATTTTGGAGGCTACCTTTAAGAGACCAAATTTGGAAGCTTTTTTCCACAGAGGTGATTTCTTTTTTTTTTTGCAGAGTTAAGGTAAGCAAGCTACACTTAAATTTCCTCAGCAACTTCAGTGCTAGAAGAGCTGGGACCTCACACAAAATCCAATCAGTGTACTTCTCATGAGATTTTTTTTCCCTTTATTAGCATACATTTCAGACCTAGAGGGGCGAGGTCAGACAGCAGGCAGGAATGGACCATTTTCTTTGCAGGCTGAGGACAGTCAGGCCAAGGGCTGAGGCAACTTCCCTACCAAAAAGGCAAAGCATAAGAGATGCCTGCCTTTGCCTCTCTTCCCTGAGCAGCACCTCACCTCCCCACCTCAGCCAGCACCCACCAGGCAGGCAGGGTCACTTCACAGCAGGTGCAAGATCTACATCTAGGCTATTTTTGTAATTTTTTTCAGCATTTCCTAATGCAATGTTTGCAATGTTTTGTGAAATGAGTGTTTGTGGAAGAATCAGGCTTTTGGTACAGATACAAAGAGCAAACACTGACCCAGGATAGGTGTTTCTTTTATCTGCTGGCTCACGTGCCCCATCTGTTCCCATGCTCAGCTCCCAAAGGACAGAAATCTGTCGCAATCGCTGTCAAGCAGTCCCAGTTCTTTAGTTCAAAAGCCAGAAACTAATTAGCTCCCTTTTGAGATCTCCCGGTCCAGCCTTTGGGGCGCTGGATCCCACTTATCTGACTTTCAGGGTGCCAAGTTCTTAAGCCTCCTGAGATGTGCAGATGGTGCCAGTGTTTGGTCCTCCTTCCCCAAGGGAAATCTGTGGTAGGAAATTATATAGCTGCTATACCCACACCCTGCCGAATCCACCCTTCCATGAAAATGCCAGAGAGCTTTAAACAGCTTGCATAAATTCAAGAGGAAATATTGAGGGTAGAAATAAATACACATTATAATTGTATAACATGCCTGGGTTAAAAAAAAAAAAAAGATTAAAAAAAAGGCTATGTTCACAAAGGTATCCAGATCTGCTGGCAGCTCTTGGAGCCAGATGGGACTGGATCTACAGAAAAGCACAGCAGGGTAAATGCCTGCGATGTGAAGGGAATGGTGGCATCGCGCAGCTTCACGTCCAACGTGACTGGGAGTGGTAATAGCTGCTTCTCTGGTGACAACCACCACTGCTACCCACTGCTGCAGGTGGCTGCTGGCACTTCGGTGGTTTAGCAGGAGTTGCAATGATTGCACAGACAGATGATCTCTAAAAATGCAGTCATTTTCTGAAATTTCTGAAAGTAATTTTGTATTCTTACCTTGTGGGGTCTGCTAGCTTTGTGTTTTAAACTATCCAATGCTGATCTGCATGGATCAGCAAGGGCATGGAAATTTTACTTAATAACTAATGTAACTAACACAATAAAAACCTCTTCCAGACAGTTCCAGGGTGAAATAAAAAACTTTTCTCTCCTGCTTAGGAGGCTTCATCTCAAGTTACCAGGGGACACATGGAAACACAGTGCCCTCAGTTACTCAGAGACCCTTTCCCCATGAGTTTGCCCATTTAAGAAGCAGCACTTGAGGAAGGAGTTCTCACCTGCCCTGCACACCTGAAATAAAGTACTGGCGATTTTATGGGATGGATGGAGGAAGTACAAGATCCCTGTGGCTGCAAGAGGGAAAGGCTACAATGAAGTCAGGCACTTGGTGTCCCTGTGGCTGCCTGGACCATTCCCCTCATCTCAGCAAAGGCAAGCCCCATTTTCCCTGCAAACAAAAGGAGCATCAAACCCATGCACTTACAGGCTGGGATGACATTCATCCCAGCTGGGCTCTTCTCCCAAGGGGAGCTGGCACCAGGAAATTACGTGCAATACATTTAAGTGATTTACAGCTCTGTATGTGTGCAAGCCCACTGTCAGCTCTAGTTACCTTTCAGTCAGTGGCAGCTTCAAACTATTTAAAGATTTCTTTTCCAGCTCACGATAGGCATACAAGGAGGATATGAAGTCTACAAAAATCATGAGTCTGGGATAAAAGGAAAATACAATTTCAAGGAAGAAAATGCACATCACCCCATAAGATAGAAGAGTCTAACCTGTCTTTTGGAAGGAAATTCCCCACCCTGACCCAGGCGCTGAGGAAGTGAGAGGGGCTTGCAGGGACACTGGGCATTGATAGTCCCCTTGAGCTCACAGGAGACATCAGCATGAGGAGCACGGGTGAAATGGATACTGCCAGCATATAGGCACTTTCATCCAGGATGGGGAGAATCTGCCTGGTGTTCCACACCCACCCTGCTCCCTGCTTAGCATTTGGGTAGCTAAAGAAGAGTCAGCATTAATAAGAGTTTATCTGGAGGCAAACAGCAGTTCTCAGAGAAGCAGTGGCAAGTGTCCATGAGACAGACATAAATCCAGTGACAAACAGTCAACACAGAAGTCTCAGATTCACACATTTTGAGACAAACGTGAAATCATTACGTATATTGCTATTTCTCTTTACACTGCATCACAGGGAATTACAACACATCTTTTAACGTGCAAAAAATCTTAAAGTTAAAAATTAACTTTCCTTCTTTATCTACATCTAAGTTGAGCTCAGACTATTACAACGGGCACCTCTCCAATTTCTGCTTATAATTTTGAATCACCCTTCAGACGTCTCTTTTGCTGTCGTAGCAAAGATGAACTTTGAACTTTGTGCATTACCAAGTTTTCTTCACTGGGACCTATTACTCTTCAAAATATCACCCAAACTGAGGCCATTTTACTTTACATGCATTTAAATTTTAGCCCCCTTAAGCCTGGTGGCTGCCTCCCTGAACACCTATTCGCATCCCTTCAAGGCCAAGGGGAGCAAATGGGATTTTTTTCCATCCATATCTATTGTCTTTAGTTGAAGTCCTTGTTGTGCATGTGATTGAAGTACTAGGAAGTGTCAGAGTTTACTGTAACTCACAGATAAGTTGGAGCAGAGAACTTCTTTCACTTCTACATACATTAGGGTGCATATCTGTATCTCCTTATAGCTACAATTTCTCTGTAGCTAGACTTTCCAGGAGTTTCCTGTTCCTTCTTCAACTTCATCACACTCAGCTGGAAGAAAATGCAAAGAATATTTTTATTTCTGAGCTTCTTACATGTTTTTTTTCTCTAGAATTAACATGGAACATAATCACTACCAGGGCATCCAGAGGCTCCACTCAGACCTAGGCCCCTCTAAATTAACTATTGTACAAGCATGTAGGAAGAGACAATTGCTACCTCACAGCATGTACAACTGGGATGTCTTCCCTAAGCCATTGACACACGTGCAGGCAGAGAAATAATAAAGCCCATGTAAACCCAAACTTATGTTCTGGGTCAACTGAAAAATGGCCAAAGATGTTTGCAAGATCCCACTATTTTGTTTGTAAGCTAATCACTCAGATCTGGAAATAGAGTCTAACTACAGGGGGGATAAAGCATCGGTAAAGACCACGTGACACCCAGAGGCTTGCGTAAAGCTCTCTGGTAAACGTGTGTCCCTGCATGCCTATCAATGCATATGGAAGACCTACATGGGCTCCACAACCCACTTGACAGCAAGCACAAGCCCCTTCTGCCTTCTTGTCACTGACAACGAACCTGCAGGGAATAAATTCAGTTACTTCTTAACCCTCCACCTCCATGCACTTCTCCTGAGCCTCTTCCTCCTGGTGGGGAGTTGGCAATTCAGGAGGCATTGCGTGCTACAGCAAAAGCCAGATGTTTGGTCTTGACAAGCTCAGCATGTAATGAGTTTGAAACAGCATAATAAAGATCACACTTAAGAGAGCCCTGCACACAATTTTTACCTCATGCAATACTTATTTTTTTTGAGGTACAGATAAATGTAAGTACTACCTAAACCATTAAGGTTGAATTAATAGCATAGAAAATGCACTCTTTGCCATGCACGTAAGTAATTAGTCCTGTATTTTGAATACGGAATATTAATAAATAAAACTTAGCCCCTATGTTGTGGTCGTGTTTCAAACTGCTTTTCAAATTAAGTAATTCTCACCAGCTTATGTGAGACAGAAAACTGTTGTTAGCCTAATTTTTACACACTTGAGGCTGAGAGCTTTCTCCAGCCTGTAAGCTCCTTGTGCCACAACATCACGTAGCTCTTTAAATAGCACTTTTAACTCCTGGAGCTCAGATTACTTTGCAAAGGAAATTGGTTTCCTTTCCTTGAGATGAAAGGAGACAGGAAGAGGAGAGAGCTGTCAATTCAGAGGTCTAGACCTGTTTCATTTAAATCCCTGGGGCTCCAGGGATGCTTGCTAGCTTCCCTGGCCGGTCCCCCCGGCTGCTGGCAGGCACCGGGGATGTGAGGAGGGTGTCTTCTGGTACTTATAGCCTGGAACAAGGTGGGCACAGGGGATATGCTCCAGGACCTGCCTGGCATCACCTGGGTCTGCCTGGCAGCAGCTTCATCAAGAAGCAGGATCCTGAGCTGTCAAGTAGCCTTCCACACGGGACCTGCAATTTTAACAGAAATCGCTGTGTCAGCTTTTCTAGGGTTATTATCTGGTTCCTCTTGGCCAAGACTCTGAAACCTCTGTTCTCACTCAAGAAGCAGCTCTCAGGTCCTGGAGAAGCAGACCCAAGCTGTGACTCTGGATTAGCAAGTCCTGAAGCCTCTTCCTGGGGTCAGACACTGCAGGACAGGAGATGAGACAGGTATCCTGGGCAGCCATGCAGCTCTTCCCCAAGAGGCTGCTTTTTTAATGCTCAAGACTGTTTTGGGGGTTTCTCTAACCTGCTACACAGTGGTGGGGCAGGACAAGAGCCTCAGCCACCCTCTCTGGCCATCAGCTTAGCTCTTGCCCATGCAGCCTCACTCCAGACAACCTGCTGTGCATGAGGACACCACGCAGATGATGATGCACATGAACAACTGACTTGTCCGGGGCCAGGATTTAAGATGAAAACATCCACAGACTTCTCCAGGGCTTAGTAAAGAGCAGGATCCACTGGAGCACACGTGCAGGCACAGACACATGGTGTCTTCAGGGAAAGTCGCTGGAGAGGGGCCGGTTCCCCGAGCCAAACCCGGGGCAAAAGGCAAGGTCATTTTGGTTCACTTCTGTTTGCTTAAAGTAATTCAACGGAAGAAGTAAAACAAAAAGGGCATGTAGAATTGCTGCTGCCAGGCAACAAAGGCCATTTTAAGTAAGGCCCTGGCTTGGCCTGGCCTCACCTCGCCTTGCTGCCAGGTCTTCCCCTCACATCTCCCCTTCTCACGCCAGCTGTGGCCCCAGCCCTCTCTCCCATTTTCTGCCATACCACTTTCCCCTGACCTCGGTCCCATGCTCGTATCTGCTGTGCCCAGAGCCACGCTCTCTGCATTTGATAAACCCCACGCAATTGGGTAGCAGGCTAACTAGTCCTTTCCAGTGCTGGCAGCAGGCAAAATGGAGCCATTCGTCCCCTGCAGCAGTATTGCAGACTGAGTAAATGGTCTGTGCAAAGCACAGGGGATTCTACATAACCACAAGTTTGATTTAACTTCTGCATCAGTCATGTGGGGGAGGGAAAAGCCATCAAAACTATAAATACAATTTCTGCAGAAGTGTGCTGTTATATTACTGGGACATAAACACAGCTGTCACCACCCTGATCTCTGCAGGTGAGCAGAGCCATGTTCTGCAGCCTCCCCTCCTCGATAGAGGTTGCACTGGCAAGTCCTCATGGTGCTTGCACACCACATTTCGACTAACGAGGTCTTAATTTGTGAAAAAAAACCCCACAGGGCTCATCTGAGAGCAAGGGCCAGCAGACCTCACAAGTCTGTCAAGCAGTTCAAGCACTATGTGAGTCCAAGGCCAGAGGCTGTTGAGAGACAAGACCTAGGGCCCCCTCTCTTCTGGGCTCTTCTGCACTTAGAGAGCAGGTTTGTTCAGGTTTAACAGCAATGGTGTGTAATAGAGCAGTAGCTGCTCCCTTTTCTAAAGGATCATTTAGGTTAGGTTTACCAAGCCATTCATTTAATGCTTATTAATCTTTGGAGTATTGTTTTGTCCAGACTGCCAGACAAATTAACTTTTAAGAGGGGTCTATATGGATGTCTGCAAACTCCCTTAGACACAAAGCAACTCTTAAGGAATATTTAATGAAATATGTAACAGTCAGTTTATCTGTCTATAAACTAACACATCATTCTGGACAACAGTTCATTGAAAGTGCTGTGGGTAATTCTCAGGAAAAAAAATGAATCATCTAAAGAGGCAAGTAGGGAGGAGAGTAGGATGGTCAGAAAACTCCAGAAGATTCACCTATGGAAGTGCTTATTACTGCGTGGAAAAGATTTACCTCACTGTGGAATGAACTGCAGCTCACAAGGATCCTCACAGGCAGCCCAGGAGCTCATGTCCATCAGCTGTGCTCATCAGCCCTCTCCTTCCTGATGATTAACATGTTAAGGAGACTCAGCACCCCTACCCTGCCCCCCACCAAATTTCTCTGAAAGGTCAACAAAATGGAACTTGGATCGATATTGTAAGAAGCAAAACCAAAGTCCTCTCTGACCTCTGCTCTTGCTTTAGAAAGGTACATGATAAAAGGGCAGCATTCCCCTTCTGTGCCCTCTACCACATGCACAAACATCCCGTGAGAATGTCTTGCCCCAGTTCTGAGAAGCTCACAAGGCAAACCTGGCATGGCTTCAGGAGCTCCCGTAAGTATGGTCTTCTATGCAGCTGAGACAAGTCTTTTTAAAATGGCTCGAAATACTCCATGCCAGATCCCTGCACAGTGCACCAAACCCCAAGCACTGGACTGCAGCGAGCTGCAATAAGGAGGTGGCAGTTTCAGGGTGCTTGGATGAAAGTGTCATGCTAAGTCATTCGGGAGAAGCATAGAAAGCAAATTCCCTGAAAACTGCCTTGACCAGACATATTTGCACGCAGGCTGGGTCTCCTTCTTAACATACTTTGCCATTTGTCTTGTTTTTCTGGCTTCCAACAACAATCCAAATGAAATGCTATAAACAATGGAAGCATTACGGGAAAATGTCATGCCTATCAATATACGCCTTTGTGGCCGTGGGAGTGGAGAAGGCGTGATGTCACTGGTGGGAATAGATGAAAATTTTCCGTTGAGAAAAGGGATCTGACTTTAACAGAAGCAACACGTTCCAAAATGTGTGCTGTGCCATCCAGTCACCAGGAGATCACTGAGCTCCAATGCAGCGTGGGCCAGGAAGCTGATTTACTTCCAAAGGTACAGAAGCAACTTGCACTTATGTACCACAGGGGCATATAGTGGCGATGTCCAGAGGTGAGGTGGGAGCTTCAGTTCTGGGCTGGGTGAAAGCTGCTGTAAAACACTTTACCACCTCTTCGGCTCACTAAAAACCTGAGACTTCCCCACCTGGGGATAAGAGGGGAAAAGCAGAGTCTCATACAGCAAAGCCATGCCAAGCCTTCTGGTTTTCCTCTCTACAGGCACCATTTCTGCTCTTTTAAGGAACAAGTCTGGAGGAAAATTAGAGCAATTTACAGCTACAGCAAACTTTATAATGAGAAAGTATAGGCTCCTGGCAATCTGTGCTGGGATGTGTAGAAATATATGAACTTTCATGCAAACGCATGAACTACTGGGCTTTTGTTGTTGCCATTGACGAAAGGCACTAGTGGATATGAAACAAGTCGAGCAGCGAGCCTGCCTTTGAGGTCATCGTCTCTCATTTGCAGCATGGCAATTGCTTGCTGCCAGAGAGATCCCCAAGTCACAAATGGAGGAAGACAGCTCTGGCTGAAACATCAAGTGCTAAGTCATGATTTTGTTCTGGGAGAAATGATGCTCTGAAAATGTTGGTGCAGGACTCGGTATCTGTTTGTGCTGCAGAGAGCACCGCTGCACAGATCCAGCTGAGCTGGCCCTGAACAAGCTGCCTGGCCTGGGAAGGACACGACCAGCTTTGGTGCACCTCTCTAACACATGCAAAGTTTAGCTGACAGAGACCTTGGCCTGGCTGGAGCACTTGTGCAGACAGAGCTACACCCTACTTCCCTGCAGCTGTACACAAACTGTGGGGCAGGTCTGCTCTCTATTTACCATGGTCTTCATCCTTGGAGTGGACTGGCACATCCTGCAGCTCCCTGCTTGCCTGAATCACAGAATCACAGAATGGTAGGGATTGGAAGGGACCTCTGAAGATCATTATGGTCTAGTGGTTAGGGGATGGGATAAAGGTTGGACTTGATGATCCTGGAGGTCCTTTTCAACCATAGTGATTCTATGATTCTATGATCTAGTCTAACCCCCCTGCTAGAGCAGGATCCTAGAGTAGTCTGTGTACACAGGTTTCTTTGTAATGTAATCGAGGTCAACGGAGGGACTGCTGTGGACCTGCATCTTTTCGCAGCATGCAGAGTGTGCTCAGCTCCCACTGTTTAGATGCTGCAAATCCTATGGGCCCTGTGAACTGACCCTTTCATCAGGATGGATGATTTCTGGCTCACCTACCCCAAAAGTCAAGCTGCTATAGCTAGAATCCACTGAACACTCCTGTTTATAAAGCAAAGGCCAGCACAGCTCACATTTCCAAAGCATAACTGGATCTGGTTTAGAGAAAGAGCAATGAAATCATAACAACCTACTCCATCATTAAATTCAGCTGGACCAGATTGGGTATGGTCAGGAAGCAAAACCATTGAGGCTAAAGTTAACCAGGCCCTTTTCAGAGTAGATTTCTACTGTAAAATGCAACAATTCTAGGTTGCTAGGGTTCCTTCACAAGGCTCCTGTGCAATACTAACATGTGAAGGGTCACACCAAAGGTCTACCATATGCTGCACAGGCATAGTTTCCTCTCAAGGTTTCCATTATATTACATTTTGATTTTTTTCCTTTAAGATTTAATTCCCTAGGCTATTGTTGGAAGTAGATGCAGTTGTACCGATGGAAGGAATTTCACCTGTTCAAATCAGGTTTTGAGGGATCCAGACATAGCTGGGTTAAAAAAACATATAAAAACCATATAAAATTATTTCCTAACAAGAATTCCACCCCCTTGCCTCTCCGAAGTATGGTAGTCATGCTTCTCATATCCTTGCACATACCCAAAGTACCCTTGGCTGTGCTTCACAGGGCTAAAGCAACTCAAGAACAATCTGCTTACTTAACAAAAGTATGTAAATGAATGTCACTACCACCTCTAATGTCACACGAAAGTCAACACAGAAAGATTATATTCCACCAAAAGTCTTGGTCTGCAGGTCACTGTCCCCCTGTCAGTCTCCTCCAGCTATTCCAGGAAAGTCAACAGACCCCAACCGGTCACCTCTTTCAGCTGGGTCAACAAATGATAACGCTGAGTTCATTCACACTTTTTAAAAGCGTAATTTTTCAAACTGAGAAAATATATACTGAGCAAATTTCACTCTAGCTTAGACACACTTAGTCAATTGCAGTACAAAAATTTCTGTTTGTTGTGTTTCTCCAAAAAAGCATTGCAAAAAAGGCTAATCCACATTGTTAACTGTACCAAGTTGGTAACTATGTACATTGGCCAACTCTATATTTAAGTTTCCAATTTTGAGTTTCTACACATGCTGAAGAAAGCTTAGCTGTCACAATCTGTGGACCACTATCAAGACCTGTAGCTTTTAAACACCTTCTTATGCAGCTCCTGAGTTTTGGGAAGAGTTGTAGTTTCAAGAGATCTGTTCTCAGTGAAGCTGTGGATCAAATTTAACAACCAAATTAATGCAAACAAAAGGCAGCAAGTCAGGTAATGTAAGTGGGAGCCCACTTACATTACTCCTTATACAGGCAACTTTTCTTGGAAGTACCCCCTCTGAACAATTCAAAACCATGTTACTTTTTTATTGTAAGGGAGGCAGAGTTGGGCTCAGAGAGATTCAGGCTGAGGAGAATTAAAAGACTTGTTTTTACAGTGATGCATTCTGCTTCCTGGCTAAATCTGTCCTTAGGTCTTAGTAAGGACATGTAGAAAGTGTTATAAACTCTCATTTGATGTGTAACAAGTTTTGAAACTATGTTTAGTTAACTATTCTATTGCTGCTCATGGCCATGGTAATTTTGTCCAGCTGTTTGAAGATATTTCTGCACCCATTAGAAAAATGGAAATTTTAATATTCCACTTGGGTATAACAGAAAGGTGAATACCAGAAGCTCTTGAAGTAGAGCTCATCCTTCAACTCATGGGTGGAAGCAATAGCGTCCTTGACTTCACAGCATTGTTAAAGAGTCAATAAACTACCACCTCAACCTCCACGTACTCTAGAGAAGAGTGCCAAAAAGGATGAAACTTTAATTCCTCTGAACTTTCCCATTTTATGGGACATGTAGTACGGAGGTTGAGAACCACAGCTTCAATTAGACATTTGGGTGTTCACATCCAGTGAGCACTACACCAGCACTCACTAGGTTAGGAGGATGAGGAAACCACCGAGGAGATTGTGTGGAAGGTATACAGACACTCGTCAGTCAATCATTATATACTTACTGTTTTTAAGACCACTGATCACACTAAAACTAACTCTAAAATAGTGGATAGATTGCTTTGGGACTTCCCTTAGCCCTTAGGAAATTTTAGATACTTCTTTTTCCATCATGGCTAATTACAAGGTGTGAGCCAATGCACAAAGACTCTGCCATTTTTTGCAGCCACCTTACTATTATCTAGCCTTGTTTATTTAATGGTGTCTTAATCCAAGCTAATCACATCCCTAGCAGCGAATTGTGTTCTAAATGACAATGAATTATGTTAGCAGGAGGGTAATCAGGGGAGAGCAGTCCAATCACTTCTACTTTTTTTAGCATATCTTAATCAGAAACAGGAACAAAGAAGACACATTGCAGAGCACCCCATGAGAGGAGTAAAGTATTGCTGAACATACCTGGACCTGCATAAGCAAGTGTGAAGACATTGTAGGTCCCTCCCATCAGACCTGAGCCTTCAGGTTTGTACTGACTTCAGGGAAAGTAACACATAGCTTGTAGGAAATGAGGGGGAGTGATGAGGAGGGGGTTGAAGGGGGCTGGCTGAAAAGTGTTACCTGGATTTGAAAGCACATTTAGGATCATTAATAAATAAATTATAATTTATTAGTCCAGCACTAATCGTTGGCACTAGACTCCAGAAAAGCCCCTGACGGGTCACTACTGCATTGAGTGTGGCCTGGGACTGCGCAATGTTTTCCTTACTGATTTAAAGAGTGGAAAGAAAGAGGGTACAGGGGGAGGAACAGGATCGGTGTGTTAAGACTTGTGGTGTCTCAGCAGATGCTGAGGACAAAGACACAGCACACTGCAGAGCTGCACAACCCCTTCTGTCCCCCAAGCTGTTTGTCTTTGAGGGAGGCACAGTATTCTGGATAGTGGGCATTTGTTAGCCTTTTGAATACCCCGACAGACAGGCCACATGTCAAACACGCTATTTGCCAGGAAGCACTTTTATTGATTTTTTTTGATAACAGAGTAAAATATTGGCAAAGGTTTATCTCACTCCTTATCATGAGTATCAACACAGAGCAATTTTCATGCATTAGTCTCGTACTTTTTCAACAATAATGTAGAAAGCTTAAATAAATTCATTCATCTCACAGCAATGTTGTTTCTGGAATGGCTGCTTTGTAGCAGTTATTCAAGTGCTGAGAAGTGATAGATCAGCAGCCAAACAGCACAGCCAGTCCTGGCACTCAGAGGGGATTATTTGGGGATAGAGAAATACCCCATGTAGAAAGAGGCACTAGCAACATTTTGCTAAACTGATATGTCCTGTCCCAGAGTTGAAAAGTATCCAGACACTGGGACCCTTCCTCCATTCACCTGCACACGGCTCTCATTTGCTTCAGCCTGAACAATTCAAGACCATACTGATGAAAAAAAGTACATTTTGTCTTCAACAGTTTCACATCTGCCACAAACACCACAAGAAAATGGTGCAAAGCCTTCTCTGCAGTGGGAAAAAAACCTAAGGGACAGCTGTCTCAGCAACCCTTAGGAAAAAAAACCCTATGCTCCTAAAAAGGCAGTAAATAAATTGAGATTCAGCCTAAAAGAATGCAGGCCAGTATGTTTTGGGGGCAGGGGGAGGGAGGAAAGGGAGGAGAGGAGGAGGTACAAAATAAGAGGCCCTTAAAGTCATGAAAAAAAGCCGAGAATCAATAAGCAGACTGAAAGATAGCGAACACAATGCTCCAGGATTGAAAACGAAACAAAAACCTCTCCAGCCTTGGGGAATTTCTGCTGCATATACAGCTTCAATGGCCCAGGAAAAGAAAAACTGAGGGATCTAAAACTGTAGATAGCTGTGGCCAAAACCCCACACATCTTTATTTCCCCAATTTAAAAAAGACCTGTGAGTTTATTTCTCATACCCTACCTTATGGCAAGCTCTCTAGGACTGGGATCAAACCTTGAAGAGTCGGGGCAGCAGTTTTCTGTCACTCTCAGGGGCTATACCTGTCCAATGCAGAGGGAAGGGACACTACAAGAAAAGAAGGCTTAGGAATCTGCTTTGGGAACTTTACAATTCCTATACACTGAATGCTCTCAGCACCACACTGAGTTTTTAAGAAGCATGTGGAATGGAATGTATTTATCTGCTTGCATTTCTTTCTTCAAAGTGTGTTGCCATAAACCTACTAGGTTTCTTAAAGCTTGGGATCCTGTTTTTGTAAGACCCTCTTTTCCTGTAGGGGATGTGCTTTATGCTCTGGACTGAGCACAAGGAGCTCAGGCAGTGAAGCTGTATACACCACTCCCCTCAATGCCTGCTATGATGCTGAGGAGAAAAATAAGTAAATCTCGTCAGACCCTGCTCATGTCCTAGAAATGCAAAGGCAAGAAGACAGAGCACATGGAAAAGCACCTCGTCTCAGCACAAACGTCTCTCTCGTTACGGCAGGTTTTCTTCCACAGGGATACCAGTGGAGTGGGGGAGTATTTCTCACATTAACAGACCAACTGTGGCTGTTTGAGCAGGTCTGGCCCACTCCAGTGGCAGTATCCCCTGTGGGACTCTGTGATTAACTGCAGTGAGTGGGAGCGAGTCCCTTCATGCTTGACTGTATTGATCGAGTCCTGGAGGAGCAGAGAAGCACCGGAGCAAAACCAATGGGCTGCCCTCAGGCACAGGTCTTGCTTACACTTTGGAGCAAGTTTTCCCTGGTCCCAGCTCACTCACCACAGGGACCTCACCCAGCTCGCTGCAGGCAGGTCTTGGTGCCTGCCCTGGTGGCTTTCAGGCAGTTCACCCTCATGCACCATGAATTCCTCCAAGGCTTGGGATCTGCTTTGTCCCAGGGGACCAGCATCCCATACAGCTGGCCCATGCAGCTCACTCTCTCTTGACAGGCAGCCCATTGCTGTCTTCTATCTCCAGAAAGGATGTCTGATCAAGAGCCTTGCATTAAGCCTGGCTTCCAGGAAAAAAAAGTCCACATGATTTTGCTTTGCGCATGCAGAAATACCTGAGTTTCCTTGTTTTGAATCCATGAACCCACTTCACCCACGTTTAACAAAGGAGTTGGTATTTCCAACTGCACTTAATCCTCTGGGCTAAGTGACCCTGGAGGTGACACACCCCTCCTCTGGAAACCAGAGCCTGGAGCTGGAGGGGACAGGGGCACTGACATTTGGCTCTGTTTTGTCCTGGCACAGGGTAAGAGTAAGGCTGTAGGAGCCAGGAATGTGGAGTCCAGACGCAGACAGAGGTACCTGACTTCTGCAGGTTTTGTGGGAACAGGCAGCTGGGTATTTGTGCTCTCCTCAGGGCAAAGACAGAAGCACGAGGTCATGCTCTGTCAGCAGGGAACCCACATACCAGAGACAACATGATGGAAATAGACCTCATAGCGCCCCAGCTTCAAGAAGAGTTTCAGTTGAAGCAGAGATCTGTAGCAAACCATCCAGTCATTAGCCCTTTTACTTGCTACCCAGTCCTCCAACATGCTCTGCCAGCTGGCTCCACTTCTGGGGTATAAGGCTTAAGAGGCAAGTGAAGTCACATCTAATCTGCATAAAATAATACATTTTACAGATTGTAATTATTTTCTCCCCTGCACATCTTCACATGTGCCACAGGCTTTGCGCAAGGCCTCAGCTTCAGAGCCAGGGCCCTCATATCCCCTAGGGTGGAAATCTGAAATCACAAAATGATCTCATGCATTTTTCTTTGCTCTGGTTTCAATCTCCCTTCCCTTTTCCAGCATATTTCCAATATATGAAGCACGCTTCCCAGTGTTCATTTTAGACACTCTTTCTTCTTTGTTTCCATGTTAACATATTCCTTCTCCTTGCTCTTTCTTTTCGCCTGTCTTTTGTCTGCCAGTCCTCCCTCCCTCCTTCTGTCCTTTTTCAAAATCTCCATATGAGCCAAGCTAACTATCTCTAAAGAGTAATGCTGTCAACTTTAATAGGAGCTGGATTAACTCCCATGGATTTCATCTTCCCATCATTTGTTTTTTTTCTGCAGCCTCTGCCTGCCCTCCCCATCCCAGTCCCTGCCTCCATCTCTTTTCTCTGCAACTTGCTTGAACTTTTCTTTCCATTGCTCGCCTCACACCCTTCTGCTCCAGCCCCTCGAGTCTTTCCTGTGCTTTTCCATCTATCCATCTCAAGGCAAACAATCTGCCTTAATCTACCATCTAGCCAGCTACTGAGCTTTCCAGTCCACACCCACTACTGTTGTATGTGAGCAGCTAATATATATTAAGATTAGGATCTCTCTTGTTCCCTCTCCCTTCCTTTCCAAACTATGTTGAAAAGGCGGGTGTGTGATTTTTTTTAGTAGTTCTGCCCCTTCCCTCCATGCCCCTCCCTATCTCTCCTGGAGAGAGCCAGAGATGTGTTACAGAAAACTGTAGTTAGCATTTACCCTGTTAAATACAAGAGAGCTTTACTGTCTCTCTCTCTCCTTCAAAAGAGAACATGAGGCCCAATGTAATGTCATCCAAGGATGGATGGAAAGACTGAGATTAAATTCCCCAGGAGCAGGAACACACCCCTGGGAGAAAAGAGATTGACAGAGGATGCATGGGAAAAAAAAAAAAAAAATAAATGGATGTGAGAGAAGACTGTAAAAGACAAGGGAATAAAAGGGGACATTAGAGTAAGCCCATGTTACCTGAAACCTGATCTTCTCCTTTGGAACCAGGATCTCCCTTGAAATCTGTATTTCACTAAAAAAAATTGTCACTCCCTGGGGTGGTTATTCTAGGATGCTGACCTAGAGACTAGGGTAAAGGAGGATCCACCCATCATGATCTTAGCTATTTTTTTCTCCTAGTTCATGAGAAGTGATTTTCCCACAGCCACTGCTTCTCCCAGACATTTGTGCTATTCTGAGAAATAAAGCAGAAACGGGAAATTTTGTGCTTCACCCAAACGAGATCACAGAAGAAGCACAAGCAGGTCTGGAAGGGATTCAGTAGCCCTGAGAATAGCAGAGGAGTGCATCCTGCTCCTCTCTGTCCCCAAAACCAGGAGAAGACAAAGAGAGACTGTTACTGTGCCCCTAGTCATTCCATGGAGCCAGGAGGGAAAGGAAACAGCAGAAATCAACAAGAAGGGTGGATAAATACAAATGTCTCCTATCCTCTTCCTAGATGTGAGAGAGGAGGTGGGAAGCGAGGATGAAAGCCTCTCCTAGTTCTCTCTGGGCTGGGAAGCATCCATCTGGGAAAACAAGTAACATTTTGGGTAGGGTGCTGGGACTGACACAGGGAGCAGAGGACTAAACGTAGCCCTGTGGCCCAGAGATTTCTTCAGTTTGACCGTGGAAGAGGGACAAAGGTGGAGTAAATCTACGTACGTGTTTTAGGAAGCGCGCTGGAAGACTCGCTAGGCTGCTGTAGGCAAGCACTTCTCCAAAACACAGGGGCTAAATACAAAAATACAGACAGGAAAAGCACCCCAAATTGCCAATCAGCTTCTCTAAGAAGAAAAAGGAAAGAGAGAGGAAGAGAGAGAATATGGGGAAGGAGAAAGAAGGAAAGAAAAAACAGGGTCATAGAAAATTTTATTAAAAATATATTAATTCACCAAAATTCAAATCAGGAAATTTCTGTTAAATAAATTGTGCTAGTAAGTTAGAACTGCCTTGACTTGTCTTATCTGGCCACCACAGCTCTTTAAATACATCAGCAGTAAATTATGTGTATTTGCCATGATGTTCTTGCAATCAGAATTAGGTTTCTGCAGGTTTCAGTCCTCTTTCTTTCCTATAGCAGGAGATGAGACAGAGATAATGAACACCTCTACTCATACACTACTCACCATTTTCCCTCTCTTGATTACTCAAACTTTATACTCCAGGAGGTGTAGTTAGCAACTCTCTCTGCCACGTTGACGCTTTGCAGCAGGTACAACATGACACTAGCTGCGTTTCCTAATCTCAGTCCATAATGCTGAATTAATACAGTGTGTTTTTCCACAGACTTCCATAAATTCAGAGGAGTATCTGTAGGAAGGAAAATACAATAATTCTGTGTCCATTCAGATGAATTACAACCCCAAAATAATAGCTGGAAAGTTTGCAAAAATCAGTAGACTTCAAAAACAGCAGTGTGTAGTTTGGGAAGAAAGATAATCATGTTGATGTGCACAAGAAGGAAAAGGATTGCAGTATAAATAATGCAAGAGGGAAGGAAGAAGGGACAAAAGAACTTATTATTGGTAAAAATCAATAACGATCATCATACTGTTTTTATGACAACCTATCCTCCTTGAGTAGGTGAATGCATAGGAGTGTACCTCAGCAGCCTAAAAATCAGAATGTTAAAGGGAAGTAAAGCAGATCATGTTTTTACCACTTGTCAAATAAAATGCAACATATTTCTGAGTAACTAAGGCAGTATGTCTGCTGGCAAAGTAGTAGTGTATAATACTGTCATCTGTATATTGGGGGAACTCAGATCTGCCAAGTCAGAGAAATCGTGACTTCCTAGAAATTAGCAATTCCATCTGATGAGTAATGAAAGGACTTGTTTCTCTTTATTGCCTCCCCTTTTTGGGTCAATTTCTTGGGAATCTCCACACATCAAATTTCAGCTTGGAGAGTTTGTGCCTAACACAGTTCTGGAGACCCACTGCATCAGAAACCACAGTTCAGGACGCATCCTCAGAAAAGCCCTTATGCAATAAATGCCTCAGGTGGCACAGAGAATAGTTTTTCCCCAGTGTCCACAAAGTCCTTTTCCCTGCTGCAATGCACTGTAGGGACCTCAGCAGAAGTGCCAGATCACACCCCCTGTTCTTGGTGCACCTTGGGGTGCTTTTCTTTTGCTCCATAAGAGCATCTTGATTTCCTAGTGGAAACTGAAGGATACTTATGTGTCTTCATATATCCTTGCCACTCAAAAATAATGGAAAAGACTAAAAAATGCATTTGTGTTTCCTCTGCAGAGAAAACTGAGAGGATTGAGGTCAAAGACAATTCACCATCTCTCTGACATTTGTCAACATGTGGCATTGATACTTAGATTTGCTCCAAATCCTTTTGTATTCTCGCTCCTAACCACTTACGTTTGTTATCTTGAGGCTGGAGCAAAGGTGGCCCACTCTCGTTCCTTTAAAAATGAGTTAGAAAAGGGAAACAAAGAAAAGTGAAGACACTGCTCTACAACAGAAAGGATGACTTGTGAATAGATGCTCAGACAGCATGCTGCTTTTCTAGGAAGGGGCTCCTACCATACACTGAAGATGGACCACATTACCTTTTTTTTTTTACTTAAAATACTGCCACATAAACCACACACTGACCCAGCACATGACATTCAGGGTAACTGAATGGAGAGAAGACAGTGTATAACTTAGCCAACAGAGACTGAACAATGAAGCATCAAAGGTAGTCACATTGTGTTCCCCACAATATGCTCTGACAGTCCACAGACAGCTGGTTGGTCATATGGTGCCAGTCTCTCTTCCGTGCTTCTAGTTGCTGCACCATATTAAAAGGAGTAGGAAGGAAGGGAAATCCCTTCTTAAAATCCTGCGTACAAACAATAGTTGCACCAATGCAGATGGAAGGGCATTCTGTCCAAAACACACAGTCAGAAAGAGCAGGTGCTTCAGAGTCTGACAGCCAGTCTCTACCGAGCCTAGCTTTCGCAGAGAAAGCCATTGCACCCAGAGGTGTTCCCTGGCCACCAGGTCAAGAGAGGAGGAGGGACCTGGTGTGGTAGCCTCTGAAGCCCAGCCCTTGCTGCAGAGGGCATGCTCCCACCACCATCAACATCATCAACATCAACATCGTCAGCCTGCGTGACTGCTTGGTTCAGCCCATGGGTCAGGGTTCAGCCCATGGGTCAGGGTTCAGCCCATGGGTCAGGGTTCAGCCCTTAGCCACGTTTCTGATGGGAATTCTTCCCCAGCATTTTCTGAGGAAGTCATTATGTACGTGAAGACCAAAAGGGCACTGAGGATGTCAAGGCATTTTCCTTGCCCTACATGCTGACTCCATGTCAGATGAGGGCCCAGTGAACAACATCCTCCCCTGCCTCCCACTTTCCAAGGAAAGCTGGGCAGGTAGGCTGGCCAGGGTCACATAGGCCTCCACAGCAGCTCCCTGGTCTGTGCAACAGCTCCCAGATGTGCCAGGCACATCAAGGCTCACAACATCCATCTAGGCACTGCTCTAGGTCTGAGATTTGGTAAAGGATGCAAAGGCAGAATAAAAACATTTAATTTCAAAATATAAAGCTTTTTGTGTCATTCTCTTCATACACCAAGCCATGACAGTGTGGAGGAACAGTTACCTGTGCTTTCACACCAAAGCTCTCAGCTCTCTAAAATGTTGTTTACAGCCTGACAAAAGCACCTTATTCTTGCAAGCACAAAACTGCTCGGCACCTCTTTCCAGAAGAGGTCGTGCACTAGGCAAGGCTGACTTTGGGACCTGGGGGAGATAAATCAGGTTGGAAGTGCACTGTGGATCAGCACCCTTGTTCCCATTATAGTGGCTTCCTGGCAAACTCAACAGGCAAACCCTCCCTCCTCTTTCCTGATGGCACAGGCTCCTGCCTGCACCCTCCTGTGTTTTTCAGGCAGCTGCTGTAAAAACAGGGAGGGGAAAGAGAAGGAGAGGTGGAGTGGCACACGGCAAGACTCCAGTGCCACAAGGAGGGGATGAGAGAGAGACTGGCTGGGAAAGCCATCCCCACACAGCGCTGCCTACCCAGCAGAGAGAATTGGGCCGGTTTTGCTGGCAGAGGCTGCCTCCCTGAGCTCCCCACATGCTCTGGTTGGAGCAGCAGCAACAGAAAACCGTGCCTTACACAGTGATGTGGAAGCAAAAGATCCTGTCGCAAAGCAAGATCCTACCTCCTCGCCTTGAGCTGAGCCAGAGGAGAGAGCTGTGCCAAAATCTGTGCTCCTGTAAGGCACTAACCCCCAACAGAAATGGTTTCAGTCTTGTCAGTGGTCTCTGAGCATGTCTGCTGAGAAGGGCTCCCCACAAAATACTCTGCCTTTTTATCCAGTAACAACTTTGAGGGCTAGCAGATACCTTATTTTCAATTCTCCGAGTGGCTTCAGGTTCACCTCTTGAAGTTCCTTGAAGAGTGGTTCCAGTTCCTTCAGGAGAAACCTGCTTTCCTGGATCTCAGCCCTCCGGTCGCAGCCTTACTTTTCATGGCACCCTTTAATTAGAGAGAGACACCTTGTGCTCAAGGTGCTCCCAGGGAGGGTAGTCCCATGCTCCTGTCCCTGCATCAAGGCCTGGGACTCGGCGCGTGTCAGTGCCTGCACACAAGATGAACCCAGTGTTCCTGTTGCTCTTTTCTTTTTCCCTCCCACACACTTCACAAATATTGAAGCCTTCCCTACCAAGCAAAATTGCTACCATGGTGTACTCAGCATCACTGTCCCATAACACCTTCTGGGTGCTCTCCAGGGAGCTAGGACACAGCTCTTCAGAGCCAGCCCTTGCTGGGTAGCCATCTGGCAACTGAAGTAGGGTGGCAGCATCGCTGTTGGCTGTACTTCAAACCACACTCTCATTCTTAAAGACCATTCTTATAGAAGCGTCTCCTCATGGTGATGGCCACTGTGAGGGGATGGAGGCATCCAAGATCAGCCCTGTTTCCTCTGTGGTTGCACAGCTGTGCAGGAGGACAGTGTGGAGAGCCTGTGTTGCCTCCTTAGGGACTGCAGGCTCTTGCATGAGGGGAGAGGTGGCACATCAGTGCATGCTACTGCGCCCAAGTCCTGCTTGGGATCTCGACCTGAGCAGCCACTGGTTTCAGTGATACTCAAACTCATCAGCATACAAATCTCGTTGGAAGATGAGACTCAGACGACACTTTCACAGCCCACTTACTCCGATCTATGTGAAAGTGGCTGCCAACAGGGGAGGTCCCACTCTGCCTCCTGGCAGTGTGTTCCCAACCCTTCCTCCACACTGGTCCCGCAACTAATGCAGCTACACCTTCTGCTGAGTGAGGGAATTCTGAAAGCTGAAAAGCTTTTTTCCTCTGCTAATTTTCAGCTGGGTCAGCTCCCTGGTCTGGTAACTCCATCGCTACATAAGCACTGGCGCCAGCACAATGGAAATGGAGAGTTTGTGGGGCCAGAGGTGGGTGATGGGGGACAGGATGGGACCAGCCCTCTTGGTGCTGCATAGGCTTAGGGCAGCCAAGAAATAGCCACCTCTGGGTCTTAAAATGCATAGCCCTTTGAAAATACTGCATGTGTTCTTAGTTTGGTTTTAAAAATAAGACTTGCATATCTGCATTCACCTAGATGAGGAATTCTTTTGGTCTTTGCTAAATATTCTAATAACAATACCAGTAAAAGTGGAAAAAACCCTGCTGTTTGTTTCATTAAAACCAGACTTCTCAACTTCTTTAAATGAGGCATCTTTTGCATTATGCTGAACTTGAATACCAAAGCCAGCATCATAAATGCAAAGCCCATGATCTGCCAGCTCTTTTGCTGTTCCTTGTCTCTGTACAGGCTCGCTACAGGGTGTATTTTCCTCTCAATGTGACTGTGACGCTACAATTAATACTAGTGGCAATTATTAGGGCACATCAAAAGATGAATGCAGCACATATTAGCAACAGAAACCAGCTTTCTGCATTGTTGGCTCTGCCTTCAGCACAGCTATTTAGGCACTTTGGTATTTCTAAGTATGGATTGGTGATCAGCCACCACTATTAAAACATTTTGAAAAAAGCAGTGCCTCCACATGAAAAATAACAGGTTAATAAAAGAGGCCAGGTTTAATTACATGATTCAAACAAGGAAATCTCATGAAATCACCTAATACGCTGTTATTACCAATTACAGTTCACTTCAAAACTGAGACCTGCCTGGGTGATGAAATGAGCTTGGTTTACCAGGAATTTCAGGGAGGGAAATTTCATGGGAAAGGGAATTGGGAAGGACACAGGCACAAGTCCATAGGAGAAATGGCCTTCAGGGAATGAAGAAAAAGTATGTGAGGAGAAGGGGATGGACAGCACACGTGGGAAAGCACACAGCAAGGCAGGTGATTTGAGACATCCTGAGTATTTCCCACTGGTGGCTACTCAGATAACAAATCTGTGTGAAGTCGATAGATGTTTGGCTCAAAGAAAGGCTGTGGCACTTTCCTTGTGTGGACTGTTCCCAGCTGCAGGAGCAGGCTCCTCTGTGGTTCACAAGCTTGATGGCTTTGTCGGCTTCAGCGCTCTAAATGGGTAAGTTTGTAACTAGCCCTGCAAAAATGCTGAACACCACTGTACTTGTCAATGTACTAGTGCATATCTGAACAACTTTTCAGTTAGTGACACACAAACATGCTCAAGAAGTACGTGCCATGAGAAGTACATGCATTCCCATTTCGAAATGATCTGATAATAAGGATGAAAGGTGAACTAACTTGGTGCAAAGTGCGGGAAGTTCTGTTCTGTAGGTTGATTATGCCAACTGAAAATTGAAGAAAACCAGATTTTGGTTCCAGATTTCCAGGGGAGGACGCTCATTCCCCTCTTTGTGATGACAAGTTTGGGGAAGCCATTTCAAATGTGAGTAGGATACAATATATTCTGAGATATCAGAAGCAGAGATATTAAAACTTGAAAAAGTGCTTTTGTTGAGGTACACGTAATTGA
This sequence comes from Podargus strigoides, assembly GCA_028020825.1. NCBI lineage: Eukaryota > Metazoa > Chordata > Aves > Caprimulgiformes > Podargidae > Podargus > Podargus strigoides. The sequence continues at coordinate 9,428,884 of CM051641.1, read as the reverse complement.
GACCTTGTGTCTCCTTGGATCTGCATTTAGACCACCTACCTGCAAAAGAGACGAGGGGAGCAGAATGTTACACTGAAATATTTGAGAACTAAAGCTATTTCTTCACATACAAAAAAAAAAATCCCTCTCGGATTCCAGTAAAATCTCCTCCGAGTGTGGAATAAGTGAAACCAGCTGACTGGTCAGGCTTCCTACAGACCCATAAAGAAAGTGGGAAGGGTATAGTCTATCTAGCATATCTAATCTCTGCATTGAAACAGCCTCCATCCCTCTGCTTGTTGGCAGACGAGTGCTGACTCGGCAAGTCTTTAATCTATCAACTCCCAGGTGTTTTGATAAACCATGAAAGCTGTCAGTTTGGACCTCAAATAAATCTTTTCTGCCCCGAGTGTGGTGGAAAGCCTTTGTGTATGGGCACCAGCCCTTCCACACTGGAGGGGATGAAAGGATGCTCCATCATTTCCCTTTCTTTGTTTCCAGGGAAAAAACACATCAGTTATAGAGTGAGAAAGCTCCCCATTGCCTTTCTCCCTCCCTACCACAGCACAACCCAGAGGAAACCAGTGAAGGAAAGCTTCACCTTGCATCCCTCTCCCCACTCCAGCACGTATGCCAAGGACCAAACAGCAATCCCACAGCAAAGGGGGCTGCCATGCTGCTGTGCTATATGCTGAATCACAGCTTTAGGCACTCTGCCCGTCTTCTCAGTTCAAACACAAATGAAAAGGGAGATGCACTTAAAAGGGCTCAGCTAGTCTTAAGTAGCATATCTGTGCCTGTGGGACATCAGCCCTGTTGTTTGTAACCCAAAGTAGCTACGGTAAAACAGGCCAGAACAAAAAGAAAGAATTATATTAGAGGCAGAGGTGTGCAGATAAACGTGGTAAAAAGATACAACACTTTAATTGATACTATGAGAAACCTCACAAACATCACGAGGCAAGCTCATTTACTGCTTGGTGAGGTAGTACAGAGGCACCTGTTTTCTCTCTAAGCTCTCCAAGCTCTTCTTCTGCCATCTCTTCCAGAACAAAATTCAAAAGCACAAGGAGTTTTTCCATCACTCAGGCCAAATAAGCATGAGTTTGTTTAAACAGGGATGGAATATTACTTTTAATAAAGAGTGTAGACTCTGGCAGTTAGCTACCAATAAAAAGATATACAATTACTGCACTCCTATTTGCAAATTTCCTTTTGGAAAGTAGTTTATAAATTCATTCCTTAAAACTAATTTTGACCCAAACTTGTCATGCTGCTCTGTGGTCTGGAAAAGAATGATTTTGCAACACTGGAACTAATGCATTCAGGTATTTCTGCTTGTTTAGAAGTGACAACAAGTAACAGAAAAACATGTGCAAAGCTGCTTTTGCAATGCTCACCCTGCTTGCATTCCCCTCAGATTATACAGCAGGTTATAACCCATCATGCTCTTCTTTTTTCCCTGTGTGTATAACCACCGAAGATCTTTGAGCTCTTTGAAATATAGTACCTAGCACATTGTTAGCGAGATATAAATAATAAAAAGATATAATGTTTAAAGATATAAATAATAAAATGCAGTACTTCCAGACAGTCCCCTCCCACACTCAGTGCTTCAGGGAAGGAAGAAAATCGCTGCAGCCTTTTCCACAAAGAGATAAGCTGTGTACCAAACTTATAGGCACAAAGAGAAGATTTCTGTCCCTCTCTTCATTCTTCTTCTTTTTTTTAAAAAAAAACTCAAATTTTGTTGTGTTTTGTTGGTAGAACTGCATGCAGAGCTTAACTCCATTATAGTGAGATTCTAATATAACCTTCCATCTGGCCACTAACAGTAGTGCATCTTTCAGCAAAGCCAATCTACTGATGACTCAAATGTCTTGGCGCAAGAGCCTGTGGGGGGAAAAAAACCAAAATACAAAAGGCAGGTATCTTGATCTATTCAAAACCTTCTGCGAGAAAAAGCTTTCAGAGGGAAAGCAGGCAGATGACAGCCTAGTCTGACTCAGCCTCATCCGCCCCTTTCCAGCAGGCACTGACCAGAGCATGCCCTTTGCAGCAGCAGAAGGGGCTTGTGTGCTGGGGAGGAGGCTGAGGAGAAACGCAACCCACCCAGCACAAGGGATTGCAGCACGTGGGTCTAGTCCAAGGGGAGGTCAAGATTCTGATTTCAGACTTTTAATCTGCTCCTGGGCAGAAGGGCTGTGGTGGCCCACTTGTGGAGGGGAATGGAGAAAATCTGATGGTGCCAGAGACAGACATGATTCCTGAAGTGCACACATAATCCAGCAGAGACATGCCATCCATCCAGGACAGCAGTCAGTGGTCAAAGCAGCCTTTGACAGGCTGCTCTTCCTATGGAACTCGCACCCATCCCCAATGCCCTTATTTTTATATGCTTACCTGTACCTATATACATCCCTTGAGTCAAAAACTTGGCTTCCCCCCTCCCTCCCCATTTGCTTTCCTGTTCTTTTGTATACACAAAAATAAGAGTTGACACATAAACTAGAATGACACGTACTGGGCGATTTATATATTAACTGATGCATCTCATGAGCAATGTCCTTGAGGCTCCTTGGCTGTAACATACTTTCTACTGTAATCAATTTGTAAGTGCAAACTGTTCTGAATCTCATTATTTATTACTCTTCTGAAGTCTGCCTTACTGTATACTGAGTCTATTTCATTTAAGCAAGCTAAAAATGACAACTGCTTCTCACAGTGCATGTGTGTACTCCCCTGGTTTGTGCAGTTACAGTAGACTGGCAAGTTGTCTTTTTGTTCACATGGGGCTTAGAGATAAAGCCACTTATCAAAGTGTTTGACATCATAAAGATACTTTTACGTTGGACTGATGTCATTTGTCATTATCACTTACAGGTATCAGAATCACTTTACTGGAGCAGCCTAAAGGTTTGCTGAACTCAGTATCCAATTAGGAGCACTTAAAATGACACCCCCCCCCCCCCCTTTAAAAGAAAACATAACTCCAAATAATAAACCTAATTGTATTACATAGCACCACTCATGGAAATTTTTCCCAATTCAGCATCTAACGTACAAAATCTGTGCATTAAGACTCTGCAATCTCATCTTTGCTTCCTGCAATGTCAGGAGCTAGCATTTACGTAAGTGTCTGACCACCCCATCTTTTAGGCCAAGTTGTTTTTCACAGAAGCCAACAGCAAAGTCCTGTCCTGCGTCCTCTGCATCAGAAATACATCCCTGGTTGTATGTTGGTTTTTTTCCCCCCTGCACCACATGATCACTTTCTTGATCCCAAGAGCCTTGATCCTCTCCCATGACCTTGAAAAAGGGGAACTCTAAAGCAGGTCCTGGTGGGGGGTGGCTGTGTCTCTTCTGCTGGTGTGCGTCTCAGCAGTTTTTGCTGCGGGTGAATGGGGATTACGGAGGCTGCTGCCAGCCACATGGCCAGGCCCCACGTGGGAGCCATGGGCAGGTCAGCAAACGTGGGTTAGTCACTCTGTCAAGGCAAAGCCCTGAGCCACAGCATCATCCTACCTCCTCTGTTAGCCAAAGCTTTCCTTGTAAGGAAATGCCACCTTTGCTGCCAAACAGCGCTAGTTTTCAGCTGCTCTTTCACTGAAACTTTTCTCTCGCCTTTTTTTTAGGCTGCAAAGGGAATGGCTGCAATATTCATGGTGATACCACACTAATGCAATACTATTTTCCCAATGTTACTCATAGTTTAAATCAGCACATTGTCTCTTGTGCAACATTTAAACACTATTGTCTAAATCCATGCCAGAAGCTCAAAAGGAGTGCTGCTGAAACTGCGTGAGCTGCTTTTGTCTGAGGTTTCACCAGTGCTGCCATGTGGCTCTCAGCCGGCTGAGTGCACGGCAGAAGGGACTGTGCAGCACAACAGGTTCTCCCTCTCACCCTTGCCTTCAGGAGAGCAAAACTTTACCACCCAGCACAAGGCACCCCATATTTCATGTTACATTAGTTATTTGACTACAGCAAGACTGGCAAGCTTACATGTTAGTAAGCCAGGGTAATCCCTCTCCTTGTTCCTGACTTTTTTCCTGGCATCTTCCCAAGGGGGGAGGGGAAGAAGAGCTAAAAACATCACAAAAAGAACAAGCATCGCCAAGCTAAAAATCATCCAGCCTTACAAAGTTCTTCTTTACCCTAGAAGGGAAAAACCTTCTAAAATATGTATTTTTAAACATACATGTAGGCTTATTAACTATACAAATGTCTGCCAACTAGGACCACGTCCAGAGAGCTCATGCTTTACTACAATGCTTTTAACACTTGGGCTGAAAAACAAATTGCTAGGGAATACCTGAATTAAAGCAAAAATATCCTTAAATCTCCGAGAAAAAAATATTCTATTTTTAAAAGAAAAAAACCATCAAACGAGCCCTGAATTTGATGGCAGTAATACAAAGTGAAATTTCATAAGGAGATGCCTGCAAACTTAGCATTTCAGTGCCTGGAAAGAAAATTTCATACGTTATAGAAGGACGTACATATTTATTAAATGGTTATCTTCTTTGATATGCACACATTGCATTGTAATCAATAAGTACACTTTTAATATTAGAAATTAATATTAGAATGCAATATAGACATCCAATTCTGAGGCACATTGCACTTTTTTTTTTTTCATTTGCTGAAGTAGAGAGAAATGAAATTAATACAATTCGGGTAACATAAAAGCAAATAATTCGTAGTATCCAGAGAGGAGTACAGAGGAAAAAAAAGTAATACAAGAGATGGGGGAGGGCAAGTATGCCAGACCTATTTGGAGGGAGAGAAAAGAGCTCCCCACAGTACATTAAGATACTTCCCGAAAAAAGAAAAAGTCATTCCTAGGCTTTGCTCCATCCTCCAAGAATCTCGCTGCCTGCACAGGAACCATGAGTCCATCTTCTTGGATTTGTTAAAAGGGCACAGACCATCACGCAGAGCAACTGGACTGTCCGGTTAGGAACAGCTTACCAGAACTCAGGCCTTGTATGGTGCAGTTAATACCATCATTCATCCATTTTAGATATGCTGAGTTATCACCGCTACCTAATTGCTCCCTTTGGGATTAAAAAAAAAAGAAGAAAAAAGCCACAAAAGTCCCCTCTCTTGCACACGCAGGCGTTTCTGTGTCTGGTAAGGCACTGCAAATAACTTAGAACAACAGAACGATTCCGGATGTTAAAAATACCATTTAATTAAAGAAACATAAATCATACCAAAAGGTTTTAAAGTCACTTTTAGTTAATACATTTGCATTTATTTTAGAATATACTCTACATCTGCATTAAAAAAAAAAGTTTTAAATAAACTCCAGTACATGTACAACCGTGGGACCTGCCATCCGTCCCGCGACGGAGGGATGCTCGTTAGCCTACTGGGTTCCCTCCGGGGTAAGACAAGGGATTTTAGGCCAGTTTTGTTATGCTCACCGGCTCGCCCTGAGCCTCCTATGTGCCAGCTACGCCACCACCTCGTACGGGTACGGGGGTTCGGCCTCCCCCAGCCCGGGGGGGGGGGGCACGGCAACCGCTCGCCCCGAACCGTACAGTAAAAAAATAGCAGGGGGAAAAATAATTAATAAACTAGTATTGATTAATTTACATATCTCTCTCTCTTGTGCGTCGGTAGAAAGCCGGCTGCAGTCCTGTGAGGGCGGAGGGGAGCCGGGCGCCCCCTTCCCTTCCCCCGCTCACTGCCCCCAGCTGCTGAAGCCGATCTCCTGCTTGTACCTGTTGGTAAGGACGTTGGCCTTGCGGGTGAGCTTGGAGAGGACGGAGTGGAGTCCGCTGAGGTGGTAGTGGAACTGCTTCTCCAGGTCCTCCTCGCCCTCGCCCTCCTCGGCGGGCCCGCCGCCCAGCTTGTCCTTCTTGCGGGCCGCCTCCTCGCCCGCCGGCGGCTGCACCACGCCCCACTCGATGTCGTTGCGGATGGATTTGAGCAGCACGTAATGGCTGTACATGTCCCTGCGGGAGAAGTAGGCGCCGGGGTCGGCGGCGGGCAGGGCGGCCTCCCGCTCCGCCGCGTCCAGCTCCTCGAGCAGCAGCGGCACGTCCCGCAGCAGGCTGGGCACCATCACCGTCTGGTCCATGTTGTTCACCGCGCCGATGAAGCGGTTCATGGCGTTGAAGAGGGAGTACTTCTGGCTGTACGAGTCGCAGATCTGCATCATGCTGGCGGGCGGGGGGGAAGCGAGCTCAGCGGGGCGGCTCGGACCGCGGCGCTCCTCCGGCGGCGACCTCCTCCTCCTCCTCCTCCCTCCGCCGCGGGACGGGCTCGGCGGCTGAGCGAGAGCTGAGTCCTGCGGGGGAGCGGCGCCGGGTTAGGGGCTGCGCTCCCCACCACCGCCCTCCCTCCCGTCCGGTCCCCTCCCGCAGCGCCCTCTCCTCCTCCCCCGTCGCCTTTTTTAGGCTTCCCCCCTACGTACAAAAAGAGGCAAAACGCCAAAAAAAAAAAAAAACCCAAGCAAAAAAAGCGCCCCTCCCGCAGCTCCTCCCGGGAGCCACGCGTGGCGTGGGGCTGGGGGACAACCCAGGGGAAGGCAGCCCGGCGCCACGCCGGTAAACTGAAATTCCGGCGCCCCCCTCCCCCCAGCAGGTGTGACCCGGCCGAGGCACCCACCGTGGTCCCGGGCCGCTCAGCGCCGTCAGCCCGCCACCGCCGCCGCCCGTGGCCGCGCTCCCATCCCCGGCGCGGTATTTATAGCGCGTATCTCAAAACAAGGTGTTCCCCAGTGCCACCCCCCCGCCGCAACCACAGATAAAGGCGGCGGGCGGCGGCCACCCCGCGCCGGCTCCGCCCCTCGCCCCGCGCCGGGGGAGGGCACCGCCACGGGGAGGGCGCTGGGACCGGCCGGGGCGGCGGCACGGAGCGCCCCGCGGGCATCCCGCTCCCCGAGTGGCACCCGGCGGCGATCGCGGTGGGGACTGCGGGGCTGGGTCCCCGCCGGAGCCGCGCCCCGACCCCGAGGGAAGGGACCGGCGGCTGCAGAACGCCGCCCCAGCCCTGCCGAGCGCCGGTAACGCCCGCCCCGCCGTTCCGGGCGTGGGAGGGCAGCGAGGGGCACGGCGCCGTGGTCAATAAATGCTTCAACACCATCCCCCACCCCACCCCCCTCCTCAGCGCCAGGGCAAGCGGCCCCCAGGCGCCGACCGCCCACTCTTCCCCGGGCGGCGGTGGCGCGGCCGGCCCGGAGCGGGCTGCGGGAGGCGGGGCTGCGCCGGGGCGGGGCTGCGGAGAGTGATTGACAGGGCAGGCGGCGGGGACACGCGGGCCCCGCGTGCTGTCCGCGTTTGCCCAGGCCGCTCATTGGCTGCCGGGCGCGCGGCGAGCGTGACGGCCGCGCCGCCCGCCCCCCCGGCTCCGCGTGCCCCAGCGGCAATTAGAGCCATCCCCCGGCAGGGAGGGCGCTGGTGCCGCGCAGCCTGTCGGCACTCAGCCAGGCGCTCGTCGCCGCCTCCTGGCAGCCCGTCGCGGAGCCGCGGCTTCCCGCTGCCCGCCCGCGCCTCGCTGTGCCAGCCCGAGCGCGCCGGGAGGGGAGCGGACGCACCCCTTCGCGGGCGGCCTTTGTCTGTCGGCCATGGCTGCGCGGGGCCGCCTGGCAGCGGCCGTGGGGCGGCCGGCATCACCCCACAGCCTCACCTCCGGGCCCAGCCAATCGGCGGCCCGGCCAGCGGCGCGGCTCCACCGCCTCCTGCCAATCAGCGAGCCTCGGCAGCAGCCAATCGGGAACAACAGCCCCCTCCCGCACAGCCCCGGCCGCCAGATCGCGCGGCCCTGGTAACAGGCGAGCTGGCTGCAAGAGCTGCCGTGGGTCACGTGGGGCAGAACGGCTTGGGAAGCGGGGGCGGGTGTGGAGCGCGTTGCCGTGGCAACGGATCAACCAACAGCAGGGCGCGGGGGCCCCTCCCCCGCCGCGGGGCCCTGCGCGGCACCGGGGAAGCCCGCAGCCGCCACCCGGAGAGGCGCGGAGAGGCGCCGGGGCTGCGCGGGGGGTGTCCCGGAGCTCGGCCTCGCCCACGGCAGTCCAGACTCGGGGCTCGGCAGACAGGGGAGGTCCGACAAACGGGCTGGCCTGAGCGGCGGCGGCCCCCCGCCTGCCCCGCGGCGCTTCCCCGGCGTCTGCAGCGGCGGCTCGGCCCGCCGTCCCTGCCGTGCCCGGTGCCTGTGTGTTCCCCACAGCCTCTCCGGCCCCCGGCTGCCTCAAGCTTCCGCGCAGGCCCAGCCCGAGGGGAGCGGGCCGGTTCGCTGGGCACCGGGTGGCAGGCCGGCCGTGGGGGGGTGAGGTGGCCGCAGGCGCCTCACGGCTTGAGGCTGCCAAACGGGCAGTGTGTGGCCGTAGCGAAAGCACCAGGCGAGGACGCGCCGTGCCTGCTGTGCCGTGATACTATACAAATTAGGACCTGAGCATAAAATCATTCTGACCCCACCTGCCCTCTCTGTTTCCCAAAATACACAGCCACGCGGCCTGCTCCCAGCTGTGACCGTGTCACCTCATTTTAGCCTAGTGCTAAAATTTTCAGCCTGTGTCTGACCCGTTAGGCTGAGATCGTACTCAGGTCAAACCTAACAGCATAAGGCAATCGTCTTTTTTTTTTCTAAACTTCCTTATGTTCTGGTCGATTTTGATGTGTAAATGTCCCTGGCAGTACGTTTGATTGCTCTTTGGTTAGAACGAAATAAAGGAGCACGTATTTGTAACTCCAGTGGTATGTAATCGTGATGGCTGTGCACGAAAAAGAAACGGCACTTTTCTTTTTCCCCTCCTGTTAAGAAAAGAGGATCCCATTTGTGGCACAAACTTTTATATGCAAGCAACATTTATTTAAAATATTTCCTCTTTAGAATGATCCAATTATCGTGGCCATGCAGCGCCTGGAGGGAGAATCAGCTGGAAACCCCTTATCTCATGTCCTGAGCAAGCTTGCACGTTTGTTATCTGGCAGTCCAAGAAGGTGTAAATGCTTACCTTCACCCAGCACAGGGTCCTGGATAAGGAAACCAAAACAACAACATGCAAAGGTAGTCTTTGTCAGGTACCTCAATTGGATGGAGTGCTCTTGATGTACAAGCCTGGCAGTGTGGATGTAAAAACGCCTTTCTGCTTGACTAAATTTGGTACCGCTATTCAGGAAAGGAGTCACAGATAAGTTACTATATTAGCTGAAAACCTTTAGTTTTCCCTTTTTAGTTTTAGTTTCAAGTGAATGAGAGCTGGGGGTGTACAGCTCTTTCTGGACGAGAGCCTTCTTTCTGTGGCCGACTCCTGAAAAAGAACAGGGATGAACTATCACTGTTACTGTTACTGAGCTATTACTAGTAGTAGCTAGTTAACTTAGCTTTACATCAGTATTTAGCCACAGTAGCACTAAGGTTAGTGCTGTAAAGGCTAGCTATAGGAACGATGCTGCCAGTGGCCTGTCTCCTCTGGTAACATTAGCAGCTGCACAGTATTTTTCAAGAAAAGACAGATGATTCTATCAACTTGTGTGGGTTTTCATACCATTTGCAAGGCCTAGGTAAATTCCCTCTCTGATGGCAACAGGATAACAAACCGTCTTTGTTAACAGTTTTCTCAGGACACATGCTGGCACGAGATAGGTGCCACTGGCACGTTGCAGACCAGCGATGGCTACACTTTGGTGGATAGGAAGTTGTCCTTGCTGCACAGTGTTTGCAAAATAAGATGAGATTGTGTGTGGGTGAAAAGTGATAAATATGTGCAAATATTTAGTGTTGCATTCTGCAGCCTGGGAACACCATTTGGGCCGGCCTTGTAGGAGCAACATCTCTTGGGAATTTCGCTTCCTCTTGTAATTTGTTGTCGATGTGACATGGCAGATTAGAGTTCAGCCTCAGAAACGGCGAGTTGTTTCCTTCTAGTCCTATTTGACATACATTTTTGCTCAAACTTGTGAAATGCTTCCCTTATTTTGGGTGGCAGTACAGATGCACACATTTAACACTTCTCTCTCCTGACGCTGAGTCCAGTTGTACCAAGCTTTGAACTGAGGAAACCCGTCATTTCTCATCCGGAAGGAATGTATGTAAATTTATCATCTTAATTGATGCCTCTCCATGAGTTTCATGTAATCAGCCCTTGTAGCTTAACAGGCTAATGAACATGGTAAGTAGAAATCTAGTATGTTAAAGGCAGGCAGACCAATTTGTCTGAGTCCTGATGAGACCTCTGGTGTAACTTTTGCAAAGATTTACTCGTCTCTTTTCTCTTTCACGTAGCTGCTTTTTACTCCTGTTTCTATTGGTTCTTTGGAGCGGAGTGATTCTCCAAAGTGGACAGAAACCTCAGGGAAGGCGTGCAGAGGGGTCAGGAAGAGGACCTTTAGAGAAGGGAGCAGTGATTTTAAATCCCCTTTCCCTCTAGCACACAAGCAGATCTGAGCGAGACTGCACGCTGCCAAAAGCAGTACAACAGGGGCTCTGCGGCGTCACGTCTCGGCACAGAGGAGCTGTGTTTCGTGCGCATGATGAAAAGCTTGGGAGTCTGACGGGAGCTCTGCTGGGAGCAGATGCAGGGAGCACTGCTGGGTAGGGAGGCGGCTGTCTCATATAGCTCCTGTGAAGCCACTCTGAGTCGCCTGGTGCTTCAACTGGCACCTGGGTCTCTCCAGGTCTGCCAAGTCCTCACTTCCTCAGAAGCATTCCTAGAAATCATTGCAAGTTCAGCTACTATCTATTCACTACTCACTGTGTATTTTCAGAGCCTGGGATCCCTTCCAAGAGGTGCTCAGCTAGCACCAGGAGGGTGAAACAGGCTGTAAACTCCCATTAAAGGAAACGATGGGATAAATGCTGCCATGGTGTTGTTTGCACAGTGTTTGCGTAGCATCCCTCTCCCCTACCTTTTGCCAGCCTCATCTCTTTCCCCTGGAAGCTGGTCGGAGCAGCCGCTGTGGTGTGCGGTGCCCAGGACACCGTCGGCCCTTTTCAAATGGCTCCTTAGCGCTGCCATAATAAGCCTGATAAATAAAACATGGCTTGCAGACGCAGATTTACTGGAGAGGGCTAAGGGGGCTGTAGCTCCCTCATTAGTATCTCCTGGTGCAGCATGTGTGCTCCTCATTATGTGGCACAGTGGCGGCTGTCTAGTCATCCACGATGAGGCTGCAGCCACTCCAAGGATGCACCAGGGATCCCAGGGATTTTTTTTTTTTTTTTTCTCCTGTGTTAATAATAGAAATATACAAGGAAAAAAAAAAGACCTTGAATACGGAGGCAAAATGCAACTGAGTCTGATTTTCTCTCCCTTGCTTCTCTGTAAGTCAGCAGCAAATGCAGAGAAATCTGTATAACCGTGCTAATACGGAATTGGCGTGAGTAGGATCAAGACCTCTGGACTGCACAAACTCTTATTTTGGGGAGCTTTGTTTCCCTTCAGTCTAAAATACTGCTTGTAAACTTGTGGCCAAAGTATAAACTTTATCCTCTCCCTCCTATGTTTCTTCTTCTGTTCAAGGAAAAAGAATCGATGTGGCCAATTTCCAGTCCCTCAGAGCTGGGGACTCGGGAATCTGGGTTAATCTGAACAGGGTTTGTAGAGATTCGATGCAGCTTTCCTTTCCAGCTATCATTTAAATCCCTCCTACCTCCTGCATACAAGCTGTGACTGCATCATCATAGTAACCTTGTGACCAAGAGGCATGAAAGTCTCCTCTGAGACTGTAATCTCACTCTAAACAGCTCTCTGGCGGGTGCTCGTGAGTGGTGATACATCATGCAATTTTCTCCTTTAGAGGCTCACGGTGTCGTCTCCACTGTGATCCCTGCCCTGCCTGGTCTGTGCTGGTAAGCTGGAGCCCGGGGCCGGCCTGGGAGCAGGTTCCCGGTGCAGTGCCCTGGCTGGGGCACATGCCGGGTCATGAACGATGTTAGCAAAATCTGCCCCTTCCTCTTTGCAACCTTGCCCGTGCTCTGGCAGAAAAGATACCGCTTTAGGATGGCGGGAGACTTTATTGGCGTAGCAAAATAATCCTCAATAAACTTGTGGCTTTCTGTAATGGTATTTAATATGCAGAGAGCCAAACGAGTGCCACTGTGATGTATTTTTATGGATAAATATTATATATTAAGCCCTGATTTATACATTTGAGCGTAATACCTGGGGCTCTGAGGAGAGCCCTTAATCTCTGTCAGCGAGGCAGCACGCATGCTAAAACGCTGAGTAAATCTGCACAGGAGCAGTGAACCGAGCTCAGCATATATCAGAGTTCTTCCGCCCGATAAAATTAAATACACAAGACCACCTTTCTGTGACATTAACAGTTTGATATGCAGGGGCTGGCATCAGGAAATAATTGATCTGCGCTTTCCACTCTGACCATAACCTGCAGCGTTCCTGCTGCTTCTGCTGTCCCTGTCCCAACATGCAGGAAAGGTGCCACCTCAAGCTCCCAGGAGAAGTTCCTGAGTGAAGGAAGGTCTCTGCCCACAGCTTGGACCCTCTTCTCCCATCACTCTGAAGCAGCTTGCTGTCAATGATAACCTAAGTGCAGCTGGGGGGGTGCCGGTACCCCATTTCCCCTTCATCAGCGCATGTAGTAAGGTGAGCATCATCTTGGTGTGGGGTTCTGCATTTAATAATCTCGCCAGCTCAACTGCTTTGATCTGAATCTCCCTTCTGAACTGATAAATCTAAATTGCACATTTTCTAAACTGCTTAGCTTAGGGCTAAATCTTCCACGTATCCTCAGATGACTAGCTAGTGTCTTCTGCACTTATCTAGCACCATCTACTGTAGCTTTTTTATACTGTTTTCCCTTCCCATCTGCAAACTTACGATTCCTGCAGGAGCTGCCTTCATCCCGAGGAGTTTGTGTAAGAACAGGAGCTCTGGTTTCTTTTGAAATGTCCAGGGCTGGGGCAAGGGTGAAACAAATACAATATGCATCCATCCTGTGGCTTTTATTTCCTTGTTTTAAACCAATGACCTGATTTTCAGTGCCTAGCTTCCTGTTGATGAATTTTACACTCTTCTCAGTGCTCAGAAAGAGAAGATGGAGCAGAACAAACTGAAGAACCCTCACCGAAGCTTTCCGTGCTAGCAGGTGGAGAAAGAGTTATGGACATGGCAGGACGAGGGGCTGGAGCAGAGCTTTGTAGAGGGAGAAGAGGGCCTGCATCAGAACGAATCATCTGGTTGCTGCCAGAAGATGCCAAGGGGAAGATATCAGCGTGGACTTCTACTGTCTGATGGGGATTTATGGGGTGAGGCTAGAAGCAGCAGGATCTTCCTGTGAAATCCCATCTCTTCTTGTTACATTCAGTATTAAAAGGGAAGCTGCTCTGAAAGAATATCCTCCTTTTCCCAGCTTGGCAGTTCAGAGCTGACATGGAGATGTTACGTGTTCTCATTATAGGCATTCCTATTACAATGTGGTTTTGGCTGGAGGATGTTGTATGGTTAAAGAAAACTATTACAACCAAAAATAGAACCAGAGCTTTCCAACTGCTATGACTATTATGGATTTGTATGATTAATATTTAGTTGCTTTACAAAAAGTGCTGAAAGCTGGAAATCAAAATCAGAACTAAGTTGTGCTACAGATTACATATGGCTTTTTTTTTTTTTTTTTTTTGAAATAGATCTGTTCATAATGAGTATTTCTGTAGGTGATAGATTAACATAAAAATACCGACAGTCTGTTGTAGGGTTGTATAACACAAAACAAGGTACTTCATGCACTTTTTTTTTGGTTACTGAAACCCACATTATCTGTTTGAAACTAAGTTGTTTCAATGGCAACAGTCCTTGTGAAAACTGGAAATGAGTAAATTTGGCAGCTGAGCCTGTAAAGTTCCGTGGCAAATCTGCAGACCAAAAGACCACAGGGTTTTGTCCTGGCTTTGTTTCTTAAGGAAGTTCTGAAAAGAGCTAAATTACATCCATGCTCTAACCATATGTGTAATTTTGTTCTATTGGAATAGCTTATAGCTGTCAGTGAATTTCTTCATGCTCCCAGCATTGTGCAAGGGATGATACAAGAGCCTGAAGATTACTCTCTCCAGTAGTATCATGCATTTGCAAGCTCGAAGTTATTACAACAGCATTTTTTCATTTGCATGGTTGGAGAATATCTGTTTCTACAGTAAATTTGTATTTCAAAGCAGATTTCGGTGTTCGTCATTATTGGTGGTTTACAAGATTTCTCTTCCCCTTCCCACCCCCATTTGGGGATGTGGGAGCAAATGAAATAAACCCATCATAAAAAATAATTTTGTCCAGGTGGAACATAAATCAGCCAAAAAAATGTTATTCTACATGGCAAATAAAAAGCATATGCTGTATTATTTAAAGCACGGCCTCCATATTCACATACAAAATTAATGTTACAGTGGGAGGTAAAACCAGTGGAGGCAGACAATGAAAATATTAGGAGTAAAAGATGATGCCAGGAACAATTCAAGCAGAGCCACTTGCAGGGTCATGGTCATATTCCATTTCAAATGGGCATGGAAATACTCTGTGGGTTATTCTTCTCCAGAGATGCACAGATAATAAGCACCTGCTCCCCATGTCTACTCTTCCCTTTTAACTGTTGATTTATTGGATGTTTCTGAAAGCTGTGGTCAGGCTCATGAGGGATATATAACACGGTGCCTGCAGGAAGAAATGGGAGCAGGCAGACAAGCTGCCAGACTCCCCATCACTACCACGGGGTGAAGGGCTGAGCGGGGTTCAGAACAAAAGCCGGCTCCTCTTCAGCTTCTAAGTGAAAGGATGCTACTGAAAGGTAAATCAGCAGTCTCCATGTACTCATTGTGCCTGGGTCGCACCTAGAAAAGTCAGTAAAAAATCCTAAACTACGTTTCTTGCCTGAAACTGGAGTAAATGGTGGGTTCAGAGACACATACAGTGCTCAGCAGTATAAGGCACCTAAAGGGATCTTTTCCATAACTAGGTAAGTGTCTTCCCACAGCATCAAGGAAACCACCAGGATATATATCTATCAAATATATTATTGCATGTGTTTTAAGGTAATTTTCAGCATAGCATTAGAAATCCAATCCATTTTACACATGTAAGAAGGTACCTACCACATACTACTCCATAGTACATTGGAGAAGAGCAAATTTTTTATACTGTCCCTAGGTCTCCCAGGGTTGGGGGAGTTCACTCTATTCCCCCCTTAAACTGACAAACAGCGTCACTAAAGAATGGATAACATAATCTTTAGACTACATTTAAGCTGGGTCACTACAAAGAGTCTTTGAGTTGATAAGATGTTTTTCCATGTAATTTGATAAAAAAATTAATTGCACAGAAAGCTTGCTTGATTAAAGTTACACTTTTCCACTGTTCTCTGATATTATCCTCTCTGGAGCAAGAGTGGAGCTTTGCAGCTATGAGGTCTTGAGGTGTTCCTGTCATGGAAGTCCATGAGATTTAAATGATACTGTATGCCCATTTAGAAACAAAAGAAAGAAAAAGCTGTTTAATTTAAAATGGGAATCTGGAAATGTAGGACTATAGAGAACCCTTCTGAACTGCACATTTTACATACATGGTTAAAAAAACGTACCACTGTAGCAGCTGGAGTAGTGCATGTTCAGTTCTCCTACAATGGTAAGCAGTTTATTAACCTAGAACTCCAAAATCACTCAAAATGGAATTTGGCAATGCTGAATCTTCTGACACAAATGCCCCTGATGTAAGGATGATGCCCCGCTGAGCCCTGCTGCGTCTTTAAATGGCAGCAGGAGAGGTGCACTGGGAGCTGGGATCGGGAAGGTAAAGGAGCAGTGTGGGAGCCAGGAACTCCTTCATTTTAACCCTGGCTCTGACTCCCTCTGTGGTCCTGAGCTGGTGACCTTGGGACAGAGATACAGGCATTAAGCCATCACAGTGAAGTCCAGGCATTAAATAGAGCTCCCCGTGCTCATTCCTGAGCCCCTTGGGCCTGACTTGTGCACCCAAAAGAGCACTGGGGTGTTTAAAAATCAAGTCCTGATGGTGCACACTGATGGCTTTTGAAATAGGATCCTTAAGGTCTGGTCTTGCAAATTCACAATGGAGCTGTGAGCACACCTCACTTACAGCTGTATCTGTGCTACCTCTCAGGCAAGGCAAGGACTGACTTTCTCTTTATTCTTGACTGCAAGGGAACAGAACCTTGGCCACCACATTTGCTTCGAGGACCTGCTGGGGCCTTCTTGCAGGAGCAGTGCCTGTGGGACCCACCTCCTTGGTTGGCCTCGGCGTGTCTCTGTAATGGAGAACAACCCAGCTGCATCGGTGCGGAGCTTCGCCCTCAGCGTAGGGATGTGCTAGCAGGGCTTGACTGCTTTCAAGGTGCGAGCTTGTGTCTCTGCATGGTGCCATTCTACGTTGTGCAGGGGTGCTGGCTTGCTCAAGGACCTCTGTACTGTGCTCCATCCCATGCTGTCAATGTGCCCTCTCTCCATTCAATACCTAAGTTACAAAGAGTTTCAGGCAGTACACCTGACAGTACACCTCCTGGCAGATTTTACAGCCCAACAGTTGTATTTAGTTTTGCATAAAGCTCCATCTTCTTTCTTTCTCAGTACCTTGTGCAATCTGTCCTTGGCCATCATAAACCAAAGGTGTAGTCTGAACAACACAAAGTTACTTACGTGCATGGTGAGGCGGAAAAAGATCATCTCTTCCCACACAGGCTTACCAACACAGGTCTGGATTCATCAGCACTCAGATTGTAAATCCTCCAGAGATGAACCTGCCCCGTGCAACGTGACTGGAGGGCAACGCTGTCCTCCTCCACCATCACTGCTTGCAGCAGGTTGCCACAGACTTGGGAGCCAAAGCTCCTCAGCAGATTTTCAGGTGGGCTGCTGGGCAGATGCGTACATGGCCAGAAGGGAAAATCAGGCAAACCTTACCACTTGCCTGGCGGGTTGGTTCCTGCTTATCAGAGGATTTTTGACTCCATATGAATGTTTTCCTTTGGCAGACCAGTTTCAAAGAAAATGTATTTCCCAGCCTGACCTGACTCATGCATCATGTCTGCTCTACCATGTAACTGGAAAGGGAATTTGGGGCACAGGTCTGGCAGAAAGCACTACCAAAAGTACACAGTAAACATACCTCCCCAAATGGGTGAAGATAAATTTACTCTCTGATGTCTTTTATCCCTAGTGATCTCAACTGGTCTAGTAATTTCAGTTGGTATAAGTAACACTGCAAATGTTCTCCAGCAGAAGCATTGTCTTTCAGCTGACAGTGTCCCCTTTAAGCACTAAGACACTGTTGTGCTGAATTTTTGCTGTAGCCAAACTGGACTAGATTGAAATCAATAGCCCCATTTCACCTGTCACTTACTTAAGCTTGATTGGAACCCATGTTTGTAAAGCTGAAAGGTTTTTCTAGTGCATTTTTATTGTGCCTCCCATGGCCAGTCCACCTTTGAGAATTTCACAGTCCTACATTTTAAAAAGAAATAAGATGGACAATGAAAATAAATATTTGTTCTGTTTTAATGTGTTTAACTCAACACTTTTTCTGGTATTAAGGCTGGGCTAAAATGAGTCTGCTTGGAAGGGAGACATGTCTGCTCAGAGTAGAGACTTTCATAACTCGTTCAGAGTTATTGGTCTTAGCCACAATATTAGTGATAAAAATTGATTATCCATTCCCACTTGCTTCACAACCCATAGCTATTTTTTTTCATTCATATTATAAGTTGGCTTATACAGAGAGAGGCAGTGTTATTTAAATAGCCAAGGATGAGCATCTTACTTGTTAAAAGCCCACACATACCAGCAGAAAGCAGGATTTTTTTCATGTTACCCCTGTCCTGTCCTGAAGGTAGAAATTATCTGGACTTGGCAACTGTCATGGCTCCTTTCAACTCTGAAGAGAAAACACCCTTTGGTTACTGTCTCTACATGGCCTGCTCAGCCTTACTGCTGCCTTTTTATCCCCAAGGGCCAAGTTTGGGACTCGATGGGACCCTATCAGTTGATGAGCAGTTATGCTGAGCTTCCTAGGGGAAGGTCATTTTGAGACTATCACCAGCACCTCACCAAAGTCAGGGGAGAGGAAGAAGGACTGAATACTGCAAGGATGGAGAGAAAAATTAAAGGGAGGGACACAGCTCAAAGCTTCAGCAAATCTTTCCAAGTGAAAGCTCGGTTTTGGAATTCATACTTCAGCAATATGGGCTCACCTGTTCCCAAGGAAGAGGACCACATACAAGACATCTCCAAGGGGGTCACGTCATGACTGTTAGCATCCAGAGCCTTATACACACACTCTCTTGCAGCTGTAGGGGAGATGAGAGGCGTGCTTGCCATCAGCTCTCTGAGTTCCCAACCATGAAGAGAACAGAGCAGTTTGGATATTGCCTGCAGGTGGAACTGTAAAAGTTGCCATATCCAACTTAAATTGATTCTTTGAGTCCAACAGTTAGATATGGTTTGGGAACAGAGGTTATCCCTAAAATGGGATAAACTATAGTATTGCAGTTGTGAGAAGGAGTTCATTGACATGGCCATAATGTTAAGTCCCTTACAAAAATTAGAAAGGTGACTTACTGGCCTGCCCAGAGATCAGTGTGTTCTTTGACTGGAAGATTTTGGTTATTTTATCCAAAACCGGATCCTGAAGATCCCACCTTTTCCTCTGTGACTCCTTTTAACATAAACAGGTATATCTATACACACAAAAGAGGAGAACAGACTCCTAATAAAAATACTTTGTAGATTAACTGCATAGGTGGTAACTTCCCTCACATTGTAAAAAAGCCAATGCATAGACTGACATAAAATTGAAAGGAGAGGTGTTTCCCTATGGGACTATTAAATGTAAATCTCTTTTTGTTCAATAAGGAGACAAGGTTTCCCACCCAGTTCCTGGGTAGTCTTTTTTGGAGTGTGGACTGCTTGTCTTGCACGGGATCTAGAGCTCCTGAGGGCAACCACACAGCAAACAGCTTAATGCCAGCAAGAGCAATAAGAAAAACCTATACATCCATACCGGCCTTTACGGTCTCCTCACTTACAGTATTTAAGAGCCACATCCGATCTCTGTGGTCGCAGGTTACCGCAGCGGTTTGAAGGCGGATGGGAGGAGGTCAGGTGAAGGGGCAGGGGGTGCACAGCCCATCCCCGTGGGATATCGGCGGGTGGGCTGTACCCACAGCCACCCGCTTTGGGGGGCCGGGAGCATCAGCCCGGGCTGCGCTGCCAAAACTGACGCTGGTTTGCCATCTAGTGCCGCGGGTCCAGATTGCAAGAGCCCATGGCCACCCGTGCCCCCTCCCGCATGGCTGCGCTCTCAAAAACATCCAGTTTTATGGCCCAGCTAGGATTACAGGAACTTCAGCTTTTTAATTTTTTTTTTACATTACTTTGCATCAATATTTTATGTGCCGTAATGGCTGGATAACCCTGGCTCACTTTCATGTTGTCGACAGCAATGGGAGGGGGATAAGTGGCCAGTGGCCATGCGATCTCTCTGTGGCTCACTGGGAAACTCTTCCCTTGCCAATTAGCTATCACCTAAAAGTAGATATTTGGTGTCATTCAGACCTCCTGATTTAGGGCTGGAATGGCAACGGAGCCGAAGCCATTAGCTGAGCGCCACTCCCGCCGCTCAACTCGTTTGGCAAATGGGGCTCCTTGGGGTTGTGAGGGACATGATTTACATGGGGACGCTTGGGAGCAGAGCCAGGTGAATCGCTTGCAGTTACAGTGAGTAATGAATCTGATCAATTTGGCAGGCCCTCCCCTTCCTCTGGTAATCGTCCGTGAGTAGGTCACAATTTTCTCACATTTCTTCATTCTTCTAAATTATTTGGTGAAAAATTTCAGTGAACGTAGGGCATTCTTAAAGGATGTGTGAGCAGTTTATTGGGGAGAGCGCTGGAGTCAAAGAGATTTTCGCTGGTTGATTGGAAGCATAGAAACACTGTACTAAGCCTTTTGGTCAAGACACTCAGGGGTTACTCATATGTGTGAATTTATGATTTACTTTCTAAAATAATTCTTCCCTGTTCATTTAGAGTGTGCTGTGTCTACAAACTTTGGGGCTGTGACATTTTTAAGACTATAACTAGATATGAAAAAATGCCTGCAATGCAGTCCAAACTAATTTCCTATAAAATACAAATTAATATTTGCTGAACCTTTTAGTTTTAGTTTTAATTTCAGCAAATTCTAGTCACCTCTGAAATGGTGAGGGCAGAGATAAGTGAGTTTGGCGGCCCCATGGTTGGTTCCCAGCACATAGAACTAAAAAGTCTCATGTTTCATGAACTGAAGTTAACAGGGGGCAGGAAAAGGGACAGATTTGGATTTTGAATACCAGACCCTTAGAAAAAAATAAATATCTCTTGGTTGATAACCAATTTCCAGAGGAGCTTTAGAAACAAGTTCTGGTTTTGTTATGTAAAACTTCCTTCTGCAGCTGGGTCCACACATATGTCTTCACAGACACAAGAACTTGTCATAGGGCATTGCCTTGGTTAAAGGACAAGAACACAAACCATGTGCCAAGCTGATGATGGGGCAAAGCAAAAAGAAACTGATTTGAGCCGAGTACTGAGAGGTAGTCAGAAAGAGTGGAGACAACAATAATAAACTAACAACCTGTATTCAGAATACCTCTGCTACTGCACGGGAAAACAGGGCAACAGTCTTACCACCATAAGGAAAACTTGGCAGCCTTCAAGTAAAGCAGTACCACACCCTGTAGGCTTAGTGAGCTATGAATAATGCCAGGGTTTAATTTTGCATGCTAGCACAGGCTATGTTGTCATCTACAATTCAAATCTTTACTTAGGAGGTTATTGGGTTTGCTATCAAGAGAGAATAATGAAGTGTTTGAAGACAAGATCCAGTGAGACCTGGTTCTCTACAGGTTCATGACTTAAGAGTGAGCACCTAAGAGGACTTTGTACTGTGTAATAGCAGTTGTGCTCACACTATACCCTTTCCCTCAGCTGGGAATGTTAACAGAGTCTTTTCCATCCATCTTCCTGCTTTCATACAACCCACAGGAGATTTCTATCTTGGACATCTTTGGCCCTCTGTTACATTTGGTTAAATTGCCCAGTGAGTTTAAAAACTGTTGAGGTTACCTGGGCTGAAAATCAAGTGATGGATTGAATCAGTCTTGCTTCCTTAGCAAACTCAGTTAATCAACACAGCGTTGAAGGGATGGAGACTTCAGCCTTTCAAAATCAGATTGAATCACAGCAGAAAGGATGACCTTTTTGAAGCCAGGCAAGCATTTTTGTCATTATCAACAATAATGACTAATAAAGTAATAACAATAACAGCTGGCCTTTTATGTAATAGCTTACATCTCAAAGTGCTTTTCAAGCTTCTTTTTTCTGCTTTTAGAGTAATTTTCTTAAAATGCATTACCTTTTTGCAGCACTGCTGAAGTTCAGTCCCTCCTTGGATAGGACAAAGGCAATCCCATGGATTGCAGCGTGCTGTGTATCAGTGGAGGGAGAGGAAATTTTAGACAAAGACATTCAGATAAATTCCTGCTCTGACATCAAATGTCAGGGTTTCTTTAATATTAAAGCAAGTAAGCCAGGACTTAAACAGTAGATGTCTTATTCAGTGTTTTCTTGGCTAGATTAGGCAAACTGTAAACATTATTGTAAATAACAAACCCCAAAGCCAATCTCCCATGAATACAAAGAGCTAAGTTCAGATTGGAGTTGCGCTGTGAATGCATAAGCACAGCTGAGCTGATTTTATGGGATGCACAGTGACGTGTAATTGCACAGATCCTAAATGATACAGAGCATGCACCCCATAGTGCCTCAGACCCAAACTTCTAAATGCCCTTCTTCGAAGAACTTGAATGCCAAAGATGTGTTTCAAGTCAGAGGAGCAGCCATCAAAAAGCCTTTGAAAGTATTGCTGCTGAGCTGCAATTCGATTTAACTTTTGGGGCAGGATGGGTTATGTTTGTTTGTATTCCTACAAAAACATTAGCTATGGAGTCTCTGCATGAAGGAGGATATATACAAAGAGAGAGAGAAAAAAAATTACTGGATTCTTTACATTTTACTCCTTACAGTTTCTAAAGTTGGTGGTAGTTATATGTCGAGAGGAGGCTGAGCTCTCATTACTCACCTGCCATCAGCATACAGACATCAGTGCTTCCTCTGCAGTTTAGTGAACGCACAGAAAGGGTACTGTAACACTTACTAATTAGTTTCCCTTTACAGTATTTCATTGAGGTATTATTATTGTTGTTGTTGTTATTGTTACTATTTTTCTCCCAGTGAGTGTGCACAGAGAATGACTAAATAATTTGGATAGACCCAGCATGATTGAGAAAGAAAAGGGTTTCTCAGCACTTCATTTTCCCCCATCTCATTCCCTCCGGCAAGAAGAATAAAATCCCGTGGTTTTCATGTAGAACCTTATGCAGGAGACAGACAGCAAATAATTAAGCATTCCTTTCTGACAGCTCAGTTTAGGCCCTGTCTGCAAACACGGCGATAATGCCACTGCAGAAACGAAGCATTAGCGGCTGTGTTAGCTTACCAGTGTGCCCGTAAGTGTAGAATGGGGCTTGGTATGTGTCAGAGGGTTGATGCCAAGCATGACTAAGGCCTGACTTGGGTGGCTTCTTTAAAGCTACTTAGAGCTGCAGAAGCTCAGTTATTTGTTGGAAGGGCATAGGATAAAATAATGGATGTGGCTGGAGACAGAATTGAGATGACAGAAGGATAAAGTAGACCGAGGTGTCCTTCTCTGCTTCCTTGATGCAAGCACTATAGCTAAACTGAGGTGTAGGACTTCCCCCCCCCCCCCCCAAAATAACAATATCTAAAGTTGTATGAAGAATGTTTGGTAGGAAATACTAATGGTGTGTAAAACTGCTTCTGGTCTGCTTCTGGAAGTTCTATAAATGAGCTTTTCAAAGAAACTTACAGGGATGAGAGGTCAGTTTTCATTGAATGTCAATGGGATTTGTGCATTTGTTGTTTCACAGTCTTGAACAAAATTCTAAAACTGTTGGTTTTCACAGTAGCAATACTTAACTGCTTTCTCCATATTGTAGTAAAAAACTTTAAATCCTTTAACTGCAGATCAATATAATGGACAAAAATTACCATTTGAAAATTGTAGGCTACTCCATTTAAAGAAAACTTTCTTCATCTTGCTAATCCCTATTAAAATAAATCCAGCAGCTACTTTAAGAGACATATAATGATGTGATGTACTCAGCCAGCTCTGTGTCTCCTTGAGTAACTCAAGGGGAGAAAACAAAACAAAACTCTAGCCAATTGCCAGATGGGGATATGGCACAACTTAGTAAATTAAAGTAAGATGGGAGACAGATGGAGGCCCTTTCAGAAGTCTGATTTTAGGAGTTAGAAAAGATGGTGATAGTCAGGCTGTGATAAAATCCCAGCTACCAATAACCCAGAGCAGATTGGACCATGGGTATCCAGGAGTCGCAGCCTTACATTAAAAGTCTGTAAATATAGTGAACTCCACAGCTCTGCTATGCTTGAGATATGAGTTATTTACTTGAGAGCATTTCTGGGGTACTTGGGCAGGAGCATTGCTGGAGTGCTCGGGATGCCATGAGGAGCAGCAGGGATTTAACACCGCTGACCTGAGCCCCTCAGTCAGCTGCCTCAGGGTGAAGAGCCCCCCACTTGACTGCCTTTCAGGGTATCCACAGAGGTCCTTCTCACTGTCCATCCCAGGACTTCAGGCTGTTTTCTCTCCGTTTCAGCATCAGTGTGTGGAGTCATTGCAAAGTGCTTTCCCACACTCCCCCTTGCGTGCTTTCCTTTTCAGCATCGTGGGAAATACGGAGTTCACACTTTTCATGAATACTCCCTAAATGACTGAATGTTCATGTTGGGAATATGTAGGGGGATTGATTACACTATCCTTTACTTTGAGGGTTTGTTGCTGGTTACGGTATTTCCTCTTTGGCTGTGTTTCTTTCCCCGCTCTCCCCTTTTTGCTGGAGATACAGCACAGTAGGCTTTATTGTGTTCACATCAGAGGTTTCTGCTTTCTCCAAATCATTTGACTGCATCTTATCGAGCTGAACACACTGACAATTACCGGGTGGCACACTGGCTGCTATTTTGAATTGACATTATTATTTTTCCAAACTTCCAAAGGCACTCACAGTTACCTGCCAGGGTGCTGCTCCCTGCCTTTTCCTTTTCAGTAGTTTAGGAGCAATTTCTACTGGGATGTTACAGAGTGAGGGGATGACCATCACAAAACTGCACAGTTACCTACATGGCCTAACACGTCTTTACAAACTGGTTCCCTGTTCTTGTTGTGCCTCCTGCAAAACTCACTGCAGAATACGGCTAACTCAAGCCTGTATTTCTGGGGTGACACACCAGCTCTCCTTTCTTTAGCCCTCCTTTCTTTAGCTCTCCCTGTGGACATCTTGCTCTCTTTCAATGACTTTTTTTTTCAGTTTATCTGCTTTCCAAAAGCAGAGACACTTGATCATCATCTCAGCTTCACCAAGCATGTTAAGTCTGTGCTGCACATCAACAAATACCACGCTGTTTGACGGATTATAGTTTAAGAGTAAAAATACGGCCATCCTAGTGAAATAGACACTTGTGAAGGTGGGAACCAGAGACCATGGAACATTTTACAGTCACTGACATATCTTAGCAAAGTCCTATTATTTATTTACAGCTGCATTTTGTCCTGTAGCATGAGCCTGATTGTAGTGGTTGAAGGGGAAGGAGGAAGAAATACTGAAGAGCGATGTTGGTAAATGCTTCAGATCCTTGCTCTTACCCTTTCTCTACATCCACTGCTCTAGCTGTCATTTTGTATCTGAGCACTGCAGTTTCTTTACGAAGTGGTGAGTTGCATCGTTGGGTGTGAACACACTGACCTACTTCAACCTCCTTTGCAATTTCTAAATTTCCCTGTTTATGCCTTTCATTCTCAGCTTGTTCACTGTTGCTTATAATCAGCAGGCTTTACTGCCTTTGTGGTTGGTTTCTCCAGACATAATTAAATTGTCTGGGATTGACAGCTGGCTCTGCTGAGGTTTGGGTTGTATCTTCTTGGCTGCCCCAATGTCTTCCTTGATTTGGGATTCTGATCACCGCCTGCCCCCACATGGCACATCATCAACAGGTCCTTTCATTCCTGCAAGACTCTCTTGTGCCTACAATAACGCTGTGAAGTGTTTCTGGCTCCCAAAGCACTCTGGAAGGTTATTTCAAGACTCAGTCTCAGCAGTAGTGCCTGTTGTGCATACTGGAGCCTCCAGCGGGCCTGCATCAAGCTACAGAAATTTAGAGGGGTCCTCATCCCTTCACAGGAGGGCTGTGAGCTCTCCGGGACTGATGTCTTCACCTTCACACACAGCCAGAGCTCTGGTTTGGAGCATCCCTTGGTCCTCTGGCAGCTGATAAAATCCTGCCAAAATAGCTGTTTTGTGGAAGAATTGGGTGTCTTCCTGCTGTTTGTGATCTTGCCTAAGGATCAAAGCAAGACCTGGTACCTCTCCTGCCCCCCTTCCTCTCCTCCACTGTTAAGAAGCCTTCTCTTGTTCTGTATGCTACAAGCTATGCTGTTTGCGCTCTTCTTCTGCAATGCTTCTTTTAATCCCTTAATTTCTTGCGTGTGAAACATTGTAGGTGGTAACAAGAACAGAGCTTGTCTTTTCCATGACACACCTTTATGTCCCTGGGTGACAGCTCTGTGTCTTTCAGGGATGCAGTTAATCCCCTTGCTCCTGGGAAGGCTTTTTGCTGGTTATTGTTGTAGCATTTGGTGATGTGTGCCCTCTTGGTCTCAGGCCTAACAGCTCATGTCCATGCAATCTCATGACTTGCTGCTTTTCTTTGTCAAGTTTATTGACTTTAGTGGATTTAGTGACAGGTACCCAGTCTAGAGACTCCTCTCACTGGAAAGTTTGACATTGCAAGTTTTAACCTTCACATTAAATTTCCTGAGTTTTCTGCTCCTGTGCTTTCTTATGTGGCTGTAGTTAGCTATGACCATCGCTATACATTTTTTCTAGTGAAAACCTTAAAAGTTGGCAGATTGTCTTCTCACTGCACTTGAACTTGCTCTCATCTTTCCCTTAAAGACCCTTCACTTCCCAGCTTTTCCCACTCTGTACTTTTTGTGATTGTTTCTAGTTGGAAGCTCTTCAAAGTATGCATCCAATCTGGCTCATTATCACTCCTTGTAGAAAAGGTTTTTCCATTTCCCTTGGATTTTGTGTGCACTTTTCCTCTCTCAGCTGTACTCTGACATTTCCAGCCACATGCTCTTTGACACTTCCTAGACACCACGTTACAGTTGTGTTTGTTCATTTCTGTTGCGGGCATATTGCTTTGCCCAATGTGATCCTTGCACCCATGCAGAGGCTACCAGTATCTTTGCTTTCTATAGCCCAATGAGGAGACATTCTGCACACTTGTAGGGTGCTAAACAAAGATGTGTTGAGAGCTGACCAGTTTTTACAGAGCTTCTTAAATATGCTAGATTGACAAGACTAATTATTTCTTTTAAGGCTGTTTTCAATATGTAGGACATTTTCGTATGCAGAACATCGATCTTTGGTAGATCACATAGGTAAATGTGTCATCTCTGAAGTCAAATTCTTCCCTTCTTACCATTACTTTCAGCCTTGCAGCTCCTACCACCACTAAAACCAATAAGAAGTGCCACTGTGTTGTTTTGCATTTTCCCACCTAGCTCAGGCCAAGAGACAAGCCTTTATCTGAATTTTTTCCGCAGTACCCTTCCATGTTCCCTGTATTTAACCTTTTAAGCCTGGAAGCTGATTAGTAACTAAGATTCCTACAGTAATCAAAGTAAAGTCATACAGCAAGCAGCCCTCCAGTGCCACTGCACTCTGGTCTGGCTGTATTCTGGAGCCACTTCTCAGCTCTGTGTTTGTCAGCTGGAAACTCGGTGCCACCCAATAACCCACTAGGAAACACAGTTACTTCAGATTTGCTGCTGGGCTTAATGCTTCGCTGGAGATCACTTCTGTGTGCAGAGACTGAGCCTTGCGCTATGCCAGCTCTTCCAACTTGCACTAAATGAAAAGTCCTTTAACTGTGACAAAGTGGGAAATTGTATTATTAGCAAGATTAGTTTCTCTGATCTCAAACATGAGGGCAGTTTATTAATTGTGCCCTTTCTTGATTAGGCAGTCTTCTCCCAAGCACCTGAGCTGCATGGAAGCTCAGGTCCTGCAGCAAGAGTCCTTGAGGAGCGTGGCTGCACGGCACGATGGGCAGAGCTCTTCCTGGGAGAGGCTGGAGCTGCTTGAGGCTCCAGACGCTGGTGAACAAGCTTGTTTAACAGGAGGAATATGTAAAACCCCAGCCTTGTGCCTGTGGTCATGACTATATAATGAGAATTTTTTTCTTAAGCCTGTAGTTTTGGGACAAAAATCTTCAGGCTGAGTGCCCCTGATGATCAGGGTGTCTAACTGTGCATTTCAGCAGTACCTCCTTTACACCTGGGCTTATTAGTAAGAGTAAGATTTACAGAAACAACCATTGCTGGAGAGAGTGGGCTCGTCTCTACCTGCATTTATCTCCCTGGCTCCGAACTAAATGTGGTCCTGGGATGAAGGGAATAGACCCACAAATATTTGACATCCAGCATAACATGTATTCTTCCAGTGCAGCTGGCAGATTAATCAGCAGAAACCAAACTGGGACCAGTTTCAGATGACTGCCCTTTGTTTCTCATTGGTTTCAGAGCTGCCTCTGTGACAGGCTAATGAGTGCTACCGGGTGCCAGGCGCTGCTGGGGAGTGCCACCGTGCATCCTTCCCTGTGACTGAACTGCCACCATATCACGAAACAGTGAGAACAACTTTGATACGCTCAGGAGGTGAAATGGCAAATACAACTGTGAAGCTTGAAAGGGAAGCACCAGAAAGCAGAGTACAAGCTCCTGCTTGTCATTTAGCAGAGACAAACGGGGAGCACAACCCAAACAACAGCATTATCCGATTAGTAAGCACCAACAGCCCGACAGAAGCGGATCTGCGCAGGCAGAAGATCTGTCAGCTGTTGTTGCAACACCACCACGAGTGCTACAATTTGTTTAGTGGGAATAAAGAGTGGTGGTGTAACAAGTGTAAATGCAATAGTGCTGAAAGGGACACTGTCAGAGCTTGCAGATCTGAAATTATATCTCTTGATCCCCTGCGTGAGATGCAATGCTATATTACAATGGGGCTCTGCCTGGTGACTCCACTGTGGCATCCAAAGATGCAACAGTCCTGTACTCAAGCAGAGAGCTTGCAAAACTCAGCATCCCCTTTGCTCATGGTCCAGAACAAGTGGAGTACTGCCGTCGCTGGGAATACCTCAATGAAAGTGCCTGGTACATTCATGCTTGGGACCACTCTGTCAATCTGCCAAGTACATCTCAGCTGCCCTGGAAAGCTACCTTTCAAAAATATATATCAGCTTTAAAAACACTCAGTCTCTTTTAATTCATCCTTCTCCTGCCATATACTCTCCCTGCCTATAAGGCAAAAAAGGCATTCAATTTCAATGAGAATATAAGGTATACAGATATATTATACAATGATGATGGGGATGATGATGATGATGATGATGATACACGGCATAATAGCTGTGTTTTACACACATACACAGATGTGAGTACCACCACATGCTTACTTTTTACTTTACAGAAAATACTCAGTATATGAAATGTCACCTAAGCATGATTTACCCAATCATATTTCTTCCCTGAAGGATAAGTGGCAAAAAATAAAGAGCAGAGAGAAATTGGAAAGTCCATATAGGGTTTTTCATGGCTAGGGATTCTTCTGCTCATTAACCTGCACAAAACAGAAGATATGGTTCACATGAGGGGCCGGTGTGTCATGCCCATCTTCCTCTTTAATGATTTTACAGGCCAGTTGATTAGGCTGTTACTAATATACTCAGGTTAATCATCTCTTGGTTGGGCTGCCTTGAGACCATCCCTTAAATGCAGAGATGTGCACCCTCAGTAGTACCTTCCCCAAGTGGCACAGACATGCATCTTCCTCAAGGAATTAAAACACTGAGAATGTTAATTTGGGGAGAAAAAACAAAAATCTTGGTCTTCGAATGCAGTGTTGAAAACTGCACCAACATGGGGCTGGAAGGGACTGCCAGGGCTGAGAAACGTGGCTCTTCTAGACCCCTGCAGTTTGGCCTGTGGGTTGTGTCGTCCACAGCACAACCTAGGTTTAGTCAGCTAGACTGGACTAGCTCCAGCATGGTAGAAAATCCAGGCCCTTTGCTATTTGTCCCCATGCTGCAGAAGGGCTGAGTTTCCAAATGTCTTTTGGGTGCTGGGACCCCATAAAGCTGCCAGGTGAAGCTCTGCCTTCCACCAGACTGTGTATTGGCTGGGGAAGGGATGAAGACTCCTGGAGGGGACATGGGTGTTCCCTGGCCATTTGTCAGCAGCTCCCTGGCACGCTAGTGGCAGGAGGAGGTGCACAGCCCAGGGGTGAGGTGGGGGTATTGCACCCTGTGCCCTTTGGCAGAGCTGAGCACTGTAGTCAGAAGATGAATGAGGTCCTGCAGATGGAAAGGTCTCCTTATTCACCTGCTAAATCTCTCCTTGCCTTCTTTGGGCAGCAGGAAGAAAAGGGGCTCCAGTCATTCTCAAATACAAGACACGAGAGAATTAGGGAGGCTGAGGAACAGTAGCAGCCATAGCTTGTCCAGTCTGGGAATAAGCCAGTGGCAAACACAACAGCTCATTTGTTCCCCAGCTAAAAATTGCCTCCCGACTGTTGTAACTGTGCAGGGTGTCTAGCATTTGAAACCCTCCTGGGACAGGTAGCTATGTGCAACCACCTTCAATGCTACAGGCAAATTTATTGCAGGCATCAACGCAGCAAGAACATTGGTGGAGATTTGGCCACCGGCTGGACAGGTTGAGCTTCAACTTTATGATGGACTGTCACATTACTGGGCCACTTCAGGCCAAGAGAAATAGTTCATGGTTTTTCCAGCACTGATTTTTAACATGGTAGTTCTTTAAGCATCCAGCCATGGGCTGCTTGCAGGGAAAGCAAGAGTTTGGCCGTCAGGGACTGGGAACTGGAACCCAAGGCTCGGCCAGCAGCACCATGACTGTAGCCACTGCTGTGATATGAACCAGTTGTTTGGAGCTTGTCTGGGCTGGAATTTCAGTGCCTTTGCAGAAACACAGTCTGACTCCAGAAAAGATCTATTATTAATCATCTCAGTCATCCAAAGAGAGCTGCATTTGCCATTATTTAAACAAGCATCAGTTGATCCACTGGGAAATAAAAAAAAAATAGAAAAACAGTGGAGGAACAGTTCAGGCTCAGAAGTTACTATAGTTTTGGAGTTTTGTTGTTGTTTTGCATTTTTAAGGGAAATTACAACTCTGTAGCTGGAAGGAGCTGAGCTCCTTGCTCCAGTGGCTCAGGGTCAGCCTGCATTTCTGTGCATCTCCCACCCTACTGTCATGACATCCCTTTATAATAAGCAAACTTAGGCACATTGCATTCACCCCAGGACTCGAAGGAAGCTACTCAAAGACTCAGGATAAAATGTGAAAGAAGAGCAAAGCTGTCCATCTCCTTACTCTGTCAGCCTTTGCTCTTGAATTACTGCCATGAACAGCCATCCTTAGGACACCTGGCAAAGCCATCTAGACGGGGGGCCAGGGGAAAGAGGAGGTGCTGGACATGCTACCCTGTGGCAGTGGCGTCCTGGGAAGGATGGTGACTACCCTGCAGGCTGCCAGGGGCTGACAGATTTGGCCCAGGGGCTTGTGTGGGGCAGCTCATAGGTGGTAACCATACAGGCTTTACATTTGTTGTGCCTGCCTGGGATGGGTTCCTTAAGTGCAATATTAATGAGAGTTTTGCAGGGCAAGTAATTTATAGGGAGGGTTTATGAGCATCTCCCACTTCAGTAAGTGCACCTGTGTACTGGGTCACAGATCCTAGTGAACCAAAACATACTCACCCTGTAACTCCACCTGGTTTTGAGTTTGTAGCTGCCTGTACACCTTAGAGTCTGACCTGTCCTAGCTGCAGATCCTAGCAGCTAGTGTTTCTTGACTCTGTGGCTGTGATGGCATTAAAGGATATTTTCCAAGCTTCAACCATTCCTGCAAAAATTTCCATTCCTGGTATTACACGAAAATGAAAGATGGAAAATACAGACTCCAGCACTCTGTATGAATCCCTAGGAGACCTAGCCCTGATCTTCCTCAGTTCTATAGTAAGATCACACCAAGTCTTCATACATTTTGTTTGTTGAAAAAAGCAAAAATCAACAACAACAACAAAAAAGCAACTCTCTAAAAAGTGAAAACTGCAAATAGAAATACATTAATTTAAAATACCATAACATTACCAAAAACCATAACCCTCGAGCCCAGATACTTTAAAGTTGGCAGTTAAGTGATTACTAATCATGTTTCAAAGCTATTTGCAGCTTGTTGAACTTTTGAAAACTTCTAATTTGGAAAAAAATTGTTTTTTTTCCCCCTAGTAAGACTTTCCCTAGAGGTCTGCCAACCCTTCCAGCAAAAAGGGGGGAATAAAACTCTAGCCAATATTAAACTGAGGGACCTTTTCTTTCCCTTTATACTGAAATCATGACACAGTGTGGGAATCTGCCTCCCTAGGGGTGCCGGGTGCTCTTGGTGAGCATCTCCTTAATTGCTGCTCTCTGCAGCCCAGGCAGCTAAGCAGTCCTGTTCCACCATCCCATAAAGAGCTGATGCGACAAGCAGCGAGGGGGCTGATCTAGGGATTGCAACCCTGCTAAGGGTCCCTCAGAGGATGGTTATGGTTCCACATAAAAAAATATTTTCCCTCATGTACTGCTTTTTCTGAATTTAAGTAATTACCTCAAAACAAATGTGTGCTTGAAGAAGTTTACAGCTGCAAAATTAGGCATCCATAATCTACAAAATGCCAAAATTGAGATTGCCTAAAGCAATTGTAATGCAGCCTTGTGCTCATTGCACGGATCCCAACAGCCACCATGCTGCCTAATTCTCTTCTCCTTATTTTCTGCCCCTGTTTGTTCCTATCCTTGTGCATACAGTCTTAACTCCATGGCATGACTGTGTTTCCTTGACATATTCAGTGAGACCGATGCTCTGATACTGCACTGTGGCCCCCAGGCAGTGCCACAATGCAAGTTAAGCAATCATTGCATTTGCTACTCATCTGGGTGTTTTATCTTGCTGCATACAGCACAAAGCAGTAGTGGAGACTTGGTCACCATGGACGTATTTGGTAGAGCTTGCTATTAAAGTTCACATTGTCTCCAGAGCTGGCTGCCACGCTTGCCTCCAGTGCTCAGACCTTGCCCCTGGGGCTGCAGCACCATCTCCTAGCAGTCTTCATCCCCTCCATGGAGTGGATGATCCCTGCTTCCTGGGAGAGTGCAGGGACAGCTAGAAAGGAGGAGAAGCAGGAGGCATCTTTTTGCCTTGGGGTGGGAATGGTCTTCCCAGCAAGTAAGTGTTGAGAAGGCAGGGGAGAAGTGGGAAAGTTTGGTTTCTTCTCCCAAGTAACGAGAGATACGACAAGAGGAAATGGCCTCAAGTTGCGCCAGGGGAGGCTTAGCTTGGAAATTTGGAAATATTTCTTCACTAAAATGGGTTGTCAAGCATGGGAACAGGCTGCCCAGGGCAGTAGTTGGGTCACCGTCCCTGGAGGTATTGAAAAGACATGTAGATGAGGTGCTCAGGGACATGGTTTAGTGGTGGACTGGGCAGTGCAAGGTTAACGGTTGGACTTGATGATCTTAAAGGTCTTTTCCAACCAAAATGATTCTATGATTCTATGATAAATTTGCTGCTGGCCTCCTTAATTAAGGAGTGAAGGGGAGACAACAGGGACATACAACCCTCTGCCACTCGGCTGCCAAACACCTCCCAGACAGTAAAATTATCACATCCAGACAAGTCATGTTCCATCCTGTCAAGCTCTACAGACACGTTCAGCAAAAGGTAGTAACCAACAGTAGTGCATCTCCACTGGTTTCCTAAGCATGCACCCAGGGACAAATGAGGCACTGGTCTCTTTGTATGCTTTGCTTCATCTCCCTAATGAGTAAGAAGTTGAGTCTATCGCACTAATCCAAGCAAATTATTAATGGCCTTTCATATTGAAGCAATCAGCTCCAGTGTTCACCAGAGTAGGATTGCCTCTTGTTTGTGACTGTCCTGCCTCCTGCATTGTCAAACATTGTTTTAGAACAACATTCATCTGAAGTGGATTATTATTGGGTTGACTACCCCTTGGGGTGTAATGAAAAGCATTCATTAATTCTCAGGGCAGGAGGGCTAATTAGTTTTTTATAAAAAAACATGCTAATTGCCAAGAACTTTTTTATTGAATGAGTCTCATAGAGATGATTTTGATCAGCTTTTTGATTTCCCTGTCACATTGTAGCACTTAAAATGCATAGTCCAAACAAGCACAAAGCAGCTAGCATACCTTCGTGCCACTTTGTGCTTCCACACAGCAGTTCCAAACATGAACCTGCTTTCCATACTCCCCCAAGGCATAGCATTGATTTTGGCAGGCTGTCGGTGCTGGCACAGCAGAAGGAGTGTGCAGGGCTCAGGCTGGTTTCCCACACGAGGCTGAATTCCACCTCGCCTGCAGGGAAGAGGCAGTCCTCAGCCCTGCAAGTACCAGGACTGCATGAAGGGAAATGGAGCAGCACACAGCAATAGCCCACAAGCTCAATGTACCAGTTCCTATACTTGGCAGAAGGACTCATGCATCTGACATTTGGGTCACAGTGAACTCCAGGATGAAGAAAATTCTGGGCAGCTTTTTGTTTGCTATTAATTACAAATAACTACAGGGCTGAAGATACCAAATAATCAACAGTTCTTTTGAGCAAGCAATAACTTACAGATATGACATTAAAGGTTAGTCCCACAGAAGCCCAGTAAGCCCATGGGAGCCAGAGCAGGACACTACCAGTGTCAAACCACTCCTGCAAAACCATGGATGGTGCTGGCCATGAATTTCATTGCTTCTGAGCCATTGTAGTTTGTAGCAGTCTGACACCTGCAGGCTCCCTCAAAAGGCTGCTCTCACCGTCAGCAGGACATGAGTGTCCTGGAAGGCAACAGTCCCCTCCAGACCGGACCGCAGACCCCTCTGCTGCTAGCCTGGGCTACTCAGCCTGACCAGCTCGGAGCTGGAGATCACTGCACCACTGTGTTGGACACAGAATCAGGTTGAAATACTTATCCTTTCAAACTCTTTTGACTGAAAAAGAGTTTTTCTCTTTTTATCTCTACCTATCCAGTTCTCCTTCTGTCACATCATAATTTCTGATTCTCTGCTCAAGAAGATAAAGCACACAAACCATGGCTTCCATGAAAGCCAGAAAGCTGTCCTTGCTTCCCCTCTGGATATAATGGCGATTTAAAAAATACTGTTTTTTATTTGGATGAATAATCTCCATTTGAAGAACAGGCAGGGTTTTCAAAAATGACTTTTCCCTTCTGAGTGCCTTGAGAGGTTTTGAAAGGGCTGGATTCCTGAAAGGTAGGTCACTTGGCACTTTCTGAAACTGCTGCATTTTGGAAATACCTCCAGGGCGTTGCCCAAAATCTTGTGCTCCTGAAAGTCTTGGCCAAGACTCACCATATGAGTATGGTGAATAAAAAGCATCATTCTTGTGATTCAGTAGTTGCATTGGGAACGCACATCACTTTATGAATTACACTGTTGTATGGTGCACCAGGGATGTTAGATATGTGTGTATATACATACTGCAGTTATTAAGTACACAGAAGGACTGCAATCTAAAATAAGTACTCAGTGTCACCTATAGCTTCAGCAGGGACTAAACATAGCCACTCTGCAGTTACCATGGAGCAGAACAGCCTCCAGAACTTGAGGAGCTGCTGCCTCAGCACAGCTTGCTTTTCCTGACCTCATATGTACCGAATATCTCTGGTCATGTCGGCAAAAGTGAAAACCCCTTTGAATAAAACTTTTCCTGGTTGCAACAGGAACAGGTGCAACGACAAGCAAAAGGCAAAAGCAACAGCTTTGCCTTCAAAATTACTGGTAAAAGCTGGTAAAAGTAGCCTGCAGAAGGCTGATCAGATTTCACAAATTTGAGGGGCAAAACACTTTTACTTACAAAAAAGCAGAAGTGTCATTTGTTTGTTGAATCACGAAGATTTCTATTCTTATTATATGGGTTCATACTGAAGCAGCCCTACCTCAGCCCTGGTAGAAGTCTGACGTCCCGATCAATCCTGCCCCTCCGGTGGGATATCAGGTGTTTTTCCCAGTGTTAACTGAATCGTGTATGAGGCTTGACTGGCAGAAAAATAATTTGCTAATCTTAGAATTATCTTAAACAGTAATGAGCCATTAAAGTCAAGGGTAGGAGTCACAGAAGATAAAATCATTTTAGTCCCTGCATTGGGTCCTCTGAGGAACAGCAGGCTGAAATTCCATAAGTAGTCCTGCAAAGCCAGTCTCCTCTGCAGTGATGCTTGCCCCAGGATGGCAGCAGCCAGCAAGGCCCTCCAGCATGGCTGCATGCTCCCAGAGCCACAGTTTGATGCTAGCATGAAAAATGGGCTAAATGATGCGAAGGACCAGTTTCCCCTGGGCGAGACTCACCCGGCAGTGGCAGGCCAGGCAGGGCTAGGTGCAGCCTGAGTTTTACCTGGCTGCAGCCTGCAGGTGACAGCTGTGACATCCCCACCAGGAGGGGATGTGCTGCTCAACATACTCCAGAGCTCACCTGAGAAGTCCTCGTACCATGTCCCAGGGACACCTCACTTTCCATCAAGCCCAGAGCAACAAGAAGGGCAACCTCCTACCAAAAACTAAACACCTCATGGCAATATATTATTCTCTTGGCAGTGCTTGGGACAGTCCTCCTCAGCAGAAGTAAGCCTTGGGAGACAGCTCAGGATGAGATGCACATGCCAGCTAAGACTACTGCTCCACCTTGCAGCCAAACCAAGTTAGCAGCTCACCAGGGACAAAACGAGGTGGTCTCAACACCCTTTCTTCCTTCTCCCAGGTCCTGCTCCACCTTCTGCTCTCCTTGTCTCCCAGCCATGCTCCATTCCTCCTGGGACTCATCCAGTCACCCCATCACCCACTTCAACTCCCAGATCTGCCCACCCTTCTTTTGCCCAACTTGTGTTGGGTGATTGTAGTGTATGCATTTTCCTCAGGGAGGGATCAGGCAGCCAGAGCCAGTCCAGCACAGCAGGAGCCAGCCTCCTCCACCACCAGTTCAGTTCATGCCAGAGGGTGGACCTCAGCCCCTGAGGCAAAGCCCCCTGGTACCTCATGAACCCTGTGCATCTGTGCCCAGCTGACATTAACCCATATTCAGCAGTTTTCCTTTCCACTGCCTCACTTGTCCCTCCAGGAGGGAGGCAGGAAAGTGTGGGGATGCTGTGCCCAGGGGCAGAGGATGCCACAGTACCAGCTAGTGCAGCCCTCCCTGCTGGAGCTGCTGCTGTGTGGCCCCAGGCTGAGACAGGGGGATTTCACGGGGAAAGCCCTTGGTGGGTCCTTCCCCAGCCTGATCCTCTCCACGGAAGCTGTCAAGAGCCCAATTAACACACCTACTCCATACAAGCAGAAGTGCTGCTGGGCTGAGGGAAACAATTGAGCATGCACTGAAGGGCTTTGCTGAATGGACTTAATTCACCACTTACGCTTAAAGCTGAGCACATGCTTTACTGAATGGGACAGGCAAGCTGGGGCAGTTTGGGGGCCTGCTGACCTATTGCCCAACATCAGCATCTTGAAAAGAATCAGCTTTTGGCACAAACAACTCTTTCTTTCAGGAAATTTTTTAAAAAAAAAAAAAAAGGAAAGAAAACTGAGAAGAGGCTGGTGCTTTTCCACTGAGGAAGGTCAGTGGCTGACTGGTGGCTCCTGAGGGAGGAGGTGGCAGCCTTGCCCCTCTCCCTCCCCTCCATGGGGCAGGGGAGACCTACCCGGGGATGAATAGGGGAGGGAAACTAGGGCAGCTGGTGGTGGATTCTTTCTGGTGTGGAAAAACATTCCCCTGCAAACTTCCTGCGCCTGCAGGAGAAGGGCATTGCTCCAGCATCGCGTAGCCCCAGCAACTGAGCCAGCAGCTGCAACTGTTTTTAAATCCTCGGAAGGGACTGCAAATGTGAGTGCTCTGACCTGCACCGAGTGGCTTTGTCTCCAGCAAAGTACACACAAACTGCCCAGCATTTATGCAGGACCTGTATTGCCGTTCTCCACATTTAAAGATGTCCTGCTTCCTTGCAGTAGGTGCTTAATTGAGGGCAGATTTAAATTTGTGCACCAGCTTCCTCTTATTTACATCTCTACTTCAAATTAGTTTTGAACCTCAAGGACAGGCTAGGTGGGGAAGAAGTAGCAGGGGAGGGAGATGGATGACTTGCCTTTGTGAGTGCTTTACTTGCTTGGAGGTAAAGTCATTTGCTTGGTAGTGAAAAAAAAAATCAGTAAAATGTCTTCCACACTTCCATAGGACAAGAGCTACAAACTTCACTAAGTGTTTTTCGTTTACAGTGGTGTGGGAACATCTCAGATGCAGAAGACCTTGTGAAAACATGGCTTCAGCTGGAAGTAAGTGCATCTCCAGCCGTAACAGCATCCTGCCACAAAATACATTTCAGTTAATGCCCCTCTTGCACAAATATACAAAGCCTTTTTCCCCCATTACCAACAACTTTCAACAGGGAAACTGTAAGTGATGAAGAAAGTATGAGTTGCTCATGTTTTTCATGGACCAAAGCAGGTCTGCAGATGCGTTACAGCATGCCTGGCTCTCAGCATAGCCAGAGCTTCGGTTCCTGGGCACCACCGGAACACAGCCTGCCGAAGACTGCATATGGTGGGGTTGTGCATTTTAGAGCCAGGCTGAAAATTGCAAGTTGTCACAGAAGCCAAATGTGAAGCTCTGAGCTGTAATCAAATACAGAAGCAGAGACTGAGCAGCAAATCGCAGCTTTTCATTTTGGCAGTGGATCAAATCCATAAAACCATTACCTGTGTTTCAAGAGCAGCATGGAGTGCTGATTTCCCATCCCCTTAGCAAAGCAACCAGGGTTCCACCCCTCCCTGCTCTGGAAGTGCTCTCTGAATAAAGCCAAAGATGCCACCGGGGTTTTTAAGACATGCCACCTCAGCATATGCCAACAGGGTTTTGCCCGTGCGGCTGCAAGCCCATTTATCTGTGGGTGGGAGCACACCAACCGCCCCAGCACCGCTCAAAGGTTCATTGGCAGCTGGTGCTCCTGGGTGGAGAGTCGCAGTGACCAGATGGGTGGCACTGATGGATGGACAGATGGACAGAGGATGGGCTGTGCAGCCCCTCGACAGCCAGAAGGCTACAGGGCTTTCCCTCCTCGAGTCCTCTTCTCTGTCCACATTGCCAGTGTAAGTACTCGATCCAAAACTTCCAGATTTAAGCTTTCATGGGCTTTCCATCAGATCTTCAACACTTCAGGTATTCAAATGAGAAAGAGATAAGTGCCTGCCTTTCCATGGACACAGCAAAGATGGCTATTACCCACCTCCCTCAGCCCCAAATCTCTCTTCTCCCCACCCTCAGCAAAATTAGAGAGAAAGGCTGAATGATGGGCAATGCTCAGGACATGACAATTCAACACTGCGGATCTTTATCAGTCACGAGAATAAAAATTACAAAGCAAAGGGTATGTATTTGTCACATGGTGAAACCAGCTGTGGAAGGTTTTTCTAGGAGTTTTGAAACAATTCCAACTCTTTTTTTTTTTTTTCCCCATGGTAATAATATTTTTTTTCTGTCACAAGCAAGTTAGTTGTTAAAATATGCATAAAGACATGTCACTCCAAGCTGTGCACTTGTGTTTCATGTTCACTTCCCCTCTCAAAAGAGTTTTGTTACGACTAAAGAATCAAAAGGAAGCAGATAGAAATCTGTAATGGTTCCATTTATTAATACATATATCACAAATACTCACAATATCAATGCATTCTCATTGGCATGCTAGACAGAGGCATTATTAAAAAAGTCCTATTTTTTTAAAAAGGTTTTAAACTTTTGCTTTCTCCAAAAAATATTTCATATGCCTGTTTTTTTTTGTGATTTTTCTGTGTGTGTCTGTGTGTTTTTATTTCTATTCGATTCAACAATGTATTTGGTGGCTGCAACTTCAATGCAAAAAGAAAGAAAAAGAAAGAACAGGAAAAAAGTATGAAGGCCGCAGTACAGCACAGTTCAATTAGTTCGTAACTACCTAATAAAAATAAAGGAAGCAAAATTCCTGCCTTCACAGTAAGCAACAACACAGCTTAATAACAATATTACACAGGATCAGGTTCAGAGGCAAAATGCACTAGACAAAGCCTACCGGGTTACGCACTAGGCATACAACACTGAGTAAGAATCAAAGATGGAGAAGAACATCAGGAATAATGGTTCCCTTCAAGCACAACATTTTAACATCATTTTCAAGTATCTTTATGTTATGTTACCGATTCCTTTGTTTTTTTTGGGAAAGGGGGGGCAGGCGCAGGGAAGGGAAAAAGAATGAAAACCTTAGTAAAGCAATAAACAAACCAAGAAAATAAGATAAACCCAAAAGAATATATATTTCATATACCGGTTTATATGAACGTGTGCAACACTTATTAACCATGGTGAAAGGCTAATTATGCCCTCCAGTCACTACATGCACAGCCCGATCAATGCTGTTAATGAATTACCTTTGTTAACTTACGATGCAACTACTGTGTGACCAAGAACATACATACGGTGCCATCCTACGCCGAGCCACGGGGATGGGGTCGGAGTCTGGAGGCCGAGGGGACTCAGCTGCTCTCGGTGGCACCGTGGTACTTCACAGAATGGTACACTACGCATGGGACAGAGTTCGGGAGGTGGAGTGCGAGTGTGCGCGCGCACGTGCTTGCTTGTGGGGGTGTGAGTGTGCGTGCGTGCGAGAGACAGTGTGTGCTATAACATTCATTTCAGTCTTTCTCCAATTTTGCAGCTTCTGATCTTCAGACAGGCTCTGGACTTCGCACTTCTGAAAGACTAGAGAGCAGGGGGGGTAAAGAAAAAGAAGTGGGTTGCTTTGGTTGCTAACAGTGTTCATGGCAGGTGTTTTGCCTTCTTTTTTCAAGCAGAAAACTGAAATGAACAAAACATTCAACAGTACATTCCTCCCCCCACCCCCCCTTCTTTTTCCCCCATCAGACAGAAATTTGGGATGAAAATCCCAAAGCAAAGAATCCTGTGTGAAGACTTAATTCTCGATGAACATGCTGAGCATCTAAAACTTGCCTGCCATCTTCAGCAGAAGTAGCACAGTCACAACAATATACCTGGGCATTTATAGCATACTGGATGGACAGCGGGGAAAGCTCACCTTGTTACACCATCTCGTACTGGTTAGCAGTAATAAACCGGGACAGACAGCATGCCAGCAGCATCCCGATCAACTGTTCCGGACATGAACAGAAGTAGAATAGAAGTTAAGTTAAATGAACACAGAGTAAAGGAGAGGCCACAGTGAGCAAAGATTTCATGTTCTGGAGTTATTGTGCATTACAGAACTTATGCCTTATTTTAAGGGCCACTCTAATCGGAAAAACAGCATTAAAATCTCCCGTCTTTCTTCATCAGATCTTCCTATTGATTGCTATCAGATTGTATTTGTTTGATAGGCAGCATGTCTTTTTGCTGCTTTTCAATCCCATTGCCATTGCCTGGCCAAGTCAGATGTGGATGAGTAAACTGGTGGCTGCGGTTCACTCACAAGCTCCACCTGGGTCCCTCCCCACCACCCACCACCACTGAGCCAACAGCCCCCTTCACTTTATTAACAGTGCACTGGGGAAAAGCATCCTAATGCCCCAGAGTGGTTATGCTCTCTTTACAAATGATGCAGCACCGGAGAAATGAGCGTTATAAATCTGGAAATAAATTTTTTTTAAGTCTTTCACTATTCCCTTGGCTGTCACTCAGATTATTGAAAACAGATCCCTGGCTTCCGCTTGTCAATAAGCACTCAGTCATTTCAACGTTTTGCCTATTGCAGTTTGTTAGCATTTCCTGCATATGCCAACAGCGTTAACATACCATAAATAATTCAACCTCGCTTTTTTCATTTGGATTGGTCAATTAACTAACTCATGAGCATATCCAGGTCATTACAGCTCATCCCCTCTGCAGATGAACCAGCCTTCCCTGAACCTGGCTCCAAGCAAGGGCTGTCACAGCTGCCCCAGCCGTCTCCCCCATGCCTGTGGACACCACCTCTGCACATCACGAGGGGAATCACAACCTTCCGGCAGCAGCGGAGCTCCCTCACACCCCACAGAGCACGCATAGATAATGCCTGGCTGGCTACTCGTCCAAACTGGCTCCTTTTTCTATTTCACGCTTGGGATTGCGTGTCCTCTCCCCTAGACTGTGAGTGCTCCCGGTTAATGCAATAACCATCAAAATATTCATCTTCTCTATGAGCCATTTGCTTGACTTAGGCTGGCATCAGCCCAGAGCAAGACTGAGCCAGGGTACCTCAAATCCAGATAAAGCGGTTTATGGCTCTAACATGTCATGTTTCTGGTCAGGACACACTTCATTTGCTAGAAATTTTCTGCTACTGCTCTATTTCCTGTTTCAGTGTCCACCAGAACTGCTCTGGGCATCTCAAAAAGGCTTGAGTCATCTTTAAAAGTGGTGTGAATCCCCACCATTCCCCACATGCAACCCTGATTTGGCACCAAATACCAAGGGTGATGCTGCCTTGGTTATAACTACACATGGGGCACAGCTAACACCTCCTGACCAAGCTCCAACAAAAACTGAAGCTACCAGATTTTGGGGGCTCTATTTTCACAGTTGCCAAAAGAGATGTGGGTGCTGAAAACCCTCCTCACCTTTTGAAAATCTCACTTGATACCAAGAAGACATTTTAGCCATCCTGTTGCCTTTTCTACTAAACTTCTCTAGATGGGCGTTCAAGCAGGAAGCTTATTTGGTAGCTGGAGTGCTCGTGCATTTGCCCAAGAGTCCGTGGACCAGCAGTGATGAGGATGCCAACGTTGTCTGGCTGGGCTTTGCATTCCCATGCTTAAATACTCCAGGAACCAGGAGGATGATTTTATCAATTTGGCAGTTTGGAAAGTGTTGCTGAAAACCCACCACATTCTGCAGGTTGACTGGAGAGACTTTGACACTCCCACTGCTGACTCATGTGATGTTTCTTTAGCTCAGTTCCGCTTTGGAGAATGAGATTTCCTTTTTGGAGAAAATGTCATGTGTTTCTCTGTGCTTTGACAGGCAGAACTGAGTAAGTGCCTCTGGTGGCCCTGTCCCACCTGCTTTGCTATCACTTTTCTGTGTTTGCGGTAACTTTCAGTCTTTTCTCACCGTCCTCAGCCGGTCTCAGAAGTTTCTTCTCTGCCTTATCGCATTTTTCATTTAAATTGAACTTCACAGCATATTTCATCCTATTTATTTTCACTGAGCAAATTCCATCTCAGACCCAAATCAGTACCTCCCTCATCCTACAATGGCCAACAACATTCAAGTTTCCTTTTTATTTTTTTTTAATGCCTGTGCCATGAGGTACCTATTATTTCCCATCACGAGTACCCAGATTACAGCCCTCATTGTTCCTGGCCTCAGACTGCTGCTCCCATTAGGTTTACAAGGGGAAAGATGCTGCAGCCCGTACAAATAGGAAACCATGGGCTTTTCTTTCCCCCTTCAACTATAGTAGACCTCCCTAGCTAACTTTAAGTAGGGATTCTTCTGTTTTACACAAGGCTATAAGTCTAATAAACAGTATGTCTAAGCTTTGTAGCCTTTGCTGGCATGTGGCAATGTTCTGATTTACTCAAGTCACTCGTAAAATGAATGGCATGTTACACATGGATGTATCATTCTGATCTTTGGCCCATGTATTAATTTTTGGCTCTGACCACATGCTGGTTTTTGCATTTAAGTGGTTATAGTACCATAATATAATAATATATATATATAATATATATTGATATTTCAAAAATAATTGAGCCATTGCATACACATTTTATACAGAATTTCTAGTTGTTACCAGGACACAGCAGAGCTATAATAAATATCTTAGAAGCACTTTGAACACATATAAACACATGTATTTTCCAAGGTGTGTAGACTTCCACATTTAACCACAAGAGCGCTGTCGTCCTGTAGCCAAGAAGAGGCGATACTGTATTAAGTTGCTGATTTTTCCTCACGGTGCTCTTTCATTATAGTCATAACTACAGTCCTCTGCATTTAAATTAGGTTAGAGGCTCCCAGTCTGCAAAACACAAATGAGCGCTCTCCACCCCCCCTTGCTCTCTGCATTTGCTTGATCACTTGCAACCTCTGCTCTTCCAATGGGATGAAGGCCCTTATCCTATTGTGCAGCAGGTCCCTGCAGCTTCTTTGAAAAACCAGAGGAACTGGCATGAAAGGATCCCTGCCAAGAAACTAGCTGCTAAAGTTTCATTCATTTCCCACTGTCTCTCAAGTGCCTCATCTCAACTTTTATCCACTTACTTTTTTTTTTTTTTTTAATAGTTCCTGTTTTTTGAGTGCTAAGATGCCAGACTTGGATCTGCATTTGTATTCTCTCTCACTTTTCCCCTTCTCTTTTTTAGAAGGTTATCTTGGTCCTCAGAACTATTATTCCCAGAAAACTGAGAGTTTGTCTTGGTACCTCTGGTCTTGCTGGAGGAAACTTGAAAATGCTGACAAATTATTTGGTTTAGAGCACTGAGAAACTCATATCCCTCAGGTGTGTCTTCTTTGCTACCATCCTGTTGGCCAAAGCTCATTCCAGAGGGCAGAATGAAGTGCACGTGTTGTTCATCTCTTCATGGTTTCTAGCAGTCATCTCATGCATATCTCAGATCTCACCACTGAAAATTCATCCACAGCAGCTTCCTAGCAGTCTTACCTCCCATCACAAACATGGCCTCATGTTGTGCCAGGGGAGGTTTAGATTGGATGTTAGGAAATTTTTTTTCACTGAAAGGGTTATCAGGCATTGGAACAGGCTGCCCAGGGCAGTGTTGGAGTCCCCATCCCTGGACGTATTTAAGAGACATGTAGATGAGGTGCTGAGGGACATGGTGTACTGGTGAATTGGCAATGTTAGGTTAATGGTTGGACTTGATGATCTTAGAGGTCTCTTCCAACCAAGGTTATTCTATAATTCTGCAATAACTAGCTTTTTAATAT
Source organism: Podargus strigoides (assembly GCA_028020825.1). Lineage (NCBI taxonomy): Eukaryota > Metazoa > Chordata > Aves > Caprimulgiformes > Podargidae > Podargus > Podargus strigoides. The sequence continues at coordinate 9,384,677 of CM051641.1, read as the reverse complement.
CATTATTTTGCAGGAGTTAACCTGGACTGGATGCTGTGCTGCATGACATATTTATTACGTCTTATTATACTTAAGAGATACTGAAGTGTAATTTGAATTTTCATGTTAATTTGGGTCTTGGTATCTTTACCATTTCTCATTCTTTGAGAAGATTGCTATAAATGGAAATGTGTTGAAAAAAATGGGAATTCGTCAGTGGATCAGGCAAGCTAAAAGTGGATTTTTTTTATCTATCGGGAATAATTGTTTAGTTGAATGATTTACCTTGCCATATTCTCAATATGCAGATCTTCAAGCATCCAGGTTCCCTGCCTCTATTTTAGAAAACAGCAAATTTTCCATGTCACAAATTGCTTACCTGACTCAGCCTACTGTGCCGTGGTATGCCTCTGGCACAGGTCCTATCTTCATGCTGAATCCACAATGAATAGTATTTAGAAGCAACAAAATTGGTCTTATATTGGATTTCAAGTCATATATTGGCTCCTGATATGGATCCTACTCCCTAACCCTGGTGCAAGGTGTGACTGAGGTATAATCCTGTGCTAGGCTCAAGTCTCAGCCTCCCTATACTTAGACAGGAGTTGCAACAGACAAGGTGGATGATGCCTGCACCAGAACTGCATTCACAGTCAGGCAGGGCTACTCACATTAACACTAACAGTAAAGAGGGCAGGTGGATGCTGCACTGTAGAGAAGGACTGTAGCCACATGAGATCCTGAAACAATGGGAGCTGTACATGCTCAACAACTGGTTCTGAGCACACAGAGAGCACCTGACTTCCAGTCCTTCAGTAGAAAGGGTGTTATTTGGCCTTAACACTGCACTGAGACTCCCCTACTCAGGGACTTTACTGCAACTGCAATCTATAAACCCCTCCAGACTCAGTCTCTTACACTCCTTAAGCCAACGCCTGCACTGTAGTTTTATCTAGGCAAAACTCTTCATCTATGCTGCTTGCATAATTTTATTCTCTGTTAGGCACAACACAGTGATCATTTTTCTGCTCTGAAGAACACCTGCCAAACAAATTATTCCATGTGGAACTCAGCATTGGCGTGCGATTCCAGAAACAATCAAATTGTATTTTATTATTATTATTTTTTCAAACCTGAGGAGCAGTGCAGACACCATCAGCAACACAGCAGTATTCTCTGACTCTGACTGGGAGGTCTGTGCAAGGCCTGTAAGATGTGCAATGCCATTACATCAACTTTCCCTGTTTCTGGGAATCAGCACATTCCCCATGCTAGTCAACGCCTAACAAAACATGTGAAGGAAAGGCCCTTGAGCATGCTTTACTGTAGAAGAGCAACATGTTCTAATTTGTCTTTTATTTAGATTAAACCTATTCTCAGTAGGAAGAGGGAAACCTCCCCTACTGCTGGAGCACTGCCTGGCATTACTGCCAGCCATGGTTAACCTGAAATCAATTTGTAAACACCATCCCTAATTGGGTCCAGCAAAACAGATTAGGCAGTAAATTATAACTGGCCACCTTCTGTTCTTCACCCCCCAAGGAGAGAGGCATTTTTTTCCCCTTCATCCCCTCTCTTCTCCTTTTTACACATTCTCCAACACCCCAAGCAGCTGAGTATCTGCTTGGAGTGCCACAGCCCCGTGCTTATGCAGGGAAGTGACATCTCCGGCTGGCAGCAGGGCGCACGCTGCCATCATCAAATCATACTCCAGCTGATCTCATCATGTGCCAAAGGGCTCCCATTGCAGAGGCCATGCTCTGCCCACTTGCCTTCCTGTAAGAAGCTCACAAACAACTGATGACCTGGAGTTAACATCCCGACGCATGCCAAAACACTAACAACTCCAGCTGGGCTTTTCCTACAGTTTCCCTCTCAGCTGCAGACAACTTTCAGGCAAGATAAGATGATGCTTTGCCCATCATACATATGATACACTGATCAAAGGCTTTCAGATAGCATTGGTCCTGACTGAGGTGTTTGCCCCAGCAGCATAGGAACTGTAAAATTCTACTCATCCCATTTTTCTTTTGGATAGTTTTAAATAAGGCATTTTAAAAGATGCTTTATAGCCTTATAGCTGTCCAGAAACCAAACTGAAATAAGAGCTCAGGGTTCTATAGCAGTACTCAAGTCATAATCAAGGTTGGAGAAGAGTATCAAGACAACCATGACCATTCAACAAGAACTAGAATAGCCTATTAAAAAAAATCCCCAAAACTCCCCCTACTCCATGCACTGACAGCTCCAGATCCGTGGTTTCACTGCTCCTGGATCCTGAAGACCTGACACACACGCACGTGCTCTGGGTGGCTGGCAGTATATGATAAACCAACGTTTATGCCTACTTGAAACAGGCCAAAAGGCCAAATCATGGGCTTCTCACCTCTAGCACCTAGGCCAGAAGGCATCAGGTTTCCAGATATGTCCAAGGCAGGGCAGTCAGCTGGTCTGAGCCCAAACTGGTTTTGGGCTCCCTCGGCTTGTAAGAGGACTGAGAGGTCGTGACAGCCATTTTCCACAAGGCTTGAGGGCAGTTACTCTGAAGAACCTGGAGGCCCTTGTAACAACTGAGCAAATTAAACCTCAGAGAAATGTGACTACAACACCTTGTACCCAAGCACAGGTTGACCATGTGGGGCAGCAAGGGCAAGAGGGCAGAGTCTTCCCATTAATTCACGTACCTATCACTGGTGACAGCACTGGCAAATCACTTGTTTCCAGTGCAGCACAGTGTAAACCTACAACTTACTAACTGAATTCATGAGTTTCAAGAAGCAGCCAAATAATTTTTCCTAGCACCTCATTTTTTTCAACCACTGGATAAACATCAGTCATTCAACAGATATATTCATATTTTCAGTGTTGCCTCAGGACCCAGAGTTTTAATATCATGTGAATGAAGCAAATGAAAGTTGCATGATCATTTTTGAATATAACACTTGCAGTTGTACTATGTACTCTCTGCAGAGAGAAGGCAGATTCCTCTCAGGCAGAAGGGTTCAGGCATCATACACTGTGCTGTATGTTTTTGCTGAACCATTCTGCAAGCACTTTTGCATTTCCTGTGTTTTCCTCTCTCTGTTTTGCATGTTTCCAGGAGAGTCCTTGCCATCACACACAAAGTGACCAGCATAAAGAAGCATCTTGTTGAAAGATGCAGGTGTTTCCCTGCCCCTTCTTGATTAGACGATTCTGACCAGACCTTTATTTTTCCCAACTCCTGCTGAGGTAAAGACAGTTTGAATATCAGGGAGCAGCAAACACCTTCTAGCTCTCCTCTTGTCCCTCCCACGCCAAACTCCTTTTGCTGCAGGCAAGGAGTTGGTTTAATAATCTGATTTTGGCAGATCTCTGCTCAGTGTTCAGTGTTAGAAGGAAAAATAAATAAATAAAATCGGTCACCAAAACCAGATGCCCCCTCCATGCTCCAGGTCCAGGATGGGGAGGCCTGAAGGTACACTCTTATTTGAATTCTAGACTCCTTTAAGAAAAAAACAAGAGTGCTTAGAAGATAGAAACCTATTGAAACAATGGATAAACTATTTGTCTCCTTAGCTGTTTATCCTCGATTTAAGCCAATGTTTTATTGGGTTAACCTCTATTTGACCCAGTGGAGGGACATGCTGTTTTCCTTGAGCTAGTCATTAGCTCAACCGTAACTGATATTCCCAAGGAGAAACTTCATTTAAGTTGAAAAAAAGAAAAATCAATGAAGAGATGACCTCAGGACTAATGAGCATACTGAGTTCAGTCCCTTTCCATAATCCTTCCTTCCTTGAAGTCTGGGTAAAGAAAGAGAGAGAGGAGAAACGAAGGGGGGAAGTGAAGCGTTTGTGCACTTACCTGTGAGAACGCAATCCCAAAAGCCACTCCAGCTATAATTCCCATATTTGTCTCCATAAAACTGGTCACCAAGTCATAACAGCCCTGGAAAGCAAACATAATCATTCCTTGTATCCACCTTCCCTGCCATGAATGCGTACACAGACATTTCTCGTTTAAAATGGACAGTATTTTTTTCTGTGATTTCCAACAATGTCACCTTTTTGTTTAACAGCACGGCTGAGTGAATGATGGAAAGTGGTGGCAAAACCAGTTGTTTTTATAAATAAATGTATTTCAGTACTTTTAAAAGCTAAATGTGATGTTGCATTCATTTTTATAGGTCTTTATGTCTATAGGACTTTAAAGAAAGTCAGTTCGCATTGCTTAAAAAAACATTAATATAGCTTTGACGTGAAACCAAATCAGTAACAATATAAGGTAATGTTATAAGTGTCAAAAATGAAAAAATGATGCTGATCTAATATTCCAGATATTTAATAGAAGCATGCTTCAAGCATTCAGTGAGGCATTCTACTTGCCTTTGCCTGTCAAAGGACACCAGGCAAGGTACTGAGTATCATATAACTAAACCATATAACAAAGTTACCAAGGGTTTTGTATGAAGTTGCTTGATTCATTTGCTCTTGGACATAAAATTCCCTGTCCATCTCCCCAAACCCAATTTCCTCTCTCTAGCTCAGATCCTGACTCCGTCAGCTGATTTACTTCCTCATGCCTCAGTTCACAGGCCACACTGGGGCCAGAAGACTCGTACACATTTCTGCCCTTCTCCTGGATAGGCTTTTTTGAGATGTTCCCCTCAGTATGATAATTTTCACCAAGTTTCTCCCCTCACCTACTCTGCCCTCAAAAAAGCAGTTGAAATTTGCTTTCCTAGTTTGTGGTGTCTAAATGAATTTAAACAAGTGATGCAAAACTTGAAGAAAAAAAAGGATAACGTCTAATTTTTTTCTTTCATTACTAACCTATCTGCCTACACAATCCAAAGCCACCTCTTAGCCCCTTTTGCCATGCTTCCTCAAAAGACCAACACCAATCTCAGTGTAAAGCCAGTCCCAAGGCATTTTATTTCATGTTATAACTTTATCCGTTTTATCAGAAGTTGGAAAAAACAGCAATAACAGTGAGTTCCCTTTCCCAGTTTGGACTCCTGTCCCATAAGAGAGAATTCTCTCTGCATTCCCCCTCCATCCACACCCCCCTCACTTCTGCAAACACTTTAGGAACTTTTTACATGACTTCAGAGCATTAGATGTTTGTAAAAAATAACAGCTAGAAGGAAAGGATGATGTCCTTTGTTAGAGACAGGCCACTCATGAACTAATTGTATCATTTCTTTAACCTCTTTTATAATATCAGAAGACATTTTATTTAATCCTCAGAGTAATGAAGTGATCAACCTAATAGTAGCTGAGGACCAGCACAGCTGTAATTCATTTCAGTTCTGAAATGTTTAAGGGTACATATTAAATCTTAATTACATTTTACAACAGTGTACAGTATGTCAGATTCAAGCTTGCTTATTTAACACATCAAGCAACTACAGTTGTGTGTATCTTACATGTTATGAAATGAGATTAGATTTATCAAGCAGTGCTTTCATTCTGTCTGACATGGCTTAATGTTCACCCAGCTCTTCTGAAATCTGTTCTGTTCAACAGCCTTCAAGAGATGCAACACCTAACAACAATGGTAATTTGAGGGAGACAGAAGATCTTGTTAAAAAAAACATGAAAAGGAGACAGTTTTGATCACTCTCCTCATTTGAAGACTGTTTTCCCAAATCACAGTCATCTGTTTCCTGAAGTGCATTGCATAAATATGGCTTAATTGCTCAGCCCTTACTGTGCATGGAGTGAGAGTGCAAGAAGCACCCAAGAGTTGCATATGCAGTATGTGAAGCACTATGTGTGCACATCTGGGTGCTGATTCAGAGGACAGAAGTGAGAATTTAGCAAGTACCTGATCATTGTTCAGTCCATGCATCTGTTCCTTTATCAGGACTTTAGAGAGAAGTAGTTCTTAAGATTTGTTGGTAATGAGCTCTGAAGATTAAAAGCACTATATGAACATTAATTAGCTAATTCTAATGGCAGCTTTTAAAGTAAGATATTAGTCTTATCTGAGATGAAGCAACAGAGAGACTGAATGATTTACCCAAGTTCACTAAGCAAGTTAGTGGCAGAGTTGGCAAAGAAAATCCAGGAATATTGTCTTTTAGTCCTGCAATTAGATCATTAGTTTTATCCTCTTTGGATTAGTCCTCAGAAACTGCCAGTAATTTGAGTAGTTCATCGAGAACTTGTCTTACTGATAGTTTTGCAAGATCCACCAAAAAGGTGTACCTTTGATTACAAATGGCCATCTCAGAAAATGGGACACAATTTTTCAGATGTCACAGGACATTCAAACTTCCCCTAGGTAATTAAAGCAAGTAATTAAGTAAGTCTACTGCTTCCTGAGGAACCAGCATTCCTCTTCTGTCAGGTAAGTTGTGCATTCACAGGAGAGATGCTTAGGAGCAAACATGGCTGGAAGAGAGTTACTAGCCCTGGGCTAGCACAAGCTCATTCATCCCTCAGCTGCTTCCTACAATTTTGCAGGCATCCTTTGTCAGGAAGAACTTGTAAGTGGTCAGATATTTCTCTGTGCAGGCAGAGCATGCAGAGCAAGCCCAGCACTTCAGGGAAACATTGGACCAGTGGTGGGAATGCAAATGGCTCCTGTTCAGATATGCAGCCAGGAACAGGTCAGAGTGCATGGCCATCCCGAACTGGAAAGGTGCCACCTGCTGGGAGAGTACCAGTCACACTAGAAAGCTTTCCTGCTGGGAAGGTGGGCAGAAGCAGAGGCTCAGGATGGGCTGCCCGGGAGCCACTTTGCTTGCAGAGAATGCTGGCCATACCACACATCCCCTAAATCCCCCCCATCATGCTTATCGCCTTCTTTCCACTTCTACAAAAACAGAAAGTTACTTCAGGGTCACAAAGTGAGACTGAATGGCGTGGCTCATCCTTCATACTCATGCAACCCAGCAAGATTACTTTTCTGGTGGTGACTGTGAGTTTCAGAACAGATGGACATCACTAATGTTCCACATCTGTCTGCAACAAGTGGCTCTCACTAAACTATTGCAGAAAAGAAAGGCTTAGTGGAAAATAATCCTCTAGTATCTTTTTTTTTTTTTTTTTTTTAATACATGCTATAAAATACTGTCCATTTGACTGTTTTTCAAAGAAAGATGGTTCAAGTTGTGCTCAGTCACCACTCCAACCTCCTGATCCACAGGTGACTGAAGTGAAAAAGACAGAAAGAGAAGACAGAGAGGCATTTTCATATTTTCCCTGTTATCTACTCAGGACTTAAAATTATTTATTTAAATTCAACACCGAAAACAAAAACAGAAAAGAAAATAATCCTTAAGCCTGACTAAGCTATGCTGCAACTGACAGTTTGGCCACAACATTCCTTTCACTAGCAAACTGCCTGTTGCCTCTCTTGCAAATCTCACTTGAGAAAGTAAGAACTGATGATGCACTAGCACTTAAAGCAATAACATGAGTTGTATTTCTGCAGGGTGCTTTCTGCTATACATGCTGCATTATTTTTTCTTTATTCCTCCCGTTCTTTGTGTTTTCTGTATTTTTATTCTCCAATTATTCATTTTCTTCCTGTTTTCCAAACCTGCTCCTTCAGGTGACCACAGGAGAGGGGTCACTCTGGCCACACTGCGCTTGCAGCAGCACATGTTCTAAGATTTTAAGAGTCACTGTAAATGTACCAGCCAACCACAATGCCTGTTGATGGACAACCAGCATTGTCCATCACCTGTGTTTTCTCTGCTTGGGATGGCAGTTCAGGTCTGGTACTGAAATTACTGTTTGAATGAAAGCAAGAGTAAAACCTGTCCTTCCCTCCCACCTAGCTACAACTCAGTCCTCAACAAAACCCTGCCACATTCAGCAGGAGAGAGCAGAGAAGCAAAGTGCTGACTGACCTAACTCTTGGGGGTGGGGGCGTCTCGTGCGTGTGCCACTTGCAGTCCTGTGCCTGGCCAGCACTGCCTGTGTGTGCAGTGCCATACCTCAACCTCTGGTGGAAGGAAGGGGAACACATCCCCGCCTCATCACAAACACTGCTGCACCTGGTCATAAGGCCAGCTTAAAGAATTTGAGAGCAAGTGGGGGGCAAAGTCCATCCTTACCATCACTCCAGCCCAAAACACAGGTTATCAACCAATGATTTGAAACAAAATGCAATTGTAAGAAGCCATACGGTCCACCGGTGTACTGGATGGTTTCACAACAACTGCCTCTGGCATAATGTTACTGGTACCTTCTGGTTTACTTTAGTGGCAGCCACGGTCATGTTGCGCAGATCCTGAGTATTACAGTCACTGGAGTTCATGCAACAGCTTGTAGGGATGCCATGTTTGAAGAAGTAAGGGCTGGTGCTCCAGTTGGTGTAGCTCTGAATGCCACAGCAGCTCAGCTACAAGGAATAAGAGGCAGATTTAAAACAAACAAAAAAACAAACCAGAATTAAAACCAGTACAGAATCATCACTGCCCCCTTAATAAGCTCATGATCAAAATAAAGACAGGTTGTCTCCAGTTTTGAAAAGTAGACACCAACCCCCACCTTGTTTATCACAAAAGTATCAGGAGGATACTGTCATTTACAGAAGATGGGAGCAGAAGACCTACTAAAAAAAGGTGTTTCATGAGCAGAGCTATTATTTATAACATTTGACAAAGGTCCAGCCATAAAGCCATCTTTTTAGCTGATTGTCTGGTTTTTTTGGTTTGGTTTGTTTTTGGTTTTTTTTTTCATTTGTTTGTTTCCTTTGCTTATTTATTTATTTGAATAAAGATGATCTTGAAAATTCAAGACAAAACCTCACAATACAGTCAAAAAAAAAATGGCCTTAAAACCCCTGAAGCATTACATAGTATTACATGTAACACATACAAGGTCAAACTAGCAGAAATTGCTAAGGTGAAGCAAGCCTCTCTAACTCACCAGAATAATTTCTAGGAAAATTCACTGAGCCATGAAGAGAAGGAGACCATATAGTGACAGCGTGTGTCTATGAAATCAGATGAAAAACTGCAAGTTGGGAAGGATGTTGTGCTCTAGATGCTAAGCTAGAAGACAGTCACTCAAAGATATGGAGTATGTGCTGAATTTTCTGCATGAAAAGGGCTTACAAATGCACTTCCTGTAAAACCAGCTACAAATGAAATAAACATTTTGCTAAGACAGAACCACTGAACAATTACTCAGAATAGTTGGCCTATTTAGTTAGGCCAACTCCAAGGAATCAGAAGTTCAAAATACAGGTTAACATTATGAAAACAGATGACTTGATGGCAGAGTACACTCAGTTTAGAGCAGGGCAGTGATCTCCTAACCCAGAGAAGCCAGGTTAAAGACATAGTTTCAAACATGCTGAGCAGTCCAACATAATAGTTGTGATCTAGAGAAGATCTAGAAATCATTAATACAATTACACTAAAATTTCAGCCATTCAGCAAGTTACAGTCATATGAAAAGCCAATTGGCTCATAGTATATATTGTGAGCTGAAGGGATAGCTTCTTGCTATGGTACAGTTCCCAGTAGGAATTTAAATGAATTTTATTGCTCTGTGTTGTTGGTGGACTTGGTCTCCTGTGGTTGGCACTTCCAACTAGTTTGGCCATGCTGTGGCATTTGCTCGTGCCCTGTGCCCTGACAGAAGGAAAGGCAATCCCCCATTGCCCTGGTGTCGCACCCTGCGGGTCAGAAAGGCTCTTCTACCGAGCACCTAATCCATCCCTCCAGCACAGCTGGAGAACAGCTTTCATTGCTGACCTCAGCAGCACATTTGTCCACCCCCTTTTCCTATGGAGAAAATACACTCTGTTTCTCCCCTTAACTCACTAGGTCTCCTTTGCCAGCCTCTCATTATACTTGTGAAGAGAACTGCTGCAGTTTATCAGTGATACAGGATACTAGATTATAAAATCCTGTCTAATCCAGCTAAAATTTACAATATTTCATAATCCTATTGACAGATTCCCTTAATAATACCTTGTTCTTGAAGGGATAAAACTGACTCCTAAACCTAATTCAAGATCTGGGACCAACAACAAGCAAGTGGGATAGGCCCTGACTATTAGATCTCTGGTTCATTAAAACTTAAGTATCTTGCACAAGTGTATCAGTTGAAATACTTTTTCTTTATATCAGCTTTGCCAGCCTCTAATTTTGCTTGCAATATACAGCTTGCAAATTGTGCTATCCACACTTCATGTTCTCTGATCAAATCTGAATGTATGCTTTGTCTCTCTTTATTTATTCATTCTAAATATCCAATTTTAGACTTACACTTTCCTGTACGTTATCCACTGCATGGCTCCGCTCGTCATTCTTGTTGTAATTCTGGATTGCTTCAGTGTATGTCCTAAGGAAAGTATCCTTGATCTATGAGGGCGAGGAAAAACAAAAAGCCCACATGAGCAATGGAAAGCATAACATCTGAAGCAGTTTTCAGGAAGCAAATGCATTTCCAAACCTAACAAAGCACCCAAACTAACCCTTCCCACTTGTTTTTAAGTGTGTTTTCAGAGCTAGCAGAGCTCCCTCTTAACTGTCAGGAGTCATTCATGCCATTTTTCAAGTGAGGTATATCAAACACAGAAAAAAACCTACCCCAGCAAACTGCTACATTTTAAAAAAAAAAAAACAGAAAATGACTTAACCTATAAGAAAGTTATGCTTTGATGCTTTGTCCCCAAATACTTTCTTTCAGCACTAAGCCTGAAGGGGACTGCCTGCTTCTCTCTGCTCATGGATGCCTGGTGGGAGCCGAAGCTTGTGCAAACTCTTTGGTGACAGAAGCTAGCAGCATCAAAAGCAGACATGAATCCCCAGACCATGCAACAGCATTTGTCCCCAGCACCAAAGTTGTTTGGGTAAGGAACAAGAAGTCTCTCAGTTGGAGAAGGACAGGCCCATCACCAGGAAAGGCACTTTGACTGGGTGGTAAAGGGGCTGGGTAGCAGATGACTTGGGCAACCCATATGGCTGTGACCTTCAAAAGAGACCACCTTTCCCAAAAACTGAGGTTAACGCAGGTTAGGTCAGATGGAATGACAACCCTCAGCAGATGAACAGGTATTTTGGGATCAAACTAAAAACTATCCACCACTTGCAAGGGTAGACACCAGGAAAGCCTATAGCAAAGGAAATCTCACGTCAAAAGAGAAGACTATAAAACCAGTTAACACAAAGGAAAGAGACAAGGAGGGTCTCTGGGGTTGTCCTGGTTCTGCACTAATAGCATGTAGGTCCATGGACTTAAAGCCAGAGGTAAACCTGGTGACAGTGGATAATGCAAAAGTGCTACTACAAATCTAGACCATCATGCTTTTAAAACCCTTCTTCCTGTCCCAGTTTCCTACCTCCCTCTATTTCTAATCTCTCCTTATTCTCAGGATAGAAACAAAATCCCATCCCGCTCCCTCCCCTCCAAAACTGAAAAAAGCTTTACAAAACATCGAGTCTGGTCTGAGGCAGAGGTGCTCCTGGCCTTATATAGACAAGCACTTGCCTGGCTGAAGAAGCTGTGTTTAAGAAAAGTATTTAATCTATTTTGCAGCCCTCAGCATATGTAAAGGAGTAAAGAAGATCTTACACGATGGACACACAAAACCCAATAGCTCCAGACTAAACTGTCAGGCAGCTGAGGCCAAGAGCTTTGGCTAAATCCCTTAATTTGGAATTGTATCGTTATTTAGGAGCTGTACATGTTATTGTTGCATATCAGCCCCATCCCTGGAGTGGTGTACAGAGCTGCCGAGCTCAGCAACCTACACATTCTTCACACTCCAGAGAACTTCTCAGCAGCTCCTGCCCAGGGAGGCACTGCCACATGCAAACTCAGCACATTTCCACCTACCTCGTGGCGAAACACAAACCCTGAAATGCCAGCCACTAGCTCAGCCAGGAACACCAGAGACAAGAACATGGCATACTGAAAAGGAAGGAGGCATGAGAAGTCAGAATGTGACATGCTTTTATCTCAGCACAGATACTGTGCGGTTATCACATAAAATTTAACTTTCTGCTCTAGACACCCTTTAAAGATGTTAATAAACCAAAGGTCTTTTGGAGGCACTACATAGTTATTGCCTGAATATGTTTCTACAACTCACAAATGATAGGTATTATCTCATTACTGGCTTTTCTGATATTTCTGTTCCTACATTTCTGAGCGTTCTCATATAAATATACACTTGCATGCCAGAGATGGATCAAAGTCACTCAGGTTTTGATCTTGCAATAAGGAATACAAACAGACCCTTTATGTTCACATGGCACGCTGCTAAAGCAAGTAGGCTTCTCCAGGTGTTTTGGTTCATGTTTATCCATCTCACTGCTAGACTGGGATTTGCTGCCCAGTTCCTGAAGTTTCTCCAATGAATGAACTGAACCACTGACTTCACTGGAAATACTCACACAGTAATACTAGGCAGATGCCTCAAATACTTTGCTGAGCCAAGGCCCACATTTGGCTTTAGGAGCAACATTTGGATCCAGAGCTAAATAAACCGTGAAAACTGCGCTTTCAGTGTAGAAACTCACAAACTATTAAAAATACATCTAAGCAGAAATAAAGAAGGTCAAGGAAAATATGCAAAGTGGGATGGTAAAACTTGAAGTTGGGGCTTAATCTTCTGGAGGGAAAATTACCTTTTTTACTCATCATGCTAAATAACAGTTAATTAAAAAAGGAAACATTTTAAATAGATTCATTCCTAGCAGGAATTTAGTGGAAAGAGGGAAATTTATTTTTAATGGAAGATTGTTGGGCAAGGGAGGACAACAGTGAAGGAAGAAGTACAAAAATCATTCCCTACAATTACTGCAGCTGTTGAATCACTGCCTGTATTCTGTTCAGAAAGAAAGTTTTAAAATATTTTTTAGGTGACCAATGAAAATAAAACCAATGTGCCTGGAATAGTGCATGCCACTGTTAGTGGCATACCCTTAAAAAAGTTAAATGACTTACGGAGTAACTAGCAGAGCGTTAATTCCTATGGATTTAGATCTTTCACCTTTATCCCTTTCCCATCTGGACTGCAGTAACTCCGACAAGCCCCTACACACACCCTGACAGCACATCACCAGCAAGAGACTGCAGCGGTGTGCCTACAACAGCATCAGGTACATGTCAGCTGGCCACCAGCATATATCTGCCAACTGATCTCTCCCCTGCTCTGCCCTCAATTGAGGAAATCAACTGTCTTTAAGATGTCCTTTTTTAAAATCCAGTTCAAACTGGAGAAGAATCATCCCATCTCCTTAGAAAATCAGCCTCAAAGTGTTGTAGCAGGAGATGCGTTGTACTGTCAAGCCCTTTTCTACTGTCTCAGTGCATCACAAGTACTATTTCCACCCTTCAAATCGTTATACATGTAGGATTTTGCTCCTCAGTATTCCTAGAAACACAGTTTATCATACAGGTTTGCTTAACCTATAGTTACTTTGTGTTTTAAAGTGGGGTGGAAAACTCAGAACAGAGAAACTTATAGGGAGAGAGGTTAAACTGGACTGAGAGACAGCTGCTGTACCTCTGCTTAGCGTACCTCAAGTCCTTGTTGCTTGTGATATGAGGACAAACATACCATACAGATCTTTGCATTCTGGGATTGACTTGTTTTATTTTAGTGCAAGTTAGGAGAAAAAGAAAGGCTGGTGTGCTTTTAAAAGGTACCAACTATTTTTTTTCCCCATAGATTTCACATCTGAGTATTAAAACGATCCTTTTAACATATACTTAAAATGAATTTCATATTTTTAATGCTTTAGACATTTTAAAGATTGCAAGTATACCTGTCTGCCAGGCTCACAGAAAACCAGAACAATTGCAGAATTACTCACAGAGTAATTCAGCAGCAGCATTCCACCCTGCTCTCAACCACACATAAGCCTATACACTATGCAGTAGCAAAATTTATTCATACTCAATCAACAATTGGTTTTGGCAGAGATTTTTTTCTCCTTCTTTGTCCAAAAGACACATCTGTTGAACATTAAGATCAATAAAATCTAGCTTATGTGCCTAAAAAACCACGTTAACATCTGGTGAAGCTTGGCAGGGGGTGGGGGGAATCCCAATATGTCAACGAAACCTCTTCCCCTCTTGCTCAAGGCACTTTGGCATGCTTACCAGTTTCAGCATCCATGGGCTGCCACGACAAGTGGCAAAGCAGCCAAAAAGCCCGAAGACGATGATTGTGGTACCCGTCCCGATGAGCACGTAGGGGGCATTGGTGGAGTTCTCAGCAATGAGAGAGATGTACGTGCCAAGGGTGAGCTTGCCCCAGACACCGACTGCAAGAAGGATAACACCTGTGATCTGCAAAGCAAGAGGAGAAAGCTGTCAGGAGGTATCAGGGAAGGCATCCAAATTCAGTACATAGTGACCCTGAAGAGATTCATTGGTGCTGTTGTGTTAGCAGAAGAAAGCCTCAAGACTTACTAACTCCAGAGGGATGGACAGAGAAGATTAATTTCAAGCATCTGGAGATGTTATATTAAGACTGCCACTGGAGGACAAACATCTTGGACTAATCACTGCAAAGCTGATGACTGCCAAGGAAGGATGCAGTGTACCGCCTGCAGGAACAGGCTCTCTGCTCCTAGAGCACACTGAGAGAGGTGGCCAACTCCATCACTCTAGTCAAAAGCCAACAATAACCACTGTCACCTTACTGAGTTTTGCCACAAAAACTGCTTGAACCACAAAAACTTGCTGCTTGACATCCTGTCCTTTTTCATGCCAAAGTTTCAGGAACATGAGCATCCCTAGCAGTGCATTACTCTGACAAGTGAGCCTTCCCCCCGCTCCCCAGGCTATACAGCAAGCAAGGCCCTGGCTGTGCAGAAGCTGTCCCCTGTGACAAGGGGTGGGAGGACACCAATGGGCCCTGGGAGCACCCAGCCTCTTGCCCAAGATGTGCAAACAGAGGCCACCATGCCACAAGGCAGCTGGGGCATGCAGGTTCCGAGCACCGGCAGAGATGTGGGGGGAAGCCCATGGTGTGCTGTACAACAACACTGAGCAGAGGCCACCACAGGGACAATGCTGGCACCATCTGCTGATCATCACCTGATGCTGACACACCTGCTTCAATACTGTACACACATAGCTCATTTCCTCAGCGTGGCCAAAGCTGGGACACAAAGGGTCAGTCCTGAGTGCCAAGTCTGCAAACACTTCCCAAATTCCCCCAAAACTTCTTACGAGCTCCTCCAGCCCGCTGCTGAGGGGCAGGAGCAGAATAAATGTCCTGACAGTATTCTTTTGTTCACTTTCCAAGTTTCCTCTTGTGAACATCTTTATACTGCTGTGCAGTCTTGAAATTCAACACTGTTACACCAGGGTTGCCCTGCAGTTGTTCATGGAGGGGATCCTTGTTCACAGTTATGGTGCCCCTAAAAAATCCCAGCTGAGTTATGTTGTAAAACTTTCAGCTACTTTTCATACAGGCTGATGTGAATTAATTCAGGGAAAGCCTTCTTGAAGGAAAAAAGGAAGCAGATTTTTGGCTTTTTTAACCTAGCCTGGCTCAAAAAGGACTATGCAGGGTGCACCCCTGTCACTGCCTTCCCACTGTGCCCTTTCCACTGTCCTGCTGCTCATCACTAGCAGGCAAAGGAGTTTGACCTCTGCTCTACCTGTGTCTGTGGCAGTGGCAGCAAGTGCTGCTATGGTGCAGCATTTCTCCCTCTCCAGAGATGGAACTGCATTCAGCAGAGCTGCTGAATAATCAGAGCCACCTAAGGAAAAGACTAGGAGGAGAGAGAATACAAAATAGATGCTCTGAAGGAAGATACAGGGGGAGGGATGCAGGGAAAGAAAAGAAACCACAAAAAGAGAGAATAAAGAGAGGAGACCAGACAGACAAAAGCAAATTATCATGTCCTCAGAGACAGGAGACCCTTTCTATAGCAGAGAGAAAATAATCTCACCTAGCAATTTTGACACTTCCTAGCTCATCCCCTTCCTTCCCCCACACTTTGCAGAGCTGTAGGGAAGACATGCACCCACCTGGCTTCCACTCAGAGCACACTGGAGTACAGCACTTCCAGGGAAGCCCATCTAAGCCTCCCCTACCCTCCCTGACCAGCTGCAGCAAGCGTTAGCATTTCTGTCACATCTTGGGGACAGGACTGGCAGCCATTTCTGCTCTCCTGCCCACAGAGGTGATAGGAATACATCCAGCTCCTGTCCATCTTTCATTGCAACTGCATGAAAAGCACTGATTCCTTACTCTTGTACCCTGCCAACTAACAGCAGAATGTCAAAAAAATAAATCACCAAGTAGCCTGCCTACCCATAGGCATCAAACGCCTGCACTGAGTTTGGTCCCGTCCACACACAACACTGCCTTCCCCTCTGTCCCTATTCTCCCTAAAAAAAAGTTTTTTCAGCAGGTGCAGGTTAATCAGCAAACTCCAAAAGTGAGCTGTGGGGGACTCGCAAATCTGCAGAACAACTTTTGGTTTCTCGCCTCCAGTTCGACAAGGGGCTGGTTTCTGCGCCTGAGCTGCTGAAAGCTTTACCACAGTCCCCAGGGAGATGTGAAAGCAGCCTCCGCTGCCAAAATGAACAAGCAGTTTCACATTTGAAAGAGAACTCAAGCCTTGTAATAAAAACCATTTTTAGTCAGCTGTTTGAAACAATTACTAACTCTTTACTGTGCGTTTTAAGAGTTTGGTTTCCCCCTGCCTCAGGGGGTGCCTATTCAATTTATGGTACACACAGACTTTGGAAAAAAGGAGCGAAGCCTCTTGGTGGCTCATTCCCCTTCCATTTCTTAATCGAACTCTGAAGAAATCCCGCAGTCTGTGGTGAGGTCTCAACCCCCAGCGAGCCTGGCACTGTGCAGAGGGGATGGGACGTTTCCACAGACAAGCTGCAGTTGCACCTTGGGTCGCAGCAGTGCCAGCTGGAATTCTGCTCGTGAAGAGGAAAAATGAGGACTTCCCTGCAAACCTTTTCATGATCGTTACTTAACAGAGCATGAGCAGTGGTATGACTAACGTCTGCCCCACCCAAAGGCAAACCTTGCTTCCTTGTTTTCAAGATACACTTTTTATCCCTATCTCTTTGGTCCATCACACAATCAAGGGAATAATCAATGTCCTGGCCTCTTGTTTGATTTTGGTTTTAGGTTTGTTTTCTTTAAAAGCAGGAGGGACAAGAGCAGACAGAAGACCAGAATAGCACTGGTCTGAAAACAAGGCAGCAGGAATACACACTGCATCTATCACTCACCATCACTACATGCATCTCCTCCTACTCCACCTCTTGCCCCAACAGGCTGTGGAAATGAGCCCTGTATTGTTGTACCTGATTAATGAAGCAATTCCTTTATTTGACCTGAAACCACCACACCAGCCTAGTTCTCTGTCGAGCGTGACCTGTGGGTCAGGCCCAACAGGGGATGTGGGTCCATTCACATCTGAAAGCTCTAAAAGGAAACGCAGAGCACCTCCTGCAATGCACAGCCTCTCCCCAGTCTTCCCCACTCCCTTCCCGTTGTAATGTTTCCCTTCAGACCATGATCATATAGTTCAGTGGCAGAATGGAAAAAGATTAGGAAATCATCAGGCTAAACAGTGGGAGATATATGGATATGATCAGTGCATCTTCTCCTGGAGATGTACAAAATATTGCAGATATCCTGGCAGGCAGAGGAGAGTGACCAAAAGCCTTTCAACATTTAGAGCCCCGCTGTGCCAAGATTCACCATCCAGAGCAGCTTTATTTATAAACATCTGCAACAGCTGGCACACAGGGAGCAATAGAGCAGCAGTCCTGCTGCACCGGCAGACTTCTACAGCAAAACCTGGCCTTCACTTGGCCCCTCCAAGAATGAAGATTTGTCCTGGCAATAGTATGACAACTACAGCCTGTGCTAAAAGCGGGGCACAACCACACCCCAGCTCCTCAGCAGACACAGAAGAAACTGGCAGCTGCAGAGCCTAAATCCCCCAAATGAGACATCTGCAGTGGTACAGAAAAACAAGCATTAGCAAAGGCAAAAAATAAAAAAGGTTTGCTTCTAAAATGTGACTACAGGAGATCCTGCCCTGCTCTCCTAAAGCAGAGCTCTGACCACCCCCTTCATCCCAGTACTGGGTCCCATAGATGATGGGAGCCCGAGCCAGAGCCACCTACACTGCACACAACCTGAGCCAGGCAGGTGAAACGCACCCTCGGTGCTTATGGATGTAAAATAAACAGCACAGATGGAAAACAGATGCTGTGATTATTACATGATGAGGTTATCCAGCTTTTTGTGTAGTCCTGACCTTTGGTATGGTTAAGGGAAAACAAAAGAGAAAAAAAACCCAAAACAGGTTTCAAGGCCTGTCACAAACATACGCAATGCTTTGATTCAGAAAAGAGCTCTGAGGTTTTCCTCGGACTTTATACAAACCCTGGTTTTTAAGCAGCAATAGCCCACACCTGGGTTAAACAATCAGAGCGCACATCTGTCCCCAAACAGGCACTGTCATCAGAGAGGGATTTGTGCCAGCAGCTGGGGTTCCTGCCAGCAAACCCACTGGTTCATCCGCGCTCCGGTCCAGTTCCCACTGCAATAACAAGTTTTGTGTCCATGAACTGGCTTGCAAGCAGTTTGAGCTGGTTTTTTGTCAGCTCTTTTTGATGCTTGCAAACTGTCCCACCACTCACACTGCTTTGATGGATGCTCCTTCCTTTCTCTTCATGTTTCCAGGTGCTTCATTTCACCTCCTGATGTATGGCACTTTCCTTCCCTACTGTCAGGAGAGCCTCAGGCCTCCAAGTCCACCCAGCAAGGAAACCTCTCAGCCCTGCAAGCCTCGTGCCCTGCCGGAAGCACTCCCCATCCTTGGCAGCGCCTTCTGCCAGCAGCCCCCACAGACCAGGCAGTACAGTTCTCTTCCCCTGCTCGTCTCTGGGTGGGAGAAGTCACTGTCAGTCTCAGCAGAGCAAAGGTTTGCACTTCACTGGTACCTGCGCCAGGCTCATGGGCTGAGACATGCCAAAGAGGGAAGCTGAGAAAATTAAGACACACTTGGATGCACCGTTATTGCACTGACCTTTCAAGACCAGCAACCTTGAATCACTATTTCTTTTTTGGGACCAGAAAAGGAAAAATAAAACCACCTTGCAACTTCTGGTACTTTTCTGTGCTCTTTCTGTTGCATTCAACATTATCAGAAAGCTATTTCATCCTGGATTTCATCAAAGGTAGATCACTGAAATAGGATCTGGGGGTGCTGGTCAACAGTTGACTGAATATGAGCCAGCAATGTGCCCACGTGGCCAAGAAGGCCAAGAGCATCCTGGCTTGTATCAGAAATGGTGTGACCAGCAGGACTAGGGAAGTTATTGTTCCCTTGTACTTGGCACTGGTGAGGCCACACCTCAAATACTGTGTTCAGTTTTGGGCCCCTCACTACAAGAAGGACATTGAGCTGCTGGAGCTTGTCCAGAGAAGGGCAATGGAGCTGATGAAGGGTCTGGAGCACAAGCACTTGCTCTGGAGCAAGTCTCATGAGGAGTGGCTGAAGGAACTGGGGGTGTTTATTCTGGAGAAGAGGAGGCTGAGGGGAAACCTCATTGCTCTCTACAACTACCTGAAAGTAGGTTGCAGCAAGGTGGGGGTCGGTCTCTTCTCCCAGGTGACCAGTGATAGGATGAGGGGTAATGGCTTCAAGTTGTGCCAGGGGAGGTTTAGATTGGATATTAAGAAAAAATTATTCATTGAAAGGGTTATCAAGCATTGGAACAGGCTGCTCAGGGAAGTGGCTGAATCATCATCCCTGGAGGTATTTAAGAGATGCATAGATATGGTGCTGAGGGACATGGTGTAGTGGTGACTTGTCAGTGCTAGGTTAATGGTTGGACTTGATGATCTTAAAGGTCTTTTCCAACCAAAACAATTCTATGATTCTATGAATCTATGTCTTCTTTAAAAAAATTCACTGCGATGGAAGCCCCTAGACTCACGTTTCCTCATCCAGGAAACCTGAGATGTAGCATCCAATAAAACATTATTAGACCTGCCCTTCATTTAGGTCAAACATTTTAAAGGTAAAAAGAAAACCTCAACAGAGCAGATATCCAAGTAGGGCAAGGACTGTGAAGACTACATGTAACTAGAAATTGCACTGCTTAGCACTAGCAGGTCTCACATTTCATTGCATCTGAACTCAGGCCCAGCAAACACATCCCAGAAACCCCTGACTGACAAGATTGCATGAAATGAAGCAGACAGGCTACCTGGTCATTTTCTAAGCAAAACTCCATGGAAATCAAGATGTTCTCATGGAGTGTTTTAATCTAGATTAATTGGCATGTTCTGTCTTAAAAAAAAAAAAATCTGGGGAAAAATCCCAAACCCAACCAGCTCTACCCTTTGCTCTGGCCACGTGCGTCATGTCCAAACCTCACTGGCCTCCCAAGCACTGTTATGCTCCCCTGATCCTTCCCGGCTAACATCTCTGTGTATCACTCATTTACTCTCACATCTGAATTAACAGGAGATTGTCAATAGGACAGCAAGACTGTGCATGGACCACCAGAGCATCTCTCCTTGCCTTGTCTTGCCTCTCCTCAAACATGGTATCACAGACACATCCCACCCATCCCTGATTTCAGTCAGAGGTAGGCTTTCTAGCTCTTCTGCCTTCCTTCAGCATTAGTACAGATGTTTCCAATCTTATCTGCAGTATTGCCTCCAGTTCTGGAGCTGACTGGATGTGGTGAAAAAGTTAACATGCTACAGTCAGGCAAAAACACAACTGAACTGAATGTTAGGTCTAATTTCACTTGTCCAATAAACCATCTGCTTTTAAGAGACACACAGAAAAAGATATGGCCAACAACATTAATACAAGGGTATTTGCTGCAGCTTTACAGGAGGCAGGGCAAGTGATATTGTGATAACACTGGGCACTGGTGGAATCAGAACTAATGCACAACACATGCAGTTTCTCAATAAAGGGCAACAGAAAAATGTCTAAGAAATACTTCTGTTAATAACACCAGGACAAAGATTAAACTATCAATCCCCTCCTTCTGGGTAAGAGTGATGAAATATGTAAATAAGAGAAGAGGATTCAGAGAATAACTTCTGAAAGAGCACTATGCTTAATTCTGTCACAATTAGGCAGGAAAACACTATGTACTCCGTTAAACTGAACACACACTACACCTAATTGAGTTTGTTGTCTTTGTACCCTAAATCTCTCAGAGTAGCATGGTATAAAGGGAACTGCTGCCTTAAACAGAGATGGGAGATAGGAAAGCTACTATATCTCACACCCACGGAGATGCAAGAGGCCCAAATGCAGAGGAACCAATTTGTATGCAGGGCTTCCATATGGAACATTTAAAGTTTATCATTTATAGAGGTGAAGATAAATGTGCAGCAGTAATTGCTCGTTCATTTGTCTCCACAATTCACGTCCTCCTGTTCATTACAGATGTCAGCTATTTTGATTCCTAAGATCTGGCAAAATAAAACTTGGAACCCAACCCTGATTAATACAGAGCATGCAGCAATCCCTGCTCGTTTTGGAAGCATTAGGAAGATCTCAGAAGATCTCTGGTTATCTACAGAACTGGGATGCAGGAGGGCAGCTTCACTAATCAGGACCTCATTGTAGGTATCATTCTTCTATTTCATTTCATATTTGCAGCCTTTCTAAATGAATGTAAAACGTGGGAAAACTTAAAAAGAGATCCAAAGCAGCAGCAGAGAGTCAAATGCAAGGGAAATAACCTATGTTGCTGATACTTTCAGCTCCTCAATTCCAATACTTCCTTTTCCAAACACCAGCCTCTCCTGCATTTTGGTAGAGGTACGCTGTCTCTGCACAGCTCTACTGCAATCTTCTCCTCAAACAGGGTAGAGGAAGTCTGTACATAAAACGGATGAAGCCAGGGGAAGGCAGACAAGAACTAATGCAATCCACCTTGGCTGAAGCTGAAAAGTTTAGCGGTAAGTTCAGCAGGCTATGAGGAAATGAAAGAGGACCAAGGCACGCAGCTAATTAGATCTACCAGACATTTTCCCAAAGGAGGGAAACTTTTTCACGAAGAAAACGGTCGACCTTGACAGCATCCAGAACAAATCCTGCATTAAAAGCATGTCCAGAGAGGCTTAAAAATAACTAGCCTACCTCTGAAAATTTTATAACTTTCCCCAAATAGGGAAGGGATCACATTCAAAATGTTCTTGCTTTACAGCCTGCCAAGCAATGGGAGTGGCTGGCTTTGAATTTTCTCCTGCCTCAGCCTCTGGACTCCCATCAGGCAAGCAGGAGAGTAAAACAAACATAAATCTTTCTTTGAACTTCAATGTCAGCTCTTCACAGGCAGGAGAGTAAAGCAGTAAGAACAGATATGTTGCAACACAGAGATATATGTAAGCTAGCAACACAGCTGAATTCTCTGCTCTCACATCTGGTGATTGTGACTACACCTACGAAGCCAACTTGGGTTACGTTTTGCACAGGATCGACCTCTGCTAAAGATAATAAGAAATGTAGATGTCATGAGATGTATCTTTGGAAGAAGGCAACTCTTTCCTGTCCTTACCTCCCCTTTGGAAAAAATAAAAAATTATGCCCATTGACAGAAACAAATCAAACACAAAACTACCACCAAAGGTGTAATCACCACTGGTGCTGCCGAACATTTCTACTAAAGATTAAAATGCTTTAAAAGAAAAATGAAAAGAAATTCAGATGATAAACAGACACAAAAGTTTTTGGTAAAACTTCCTTGTTTATTTTTAAAATCTGCTATAATTGTAGAATCACAGAATGGTTTGGGTTGGAAGGGACCTCAAAGATCATCTCATTCCAACTCCCCTGCCATGGGCAGGGACACCTCCCACTAGAGCAGGTTGCTCAAAGCCCCAAACAACCTGGCCTTGAATACTACCAGGGAGGGGGAAGCCACAACTTCTCTGGTCATCTGTTCCAGTGTCTCACCACCCTCACAGGAAAGAATTTCTTCCTAATATCTAATATAAATCTACCCTCTTTCAGTTTAAAACTGTTACCCCTCATCATATCACTACCTGTCCTTGTAAAAAGTCCCTCCCCCAAGCTTTCTTGTAGGCAATTATATCCTACTCGAGAAAAAGTTGCAAACCAATTAATAACCATTTCTGCACCATTTGCAAACTGAGAGACAGTCTCTAAAGGTCACTGTGTTCGGAGAAAACACCTTCAGTGACCATTCTGGTATATAACTTGCTCTAGTGACTTCCAGTGCCTGGAATACATCCCCCAGTACCTGACATGACAACTTTTTGTCTCCCTGCTCTTCTAACTCAGGCCCATCCTTCCTCTGCCTCTCCTTTCCTGACAGAGTTTCCCGTCTAAATAATCCCTTTCCCGTCTAAATAATCCCTTCCTGAGAAAATCCACCCTAAAGAAAAAAATGCCATAAGATTAATTTGTTAGATTATATTTCTCTCTGCGACCCATGGCCTCTCTCACCTGGGCAGGCTGCAACTCTCTGGGCTCAGGGTTTTCTCTTCCTGCTACACGTGTAGGATGTCCAGCACAATGGGTCTTGCTTCGTCCCTTCGCCCCAGCAATCTATTTGAGTTATGATCCCTGCTGCTGAGCATCCATCTAATACTAGCTTCTGTCATAAAATTGATTATCCACCGCAGCTCTTGCTGTTTCCATCCAAAACTGCAATCCCTATGTATTAAAACTACTGGCCCATGCCCTCCCTGCAGAAACCATCATCACGGATACCAGCACATGCAAACTACGGCAATGGGGATGCTGCCTCTGCTCTCATATTGCCACCAGGTCAGAGCTGAGCACCTAGGGCCAGGGGACAGCCACGAGATTTGCCCTGAAATACAGTGGAGGAGATTTTGATTAGACACACTGATGTTAAGCTTAACAACCTGTTCTTGCATAGCTACTTGCTGTAAGCTTACTATCCTATTTCCTTTTCAAATATATTTTTAAGGTTCAGTGCTTTTCCTTGCTGGGACACTATTACAAATACATAAATAGTTGTTCTGAGTGAGCTGACACCAAGCAGACTAGGGCAGAAATGAGAACCAGGGCTGTGTCACTTATTCTGTAGGGAAAACAAGTTAAATACCACAGAGAGGTGACTGCAACCCTCTCCTTGCAACCAGAAGAGGCCAATGATCATTCAATGAACAGCAGGTGAAAAAACATCTGAGTCATTTGGTTTGCTGCAGGATGAAGGATTGGATAAGGCCCAAGAAGTCCTAAAAGCACTAACAGAGTGCAGTGGAGGGGTGACACAACACAAGAGCTTGAAAACACCCTTGCAGAGTGGCTCAAAACTAGTAATTTCTTGCTGATATGGTAGCAAATACCTATTCGTATAGAATTTTCCTATAAGGAAATAATTAATTTAGTGTCACCTTTAGGACGACTCAGGAAGAATAATGAGATTTGGGACCTGATCTCCATAGTAAGACCATGCACATAATGAATGGTTATAATAAAGAGTCATATTCTTATGGTGAAAACTCAGCTTCATTACACCTTGCACTTACAAAAAAATACTTGGAAATCTTAGTAAAATTAAATTCCTCATCATGAGGCTTATGCTTATTTTTATGCAAGATGCTTCATTAAGTGGAGAAAATATTCTGGTTTACAGTTTAGTCACCAGTGGCTCTATTAACTGGTGTATCTTTTAAGTCGGCTGGAGACAAAAATGTGGTCATCTCTGGATAAAAATAAAAATGCAAAAATACATTTCTGCTGGGAATTTTCAGACCTAATTTCTTGAAACATAGCTTTAAAAATGCATGACAATGTCTAAGGAAAAAGAACTTGCAGTTTGGAGACATCAAAAGCGGCATCCCACTCTGCAAGCTAAAGCACGTAATTAGAGAAAGGAGGTGCCTTCAGCACCCACTGTTAGATTGTGGAGCTCGGCTTGGAGCCCTGCAGCCATTCCTGCTTCCCGAATACTGATTCATTGTGCGTGCCATGGCTCCTGCACATGTCAATTGTGGTCACTTGTGAAGACATTGCATGGTGGTCCCTGGCCACCAGACCAAAAACCAGGCTGGTGGTGGGCAAGCCTGCTTTGGACTGAGCTTGTGGGGGCACAGGCTGTTTTTGGGGAGTGGGTGGATGGCTTCAGCTTCAACCTGCTCAGCAGCCAGAGCCTCTGCAGACCTGCAGCCTGCATCAGGCAGGACCACACACCTCCAGTGGGTGGCTAGCTGCAGGTCAGCTGTTTGCTCAAGCCATGATGGAAATGGGACCAGGCCTCACCTCCCCTCACCCTCACCTCCTCTGTTGAGCTGTGGTTAGAGACAGCAGGCAGCCATAGCCTCCATTGTCACAACTGGGCTCAAAGAGCTCAGTTTTCAAGGGCCAGCAGCCGGGCAAAGGCTAAGGCACAAAGCCAGGACCGAGAATGGTGCTCGAGCTTGACATTGCGCTGATGAGTGTTTCACATTCCCTGTCTCCATTGCCTTCCAGGAGGTACATGATGACAGCAGAGGCCAACCACTGAGATCTGATGCAGCAGTGAGGCAGCATCTTTGCAGCATATATCTGGTCAACACACCTCCAGGACGCTCTGCAAATGCTGCACCTGCAGTGCTGAAACCTCACCTGCAGCTAACCTGCTCTTTCCTCGATTTTTCTTCTGACTATCCTTCTTCCTCTATTGTGTACTTGCTCTGAAGAGGGCCTAGTCTGTCTGGTATTTGGCTAGAAATCTACTCTTGCTGTCAAAGTCTGGATATGCCTTATCCATTAATGTCATCAAAACTCAGAGCCTTCAAGGAGTGTTCACCACACTGCAACTGGATTTCAGTACAGCAAAAGGCTAACGGAAAGCAGAGATGCTGTTCCTTTACAGGACAAAAGGAGAAGCAAACCTCCTGGCACTCAGATGAAACCTAATTAAAACCAGTCTTAATGGTTCAGCCAGCTTTTGGGATGGGAGGAGCTGATGAGAGGCAATGAAGTGATCATCTAGATTTGACAGTGAGCGAGTGTGCACAGAGGAATCCAGCCCTGGCATCCTAGGTATGGATGAACATGGAAAGGAGAGCATCCCAACTCACTAGTCACTCTGAGTTAGTGTGTGTTTCACCAGAGAAGACTTTTGTTTACATCTGCTGCTCTCAAAGATAACAGTGCCCACCTCTCTTTCTCCTCCTCTTGGGCAACGCAGTGACTGGTGGATGAGAACATTGCCACAGAGCTTGAGAGTCACTGTCAGAACTGATGTTCAGCGAACTATCATTCTAGGCTACAGGAGGAGGCTCTCTTCTGTAGAAGCCACATCACAGGAGAGTAGTGTCTCTCCAAGTTCTGCCTTTCTGCTGGTCATTGTCAGGCTTTAAGAGATGGAGCAATTTCCTGTGGTGGCCTCTCAGTCTCAGCACTGGATTTCCAGGCTCTCTCTTTTTGTCTCAGGTGATAAACAGGAAACCTTCACATTTGGTTGGCTAAACAAACCAGCAGATCCTCCTCAAGGTTATGAGTCTTCTTTCACATCTGAAGTTTGCATCCACCATTTGGCCTTTTTTTTTTTTTTTCTGTTTACTTGCTTGTTTTGCAAATATTTAGGGCAAGCCAGGCTTACTTTCTTCCAGATGTCCATCTCTTTCAGAGATGTCCTTGCCTCCTTGCCGAACGTCCGTGCTTTAAAAAATGTCAAAATCTATTTTTGAGTGACTAATACAGTATTGAAAATTACCAAGTCTTCAACAAGTGTAACTTGAAACACATGTATACTCAGTTCAGTATCAATGTGAAAGCACACTCCTAACCAAATAAATAGTGGCTGTTTTGAAGGCCTAGTACTATATACAGCAGAATAGAAGGAGCTAACTGATCATCAAACAAACTGATATAGACAGAGAATATTTACTTGTGAGACCTGAAAGTTTTTGGAAGCTTAAATGCAGCAGCTGTCCCTCATATTCACGCTTTCAAATCCCCACCATAACAATACACAAAGATGACAGAAGTGTGGTTTACATAGCATAATATAGTTTGACTTCAAACTTTAAGACGGTTCTCCAATTTCACTGAAATATAAGACTTCAAAAGATAAAAAAAATGCAAGATAATCAAGACTGGATGTTTTGAAACAGTAATATCCCCTATTTAAATCCTTTATTGTTTCTGAAATGCTTTTGTTGGTTGCCTGTCTCCTGATAAATCCATGCAAAATCTAAATTTCTATAATCCTTATGTGAAGAAAGTAAAGGAGGGAAATGAAACACCTTGAAAAATAGCCTCTAGTGCTATCCATGGCCATCAGACTAGCACTACATTCAAAGCCCACGCTGGCACAAGAATGATCTGGACTTCAGTGGAAAGACTCTCTTGTACCTCAGGACTGACAAGGGTAGGGAAGACTTTGAGAGAGTCTCTGATGGAGGAGTTTTGGTAGTTTCAGCAGAACAGTCAACACAGGAATTCCTCCCTGCATGTGTAACAGTCTTCAGAGATGTAGCAGCAAACTAGAGCATCATACTACACCATCTTAAACCCAAGTGAATCATCAAAACTTTATCTCTTCACAGGAATAAAACAAGAACTAGAACATGCAGTGAGCATACAGTGACCATGTGATTCAGTTCATCCAGCTCTAGAGAGGCAGAAAATACATGTGCATCCTAAGTCAAATGTACAGAAAAAACATGCTTTTTTGCATTAGCACACATGTTGCATGGCAGCAGACACCATAAAAGTTATCAGAATAGATACAGTCAGCAAAGACTCTGCAAAACAACTCTGAAGGGGAGTTGCTGCAATACAGTTTAGGAGAGGAAACTCCTCCAGGGAATTATTGCACCCATCTAACACACATGCATAGTCAGCACGCAGAAAAAGTATTCTCCATTGCACTATCAGCAGCAATGTGCCCAGAGGGCAAAGGCAGCAACCAGGACTGTTGGGTGCACAAAACCTCTTGGCCTGATTCTGCTCTGCATCTGCCCAAGTCCATCCTTAACTAGGCACTAGTCTGCCACTGACCATATGGCTATTATGTTTCTGTAATTATGACTTTGCTGATCTCACACAGCTTCCTTCTGAGCATAATGAGAGGCAGTAATGACATTCACAGCAGCATGAGACCCAGAGCGATTTCTCACTTTGTTGGCTGTGGGCACTGGAGGGAAAGTAGACCTATCAGTTTATCTGCTGATCTTACAAAATTAAGATTTAGCAGTAAGAAAACTTGAAAAGAATTAAAAAGTGATTTACAAGCTTATTAGTCACTGCACACAACAGCAGTAGTGTGAAATTCTCAGAACCACTTTGTATTCAAGCATCTACACTCCTAATAACCTTCAGAAATAGCAGAATATGGCACTGAAATGTGCGATAATAGATCTGCGACGAAATTCAATAGCACCAAATTCAAGGTCGTGCTGCTGGGACAAATGCCAGAAGTTTCAAGCTCCTAAATTTACAAATAATAGTGGAGGAAGAGGATTTCTGAATGCCAGCTGACTACGACATTTACAGAGTCGCAGAGTGGTAGGGGTTGGAAGGGACGTCTAAAGATCATCTAGTCCAACCCCCCTGCCAGAGCAGGATCCTGGAGCAGACCACAAAGCAACACAACCAGACAGGTTTTGAATGTCTCCAGAGGCAGAGACTCTACAACCTCTCTGGGCAGCCTGTTCCAGTGCTCTGTCACCCTCACAGCATGGACATATAGAAAAAGACACATGCGACCCAAGAGTGCGTTTCCAAAGGCAAAGTATTTCCAGTAGAGCCTGCGCACGGCACTGGTGAGCCCCATCTGCAATGCTGTAATGCAATCCGCAATGGGCGTAAGTCCCCTTATCCTCATTCAAGAAAGGCGAGGTGATTCTGCAAGAGGTACAAAGAAAGACTCCCAGGATGAGGAGGCAATAGAGAGCCTCTCTAGCAGGAAGTGAGATGCATGGCTTTCAAAGCCTCACATGAAGTAGGATAAAGAGGGGTAAGGGGATATGAACCTGCCTGTAAGGGGATTACACACCAAGGTCAAGAGAGAGCTATTTAAGCCAAAGGACAACTGTGCTGGGGACAAAATCGTCATATGCTGGCCACGAATGCATTTAGGGTAGAAATGAGAGGAATGAGGTTGGGAACAGCCTCCTCCCCTCAGAAGAGAGGGGTGGGAAGGAAGGAGGTGAAACCACAACACCACCTCTGCCAGCAAAGGGTGA
Source organism: Podargus strigoides (assembly GCA_028020825.1). Taxonomy (NCBI): domain Eukaryota; kingdom Metazoa; phylum Chordata; class Aves; order Caprimulgiformes; family Podargidae; genus Podargus; species Podargus strigoides. The sequence goes on along the minus strand of CM051641.1, from coordinate 9,355,580 downwards.
CAGCTGGGCAGCTTTCATTCCTTCACCCACGGGAGGGGGGCGGCTGGGCAGCAGCACAGGCAGAGAGCAGGGGGGCCCCTAAAATCACTAACTGGCTGGAAGCTGGGCAGAGGAAGCAGGGGGCCAGGGGGCTCACAGCCTCCACCCGTGCAGTGCCAGACCGCCTCTGCAAAGCAGGTCATCAGCTGGAGCATTCATTTCAGGTCAATCCATGCAAAAATCAGCTTGGGAGCACATGTAATGATCTGATAAGAGCTTTGTTTAAAGCTTAAACAGAATTTTATTATTGCAACTAAACCCCTAATGTATGGATGCCATTTTATGCAAAATCACTGGTTATTTACATTCTCTTAATCATACACAGAGCGAGCTGAGAGCTGCCATTCTGACTGCTGTTTTTCCTAGAAAGATCATGTTCCTTTCATAATTGAGGCTTCTGGTTCTTTCCTTTTCTCCTTTTGCACTAGCCATGCATTCCTCTCCAGCTATTCCAGGCACCGTGCCGGGGTGAACTTATCTGGTGGATACAAGTCTGCTTTTGTTAGGCAGTGTGCATATGGTAGATCCCCACTATATTGCAGTACAGCACACATGGGCCATCATCAGAAAGCAAGTGCTCTCGTTTCAGCATACCCAAGTCAGTCCTTCAAAACCAATGATTTTCCCTATAACCATCTGTACTTGCTCTCACCCACACCTTGGCTACTGCTTCTCCTCCCAAATGCAGATAGTCAAGGAAGCAAAAAAGGTAAGAAAACAAGGCTAAGGAAGGCAAAAGCATCTTCAACTCTAAAATAACCCAGTTTTGTCCCAGTCAAGTTCCAGCACTCAGACTCTGCATCTACACAACAGTTTTTCATACTGATCTGTTTTCTATTTGCTTGTGGCTCTTCTTTTTTTTTTTCCCCTCACGTGCTGCTCCTACTAAAGAAGCCAAAGTCAAAGCCAGAAGTCGCTTTTAATATTCAAATGCTTTTTTAGAGAGAAGAAAGAAATATCTGCCCTGAATCCCAACAGGAAGGCTTTCCCATGGACCGTGGTGTGCAGATACTCTTTGTACTCACTTGTACTGCTGGGAAATGGATTTAATAACAATGGTTGTTCTCTCAAGTCCTGTCTTCCTAACAGCTAAAAGGAGACAGATGAAACTCAAATGCATCAGTTCCTCCAGAGCTCACACAGTAAATGGACACCACTTGCAGACAGTCCCTAACTTCTAAAAGTTTTGTGAAATGTGTAAGTGTGCCTTTTTAGAATGCACAATCCTTAAAATCCGCACCTGCCTACAGCTAGATCAGGCACACACACCCCTGAAACAATCACATGGATGTCAGGGGCCTTTTGGGTGAGACCAGCTGCCAGCTGGAGTGACCATCGACTCCCTTCTTTGCAGGTTTAGTGGGGATACAGGGATACAGTGTCTTTATCCGCAAGCAAGTCGGATATTCAAGGAGGTAATGCCCGGCTGTGCGTGTGAAGCTATGAGATCAGAATATCCTTATCCTCAGTGGAAAAAAGGTGACTGCTCCACAAGCTGCACTGGTAGAAAGGGGCAAGTGCCAACAAAGTGTCTTTGAAGGACTGCAGAAGAGAAGTTACAATTCCCTAGCATGTTCCTAGCTTTTAGCACAAGACTGTAGTGAACTGGCCTTGTAGTACACCACCTTATTAAAAGTATTTCCAAGAATCAAAATTCAATCCCCCCCACAGCCAACACACCATAGTTTATAAATACTATCTAAATACAGTTTATGACCTATAACCACTAACCAAAAGTCCAACAACATAAAAGAAACAACTGAATTGTGTTTTATATTTCTATATGTATATACATACTGTTGCTTAAACAGTTGAGATATAGGAGTACCTGTGTTTGTGGGTGTTGCACAGCTGTATGTGTCTAAAAATAAAGGCGTACCCCTCACGTATAAGTTGTTTTTTGCTACACATTAGAATTGCTGAATGAAAATACTGACAATTTTGAGTGTCTGTGTACAACTGTGTGTTCTCATGTCAAAAAAACCCTGAATTTTTCTAACTAGCCTTGCGCTCAAACTGCTAAATTCTGGCTGAAACAAAACCAAAAGAAGTCAGCCATAAGCAGGAACAAAATCTGAAAAATTTCAACACAGATCTTTGAAATGGTGAAGTTGTATAGTGTTAATAAAAAAACCAACCACTAGACAAAAGAAAATATCAGATAGTCATAATATCAGGTGACAGTGCCAGATTGCTGATAACATACATGTAGCTATTTTCCTTGTACTTTAATGCTCCTTTGAGACACAAACTAGCCTGCAACTCTATTCTCCATCAGGATGGTCAAGCCATTAGAAAAGTTTTTTAACCATAGGCCTCCCATCACTTAAATTCATCTTACGTTTGGGTGTGGATCCAGAAGCTGAAGGACACATACTGGATTCCCTCATCCCACCCCAAAGTTTAGCCACAGCTCCTTTGGGAGCACGGGACCTCCATGATTCATAGCAGAGCTGCTGTGCGTCCCTTCAGAAGAGCCTCAGGAGGCAAGGGCTGCTGCCTCCATCTGCCGATGACTCGCCTCCACTGATGTACCTCCCTCTGGCCTGTAAAACGTCCTTTCTCAAAAACAGTGAAACACCTAAAAGCTTCTGAGCAGGAATGCTCCTGTTGTTTGAGGTGCAATGAAAGATTTGCAGAAGGTGGCTCACTTGCTCCTCTCCCTCTCAAGTTTTCTTTCCTTGAAACATCTGCAGTGATGTCCTAATTGACACATGGACCAAATTGTACTGGATTTTGCTTATCTTATTGCTGTGAAAGATGAATAGGAATAAATAAGACTTGAAGTATTTAAAAATGAATCATCAGCTCTAGTCAGGTTTTGATATAACATTAACATAATTAACAACCAAATCTGCAATCAAAGCAAATAAAGTAGGTGCACTGTTTAAACAAAAGGAGAGAGAAGGATGTTATCACAGTCCCTAGGTCTGGCATGCACAGTTTCAGACTCTAACTTGCAAAGCCTTGCTGAGCCCCTGGAAAGGCAGAGGTGAGCAGGCATCCCAGTGGCTCTTGGTGCTGTTCTTCAGTTCCCCAAACATGAGATAAACTCCACACAGTAAGAGAAAGAGGTGAGGTTTGTTCTACATGGCAGCTCTTCTCAGTGTCCTTTAAAGCACCCGTAACTAAGACAACTGGAGAAAGCCCCTCCGTGCACTGGGCGCTAGTGCACGTTCAGCTTCACTGGAAATGGGGCTGTGTACTGGGTCTGGCTGAGCCGGAATTGATTTTCCCCTATAGCAGCCCTCATGGTGCTGTGTTTTATGCTGGGAGCCAGAAGGGTGTTGATAACACACCGGTGTTGTGGCTACTGCTGAGCAGTGCTCACACAGCACCAAGGCTCTTTCCAACATTTCCCCCCAGTGGGATGGGGTGGGCAAGATCTTGGGAGGGGACACAACCAGGACAGCTGACCCGAACTGACCAAAGGAATAATCCATACCATATGGCATCTGCTCAAGTATAAAGCTGGGAAAAAGGAGGAACCCTTGGTCCTCCGAGGCAATCGCTACGCGTATCGCAGCCCTGCTTCCTGAGAAGGCCCCACATCGCCTGATAATGGGAAGTAGAGAATAAATCTCTGTTCTTTCACTTCCGCGTGCGGACCTTGCTTCAGCTCACTTTGCTTACATTAAAACTGCTTTTGTTTTACCCACAAGGGTTGCTTTTTCCTGTCTTATTTTCTTTCTCCCTTTTTACCCTGCTGAGAAAGGGGCGGGGGGGAAGTGATAGAGTGGCTTGGTGGGTACCTGGCGTTTAGCCAAGGTCAAACCACCACAGGCTAATAAAAAAAGCCCATGTTTACATACAGCAAAGGAGAAATATATTGAGGATGCAATTTCATTTTCAAGCTTGAATGGAAACACTGCAATTAATGGAAAGCAAAAAGATAAATATAAAAAGTAGGCATTAAAAAACCCGTTATATGTTTTAGAACAGCAATTAAAGGAAGTGATTCAGTGCAGAACGCCTATTGAAAAGATTAAAGAAAACCATCACCTCTTTCTCAAGAAGAATTATAGTTGGAAGGGAGGTCTCATGCTAGCGTGATGATAGTTTATTTACAGATATTCAATATTTATCTTACTAGCATTTATATTAGGATAAGGCAAGCTAATGCTACCATCATTATACACATCATTCTGTTTCACTGCATTTTGACTGGTTGCTGTAAAAGTCATGTTTGCACTGTTGTCAGTCAGTCGTGTTCAAGCCTCATCTATGATCTTTAAAGGTTCCAACTTGGGGAGCCACCTACTAACAAGAGAAAATAGAAGGCATTAAAAGGCTGAGCATGAGCCATATAAATTCCTAGTTGATTACTCTCCTACATGCATTCACCAAGCTTTCCTATTTTGCTTCACCAGCTCTTACTACACACTGCCAGCAGCTGTCACTAAGACCGTATTGTGACTGGCTCCAGGCAGGGATGTAGCTCCCAAATTTGCCATCCTATCTGGCTGTTGCTGATGCTCACTGTTAATCCAGGATGACACACCGTTGACATGATGGCTTTCCAAATGGGCTACATTAAGCTTAAGCTATTGGAGCCTGGCAGCCCAGGAACAAAACAGTAGCAGTATCAGGAAGGAAGGCAACAGCAAATAAAATTGCTACACTCACCCACATATAATGAAAAAATAAATAAACAAAAAACCTCGACACAAAACACAATGGGAAAAGATCAGACATACCTTTTCTATTTCATGTTACTAACTGTATCGTTAACACACATTGCAATGCTTTCACTTCCAAACTCCAGGCACAAACAAAAGGAGCACATCCTCCTACTTAATTAACACAGAAAAATATAAATACCTGCATTTTAATGTGGATTATATTAACAGGTGGACCTCGGGGCTTCCAAGCATGCCAAGGCTGTTGGGGAGGTCTCCTGCCTGAACATTGCTGAGGACAAAGCTAGGAAATGGTGTACTTTTCCTAGGATTCACAGGGAGAAAATGCACAACAAAAGCTGCTTCCAGCTGTAACAACCCCAACAAACAGCTCCAGTATGTTCTGCTTCTTCAAAACCAGGTTATTCCCAATTAAGTGTTACCAACAGGGAGTGCTCCAAGATCAACCTCTGGAGAAGACGACAGAGCCTAACAAGTAACAGGAACTTCTCTTACAGAGTCTACATCATCCTTGGCCATCTACATCTATCTGTGTACCTATAATTGTCAGCCTACTAGTCTCTCTTGGACTTCAAGACTCTGCCTACAGGTGTAGGAGGTTAGTGTAACAAAACTCAGTGTTAAGACCTCATGGAAATGGAAAGTTATTTTTTTTTTATGAAACTCCAAAGCTAATTTTAATTACCGACACTCTCACATTCAAATACCCATAAGCACCAAGATGCATGTGTCTAACCAACTAGTCTGGCCAGGATCACCTGTATACACACACCTCAGAGGTCAGCAGATGCTGGCTGCTTAGTCCTCACACCATCTTCTGGGTTCTTCTCAATAGGATGTAAAAACCTGATTTGGGGCTCATCTTCCATACCGTTTAGGAGTGACTATTGTTCAGAAACTTCTGTCTCATTATTTTGTTTAGCCCTCTCAGAAATCTTAGATAAAAATTCCTGAATTTCCCATTTCTTTTTTTTTTCTTTATCTGGGCATCTTATGGCTCCAGTCTTGTTCTTTATCTTATTCTGTCTTTAGGTCAGCTTTTTCTTCCTCTTCTTGCCATTCAGTTCCTTGATTGAACTCATGCAAAGGGTGTTCCACAGCAAAACATGCTGCTTCTTTAACCCTTGTTCTGCTGTTTCTTATTGAGGTTTCACACATAGACATTTCCATTCATATTTTACTTACATTGATCTTGGTACTTCAGTTACAAGCTTCTACACTGTAAAGACTTGATGCATTTTGCAGTGCATTTTGCTTCACTGCAGCTGCAGAGATGCCTTCATTATCAGTAGAAAGCATTCCAAAACATGGCACATCAAGAAACATGAAAATCTAGAATTAATAGGAATAAATCTTTTTTGTTTGTGCCAAAAGGGTCAGACTTTCAAAGATATTACAGATGCACTGTGAATTAGAAGAGCTGAAAATCTCTGACCTGCAGATTACTGAGACACCATGCATGACATGAACGAAATCCCAAAAGTATGCCTTGCCAATTAAAAAAAAAGAAGTACCATTCTGTAATATAGAAAGAAAGAAAATCAATCTGACTCACAGAGTTCTTTTCACAATGAAAATCACTGACAACTAACCCCTTCTACCATTACACCATCCCAGTAGACCAAACAGTTTACATCTTACTAAAGAAATTACAGGAGAAAGAAAGAAACAAACAACAATTTCCATGCCCTAGACATTAGAAAGAGACTTGATGCATCTCTTCCAAGAGCAGTGTGGTATTGTTTAGAAGCCAGCAACAGAAGATGGATGTTTGGGACCTCTGGATTCTCTCTCTGGCTTGGGGAGAGGAATACACTTTGGTTACAAGTAAAACAACCCGGACTTATTTAAACATTAAGATGTGTGCCATTCATAAAGGCAGAAAAACTATGACTGGATGCTAAGGCACAAATAGATAAATGGGTGTCCAGATAAGAACACATCACAAGAACACTCCACACTGGATAAATGATGCCACTGTGGGATAAAGTAGCCTACAAAACAAAGCCTAGGCAAGCGCATGCCCCAAAAGATGCCCCCCCCTTTAGTCAGAGAATTAGTTTATCTTATTAAGTGCAAGGGTCACAGCTCTGCGAAACCAGAGAGGACGGACTCACAGGAGCTGGAGCAAGCAGGCATCAAGCAATACTTGTCGCATTATTGCACACAGGGAAGCACTGGGGAGTTCGACGTGTCTAGCATGGGGGTCCCCTTGGCCCTTACTGGGTAAAACTCATCAGCACATACTAGACAAGGCTGAAAACAAACCTGAAGGAAGCCTGGTAAGTTTGGAAGAGCTATGATGTATTTGGTCTGCTCTTGCTACCTGCTTCTCACTGGGTACACCAAGCATATAATAAAAAGAGGTCAATTTCAGAAAAGTTAATTTTCCTTTCACTAAAATGGCCCGTTTAGACTGGAAAGTCAGAAGGTGAGAATGTTCCCACAATACAAGTACGTTGCCCACGTTCTACGTAAGTATTATTGCTGTCACAATTCAAGGCCTGGCTATAGAGTACTTAATGCTTGGGAGAAGCTTCACCTTAGCTATTTTGTGCTACAGTTGGCAGCACAGCAGAACACACTGTTACCAAGAAAGCAAGAACAGAAAGAAGATAAATAGAGAAGGAATAGAGGAAAACACAAATAGAGAAAAAAGCATAAATAAGTGCAAACAAAGGAAATCTTCAAAACCAAAATGTGTTCTGAAGAAAACAAGCCAAAGTTTGTTATCAGGAAGTTTTGGTATATCTCTTCACCCCATCAATGAAATGAAAAATAAACCAAATTGTTTTAAGGAGGGTCTGCCATCTTTCTCTCCTCTTTTTAAATCTTTGGCTGCTGTTTTGCTCCATCTCTCTGTTTTATACTCCTCATAGGTGCCTGGGCATCCCCTTCTAGGCATGCCTGCCAGGCACTTGCACTTGAGCTCCACAGCCCAGAAGTAAGTTTGCTCTCTTCTAAATGCCATCCCAGCACAAAGGGAGGCCAACAAAAACCATGGGGAAGTTGTCAAACATTTCAGTGGCTCTAGATCTCCTCTCTCCATGGAGGTCCATTTGAAAACCACTTGTGATCTACAGGGTACAGAAAGGTAGAGCAGAATGGCTCTTTTTCACTATGCTGTATTACTTACTTTCTTAGATCATATAAAGAACACCTGAGAGGATCTTCCAAAACAAAGCAATGCTTAAACTGTAACGAATACCTGTCCTTTCTACGTACTTTGCCATCTCCCCCAACAGGACTGCTCAAACACTGACAAAGTTGAACTTACTTTGACCAAATTTGCTGAAAAATTCAGATCTAAAATGGTTTCTGAAACACTTTCACGCATGTTGAACAAAAAAATTCTCATTCAAGTTGATGTTTTAAAGTCAACACAAGGAAATACTCCCCTGCTGCATCATTACAAGAATCACAGATAAAGAAAGCAAATATAAGGAGAAAGTAAAACCTATTATAAATTGTTGAAAGCATTTTCGTTGTCCAAACTGATAAAGTGCCGACAGAAATGGAAAACCAAGCCCCACTTATTGGAAAAAAAATTCTTGCAGCATTTACAATCAGGCATACCACTGAGAATAAGCATTGCTTCCTTCTTTTGGAATGGTTGGTACCTGGCAGCAAGCCATCAGCAAGGTATTATCTTCACTGCAATTTCTTAAATTGGTAATGTCCCATTAAAATGCAACAATATTATGAAAATATTCCTTTCAAAACTTAAAACCAGCATTAATTTTCAAATCAAGATCACCAGCATACATCTTCAGTGCATTGCCTGCTTACTACTTCTAAATGAAGCCAAAAGTGTTTTATTAGTTTAAACAGATGTCCTTTTTTATTATAAAAGTATTTTTTTTCCAGCTTGTCTCACTTGCTTTATCAAATGAAGGCACAGAAGTAAGTAGGAAGTGAGATAAAGCCATACGGCATGGCTTCCTGAAGCTTAGTTATTGCAAGTTAACCCAAATAACTCTTTCTGAAAAGCTGACTCATTTTTTTATACAACAGAAATACCACTGGAACCATCCGAGTTCCCTTCAGTAAACCTGCTGACAGAGCACCACATGGAAAACACAAAAAAATAAATCTGTAGAGAAATAGCCTGATGATAAAGGAGCTGGAAAAATGGAAGAAGCTGCAATAGGAGTTGTTAGAGAAAGTCTGCAAGCATTTGAGGTGGCTTATTTTTATGAGCGTCAGAAAAAACTAGGAATATCCTAAGGAAAGTTTACGGGTGATGAAACTGGCTAACACTGTCACACAGAGGACACTGGAGGAAATGGAGGGCGTTTCACATCAAAACAGAAGGAACATGGTTAACTGTGTAATGTCCTCAGCATATCAGTACAGATCTCTGCCATACGCTGGTCTCAGCCATGAGGAATTACAGATGAAAGATCTGTACCAGATGCTCAGAAGGTGAGTAGTAGCTACCATGCAGGTGAGAAAAATGCTTGTGCAAATGATGTATTTCCAGTAGGCACAAGGAAATATGGGTGCTACAGAACAAAGCACTGATGAAATCTCCTCTGGAGCAGAGAGTGATTCTGGCTCTCCATGTTCAAATATGACAAAATGAGACTGCAGAAGATCTAGAGAGGAAATATGCAGCTCCTCCACTTGTGACTAACCTACTGTGTGAGGAAAGATCAGAAGAATGTGGCTTGCTCTGCTGAACGCAGCAATACCCGAAAACAAGTCCACTTGTCTTTGACCATAAGCTGCCTTCCTTTGTTTACTCCCAGGGAACCACATGCATACAAAACCACTACTCTATTGTCTTGAGATAAAGTGAGGTGTTTAATCCCTCGTACAAATGAGTTTCTGAATAGCCTGTCAACGGGGCTGTTACAGGCAAGAGCCAGTCAGCTTTGAGACAGGATTTAGTCAATATACAAAGGCAGCAGATGATGTAGCTACCAGTGGTAGCAGGGAGTGAAGTTCTTTCCTCCAGCAGGTGCTTTCCATCTTGCATTTCTACAGTTCTAGAAATATCTGCATACCACAAAATCCATATTCATGGTAGGTCTTTTCTCTGATTATTGGTAAAACATACCAATAATCAGTCTTTTAACCTCTCTGCCCCCAAATCCCATCTCTCTGCAATAGACTTCTGCTCTCCCTGACCTGCTCTCAGAAGAGAGAAGAACCTGAGCCCTGAAGTGGTCAGTACTGCCTGGTAATCCTACGTCCAAGACGCAGAGCAGTGAATGCCCACAAGGCTGTTTGGATGTCAAGTTTAACACATGCATTTCCTGCCAGGAAAACCTAGAAAGGTGACAAAGATGGTGTGAGAAAGCAAGCTCTTATCTTTTTTTTTCTTTAAAATCTTCATCAGAAGTCTGAAGCTTCTCAAACTCCAGTCTGTGATTCCATGTCAGGGTCACTAGTGCCTGCAGGGAGCCCCCATCAACACTGTGACTGCTGTAGAAATATCAGTTTCCCAAGCTGCCCAGTGGGTTCCTCATCTTCCTCCAGCAGCAGCATGAAACACACTAACAGCTGTGCAAGTGCAAGGTCTAAGGTTCATTCCCATTCATGCTCTTAACTCTTTTTTGCAAGCACACATGACCCACGTGACCATGTGGGTCACACATGAAACTGGCTAAGCAGACAGTTTAAATTAGAACTGGCTGGAAAAATGAGTGGGGAAGACCTCATTCTAATTTTCAGGTTTTATATTCCAACTCAACAATGCCTGCTAAACTTTCAATCCCCAGCTCTGAAGCATCAAGCATATGGCTCTCTCTAAGTAAATCCATCCAGCATTACTTGAACATAGTTTTCAGATCTCACTTTTCCTTTTTCAGAGCGTAAACAAATGTTTAGCTCCCCCAAGAGCACCCACTTCCACAAAATAATGCCAGCCTGACTCTGCAGAAACACTGAAATAAAGGTTCAGAAGTCTCCATCCACAGAGGCACTTGGTAGACTATAGCCCACTTATTTTAACAGATTTTAGGTATCTAATTGCTAAGCCAGAGCTGTGAACTCCCATGTCCTCTATTTCCTTTTTCGATCTCAGCCCAGAAACCCAGAGTTGACACTTGGTTGTCAACACTACTAAACCATCAAGACTGCACCCAAGAATGGGCATCACAGGGAAAAGGATAAAATGCAGAGGCAACAGCTTTCATAAATACTATGAACCAGATTACCAGAGGTTGTAAGAAGCCCAGTATGTAAATAGGGAAATTTTCAAAAGCGCCAAGATATTCAGAAGGGATAATGCATTAGAAAATAGGCACTCAGTTGCCCAAGATTGTCTTTCATTGCTCAGAGGTGCAGTAAACAGACCATCTGAACACCCCAGGATCCATCTGCACCTTTAAGTACCTAAACATGTTTAGAAATCTGTCTCTAGATAACCGTCATATTTTCTGACCACTCTCATGCCTGCATTTATCTGTCCCTTCTCCCACATCCCTTGATATGTGGTGGTTTTTTCATTTAATGCACCTTAGAATAACATAAAAATATTCAATATTTCAACTCTCTACTCTGAGCCTTTTAATATAGACACAACGTATGTACAGTGGATTTTTAACACAGATGTGTAACTAGAAACACCAGTGGAGATGGTTCATGCAAGGAAAAGGTCACATTAAATATACTCTGCAAAGAACATAAAATCAGTGACATTTTGGCCATCAGGCCTTGAGGAATGATCTGTACTTCCCGCTCACAGCACGCTGGCTGGTGCTGGGCTGATGTTGGGCAGAGGGCTGCAGTGCAGTTTTTGGTGGTGCTGAACCACCCTATTGTTTTTCCTGCTCGTGAAGGTTGGGTTATTTATTTATTTATTACATGGCCTTAGACACTTGTGATCAGGGCATGATAGAAATGCAAACACATGAACAATAGATAATGTTGCAGTTCTAAGGCTCTATTCATGACCAAACTTTGATTTTCTACTGCCAATTTTCCACTTACCACTTCTTGCCTAATAAAGCCTTCCCTATTGTCTCTCCAGCTTACAACTGCTAATGAAATGCTCGAGTGTTTCTATGGGAGCTGATATTAATATGGTTTTCCTAGTAGTTTTTTTTCCATACAAATAGCACTGAGGATGCCAGCAGAGCTCCTGCAAACATTTTTGCTAAGCACAGAGGGTAGGATCTCAAACTAATTGGCATAAAGACAAAAGAGTCTTTAATTAAAAATCTGTAACAGTGAAATGGATTAAATACAGATGCAGCATTATTAGATGCTAATTTTTATACAGTTGTTCAGAACATGCATTTTTAGTAACTAATAAGATGTCCATTTTTCCTTTCTAAATCAGTTCCTCTGAAGATAATGTTTTTATCTTAAACTCCTGTCTCTAGTTCCTCACAGATGCTCTTGTTTTGACATTACTTTTGAGAAAAAGCAAAACAAGAACCAGATATACGTGACCTAAAGTCAAAATAAAACCAACTCCAAACTAAGATCCACACAAATTATGCTGCACACAATCAATAACCATTCTGCTTTTTGCATACATATTTAAACAGACCTAATCCGATACATGAAGGGGGCAGGTTTAACAATTACAAGATAATTGCCAGACAGACTTCAGATCAGCCAGATGTCCAGAAACATACAGTTAATGTCAACTGTAGTTTTACCTCCAAAATTACCCTGTATTCTATCTTCTGCCCACCATGCCTCATTTTTAAATCCTTCCATTATTCACTCCATAGCTTTTTATTATTCTCCCCCTAACTCAGTGTGATCAGTTAAGTTCCAGTAGATGAGTACATTCTCCATATGAACAGGAAATCTAACGTAGCCACATCGCTGCCTGGTATTTACATGTAAAGTGGTAAATCTTATAAGAAGAAAATGAAAATTACATCGATTTATGTTTTACATTAAGTGGATCAGACATCTCCCCTCTCCATTTCTCTGCTCCCTCCCACCCCCCAAATCTTAAATAGTGACAGCAGCACTCAATCTTTTTTTTTCTGAAGAATGTTAACAGCAGTGGGCTATGTGTACCATACCTCCAAGTTTCTTCGTTATTAAATATTTTCTCTGTTTGGTTGCTTTTAGAGTCAAGTTAAAAATAAATGAATACAATGCAATTATTAATACTCAGTTCTGAACCAACTATAAGCATTTAAGAGGTAGCAAGAGAACACAGTAAATGAGTGGAAGTTCCAATGAAATTTATTCCCTCTATTTCAATTTAGAGGTGAAAGGCAACAAAAATGCAACATTTCTAAGGACTGACTGGCATCACGTAGTAGGACAATGAAACCCAGGAATACTCTACATCAATTGAGGTTCTTCTAAAAAATACTTTAATCAAAACTAAACCTTGTGCATTTTGCTCAAACAATTTGATCTTACAAAATCCTGAATATATTCAGGTGACTTAAACTCCTGCCTCGGTTCTGGCCCTTGCTTTGAAAAACAAGAAGCTATTTCCCATCCTCCATTCCAGGCCAGCCCTCAAGGGGATTGCATTTTTTCCACAAGCACCTCCAGGGGGCACAGGGGAAGCAGGAGAAAACATTCCCCACCGAAAATTGCCCATCCTGCCAGCAGTCTGCTTTCTCTGCCTCTTCCATCTCCTCCTCTCTCTCCTGCCAAGAAGAAAGCAAGAGAAAACCAGCACATTTTCTAACGCACAAGCCTGATTTCTTGACAGTCTGTGTCTCTTTTGAGGAGGATGCAGGCAGCAATGGGGCAGAAGAAGAGAGGTTGCAACTGCACCAGGCAGCATCTGCACCAGGCAGCATCTGCAAGGGAGTGCACCTACTGCTCCAGCACATCTTGTCATCTCCAACACTGGTGACCACCAGAAGGATGGCAAAACAAAGCATAGAGCTGTCCAGGGCAGCAGAGACATGAGACCCAGGTGAGGGCCAAAATGACCAGGACCACCATGACAGAGCTACAGCTTGGGCTATTACTACTGGAAGGAGTTACTTTCTTCAGGTCACACATAGTCCCCAAGCCAAACAGATCTGACCAAGGCCTTGCAACCTAGAAACTGTGGACTTAAATCAGGCTTTAGTGGGTTGAGCGAGCACATGATGGACCCTGCAGGTATGGAGCTACACTAGGCGACTGCAGGTAAGAAACTGAGGTCACAGCCTTGCTTGGTCCCAGAGGGCACTGTGTGACATGAGGAGGCTTCAGTGCCACCAGCAGTTGGCCAAGTGTTGCTTGTGCAGCTCCAACACCACCAGCCACATGGGCAGAAGAAGCCAAAGAAAAGCAGCATGTCAAAGAGTAAAGCCAGAGGAAGGGTAACCCCCCAGCCGCAAAGGATTACTCCTCCCACCCTCCTCCCCCTCAAACAAACCAAAACAAAACCAAATGAGGGCAGCAAGAGCTGTGTCAACAGTTAAAGCCATGTAGGAGTGCCTGGGCACTTCTGAAAGCCAAGGTTTAAAACAATGTGTAGGGAGAGGAGTGTTAAGGCTGTTTGTCCATCGGCCAGGGGACAAGAGACAACAGCCTCTATCCTCTCGCTTTTGGGGGAAAAGGGCAGACGGGAGCAAGCAACAAATGATGAAGGCACAGCATGCGTGTGGTGTGGATAACAGTCATGTCTCTGATACCATGCAGTCCTCCACCCCACACCAAACACTACTACCTGCCGGCTCCCTGGAAGAGAAAGCAATGTGATTTGTACCCCACTGAATAAATTCCTCATTTCCCTTTCCAGCTATCTCAAGGGACAGTCATTCCTCTTATTGCAGCAAAGCACATTAGTGGAATGAATATTACCCAAGGCAACTGTGTTAATTTTTTTTTTTTTTTTTTGAGGAAGAGCTCATGTCAGAGTTGCTAGCATGAGGGACACTGTCAAGATGGTATAAAAGAGCTCCAGGGATGGCCAAGAGGAACCTGATGACTAAGGAAGTGCCCTCAAGAAGGCTTCGGTTTATTCTGTGAAACCTACCCCGTGGCAGGAGGAAAGCAAAGGGCATATGGCTTTAAATAAAGAAGACAGGTTGGTATGTGTTGAAGTGACACATACACAGGTAGTGAGCTGTGCTGCTAGTCAATCATTATCCTTCACCTTCTTACAGATGCTGCTTTATATCAAATGTCATCTATAAGCCCTTTACATTGTGGCAAAGCACATGGAGAAGGTGGAAATGGCAGTGATCCATACCTCACAACACACTGGTACCGCTCCAACGTGAGCTTTGGGCTGACCCTGCCAGCTCCAAGCTCTGATTTTCCAGTAAAAACACAGGTCTCACACCACAGCTCCCATGGCTGTGAGTCACCAACAAATTTTCCATTTAGCAGGAACACTTAATGCAGCATAGATTTGACAAAATAAAGATGGGTGACATTCAGTTCTTATAGGATCAAAATACATCTTGTCAGACAATGCGTAGCCAGTATGTTCATGACCAGACTGTCATTCACACCAGAGACATGCCAAAGCATTGTGGTGCTCCTAGATGGATTTTTGTAGCTTTTTTGTTTTGTTTTTCTTCTTCAGAGAAAGGGAGTATTTCAAACTTTCCTCACAGCTCCTTTCTCATGTCTGAGCTGAATTTTCTGAAGGTTACACTTATGCAGCAGTTCTTCAGCTTAGGTAACTTAAGAAAGATGTCCTTTTCCTACTCTTCCTCCTCCTCGCAAGCGAAAACCCACACCACTGCTTCAGCAGGTCACCAGAGGCTGACCACAGCCACCACTGTCCATGAAGCGTTGTCATCCTAAATTTGTTTCCTGATACATGGTTAGTAACTCAAATGTTTTTCTGGAGGCCTTTCCCTCTCTGTGTTCTCTTATACTCCGCTTCCTCCCACTGCCATGCAAGTGTCCTGAATATATCATTCAAAAAGGATACACTGTAATGATGACAGCAAAGTAAACTGTCTTCTGTCTTAACGTCCCCTCCACATTTGTGGACTGCATTTTCTGCAGCTCCTGTATAGCCAACCTGACCAAGACTATGTACCACTTGCAGGTAGGGGCACTCCTATGTGAGCATCACTACGCTGGCAGCCAGTTCCACTGGGAAATAACATTGTCAACAAGGATGAGATGAACCAGAGACTGACAAGACAAAAAATGAAGAGTGATAAAGTAAGACAGCAAATGAAAAGATGGAAGGAAATGAAACAGCAAACACCACCACAGTGGGTCTTTTTTTTACAGCCCATCTATGAAGCCCTATATGTTTTATTAGCGCATCTCTTTTGTACAAAGAGATGTAAAGAAAATCAATCACTGGTATGCAAAAGCTTATTGCTGTAGCTACAACTGGTTAATAGCCTTGCTACGTCTTTAACATGCCCCACCAAAACAATACAGTCAGCTATTTAACAAAAAAACCTCAAGTAGGTGAGACCATAAGTATGTAAGACAGCCCTCTGCCAAAAAAATACACAAACCCTGTTGCCCTCTAAAGACAGCACCAGTGATCTGGTTTATGGCCTTAAATGCCTAGAAGATTACAGATAAAGTTGATAATCCACCTTTAAGATGGTTAAGTGACCATTTTGTCCTCAGACATTTGCATGTGAAGTAGGACACCATCATGTGGTGGTTTGACATCTAAGCATAGGCCAAATCCCCTCTTGCGTTCCAAACACCAATAGATAACTTCATATAACCACCTGGCTCTTAAATTTAGGTCCACATTTCTAGCAGTCAGCACTAGATGCACAGAAACTTGCAAACTAATCTTGCAGAAGAGGACTTTCCCACCAGCACAGGCAGCTCCAGCCATGGGGCACAGAAAATAGCCCAGGAGTCTGCACAAGCCCTGGTAAGCCTGTGTCCACCCCAGAGGACAGGTGCACCTTGTGGCAGGGACAGTGTCCCGTCTGTTTGGACTGGCTGGGAAGTGAGCAGGCAGACCTCAGAAGGCAGCACGCTGGGTGGCCCTGGCTGCTTGCCAGGCAGAGCGACCTTGCTTTGCCCATCCGACTCTCAGAGCCTGCTCACAAGAGACTGCACAGAGCCACGAGGCAATTAAAGTAACAGGATTTCATTTGGACATGTCCAAAACATTGTACAAATAGAGGGATTAATTAATCCCTACGACAGCAGTGCAAGGTAAGCATGGGTCTCCAGATGGAGAAAAATATGACAGAGGCAGTGTGGAAAACCCAAGAATAAAATGCAGGTCTGTGCACCTTGTCAGACTTTATTTCAGTCCCTGGGGCCACATAGGAAAACATTTGCCTTTAAAGAGGGGGTGATTTATGATGATCTGGATCTCAACCTTGACCTATTATAACAATTATAATCGGACAGGAAAAAATAAAATCCCTCCTGACTGTTAGATGAAGCTTTTAAACAAAAATCTTCTTTCCCAATGCAGAGGCATTTTCTGTACAAAAGGAAGCAACTGCAAACCCCTCCTGGCTCTGTAGTGGCAGGTTCCAGAGCCCATTTTCCCCAAAGTGATGCTAAAAGCAAGCAGTGCTGGGACATTCTTACAAATAGGCTGTGCTCCTGGCTCTCAAGTCATATGCCATGCAAACAGAGAGCTGTTCTGTCACTACTTAGACCCAACTGCTAAATTGCAGTAAATGTAGCTAAAATATACAAAATCAGTATTTTCATACAGAAGTGACTGGTGTAACGACTCAATGCTGGTGGTGCTACATGATACTCAAGTTCCACAAAACAGCCCCTCTATTAAGGTGTGGCTACATTGCAGAAGAATTTGGAGCCATTGCACTACATGAAACCCAACATTTCAGCACACCAGGTTTATTTCCCATTCACACAAAAGCCAGCAGACCAGAAGGAGAGCAGAAACTACTCTTTGCCACACAGAGGGGACAGTAGTCAATACAAAGGGGACAGCATTCTCCAAGGCAGGAGGAAGACCAAGACTACCTCAAGCCCACTGAAAACCCAAGATGTACACACTTGCTCCTTCCCCACAAAAGGATTGAGCAGGCTTTCATAGGATGATCACTTATTCACTGCTGAGCAGGAAATTATTGCTATGTAGGTTAAGATTAAGTCTTGAACACAAAAGATCACAGAGTACAATTTTATTGCTTGGAAGATCTTGCATCAGTTCACAGGCTCATGTTGTCCTTCCTGCTGCCTCTGCCACCAACCAAGAGCTTCCTCTTGATTTTTAATTCAGAACATCTGAGCATTTAAACATCTAATCAAGTCTAGCTATCTTTCACAGTGGGAGAACACATATGGAAAATATTTTACCCAATAAGCTGTAATGGACTTGGGTATAATTCAGACTACTAAAAATCCTTGTAAAACACAGATTTTAAGTTTTAAGGGCTTTATTTTCTATGATATGGGATGGCACTGACACTGTGAACAAGGATGAAAATGTCTCTGTAACAGTCTAGCTAGAAAAAGGCTCTGTGGATATTATTACTAAAGTCCCTGTGGAAAATGCTTCCAAAGTAATGGATTATACTCACAGTCTTACCACTGACAGGACAAAGTGGGAAGGAAAGTACTAATTTGGGCACCTTCCTATGGTGTGATTTCTGTTAAAACTTTCCAAAGCAAACCACAAAGGATGGGGATGACAAGCTCAAGGTATTCTGATATTCCTTTCTTTTTCTGCTCCAACACCTTTCAGTGGAGCTCTCAGCCCTTTTAGTCACAGCCTGGCTCCGTCAGCAGCAACATGCAGCTGCCCTTCAAGATAAGATGCTTGGTCCAGAGGCACCACATCTCCTACTGTACTGGAGCATTTTTGTTCTCCCCAAAACACCCTCTGTGATCCCATTTGTCCTGCATGGCTGGAGCATATTATGGCTTACAGGACTGGGACTTCACCTATTTAGAAGAGTGGCAGGAGTTCATCAGTGTGAGTTCACCTAGAGCTCAAATCTTTATTTCAGTGGTGACTGATCCCATGGCTAATGCAGTTGCAGCATGTTGCTTCAGCCCTGTCCCTGATTGCCATCTGCAGCATTGTAACCAGCTCTGCTAGGAACAACTGCCCATAACCACAGCTGTTTTCCAAAGCACCTTGGTGAAACCTGCTTCTACCTGGACAGTAACTTCCCAACAGGTTTCTTCTACCATAAGACATCTAACAGTCTCCTGTGCTGTGAAGTCCGAAGCAGGCTTCAGCATCGTTAGCCAGTTATCAAGGAGCACACTCAAGGCAGCGTAAAATCCGCCGCAGTCCCTCTGCTCTGCATTTCCCGTGAGCAGGACCAAGGCTCCACAGGTATTTCAGTAGGACATACATCAGCAGCGGGGCCCTGTCAGAAACTGTGTTTCTGCCACAAAACTCTCCCATCTGCTGGACATGGCCAGTCTTTCCTAATGCCTTTTCTCTGCAGAGTTTAGCCCTGCAATGCTGATGGACACAAACCTTGGCACATGCCTTAGGTTTTTTCTGGGGGGCAGCCAGCAGGGCTGTTTGAAGAGCCATCCCTGTTCCTGCCCTGCCCTGCCTCCAGGCCATCTCACAACAAACATCAACAACTGGAATATGTGACCATCTACTCTGCCAGAACAGTCATGATGATGAATAAATGGCAACTGTGCCTGAGAAGTAAAGTTGGTCAATCTCTTAAACAAGATCCAGTATGCAGGGGCTACAGAACAAGCAAAAAAAAAAAAAAAAGGAAGATAATAAAAAGAAAATGCTCATAGCCATTGGCTCATTTGATTGGCAGAGAAACATGGGATGAGCTGCTGATAATGCCTTACTGTTGACATGTAAGAACTGGCAAGGTGGCACAGTGCAAAACCAGGAGTCGTGGTGGAAAAGCCCCTTCTGGGGCTTTCCCCCTCATGACTAAGAAGCTGGAGGGATTACACTTCCCAGTATTAGCTGGCTGGTTTCTTATCCTGGGACTGAGGGTTGGGGAGAAAAAGAAACATGGATTTTCAAGCAGTCTGCCTAAAATTGAAACAGGAGCACAATCTGCAGTATGCCATACAAAATTAATCGCTATCTTTACATCCCCACTGAGGTCTCATTGCTCTTACCCAGAGAGAAGGCAGAAATAGGTATAAAACAAATGATTACAAAGTAAGCTGCCCTTCCTATTAACAACACTTCATCCAACTATTCCTGCTACTTGTCTTCACAGAGAAATCATGTTATTTGTTAGTGACACAGCACCTGAGTACCAGGGGGAGGTTCACGGACATCTTGTCAGCAGCCCCACACAAACCTCAAGCCCCCATGCTGGAACTGCAGTGAGTTCATATACTGCTGCACACATATGTGCATCTGCTACCTGTTTTGCTTGTTTTATCCTCATTACTGTCTCTACCCAGCACTTAAAAAGGGGAGGAAAGGAAAGAAACAGAAAGCACTCAATTATTTCTAGCAAAAGCAAAAATAATTCTCTTTCTAGCAGAGAATTACAGCATAATTTTATTTTCAGGCTTGGCTGTTTTCTCAGAGTTAACCAGCAAACTCTAGCTGATTTGGGGAATTAACTGTTAGAGCAATAAAATATCAAAGAGACGGCTGAAAGCCTTCACTTCTTCTGCAGCACTGCTATCGTTAAGCTTGTGCTCTCTAAGCATCAAAGCAGTTCTTAGTGAAATTTCCCTGGCAACATTTTAAATCAGGATGCACCATGTAACTCAAGTTTACTATTTAATTTCTAATGTGATATATATTAACACAATTTATTGAAGCATCTGGCCTGCTCAAATCCCATCCTTGTAGGAATATTCCTACCCAGGGGGGAAGACCACACCAAAGCACAATGCCAAGAACCAAGTTAATTTCTTTTCCAGCAAAGCTACTGAAGCCTCGAAATCTAATGTCTGAGGTACCCTCTGGGCAAGATGCTAAGCCAATTAACTGCATTACCTGGTGCTGCCACCAGATGTCAGAAAGCAATAGAGAAAAATTAGTTGTAGCTGTCCTAAGCCAAAAGGCTGGTATGATAAAGGGGAGGTAACAAAGTCAGCTCAACCATGCCATCTCTATGATAGTGAAGTCCACATAATTCTACCCCTATTTACTGCAACATGGCTTATCACACCATCGTATCTCCTATGCAGTGAGTTTTCTTTCACATAAACACCCCTGGGAGAGTGCCAAAACCAAATTTGGTTTTCTGAAGCTGGAAATTCAAAAGAAAAACCCTAAGGTAATGCAGCAGCATTATGTAGGTCTTAAAGGCACATGGCTCAGAAATACGCAACTCCCAATGTTAAGCTCAGCCCTGCTTTGTGCATATGTAACAACATTTCTATATATACTGTTATCTTCTCTCCTTTAATTATCATGCTCTTGTCAGCAAATTTTACACACTTTATTCAGATCTCCGCCCTCTCCAAATTCCCTGTCAAGTGATGAGTAAAATACAGAAGGATACATTAGAGACTCTACAGCAGCCACATTCTTCCTGCCAAAGTTAGAGTTCCTTTAAATCGCTCTGTAGCAGAGTCTGAGAGCGTGAATTGGAATATACAGTGAGGAAGGGGTGCACACAAGGTGATTTCAGCATGAATTTGAAACTGTGGATTGTACACAGGTGGTAAAGCCACAGTTGGGTTTGGATTGCAAGACAGAAATATTAAAAAAAAAGCCACCCTCACACTCCACCGCCCTGCATCTTCTGTATATCACCTTTCTGAAAATGCATCAGGCAGCTTTTCAAATCCTACTACAGCTATTTTTTGTATCCTCTCAATATGACAGATACAAGGCTTGGAGGATGTTGAATCCTCTTAGATGATGTAGAATACTTACACTTTCTTGTGAAGAGAGCACGAATGTTAAAAATCAGTACCTTGGATCCTTTCCAAGGTAAGATAGAAGTGCTACAATTCCCATAGGAAAGGAAAAATTCCCACTTCTCTTGCAGTGCAAATCTTGTTCAGGAGCAGCCCAAGAATGTAATTAAAGAATGTAGTTAAAGTTATGGCTGTTTAAATTGCACCTTTGACTAGCTTCAAGTAGAGAAATTCAGAGGTCCAGAGGAGAAAAACATTTCTATGGCAGGCTGAGTGACTGAAAAACATGTCTAACACCTGAAGACATTCAAGGATGAAAATGGGGCTGAGAGTGCACATCAGGCCAGGAGGGAGAAGCCTAACAAAGCAGCCAATAGCATATGGCAAATTAATAATTTTTCCAGAAATTCCACATGTATGATGTCATACATCGCATTAAATGAATATACATACAAATCTACATCCAAGTATGAAAAATCCAAGAGGCCACATTCTGAAGCAGTAATTTGCCAGCCCTTAGGATGGAATACTGGGGGCAATTCCCCACACAGCCCATCCCAGGACCTGAGTGATATGTGAGAGGACCAGCAGCTGGGAAGACAGCTGATGCCTCGGAAACCTGCGAGCAGATGGAAATTGAAATGATGGATGTCAGCAGGTGAACAGCGCCGGTAGCACTTTGTTCCGGATGCTCCGTGCTGAACGTAGGAGATTATCGGTTATGTGAGCAGCAGATATATGGGCAACAGCTACAGTAGGTGCTCTGATTCCCATCCTAATCCCTCTGCCAGGTGATGGGGACAGCAGACACAATGCTTTCCTTTGCTGTCTGGAACACAGCACAGTATGGAGTACAAGGTAAACAGAGCGTCAACAAATTGGTTTGTGCCAGCCTCGGCATAAAACACTCGCTACATGAGGCACATGGTATAGTCTAATGAAAATTGCTTTGCAGGGTTTGAGTACCAAATGTCTCAGGGAGGAGATGGCCCCATCCTTCTGTCAAGCCATAACACTAGGGAATTCCCATGACACCGAAGAGCAGTTCTGCTTGTTGTTGTGTATCTGGCTGTTGCATGCTATAAATACAGGCACTAAGGCTGTAATTCAGTTCCACCGTATGCCAGGCAGCAGACACTTCTAACATCATACATTGCAAGCAGTACTTCCTCCGAAAAATTCCTGATCTGGTCTTTAGGATTATAGCAACCTGGGTGTGAAGCGTGTTCTTAGGATTACAGTGTTGTTATCTGATGCCAAATGCTTTTTAGAGCTATCTTTTGTACTGAACAAATTTATTCTAAAAACAGCATTTGCAAAATCTCCCAAAATGTACTTGCATCCTTATTTATTTATGAAACAGTGAATAATTCATGAAAGAGGGCAGACAAAGGGAAGAGATGGGCAAAAACAAGGTGTTCAGGAATACAACATATGTATGGATTTGAAGGAAAAAACATTTGACTTTGAAAGAGAAGACTGCAAAGTTATCTGACAGTGTCAGCTTTAAAGCCTTATGATGTCATTTCATGCTTCCAAATGAAGCAACCATTTCAGCAACCACAGGAGAGATTAATGGTTCAGAGCTGCACCACAGACCCAGGCACAGACCCACTGAGCTTGCTGTGTGCTTTTTCATATAAATGGCCCCACCCTCACGTAAGAGAAAGTGAGCCTGTACAAAGTGCACTGGCACTACATGAAGCTCCACAGACCAGTAACTTGAATTAAAGGCAAAGTCTGGAGAGCTGTGCTCTAAGGGCTGACCTCAACTGCAAAAAAGGGCCTTCAGGGCATAATCCAAATTCCATGATAAGCAAACCTGAATATTTTATATATTAGATTGAAAAAAACCACCCTGAAAAAAAGCCCCCAGAGGTCACTAATACCCAGTATACTTCCAGATGCTGTTTGTCCAGCTCTCTAACCAAATGCAGGGCAGGCCAATCATGCCCTGCACTGTAGACACCAAAAGGAGTTCATGTTTCAAGCTCCTACTGTCGGTATTTGAGTTTGATAGAATCAGGTCAAAATCAGTCTTGCTCGGTCTGATATGACGCAGACTTCTGTATCCTACCCTGCTTACCAAGAAGATGTGAGATATCCTTCTCCTTTTCCAGAGTCATGTTGTTAAAACCTGCCAGAGAAGTGCTAGTGCTGTAGGATGACATGCCAGCAACAATAAAAAAACCCTGAAGAATGGTGAACATTTTCAGAACAGGGAGAGGTTAGGCCAGTTCTTGGCCTCTCCATTGCAAATAAAAAAGAACATCTCCTAGTTTTCACCAAGAAAATAAACACAACAGTTGGAGTCATGAAACAAGATGGCAAGACTGAGAGAGCATGATTCAAGACATCTTGTTTAACACTATATCCAATCTTTTGCCTTCTTTTTCAAAGAAAAGCTATTATTCTACTGTTAAAACAAGCAATGCAGGACTGAGTATGTATGGAAATCAATATTCACATCTTTGACATATAGATGAAAATATTATCAGCAGCTGTGGTAATCATAAATTGAAGAAATACTTTAAAAAATACAGAAATATTACAATGAATCTCAGAGGATACATTTGTTTATCTGGGTAAAGAAATCTTCACAAACACTTTGTAGTTTTAAAATTAAAACTATCCTTTCCCAATTGATGGATCTTTCCACGTCTTTCTTTTGCTTTTAAAGACTGAAAGTTTTTGATGCAATAACAAAGTGGAAGACAAAGTTAATACTAAGAACTTTCAGTGAAGCCACCAACTTGCACCATCTTCCTGTATTCCTGAGTGATTCAGGTAGAGCAGACTAACATGGTAAGGACATGGGTTAAAGGCATGTACTGAGACTACCTCCAGAAAGGGATCTGCACATATTCCAATCAGTGAGGTCTTTTAATTAGATGAAAATTTACTATAAACTGAAGGGTTTACACAGAAACGTCAATAAGGCCTCTTAATGCTTCAACACATCTCCTACAATTTACTCAGGGAAAGCAAAGACCAATCTACTATTGAATTACAAAAATAAAACCACAAATTGGTCTGAAACCCAGGTTAAGGAAGCCAGTTGGTTTTGGCATCAGGAAGATACTTACAGTCATTAAAGAAAAAAAAACCCATAGCTCTGCATATTTACTGCTTCAGACAGTCTGGATCCCTGTGACAGAAGCAAGCAGCTGCCCATTGCCACCAGCTAATTATAGCGGCACCGCCACCACTGGGGCGGTGTGAAGATAGGCAGCTCTGCGACACTTTCACTAGCAGCACTCCAAAAATGACCCACTCTCACCCGCCTTCATTTCACAGCCACCATTTAATTGCCTTCCCTGCCCACACTTTCCATAGGAAGGCAAGGGACTGGCAAGCAGCACAGCTACCAGGCTGCACCCAGTTCCCTGGGGTGCTGACTGTGAACCAATAACTGCTGCCCGTTTATTCTTCAAATCCAAATGTTTCACAAGAATGCAAAGTACAAAATAAAGCAGGGGGAGATTACGCCTCAAATGTTTTCTTTGACCTGGGGAGAGCAACAGCTTGCTACAGACCTCCTGCTGGCCTAACCCTCGGTCAAAACAACTGAAAGGGCTGCTGGACGTATTTCTATCTCAGAGTTGTTTACAGAGTTTTGTCCTTCCCTCAGGCACTCTCCTTCCCATGATTAGCAGCTATGTCTGAAGATACTTTGGTATCAGTACCCTTTCCCTGGAAGTGTTCCAGTCCACCAGCCCCGAATGACTGCTGTGAAGTGCAGCATTAGCCTCATCCCACTGCATTTCTCATCCTGTACAGGTCCCTCAGATTTCTTCCAACACAGTCAGAAGCAGGTGATGAAGCATACATACTGGTTTGCAGCAACAGGCAGGCATAGTTTTTAAGTTTGTCTCCACCAATACATCACTGTAAGTCTCATATATAATAAGAAGACTGTTTTCCCTATACTTCTGATAGCCGTGCAACCAAAATGATGACACACAACCTTAAACATTAAAGACTGCACAGCAAGTCAAGTCTAAGGAGATCCTTAACATAAAACCAGTGCTAAGTAGATGGGGAAACAGAGAGGGAGAAGGAATGAAAAATAAAGCCTGCAAGATAATGTACCCATCCATATCACATCTGAGTTACTTTTCAGTTCACGGCAAGCTGCCTCTCTTGGAATCAATTCCAGTTGCACCTAAACTAAATCTGATCAAAGTTGCTATAATTACTTGTATCCTTAAAGTATCAACTCATCAGTAAGAATGAAACAGTCAGCTCATCAAATGCTTCTCATTACTAGAGCCTTTCACAGCATGGGCCTCTATCTTCCATCACTGCAGACATCTGCTATTACCACCAGAAACCCAAAGATAAAGTGGCACGAAGACTCTTTTTTCTGGATTATTTCAGTTTGAGCATTTGTCAGTGCTGCGCATGCTATCTCCATTTTCCCCAGCTGTCGCACCTAAGGCACACACAATGAAGTGCAAAAGTACTGTGAAAAGTACCTACTGTAAAACCCATGCATTGGCAAGTGGTTTGGGGATATATGTATATATAGTGCTTAAACCTACGTTTGCCTTCAGTCTATGAAATATATTGGCTCTCAAGTCTATAGAGCCATTTAATATGGGGGCTTTCAATGCCAGCATTCCCAAATGCCAGCATCTGGTTGCATGATCTTGAACATTTGAAGCCAGGAATGTGGCCATACCAATATTTGCTACTTAACAGCTTCCAAATTCATTATATTTATGACTGATTTATGTTTCCCTGCATGACTTTTAAATAAAATTAAGATTTTTCAAGTGAGGAACCTGCTCTTACACCAACATCATTTTAGACAATCATCCACTGTTACAACTTGGCTATAGTCAAACTGAAGAGAAAGCGAGTATACTAGCTTTCCATGAGTTTTCACTTCTACAGGAAAGCTCCAGATCCCTCTGTATGATAATATTTTAATAGCTTTTTTCTACTCTTATAGCCACACCTCTTTGGATGCTGCACCTACAGACCTTCCTGTGAGCAACCAAGGAAGCACAGTCTTGATAAAACCAGCAACAAATGGAGGACCCCTACAAGTGTTAATGGGTCACTGTAAAAGCAAAAAGAAGTATCAAATAGGTTTCCTCCTTTTTTTCTTGTTCTTGATTCTATTCCACACTGATATTAGTGAAGGAAAGGAAGTAGAGGACATGCTTATTAAAATTTGCAGCACACAAGTCTGAAGGGAATCTAATTATACCGGAGGATGAGATTATGTGAGATTATTTCATCATTTGAAGACATGCTTTGAAATTCAACATTACTAGGAGTACACTTGTTATGCATACCCATGAAAAACACGACTGTACGAATAAAGGTTGGGGGAAACTGTTCAGACAACAGCTCTTCAGAGAAAGATTTGGGTGGAGCAGATCATAAAGTAAACGTGACTCAGTGAAGTCTTACTGTTATGAAAACTGAACACGCTGGGATATATAAATCCTACAATATAGGTTATCTTGCTCTGATCAGCTTCACAAGGCCTCAGATGAAGTATTCCTGCTCCAAGTACTTTAAAAAAAAGGGGGGAGGGGGGACTAAAGGAAGAGAGATCAGAGACCAAGAAAGATATCTGGAAAATATGATTTGTGAGGACAGGTTAAAGAAAATTGTGTTATTTTCATCTAGAGAAGAGAATGCTATAGGCAGGGTGATAATGGACTTCTACGTACATGGAAACGTGCTACAAAAGTCAACAGAACAATCTGTTCTCCATAACCACGGCAGATAACGAATAATGGGCTGAAACTGGAGCAAGAATAACTCAGATCAAACATTATAAAACCCACATATAACTATAATGAAGCACAGGAATAGATTTTATGCAAGAGTTCTTCAAACACAGAGCAGATGAATAACTGAAGTATTAGCTGATCATACCCAGGAGCAGGGAGAAGAACTTGATAACCTCCTGGCATTCCCCCTCCAATCAATTTTTTCCTAGTTTTCCATGAATCTCAGCTTTACAACTCTAAGTACTAAGAGCTTCAACAAACCCCCATGAAGTCTACATGTATCAAGTACCTCATTAATACTGAAAATTAAGTCACAAATGATCTGTGCTGTCTGGTCAACATGATGGCAGGGAAGTGACTTTTATTAAGAACAGAATTCAACTGACAAGTTTAGCAGAACAAGAGAAATGTCAGCCACATATCACTCTTCTACCCCAGCAGAGTCAAAGAGAAACATCCATGGTCCGTGTCTATATTGGGACGAAGTGGGCTATGGCAGGGTCACACTTTGTGCTGGCTGGGCAGGCAGCCTCCAGGCTAGCTCAGGGCTTGGCTGAAGTTGTGACATCTATTGTACAGAAAACACAGTAAGATTTGTATGTGTACACCGTAACATTTACTTGTGTGCACTGCACCTCGCCCAGAAGCCCATGCTTACCCTTTGAGCTATTTGCTGATGAATAGAGCCAGCCACCAAGAGATGATGGTGTTCAGCGCTGGCATGTGAAGTCTCAGATGGATTTTAGGTTTCTCAAAACATTTTGGCCACATCCTTTACTACATAAGGGAGCACAGCATTCCAATGTGCTTTGGGGTTCTTGCTGGTGTTAGTCCATATCAGACGTCAGCATATTTTTAGAGTAACACTTCTTTGTATACTCCATCATTAGTGCTGGCTCTAGAGAAAAGCAAAACCTTTCAGATTACATTTCAAGTTTGGGGTCTGCCCATTTTCACTGGATTTTCTCTTGGTGGGGCATAGCCTCTCCGGAAAACATTACAAAACTGGGGCAGTGCTGTACCAGAGCTCATGGGCTTCTTTACACTGGAGTTCTTGTTCCAGCCCCCTTGGGGCCAGGAGGGTGAGGAAGGTACGTACAATTCCCCTACTGCAGAGCACAAAGATAATTTCCTCTAATTAGAGAACTCTAAATATTTGGAAGACAACATCCATTATTACTCTGGAAACTTCATATGGCAATAGAAGATGGGCTGATTCTGGTAAAATTTCTTCATAACAAAAGAACATTATCAGAGAAACACAGAGACATTTCCCTGTTTTTCAGTGTAATAATGCCAACAGATATTTACAGCAGGAGTTTTACAGCCAGGCAGACAGCTCAGCTAGCTCTAAATGGGAAGAATGGCAAAGTTTTAAATGTGAATATCCCAAATGAAGTGCATTCAGAGGTCCCCTCTCCTCCCATAGATAAGCCTGTAGAAAACATTTCTGCCAAAAATGGCACAGAATATCAACTGGAAAATAGCTGTGAATTCATATTCAGCTGTGTATTTCAGATGCCAATACAAGATATGTGACTTATCTTCCTTGAAATGGCTTTGGGAGAAAGGAATGGAGAGAGGAGGAAAAAAAGAGAAAAGACCAAAAAAAAATTGTACTGGAATTGACTTTGGGAACAAATGCTATGTCAGCTGGAAGAAACACTTACTGGGGTTGAAACAGTGCTTTGCTACATTCAGCTGCACAGATTTGTCTGACTGGAGAAGGCTGTGCTCAAGGACATTGCCATAATAATTGGGAACATGCTGACATCTGCATCAGAGGCTCAGTCTAGTCAGAAGTCAAACTATTAAAAAGAGGCAGTGAGATCACCCTTAAAAAAACTTGTGGTCTTGAAAACTTGCAGTCAGGAGAACATTCTGGATAAGGTTACCTATTTAGTTCCAAAATGTCTTCCTAAGTCTGCTAAAAATGTTGCAGAATAAAGAGTTGATCCTTTACTCAAACACTTGTCTCAGAGCAACCCCAAGATACACTTCATTTGATTAAAATATAGTTAATTCACAGACTTGGCTTAGCCAGTACCACAGACTACATCTGTTGGGCTGTTGCTGGGACCCATAAGCAGGGTGACTGCTTTACCTATTTATCAGTTTTGCACATGCCTAGTTGTGGTTGAAAGACTAGCTTTGAAATAGAAAAATTCCTGTGTGTGAGAAAACCAGAAGGCCTAACAAATAATTTGAGTCACACTCTCTTCTTGCCATCAATTTGCAAGGCATTGGGAGAAGCAGAAAAGGAAGATGCCTAGCAGAGATGATGCACAGATTTGTGAGAAATTGCTCATCAACCCAAACCCTGATATGCAGAGGGGCTGACAGGAATTTAATTTCAAATTAAGATTTAAAACGAAGAACGTCCAGTCACCAGCATATAGAATTACAAGAAGTGGTATTTCCAGTTGCAGGCTGTGTTCTGCTTAGACACATAAAATCCATGGTATTCTTCTTCCCCTCAGTATGCAGCGCACACAAGAATGGGAACTGCTGCTGAAGTTCATTTGCTCTCGGGGTTGAAAGTGATTGTGTTCCTCCTAATTACGTAAGAAGATTCTGCTGGCATGGTGATTGTCACAACAAGAAAAAATCCATAATGCAGGGAAACAGCAGTGCTTTGGGCACTCAACAGACCACCCTGCTCTGTTCAGAGGATGCTGTGACCTTTCTTTCTGATACCCGGTTCCAAATGGATGAGGGACCAAACAGGCCCATCTGCTATTTCTACCTTGCTCCACTTCCTGTGACGTGGCTTCCTTTAAGTCTGCTTCCCTGCACCCATCACAGATGGAGGAGTTAACAAGACTTTACTTCCCATCAGTCTATAACAGTGAAAAGGAGTAATGAAAGTTATGGGGTATGGTTGGTGAGAATATTGCATTATCGTTCTAGCTCTGTATATAGGATCCATACCCCTGCTAGGATACAATAAATAACTATTTTTCTGACTGAAATAGCATTTATTTTTCTCTTCCCTGTCACCTTTGTTTTTGAAATTGGGAGCCACTATTACTCATCCACAGCCCAGGAAGATAAGGGATTTCTCTGCCATCACTCGTGTCTGCTTAGCATGGATCCAGGGTACATTATTCCCTGAATTTGTTTGAACTTTCTCTTGGTTTCAAGGCTTTCATCCAAAATGCTCTTCAAGAAGAAGAAATTTCCCTCTTCCTAATATCAGCAGCAACATAACCAGGATCATGAAGCACCCATCAAATCAAAAGCAGATGAAACTCAGGAAGAAAACAACCTTTACTTCCAATATATAGTGAAAGAACCAGGGAAGTGGGGCTGAGAAAACAGTTTTCTTTAGGAATACATCAAGCAGTTTTTTCTGACCTTGACTCGACCTGTGATTGTCTAAATTAGATCTTTGTCTTCCAGGACAGGCATGCAGACAGTGAGAGCCTCAGGGGAAATTAATAGTACAAGAAATGGGTATCTTCATTCATGTCATGGCACTCCCTGGGATACCAAGGCTTGAACAGTTTTGTCCTGTTCCTAATGTGGCTCACACAAATGGTCTGGCACTTGCTCTGGCCAATGTCCAGTAGTCTCTTATGGATCTCCATTTTCCTCACTTGAAAGAGTTAGACCATATAAGTTTAAGTGCAGAGAGGGTGTGTAGGTAGCCACGCAGATGACCCTGAAGCAATAAAAACCAGGCATGGACCTTGCCTCAGCAAACTGCATTTGCAACGTCACATTTTCTTTGCTGTCTCCATTGTGGACCAATGTGACCTGATGTATGACCTGCAATCCTCACCAAAATTAACTTTTCTCTGTTCTGTGTTTTCCTTCCAGGGTGACTCTTTGATCTGGCCTTTACACAGGAGTCTTCAAAGGCAAAGGGCAAAAGGGAGCTGAAGGAAGGATGGAGGAGAGAAAAGTCACACCAGACTGTGGACAGCAGCAGAGACTGGAGAGAACACCAGAACAGTCAGACCTTTCTCTCACTGGTGGGGGTGACTTGCATGGCAGAAGGTTAAAGTTGGTGCCGTTGAACTTTACATTAATCACAGGCTGCTGGGAGACGAGCAGCAGTTGCCTGGCCCCTGTCAGTGTGGTGCACAAGGATATCACTCAAGGGTGGCCAGTCTCTCCTGCAATGGTGATACGCTGTGTCAGCAGTCCCAGAAATGGGACCACCAAGTAACAGACTTGGAAACTGCTGCAGTTAAAGCGAGGAAGGATGACAGCATGTAAAACCAGCATCTATTGCTTTCCAGAAAACCCTAGAACAAAACTAGAAGACTTTTAACAAGAAGGTACTCAAGGATTCGGGAGAAAAACTATCTCGTAGCGTTAGAATGTCTTTCCTTCTCCCTGAAGGCTGTCACTGTCTTAAGCAGCAGAGCAAGCGAGGACACTTTGCCTACACATTACCTCACCACTGAGGATGCATCACTGCAATAATTTTAGGCAAAACATACTGTATTAGCAAGTCAAATCTCAAACATGTAGCCTTTTAGATTAAGAGCAAAACTGACTCTCTCAATTTAAAACAGCTGTTTGGGAGCTTCCCATCCATGAGTTTCCAAGGGCATGTGCCATTCCCTGAAAAAAGCTGAACTAGCTATTGCTTCAGAAGCAGCTGTGCACAGGCTATACTCCCGCAATATACTTTGCATTCCTCTGCCCACACGAATCCCCCCGCGCAGTCAGGAAGAGGGCAGGCTCCAGATGCTCTCAATGCAGCTTTCTGTTTCCTAATGCTGCATTTCACAGTCAAAAATGAAACCTCAAAACAACATACAGGCTTATAGGTACCGCACATCCTCACATCCTGTGTGTTTCATCCCCTAAAGCCACGCTCCATGCTGCAGAAACAGCTAGACCTTGAAAGAGAAAGGTTCACCAAGGTGAAGTAGTGCAAGGAAACATTAAAGAGGGCAGAGGCTCTCATAAGGAAAGCATTCTGGCACGTCTCTTCCTCAGTGGCTTGGCCCCCTGAGCAGAATACAAATGAAGAGCATCACTGATGAGCCAGTATAACATCTCTGTCCCCTTTACAAGTCATCCGTTCAGCTCACAGCACAGAGACAGTGCAGGCATTGTCAGAAATACACTGACCGTAAAGAGAATAAGAGGGCGGCCCACAGACAAACATCACCTACTGAGACTGAACACAGCTTTAAAAATATACTAACAGATACAGCTATTAACATGCCTGCACAAAATGGAATATGGGTAGAGCACTCAAAAGTGCTTCTTCATTCCCTATCCTCCATTTCAAGCTATAACATCACCCTGTAATTAACTGAAATAACCTCTATTCTGTTCAACTTCTCCACTGATGAGAAGCTCAGAAGAAGCATGCATCGTCAGGAAAGGTTTAAAAATACACCAAAATTTTACAGCAACAGCAAGAGAAATAAAGCACTTTTCTGTGTGCCTTTTTTTTTAATCTTGCAGGTGCTGATTAGCAAGGATGTTACAAGTTTGGCTAAGCAAGCTAGTTTGTAAAAATTAAGTGAGAATAGACTTTTCCTAAGTGGAAATAGATGGCTTTTCCAAAGCTTCAGATCTAAGACAAAAGGGTCATGCCATTGCTGGGAAAGACGTGGGCATTTCATTCTTAAACAAAGGTATATTGTCAACTCGAGAAATGCCTAGCTCTAAAACAGATCGAGGGCAAAAAGTCTACCATCGAGGCAAAGTAATTAACACTGCAGAATTTCCATAAGGAATAAAAAGTTGAAGATGTCAAATATTTTATTGGCTGATCCTCCTTGCAGAAAGGCATGGGTGGGAAATCACTGTGGGCAAATATGGAAGCCTATATTTCAAACAGCCTGTTATTCACAAAGTTTTTAATCACCTCTATTACTCTGTAAACACCTGATTCACTGGGCCTTCTGTGTTTTTTCTTTAATTAAATATGTCAAGCCATTCACCCCATCTAATGAACCCTGCATATTCCATTCTCGTTTTGTGTGCAGATGGGCTGTACACACAAGTGTGAGCACTGTGGCCTGTGAAGCATAAAAAACAAATTTAGATTTTAAAAGTAAGGAAAAAACTCTCCATTCCAGCACAATTTTAGAAGCTTAGGAGAAAAATATAGTCTGAGTACCGGGGAAGCTCAGGTTGTCAGAACGCCAGGAAAATCTCCAAGAGTCACGTATGAAGTTGCAAAAGATAAATATATTGGGATAACCAAATAATTATACGCAGGACTTGTTTTTGTAAGGAAAATGATGGGCTGCAGAGGAACAGTCAACTCCTCTCAAGGCCAGCTCATGTTCTTCAGGCGCCACATTTATACAAACTGTGATGAGAAAGGTATGCTTAATTAAGCTTTTTATTTAAAGAAAGCACTGGTAAAACATGAAAAAGAAAACCCCACATCTCTGGCATGCATTCCCCCTTCTCTTAGCTCCACTTGCTCAAAAATCAAACAGAGAATATCAATTTATTGGTTGGAACATAAAACCAATTAAACAGCTTGTCACTCTGACTTCAGAATCAATCTAGTGGAAATTTTTTTTCCTAGGAAATCTATTCTGGGAAAGTAATAAACCATTAGGAAGGGCAAAGGCTACAGGCATTAAAAAAAACAACACCTGGAGACACTGCACTATTTCTAATGCTATTGAGGATTTTTGCTTGGTTGCTTCATCACTGCAGGTGTCAAATGGTAATCTTCATTCTCAAAGACAGTACACAGAGCAGCCAAAGCTGGATCATCTGTTGCAGAGAAACTGCAATGGGGATGGAAGGTATTGTCCTAACCGGCCATGCATCAGCAGCAGAACAAGGAACACCACCTACACGTCCTACAGTCCAGTGCAAGGACTTGGCCCGCTGCAGGTTGCTCATGGCCAGTGTCTCATAACCAGGGCTTGGTCACTGGCAGCACTGCCAGAAAGGGATGAAGGAGCCTTGCGTCCTACTTTAAGCAGCCTGGATGCCCAGGGAAACAGTAGAAGATCTCCACCTTCTCCTGCCATGCGCTGAAACGAGGACAGCAAGGGTGGGGAAGTGGCAAGCAGGGGTAAAATATACCTCACAGGTGTCTGAGTACTGGCCCATCACCCCAAAATTGGTGGTGGGAGCCCAGGAGCCTGCAGAAGGTGGTGGGAGCCTGCAGAAGATGTGTGCTACAGTCCCCAGCTACAAGAGGAGCCCATGGTCCCTAGGTGTCTTACCCCACCTCCAGCCAAGCAACCATGCTGCACAACGGTGGTCAAAGCTCCCAGGACTGGGCATGAAATTAGCTTCAGTTCAAACAAACACATCCCTGTGGTGCTTTCCAGTACGCTGGCCCTCAAGACCCAGGATGCTGGGAGTGTGGGCAGAGTGTCCTGCAGAGGTGCACAGCAGGACTAGGTCGGGAACAGCCCCTGTCCCAGCCACCAACAGAGCTCGGTCTCTCCCTCTTGTCTGTTCCCATTCATCTATCCATTGTCTATGGTGTCTTCCTCTATTATTTTGCTCCTGATCTGTAAAACTATGGAGAGCCAGTGGATTCCTCTGCAAAGATACTGACCAAGTGACTTATGCTTCGGCTTGAAGGAAGCAAACCACTCATGAAGGGTCCCCCTATACCTCACTTCAGCTCAAGCTGCACCACTACAAATCACTCCTGTGAAAACGTGAGAAGCAGCTCTCTTCTGCTGCCAGCTGAGACACCAAAGTGGAGAAAATTATTATACACAGCATAGAAAGTGTTTCCTCTGGCAGCAGTTAAGAAAATGCTATTCATCCTGTATACAGTCTGCATGCTCCTGCATAATAAAGAGAGTGATTGAACAGTCTTTTATGAAGTTTACTGGGTCACATTTCTTCTGGACTAAGGCCAGCGCTCCCATTATTCTCCAGTGCTGGGAGCACATTGCATAAATTCTTTAGTGGCTCAATCCTTATTTTTTACTGACACTGACAGTGCCTGAAAACAGAAATTTGAACCCTGAAATTAGTTATAATGTAAAGCATACTTCTAAGGGTTGTTTAGGGCAAATAAATAAACTTGCTATCCTTGCTTCTTCAATGGCCGAGAAGTGGAGCCTGTGCACTTCAGCATCAAACAGCACAGGTTTGTTCTCAGTCAAAACAGCACACACTGTTCCTCAGAGGCTTGGATAAGAATGAGAAGGAAAGTGAAATACGGTGAAGGGGAGGATAATGTGAGAACTTGATTATGCAAGCCATTAAAGTTAATGGCACTAGTCATACGAGGACAAATTATGCCAGGGAGTATAGTTTTGCAGAAAAGTTCACCGAGGATAAATTGTACTTCCCAGCTAAGTGTCCGTGCAGCATTCTAAGGCAGTCAATAGGCAGTCAATCCTCCCCTCGTCACACTCAAGGAACGACATTTTCCAAAAAGCACGTGATGCAAGATGCTGTAGGCAAGAGCCTGTGCAGCAGCACTGCCGTCCTCTCAACAAATGAGCTCCATGCCTCGAGACAATCATCTACTGCATTTAGCAGTTCTCTGGAGAACCAGCAAAACACGGAGACATCAGCAGTTGCACAATCAGTGTCCAAGTCTCTCTAGGCCAAGAGGAATTGGTAGGAAGCAATACATCTTTTGCAAAAGGAAGCAATTTCTTACAGAAGAAGGCGATAGAAAAGCTCCCCAAGCAAACATTGCCCCTTAAAAAAAAAAAGAAAAAGAAAAGCAAGGGCATGGAGAGGCCAATGGAGAGGGAGTTGGAGACAACGACAAATGGATACCCAGTTTTTGGATATCCCTTTGAGGAAGCCTGTTTGCTGCCCTGGCTGTAGTAACCAATCCACTCCTGGGCAGCAGTGCTGCAGCTATCCAGTTCCTGGGACAGCAACCAGTGCTAGACCCTGCTGCAGGGCCAGCCCCATCCAGCAGCACTGCCCAGTGTTACCTGCCACAGCTGCCTCCCTCTCATCCAGGGAGGAAGGAAAGCAGAGGTATGGGAAGGATGCTAGACAGCCAAACAGTCTGGGAAAGAGGTAGAACACCTTGTGTTCCTGAATTAGACTCTTCTATATCTGAACACATGAGAACTACATGAAGGACATAGAATTAAGAAGAAAAAAAGCAACAGAACAAAAAGAACTACTTTTTTCTTCTTAGCTGTACAATTGGGTTTCCCACTTGTTCAACTGATAGGTCTTCTAGAAAAGTGATTTTTTTTTTCTTTAATGATTCAAAAATTACTTTAAAAATAATTTAATATTTTACTGCTTCAGGTATTAGTATTTAAGCAAAGCTCATCACAAGCTACATTTCAACAACAATTTCCATAACCTGAGGGCAATAAAGCTCTAGAAAATGGCCTGTGCACAGAAACAAGAAAGGAGCTCTGCACATTGGGAATCAGCAGCAGTTGCACATCCAGAGGAGGGCAGGAGCAATAAAAATGCCAAATCCAGCCTATGATTCAGCCACAGAAAATCAGCCTTTCCCTGCATTGTGTCCCATCTGGCTCACTCTGAACATTGTGGGCTAAGAGATGCTGCTGAGAGAAGGTGCAACACAGCTCATTCAGGAGCGCTTTGCACAGCTGACCGAATTGTGGAGTACGTGGCTGAGTGACTTTGCAAGGAAAACTGGGTTTCCCATCCTGAGGCTGAGCATGCAAGACCTCAGCTTGGCTAGGTCAGCGAGATGTCACTTCACAAGAAGGGACATGTGGAAGATGAAGGCTCTACAGCACACAAACAGGCACAATGGTACATTTACAAAGTCTGTCCAAGAATTTCAGTCCTCACACCCATTAGACTAAAAGGGCACAAGCAGAAGGAGATATTCTTTATGCTGCCCAGGTTTAGGCAGTTTTGGATAATTCTGCCCAGAAAGTCCATCTGGGGGCATTTTAAATCATATCAGATCTAAAAGCAAGAAAGGGAAAGTGAGGAGAAAAATAGCAGAAAAAAAAGGGCAAAAGAGCCTTTGAATCTCTCATAACAATAGTGTTAAAGAGCCCCAATAGCTTAATTTCAGGCCCAAGACCTAATTTACTACATAGCAATAACACTGTCCCTGTACTTAGCAGAAAGAACCATTTCGTGTTGTACTGATAAAATCTGCCCTTCAAGGCGTTGCTCAAAAACCTGCAGGAAAGCCTCACTTTCTTATTTTGAAGAAACTTTCAGCAGTTGACCCTTTTATTGAGGTAGCTATGCACGAGCTTAGCAAAATTATGTGTGCTCTCTTGCTGATGCACTTGTATGCAAGGGCTATAAATCAGCAGTGTGCATACTTGCCTAACACCTCATCTACTGCCAAAAAGGCAAATGAGTAGGGCTTCACTTCTGCAAAAGGCCATGAGACAGTAGTGCTGACACCTCTGGATGTCACTGAGCCCCCCAGCTCCCATTGGGATGGCCAGCTGAAGGGGAGGCTCTCCTCAGCATCCTTCTGCAATAGCCTGCTGGCTTGGACAGGCTCAGAAGCAAAAGGCTTCCCTTCCTGTCCCCTGCATGAGCAAGGAGTGATGGCAGCACTTTGAGCCAGAGCTCCCTCCCCAATGTACCCCAGAGCTGGGAAAGCTCAACTCTTAAGTGGCACCTTCCTGAAGACATTTGTAAACAGATGTTTGTCCAGACAAATTGTTGCGCGATAGGTGCTTCATGGACTTTCTCATTGCCCTGCATTATATTTTCCAGTCTCCCACAAGCCTTCCCTGCTGGGACCCCACCAAAAACTTGGCTGTGAGGAGGCTGCAGCTGTGTGGGACTGCACCAATGTCTGGCAAAACCCCCAACTCCAGGACAAGGATGCAAAAACCAGAAGGAAATGTAGACACTGCACTATAGACACTTGCAGTGTGCCATCTCTCTGGTTCACACAGCAGCAGTTCAATTCTCTAGTGCTGCTACAGCCACGCCAAACCGTGCCACTCTTCTTTTCTGCCTGCCCATCTATATAACCCAACAGCAGTTCTACAGTACCATCAGTAGTACAACAGTTGTTCCCAGAATAAAACCCAAGCCAGCTCAACAATTCTGATGTGTTTCGCACAAAAGAGGTAGTTTTAACCATGCTGGGCATGCTACAGGCAACATTTATATTTGCACAGGATTAAATGAGTAGAGTTCAGTTTCCAATACATGTAGATCAGGCTGTGGTGAAAATTTAAGCTTGTGACACTTGTAGGAAGGAAGACTGGGCTGATAAGTGGTGACTCAGACAAGCTGGCACTGAGGAGCAAGCTGACAGA
Organism: Podargus strigoides; assembly: GCA_028020825.1. NCBI lineage: Eukaryota > Metazoa > Chordata > Aves > Caprimulgiformes > Podargidae > Podargus > Podargus strigoides. Next base: position 9,317,354 of record CM051641.1, on the reverse strand, counting down.
ACATTTAATTAACAAATTAACCTTCTACTCTCTTAAATAAGCATTATACTCTTGCAAACATTTAAGAACATAGCATTCAATTTCTACCTACAAGGCTATGCCTGACATTTTTCCAAGCCTCGCTTCCCAGTTTCCATTAAAAACAAGTTTACCTACTGCATCATCAGATCTTCTGCTGACAACAAGATTTTGCTCTGTACACTTCTTTGTAGCTGCAGGGTGTATTAGCCAATTCCTCTGAGTCATTTCTAACAGTGTCTCACTCTACCAGGAGCACCGATTTGTGCAAGTGCCTGTTTGCTTGGCTGTCCTCCAACCAAACCTGGTTTTCTGACTGAATCTCCTTGTCCCTTTTTGAGCAAATGAGAGTCAGGAGGCTTGCAGAAAGTCTTCTTCCCATTGAAAGAGGGACTCAGAAACAAAATCTTGGAGACCTTTTCAAAACTGGTTTGGAAGAAGGAAAATGAACAGAGATCCATGCATCTCACCTTAAGAGTCTTAACACCTTTGTGCCTTTATAAAAAAATCTCAACCTTCCAAATTTGAGGGGGTGTGTGAAGTTAAACAGTACCAATATTGACAGTTGAAAGACATTTCCAGAAAACAACTTTGAAAAGAAATGGCTAAAGCTACAAAAAGGCACCTTTATGTCCTAACCCAATCCACTAGGACACTGGATCAAACATCTGCCCAGAAAATTCAAATTCCAGTTCTGCTTTTTGGTCAGTGTCTTTTCCCCCATCACACACACAACCTTTGCTTCCTATGTTGGAAAAAAGATTTACCAGTAGCAAATTTTAAGAGATTTGAAAACAAATTTGGTTCATGTTTCCCAAGCTAAGCCATTTGCAAGTTCAGGCAGAGCCAAGCACACATTTTTCTTTTTTGAGCATCTGCTCTTACATAAGCCAGCCCTCAGACACAATAGCCCCAGTTTCTCCAGCAGCCACCATTCAGGTAAAATAATGAGAATCAACCGCTTAAGCAGCAGATGGGAGTAACAGCTCCAAACACCGTTCAAACAGGTCCCTTGGGCCAGGCCCCTTCTGTAACCCTTGCAAAAGCAAGCCACCTACTACACACAGACATTTAATTGTAATTAACAGAAGGAAAGGCAGTGGTAGAAGAGCCAGAACACAAAGGAAAGAGGTGCTTTCCCTCTCTCCTGGGTCAGGGAACAAGAAGCAAAGATCTCGAGTGATTTGAAAGAGCAAACAGCAGCCAGCCAAAGTGGCTCAGGGAGTCCTAGTGTAGTGGGGAAAAGGTTTCTTGGCCAGGACAAACAACTTGAGAAGGAAGAACTTCCCATCAGAAAAGGCTAATCCCAAAAGCCCTAATGGACACACAGTAGGGAAAGTAGGAATCAATCCTGTCTCTTCTGTTTTCCTCAGGGCACTCTTTCCATCCTCCATGTCTCAGCACCCTGTGAATGCTTCCTCACAGGAGCTATGGGTTTGCTTACCACATAACCATCAGCAGGAAAATCTGGGCTGTTTATTGTCCCTCTCAGGGAGGGCGATCCCGTATTAGGAAGATTAAGGTCAGCCAGTAAGCGCGTGACACGATAATCTGCAGGCGCCGAAGGGGCCATGGCAGAGACGTGGCACACATCCTTCCTTGGCTCCACACCCGCCGAGGGCCGCCATGCCAGCCAGCCCCCGTGCAGCTCCCGCATGCTCCTGTTGCTCCTCGGCACTGCCGGCCGGGGCGTACCCCACTAGGCACCTGCCGTGAACACAGCAATGCTGAAGCTTGCAACCTCCACCCAGGGTCCTGCAGCTCAGCCGCTCGACCACGCAGCACAAGCCCATGGTGTCTGCACAGTCTCCATCGGCTTCTGGACTTGTCTGCTGCCTCATCACCTTTTCCACCAAGTCGCTGTATTTTGGCCAACATACACCAGCATTGCTTTGGCATCCCCTCTGTCTTCCCATCACCGTGCAATACGCTCTCCTGTACCTTCTGAACAGCTTGTAAGCCAAGCTTCTTTTAAAAATGATAAACTACACCAGGAACATCATGAATGATCCCAGTAAAGTGGAGGAAAAAAAAAAAAAAAAAAATCTTTATTTTCTGAGAACAGCAGCTGTTATTTCCCTCCTGAAGGAACAAACAACTCCTCTGCACTTTTTGTGAGAGCAGGATCGTGACTTTTTAAAACTATTATTTACCTCACGAAACTAAAGGTGCAATTTAATTTCACCCTGAATAAGACAACTAAACGTGTAGATGTGGTGCTGAGGGACATGGTTCAGTGGTGGCCTGGCAGTGGTAGGTTAATGGTTGGACTTGATGAACTTAGAGGTCTTTTCCAACCAAGGCTGTTCTGTGATTCTATGAACCATAGTTTAAAGCACAGCAGCATCAACAGAAACCACCAAACCCCAAACTCCCCAAAACTTACTTCTTGCCCAGAGTATCACTTTACTGCTGACTTCTAGAAATAAAGCTATTCTTAACAAGCCTGGCCAGAATCATTTTCTTCAAGAGCAAACCAGAATTCAAGTTTCTGGATGTTCAGCCACTGCAGTTCACAACATTTCTAGTATTTCGCAAGCAAAGCCACAGACTCCCACTTGCACACTGTCCCAACAGGAGGCCTTACGGTGCAAGAACTGCCCAACATGCAAACCAAGTACACCACAGGCAGGCAACAGTGTCCTGTTACCCACTGTCTGAATCCACTCGATACTTATGGGTGCTTTATTTCTTTGCTAACTGTTGGTCCTCACCCTACTTAGATCAACCTCTTCATCATCTGTTCCCCCGCTGCCTCCATTTGCAGGGGAGACTCCAGCCCATAGTTCTAATGCACCCAGGGGACTGCAGCACTGATTTTTAGCAAAGATTATGACTCTCACTCTTGTTCATGGGTGAGCGACAGCTTTGAACGCTTGTCTTCCCTTCAAACACTTAATTGCTTGATGTATTGAAAAACTACCTTTTAAAATTATTACGCAGCTCTGTATCACTAGACCTCAATCTCCCAGCATCAAAACCCATCATGCACAAAGAAGCCAAAGGAATCTTTTATTGTGGCATCACAAGGAAAGGAGTAAGAAACTGATGGATTAAGAAAACTGCTGTTATGCAGCAAGTTCAGACTGGTTGGTACTTTTTGTCTCAGCCTTTCTTCTTTAGAGCCAAAAGCATTTTTTCCAGACCTGCCTGGGACTGATTTGCCACCAGCACCTCAGGTGAGGAAATCACTATGTTAATTCTCGAAAGCCCAGCCTTACCTCAGATTTTATACCTGATATAGAGAAGGAATAAAACAGCCCTCAGTGTGGTTTTGAAATCAGTGTAAATACAGTTAATATTTAAATAAGAAAACCAAAAGTAAATCTTTAAGTAAAGAAATCCAACCTGTTCTGATTCTCCTTTCCTATTTCCCCTCCAAGCTAGCAAAGCCAGCTAGAAAGATCAGTCCATGTGATGGAGAACAACAATTAGTATTCAGCATATGAAAGTAGCCCCTCCACCCCCAAACCACTCCTGTTTCCAAGGGCTGTGGTAAGATGCTGGGGCATACCAGGCATCTGTTCAGCACCAGTCTCAAGGTCAAATTTTCTTTTAAGATCCACTTCCTCCAGAAATAGACGAGTTCACTCTACCAAAGGTAACTCAAAATCCAAGCATCTTCACTACACACAAAAATATAGGGGTGTTAAGTGAGAAAAAACAGAGCCCCCTTGAAGAGAATCACAGCAACTGCTGAAATATTAATGAAGCTCTTTATTTAAGAGAGTCTAAAAAGGATTGAATAATGCATTGCAAGCAATGGTACATCAGCGGTGGCTTTTTTATGCAAGAGGCAGCTGGCATTTTAAAAATAGACAACTTTCAACTTGATGGGGGTAGCTTACCAGTGGAGGAAATTATCCACGAATGCACCATCATTTAAAGGAACAAAGCAGATAAACAAGCAGAGCACAAAGAAAGTTTATTAGTACAAATGTTCTGAAACAGTCCTCTGCTGTCAGCACAGGCTTGCAAACCATAAGTGCAACTTCACTATTATTGGGTATCTCAACATATTCTGTTCCTTACTGTCACCAGAAAAGTATCTTTAAGCTACTCTGCAACGGGCAGAGTCTGGCAAAGATCTAATGATTTGCTCCTGTAATCAAAAGAGATGCTCTGTCCCCCCCAGGCAGTTCATTAATTTCTAAAACTTATTTTTAAAAACAGGATTATTAGTGATATTGGTTTTCTAAATCAATAGAAGAAAAAGAAGCGGGAGAAAATGGCATTATGATAGGAATGGGGTAGAAAGTAAGACCCTTGAAGCTTGCTCAGCTGTACAGCTAACTGAACACGTGGGGTCCTTTGGCGTTAGAATGACACTGAAGGCCCCACTCCCATAGCACAAACACCTTTAGAAGCAGCATGTTAAACAGCCACATGCACTGCAGCTAGTGAACGACCTGGGGTTTCCATGTTTACACTAACAGCAACATGACTGACGGGCAAAGATGTTGCTATAGCTGGCTTTGTGACAAGTCCCCCAGAAGGTAACATAAGTCCTTGCAGCCAGAGAGTTTTTCTAAGTATGCTTGGTATGCACTCCCCTTCCCTATGCAGCCAGGATATAAAATGCAGCTTGGAAACATGGTCACAGGGGCATATCCGTGGGCCTGATTCAAGGCACAGGTGCCCTAGTGTAGTGGGCTCTGCCTGCACATTCACATTACTAATGACCAATGCCATTGGCACCTTTTCTTTTTGGTGGAAGCACTGTGAATCTCGATGCCACCAAGAGCCACAGCATTATGAAGCTATTTGGGAAAGGAGCTGATGGGAGTTTTGCAGCCACTCCACCAGTGGTTTCCATCCCCACCCTCATGACCACCAGCCCCTCCCTGCCCCCGCCTCCCACCAGCCCCTCTGATCCCACTGCAGATAAAGGGGGTTTATACCATGACGGTGTGTTACATGGCAGCACAGGGATGTCTTCCCCTACCCATTCCCAGGGGTTCTTCCATCCCAACACAACCCCTTCCAAGACCTGCTGTTCCCACAGCCCAGCCTGCCTCAACCCCATTTCCCCCTTTGCCTCCCCTCCCCCAAAGGATGGGGTCAACAGGGCAGCAGCTCCCCACTCCGAGGGATGGAGAACTGAACAGGGAGTAGAGAGTGTATGAATCAGCCCCACAGCAAAGGCTACACACCAAGTGCCACAGCGTTTCAGAGTTACCCAGTATCATGCGCACAGAACAGCGGCAGTCCTGGAGTACCAATACACTGCCCATCACTGAATGTACATAGACCCACTGCTACTGAGGCAGGCAGCTTTAGGAAAAGTGAAATGTCCCAGAAAGCAAGTGCACAGGGCAGTAAAACAGCATGCCCTGCCAGCCCTATCTCCTCTTCCATCTACCTGATTTATTCTATCTAGCCACTTAATTATTTTACTGGCCATCAAATGACTGTCTGACCGCCTCAAACATCAGTTTCCCTTTGCTCTTCTCCTCTCCATTAACTTTTATATTCCTCCTCCATACATCCCACTCCTCTCTTTCCATTAATCCACCCTTTCTGCTTTTACATCTTGCATGCACAACCAAGTTCTGTCAGTCACCGGTGTCCACATTTCACACAGCCAACAGCACTAACATCCATGTTTGTTCCTGGCAGGTAAAGCCGTCTGAAGGAGGAAGAGCCCAAAGGAAAGAACAAATCCCTGCCCCAAAGGCAGTATGTCTTAACATTGCCTTAGAGAAACTCCCAAAACAGCATTAGGGGGTGAGGGGCAGGGACCCCTGATGCAGCCAGTCTCCTTGCTCCCACCCCACTTTGATGAGTAAGCAAAGGGCTGCTGTCCCACCACAGCAGCCTGGCACCCTAAGACCCACAGCATTACTGCCTGTTGCTGGAGGGTAATGCATGAGCACAACATGATGCAATCCTGGGCTTGGCTTGTTTGTTTTCAAAAAGAGCTTAGCCAGGCCTGGGCACTGCCAACACCGCAGGCAGCCAGCCCACACCACCACCTCTGGGGAATACCTGGGTGGTGCTGTCCATTTTTACACAGCAAGTGACAGTTCTTCTATTCACAGAGAGACCATACTGTCAGGGGGGGTTAGTTGCAAATGGTGAGAAAGGTTTTAGGGCTTGCAGCCCACTTTCCACTCCCATCTCTATGCGTACCAGTGCTTCCTTACGATGCCATTCCCTCCAGTGTCAGCACACACTGCACCAAAGTTGATGCTTTTGCATTCCCCTTTGCACTTTCATTTTCCATGTTTTCACCTCTCCTCACTCTTCCCTCTCCCTTTTTTTAATGCAATGCAGCCTTCCTTTCTCCCCCCACATGCTGCTGAATGTAGGGGACAGGGTGTGTGGAAAAAAGACCAACACACCTCAAGGGCAGAGCAGCAACTCAAGTGAGGGTGTAAGTGATGCTGCCCAGGGTGCCAGGAAGCAATGGCAGAGCAGCTCAGCCTGGGCACCCCGACAGCAGCACCCCGGCCACTGGTTCCAAGGAGGGCAGGGCAGGCAGCTGTGCTAAGCTTGCACAGTAAATAATGGCAGCTTCATTAGGAAAGCATTACAAATACAACATACATCTGGCACAGGATGGATTTAGCATGATTGTGCTATTTGGTATTTGTATAAACCCCCCTTGCCCTTCAGCCAGACCCCTGCCACCCCAGCACAGTTCCCCCAACACTTTGCTGGCAGCATCCAAGAACCAGTTCCTCACCAACACGTAACTGTCCATCAATGCTGGTCAAAGGTAAAGTCACAGGGAAAGCAGCCTGCAGTGAGCACTTGGACTCCTGGACTGTGCCACAGCCTAAAAGCCCCAGCAGCATTTGGACTCCTGATGAGCTGCACAGAGTTTCAGATGGAGGGAACCCACAGAGGAGAAGGTAGGTTCATCTAAACCCAACCAAAATCAGGTTTCAAACCTTTGAACTGGGTGGGGAAAAAATAAAAATAGAGAGATTATTTCACCAGGAGTTTTTAAATCAAAGCAACAGGGAAGTGCAAAAGCACAGTGTTTAAGGTGATTTCTCTGTGGACTGAGTCACTGACAGGAACTGGCAAAATGCAGAAAAAAACAAAGAGAAGTCTGAATAAATTGTCCTATTTAAAAGGGACATGGGAAAACAGGGAACCACAACAAATGGATGTATATACTTGGCCATAAGATGGTAGAAGTCTAAAACACATGATGCAGACTAAAGTAGGGGGAGTGAAGTGTTTGGTCTTAAGAGAGGATGCCAATGTACTAGCAGCATCAGGAAGCTGCTGAAAGGGAGGCAGTAATGGGGACTCCTTAAAAAGAAGCAACTTATTACCTAGAAAAGAGACTGGATCATACCTGTGGGGCAATAGCAGTGCCCAACGTCAGAAATGCAAGGAGCATTTAACCCTTCCAGCCTGAACCTCCAGGCCTACAGAGGCAGAGATTAGCCACAGCAGAGGCAACAACTTTACTCTAGAGCTTTTCCTCCTTCAAATAACTTGATCTCTGATGACATAGTAAGATAACTAAATTCTTCCCATTTTTCTAGACGAATCACCTTTCACATATTGTTTGCTGGAATACAAAACATAGTAAAATCTTCTGTCTTTGCAGGCGTCCTCACTTCCTCTGCCCAATTTGAAATATGCATTAGTAATGTGAAAATCCACAATGTCTTCCTACAACAGGAACCAAGTGCAAACCTTTACACTTCACAGTCATGCTGTGGTTTTCTTGCCAGTTTCAAAGTCAGGTAAAAAGTTCATGGATCACTTTAACAGACCTCACCAGTGAGCCAGAGAAAAGGCCAGCAATAGATAGTGTTACAACACTGATATTCTTCTTCCTAAGCAGGTAATGAACTGTCTTTTCCTCTAGCAGTGCTTGCCAACCCACACAAAAGGAACCTGCCAATTTCTATCTATCTGCAAGGCTGGCTTACGAGGTCAAAGCGTTCTAATGATCGTTTTGCCTGTCAACTTGTGGTATACACACAGATCTTTGAAAAGGAAAGAAAGGTACTACATTTAAATCCTGGTGCAAAGTTTTGGGAGGAAGGTGGTCCTTAAATTTGGAATCTGTGTAACCTGTACGGCCCTTAGAATCATTTCTTGGGTAACTTCTCATGTCCATCAAGAAGAGATTCTATATACAGTAGCCAGTGTATGACCAGCAGACAAACTAGTATATGGCACAACAGGGAAGTGCCTTTCTCACCATCCAGCTCCTGATCTCCCTGCCAGAACAAAGAGAAAGAGCATGTTCCTGACTGCTATGGGGAGACCTGACCTGCATCAGATTCATTTGTTAGTAGCTTTCTGCCCCCTCTGTCCTCAACAGGCTGCTGACAAATTAATGAACTGTTTCTCAAGAGCAGAGCTTAAGGAGGGAAGTGCAAGGGAGAGTTAGCATTAAACACTTTGATCCGTTCAGCAGCTTAGATACAAAAGCAGGTGCTCCTTTCTCTGCAGTTCTCCAGATGGCAGATCATGGCACTCCATCACAGACCTAACAGAGAACAGGAGAGCCAGAAAAGACTCAGCTGTCACCTCCATCAAGGATAAGTGCAGTACACCATTTTGCACAGCCATGTATTCTGTGGTTCCTGGAACAACCAATTTTTTCTTCCCCTCAAAGACCAACAACATGTGTCTAGTCCTGTCTTCACAAACAAGACCATTGGTGAAAAAGCAGGGCACAGGATTAGGGCAACCATTTAAGTTCACTGCTCTGAAAATATGCTGCAGCAGTTCTAGCTCCCACAAGAGAGGCAAACTCATCTGAGTTCTTAACCTGGTCAATTCATAAGGGAAAATAAATTCCCAGTAAGAACTCTGCAGCAATTCATTTATACTGTGTCAAACACTAGTTGAAGGAGCCTGAACAAATTCAAAAAACAAACAAAAAACATAAAAGTTTTTAAAATCCTCTGAGTCATTAGATAAATTATAATTTGCTCCCAGGGAGAAAAAAAATGTGTATATATATATATAAAAAATGTGTATGTGTGTGTGTGTATATATATATATATGAAAAACCCATCCCCCCCAAACAACTGAATATCACTTCACGACACCACAAAAGCACTCCAAACTGTTCAAACATTGTGGAGAGTTTCCATTAGGGACATCTAGGACACATCTACAATGCACAACACAGCACCGTGGAGCAGCTGTACAACCAAAACCAATACAGTCAACTCTGTGCATCCCTGGTCTGCAGCCAGTAAGCTCTCCTGAGAAGTAGGGAAGAGTCCACCTTTAATCACGACCGTATTACTGCAATGACCCAGGTACCTCTAAGCAGTACTACACTGTGCTAGGAAGACTGGTCTAGCTGAGACATAGCTCCACTACCTTTACAAAGAACTGGGCTTTGCTGTCCCAATTCCTTTCAAGTCTGGACCTTCCTTATATGTGAGCTTATTTCTGCCAAACTAAAACCTAGCACAGAATTACTCTCAGAAAGCTGTACACAGAAATAGGGCTTTGCAGATGTATCACACAAAGACCATTTGGTTGTTTTGCATATGCCCAGTATGGAAATGCTCCTAATGCAGACAACAGAGGCTACTTCAGACATAATAAGCCTTGAAATGACTTTCCAGCTTCAGGCCAGTGAGGTGAAAGTGAAAGGATACGCAAAAGATTGTTAAACATGGTTATTTTGTGACAGCATTGCCCAGGGGACTCACATCATATCAAAGAAGGGCTTTTAGCCCACCATTAACAGAGTTCCATGCAGAACACATGCAGAAGAGTCTTGCTAGCACAGGCAGGCAGCTTGGGGAAGAAAGCTGACAGAATGGGAGATATTTGTGGTAGAATCATAAGAATCACTATGGTTGGAAAGGACCTCTAGGATCATCAAGTCCAACCTTTATCCCAGCATCTCCCTAACCACTAGACCATAGCCTCAAGTGCTTCATCTACTTGTTTTTTTAAACACCTCCAGAGATGGTGACTCCACCACCTCCCTGGGCAGCCTGTTCCAGTGCCTAACCACCCTCTCAGTAAAGAATTTCTTCCTAATATTCAATCTAAACTTCCCCTGACGCAACTTGAGGCCGCCTGGTAAAGAAATTTCCAAGAAAGGGCTGAGATATTTCAGAAACTCAGCAGAAGACAATGTGATCACTAGAGTCCTGAAAGCTATTCATTTCTATAAGCTGAAGTGACTGCTTCAAGGCAAATGACCTTCTATGGAAGAAAACAAGTTCACAAACACAGAACAGCACAAAGAAAGCTTTAACTGCCTTTGAGATTATTTCCAAATGAGGCAAAAGATGCTTTAAATGGAGGGAAGACTGTTTCCAAAATAAGAAGTCTCATGTATATTGGCAAGAGGCTCCAGGTGTACCACTTGTATCTCTATTTCTTGAATGACCAGAAAAGCCAAGTGAGCCCATGCAGAATTTGGCGCTACCCTCAACTCAAGCAAGTGTGTGTACGTAGGGCAAGGGGAGAGGAGGAGTTTGCACTGCCTTACTTAGTTTCCTCTTCTCTCCCAGGGCAATTCAGAGGCAGTCCTCACGGATCTTTTCATAACACATTGCCAACCTTTTCTGCTTGTACTCAAAAGACAGATGTCAAGACAGCAGGAACTACTGTCATTGCAGAAATGCAGCACTAGGACAAAGTGCAACTTTCATAAGCCAAGTTGAGACAAATGCTTCCAGGCCATGCTGAGAAGTGTCTTCCCCTTGCTCAGCTGCCCAAGGATAAGGTCTCAGCCTGACAGGATCACCTAAGGTCATCTTCCACATCATTCTCTTGGCACTTGTAATGTGTTTTATCTACTATAGGTTATTAATCTGCCGTTGAGAAAAGAAGTCAGAACATTTCATCATCCCATGGTTGACATAAGCTCTAGTTACTTTACATGAAGCAAGGTCTGCTTAGCCTCTGTACATCCAGGAGGAAGGAAAGGATTTAAGTTCAGAACTGTGGCAGCGGGAGAACTGAATGAAATGTTATCTTCTTAACTGGATTTGCATAGGAAGCTCCTAGGACAACAAGAACAAAAAAAAAAAAAACCCCACAAAATGAAGATTTTCCCATGTCTGACAGGAAATTTTTCAGTAAGAAGTTTCTCCCATTTTTATTCATATGAAAAAGGACAGGTTCCTGCCTCCCAGACGCGTGGTTTCTTAGTGTCAAGAGGAGACAGAGACCAATATATACTGTAAGAGCCCTCTGAAAAGCCTGATCTACCAAATCACAATCATACAGCCACATCTAGGATATCTTGGCTGTTGCCTGCTGGCACCTTGACAAACATCCAACGTAGTACAGCACACAAGCTGTAATTTGAGTGGTTGATTCTGCTAAGGTGGCTAAGGCTTAGCCACAAAGAGTTACCTCCATAGACTATGTTTAAGATCACAGCTTTCGTTGTCCACACTTTTTGCCTGCCCCCTTAGAGATGTGCCTGCTGCTACAGGTGAAAACCAAGCTCAAGCATGGAGGACACTGCCAGCCCATCATTAAGAAGAGAGGGCCCCAGAACAGGAGCTCTGCAAGGCAGCCACCCTCTAACACATCCCCCTCTCCTCTTCAGCCTTTTGCCCATCATGATACCTAAGCATTTTAGTGCAGGAGCAAAGCTAGCAGGGGAAAAACTAGTCTGAAATGTCTATGGCTAATGCTGGTTTTCCTCTTTCAGTTTTGCGTTAGTTGCTACATTGTAAGGCCATACTGCGGTGGAGTGTACATGGCAGAAAGATTACATAATGGAACTGGCTGCTCTCTCCTGTGTACTTTCTCACACAGTATTTTGGATTACATGATAAACCAAAAAAAACCCCAAAACCCAAAAAAAAACCAGCAGGCAATTTTATCCAAGAAGCAGTATTATTTCGGTATTATTGATATAGCCCAATACAAACCACATATGCTAATTTTCAAGTATCCAGGACTTGGAATAAAGAATACCAAAAATCCCAGTGCCAGCTGTGCTCCCTCCTGGGAAACATTCATGATGTAATCCAAAATACATATGTATATGACACTGGCTCCTGCCCCTGTGATCCTTCCTCTCCTAGCTGGCCCAGGCCATCTGTTACTGCTTAACAGGCAGCCCCACTAGATACTAGATTGGTACTACTCACATGAAAAGGTTGAAATGTGAGATGATGTACTGCAAAAACAAAGGGCAACCAAATCAAGTCTAGAGACCGGAGGCAGAACTTAAGTCTTCTATCTTGACAGATGAAGGGAAAAAAGGTTTATCCTACTGAGATATCCAGCACAAGAACGAGTGATAAACCCTCACAATCCCAACTCTATGGAAATTCTATGGGATCCAATCCAGAACAACCTTCTGTTTCATCAAACTTGAATATTAAGCACAGGTGAATTTCAAAAACAATCTGCTGACTGCATAAGATGGTCTGGTCATATACAGTTCCAACTGATTTTAAGCAGAGCAAGATGACTTTGCAAGATATTTTATACATTTCATACGGACAAAGTTCAGCCCACTCACATGTACTCATCAACCTCAGCTAATTTAATTCTTCCTAAAATGTCTTTTTATATCATATCGTCTTGCTTACCAGTATTGCACTAACATACAATATAGAGTAAATAAGCTTTCAGAAGGAAAATCACAGGATCACAGAATAGCCTTGGTTGGAAGAGACCTCTAAGAACATCAAGTCCAACCATTAACCTAACACTGCCAAGTCACCACTAACCATGTCCCTCAGCACCTCATCTACACGTTTCTTACATACCTCCAGGTATGGGGCTCCACCACTGCCCTGGGCAGCCTGTTGCAACACCTGACAACCCTTTCAGTAAAAAAATTGTTTTCCTAATATCCAATCTAAACATCCCCTGGCACAACTTGAGGCCATTACCACTCGTCCTATCACTAGTTACCTGAGAGAAGAGACTGACCCCTGCCTCACTACAACCTCCTGAATGTTACTGCCACACAGATTTGGGCTTGGGTGCACAACTGATGGGCTGGTAAATGGTACTTAAAGAAAAACTGGTTAACTGTCTGCTTCTCACTGATGAGGTGGCTCTTATTTTTGTATCATTAATAGCTTGATTGATTGCCTAAAAGCAAAGACTTAGCAAGAAGTTCTTCTCGATAACCTTCAGTTTTAGAGGTCTGCTATTTTATGTATTTTACATATTCAATGGTGCTAGAAAAAATAGGAAGTCATTCTGGTCTGACACCCGGCATGAAATTGCAAAGCCAAGCACTTGATGAAATTAAAAGAGTAAATCAACTAAGTGGTTGTGGCTTGGATATATTCTTGATCATTTGGGGATTGCACTGCTCTAGGAAACTGCCCAGTTCTTTGCTTTAATACTGGATAGTCTTCAGGATACAGGGATTAATCCTCTCTGGTCCCCTGGCAATCTGAGGTCAGCAAGCAAGAGGGGAGGGAACAATTCGAATCTTCTGTTCAAAAATAGCTATGGTGCAACATGCTCAGGTTTCTGTACGATAGGGATCACATTTGTTTTGTGTTAAAAGAACACCCATTCCTTTGCATAAGTATTACATGCATGTCATGCCAGCTCACAGAAACTGAGGCAACTTCGCCGTATCATTTTGAACATTTTCACTAGCTGAAAATTCTCTCTCCCACAGATGTACCTATTTTAAGTACAACCATCTTTCACTTCAGAAAGCAACTAACTGTTGCTTACAAACCGCAAAACTCCTGGAAGTGGGAGGTTTTATTTTTGTTGCTGGTTTCAGTTGAAAATAATGCAATTGCTGGATGAAATGCATGGTTTATCATCACACTAGTTGGTCCAGCATATCTCCTGCAGCTTGTAATTTCACAGGCTGGCAAGCACAGCCTGCCCACCCCAGGGCAGACCCTGGAAGTGCTCTCACCCTGGCTGGGTGGCTGCTGGGTGACCCCCTGCTGTGGCAGCGATCACCTCGAATGGGGCAAGGGCCAATGGTCCTGTCTTGCATGTCTCTGAGTGTGCCGGTAAACACTGTCATGGGTAGTGAGCTCAGCACCACACAGGTGGATGGAGGACATTGAGCTGCCCTTTCCATGATGGGAGGATGCTCAGCAAAAGCATCACTTTGAAGTAAGGAGACCAAAGGAGAAAGATTTAAAAAGGTGCACTTTTCCATGAAAAACCATTTGCCTACAAGGCCATGGGCAAATACAACAGTTCTACACAGGCACTCTGAAAGCTGCATAAAGATCCTGCACATACATAACTCAGTAAGTACAGCAAGGTCTTGCTGCTTCCTAGAAAGGCTGTAAGTGTCCCCAGTCTCACCTACCATGATAAAAACCCCATAATGCTGTCCCCATGAACTACATTTTTTTTTTCTTTTTGAAAGGTGTCACCTTCCATTAGTAAATCCTGATCCAATCCATTTGCATTAGCAGTAAGGGCAATACACTGGGGCTGGGCTTGTATGTTCCAGGAAATAATACTGAAATACTCCTGACAGTCAGCTCGCCAGCGTCTTGAGGTCCTGGTTCTTTCTTCAGGAATTTTTAAACTGCACTTGCATGCAAAAAGCCACCCCCTAAAGTGTGCAGGTGATGCATAGATAATCTGTAAGTTGTTCTGGGACAAGAGAGATAAATTTAGGCCTCTAAGTCATTTGACCTGCATAATTTAACTCAGCAGTTTTTCCTGCAGTATACTGGAAAGACAAACTCTGTCCCAGATAATATGCAAGCTGATCTCAACATTAGCTAGCAACTGCAAAGTGGCTCTGTTTCAACTGACTCAAAGATGCAGCTATGCAAAAAACAGCTCTAACAGTATCAAGTGACCTGTAAACTAACAGGAAGTTTAAAATAATCTCTAAACCTGCCATAATATCAGATGCTGATTTCCTATAAGACATTATTTTACATGCAAATTGAATCACACAGTCTGCAATCAGTGCATGCTGCAGAGCGTGAAGTCTTACATGCAGCACAGGGCAGCTGCACCAGTGAAAATGACCCCAGTGATGAGATGCAGCCATCACGGAGAGCATGGAGAGTAACTGATCTCTATTTCCTCTTTGTTTTCAAAGAAAAACAGAAGTGATATGCACTTAATTATCATTCCAAGCCTAATTAGAGCCAGTTAGATGTTAAGTATTATTGAAGTGAACTGCATACAGGAGGACTGAGTTTCCATCTTTTCTGTTAATACATACCTGGAAAGTGTCCTCTCTTATCTTAACCCATTCTTGCAAGAATAAAAGCCACAACTTCTGACATATTTCTGGTGTTTTGATTGTCTTTTGATGCAGTGGTGACAACAGCAAGTTGTAACAAAAATGCTTTTGCCAGGAGACTATTAGGAAACACAGCAGAAATCACAGGATCTTCCCCCCTCCCCTTCACCATGGGAAATTTGCAGCAATCCTCCATCTCAAATAGCTTTTGGACTTGATCTGCATGTGTTCCCATAAATTGTATACAATGTCCTTCACATTTTCTTTACTGAGGTCAGAGTAGAGCATTAACACAGCCCCAGGCAAGCACCTTTGCGTCACCTTCTAATATGGACAAAGATCCTAGTCCAGGCATACATCCTTGCAGACTGCCTGGGTCCATAGATCCCAGGCTCCCTGTCTCTGCTACAGACTTTCAACCCTGGTTGGGCCCCAAGCCCCAGATATGACTTCGAAGCCAACACACTTTATAGATCTTCAAAAGGGCAAGCCTTGGTTCTGCCTAATTGGACTGATTCAACACATGCCATGACACAACCAATGATGCCATAAACTGGACTCAAATCCAGCTACAAAGAAGAATAACTACATTACCTGGCATACTCAGGAAATTCTTGTTTGTTTGGAAACTTTATCTTTTTTAGGATTTCCCATGTCATGGACAATTTCCATTCCTGAGAGGACTACCTCCCTCCAAACTTTCAAGTTTTGATATAGCTCCCATTTATTTTTCGAAAGAAAACACACACTTTTTCATATTCTGTTGCCAAAAATTCTAAAAGGAATTTTCTAAACAGTCCAAGAGGTTGCCAGATGGAGGACAATCCATTGGAAACCCCGTTCAAATGATAACTGTTTTTTCAAAAGTTACCAAAGGATTAAATCAGTGTAGTCTATCTGACACTTCAGTTGCAGGGAACATACTCATGTCCTTCAAGTAAGAATAATTTCTCATGTGCTAGGGATGAACTGTAAACATACCTTGCTGGTGATGGGAGCAGAAAATTGCACTGAACATGTACTATATTCTCTGAAGCAGTACTTGTAATCTGGTCAGAAACAAGATACTGAAGAATGTGTTAGCTTCACTGATAACTTCAACCTTGTGGCATCAGCAGGTCTGAGCTGCTCATTTCTGATCAAAGGCATTAAGGCACTGAGTGGTTATAAGGGTCATACAGCAGGGGCCTCCTACACATCCCAGTTTCAGGGAAATATAAGTGCTCCTCTTTCTATGATGCTTATAGGGTTTTACCCTCTCCTCTTCTCTCCTTCTTCATTTGCTGCACCGTATAAACATGCCAACCTTTTCCTTAGGTCTGCTCGCAAGATCTACAGACTTTTGCAGATTATGTCCATCGCCTCATTATTCATACCATTACACTCTCCTAGCAAATACACTCTTAAAAAAACCTGCTTGAATATAAAAAAAAAAAAAAAAAAGAACATTTCAACTTGACCCATCCAAATCCACTTGCAGCCCAAACCAAACCCAACCTTTTCTCAAAGTTCACAGCAAATAACTTCCAGAAAGAAAAAATGACAAGACATGGTTTCAGCCTTCTGCCCAGCCCAGGCTGCTCTGCAGAGTCCTCCTGCCCTGTGGTGCATCCAGCCTGGCCTCTGGGAGGGTGTCGCCACAGGCACCACAGAGTGACCAGCCACTGCCTGAACTCAGCACAGCAATTCAGGAGACGGGAAAAGTGAGAAACTGAGAGGGAAGGGAGGCTGCTTGCTACTCTTAAGGATTTTACCACTGTCCCCAGAACGATATATATTTTAAAAAAACATCTGGAAAACATTTTGCAAAACACTACATGGAAATTACAACAAAATTAATATTAACAGCATCACCTCCATTCTTTTATTACAGCTCCTAAAAATCCTGTGGCCTACTACCAGAGCTCAAAGAACCAACTCAGCTATGAAGTAACGATAATCCAGTAAGACATGAGTGTGCCATGCTTCAGAGTCCCTTTAGTACAAGAAAAATTTAAGTGCTTCCCTCTCATAACCCAGAAATGTTATAAAGACAGAACATATAAGCCATCTGCCCACCACAGTGAAAGAAAGTGGAGATGGAAAGAGACCTGCTCTACTGATGTGAAGGATCTGTTCTCTGAGAGATGACTAATAGTGATGAGCCTAAAGAAATAAAATTATGCAAATGAAAATGTCCTGTCATCTGCTCCTCTGGAGTCTTGTATTTTATTCTAAAGATTCAGTCACCTAGGTCTGCAAGACACTGAGGTCAACAGGATTTACACCCGCAAATTTGGTGGATGCAGAACAGACCCGGTACTACAGTAAAGCTAGCATCTCTGTAACAACTGTCACTGGACTTGAAAAGCACAGGCAAGATCAAAGGAGATGTTTCTGTGCACAAAGAGCCTTTCTAGATATTAATCTATTAATTCATTGGCATATAAATTTGTGAAGACAGTTGCAACAACCAAAGAAACCATGACAAAAATCGAGAGATGGAGACAATTAATGGTACCAGGTAACCTAATTTACCTTCCTGACAGCACAGGGAATTGATAAATAGTTGCATAATCAGAGATAAAATCAGATTCTTGGACCCATTTTAAATTCTGTTGGTTTACCTACGATAATCACCTCCATTTCCTTGACGAGCAAGGCCGGTATGAACCGGCATTCAAGAAAAAGGACTCTGCTGCCTTTTCAATGGAAAAGTGCTAATGAGGCCTCCCCAGCACCCTTTCCTAGAATTTGTATTTACACTATTTAGGCTGCAGAACAGGTTGCTCAGAGGAGGAGTGAAACCTAAACAGCCAAAGCATTTACTATGCATACTACAGCACTCCACCACACCCCTGTCCCATCACCTGTGAAAGTGCAAGGACTTCTGCCACTGCTTGGTTGTGAATATACCCTATGTCTTCCCAAATATAACCAAACACCCACTATTGCACTTCGCCAGTCCAAACCGAACTGTTAATGTGAAAAAGTTATCATCCCCAAACTAGAGAAGCATTCAGATACAAACTCCAAGGTCAACATGTAGCAAGTACCTTGTCAAGACGTAAGCATAGTTAGACAAACAGCAAGAAAAGGATCATTTAACCAACAGTAAAGTCAATTACTCCCTTAAACGCAGTGTACAATGCTGATTTTCACCATTCACACAATTTTCGGAACGTGAACTACACCAACTTGCCAGCTCCTCTGCTCCATAATACACGAGTCAACAGCACGCGTAAAACCAATTCCCTGCCAAGGAGAACAGCATGACATCCACGTCTGAGGGCACAACCAGTGTCACATGGCAGCCACCCCACCCAGGGGTGACCCCAAGGGACAGGCAGGGAATGTTCCTGCTCCTCCTCCCAGCACACCTGCCAGGACTGCCCCAGCACTTGCCACTGAGCACAAGTGGAAATCACAGCTTTATCTTTGGTTACTCACACTTACTGGAGCTGTCACGGCTCTGCTCCATTAGGGCTGTCATTAAGGGGGTTTTATACCACATCTGTAATCCCACCAAAAAAACGCACAAAACTAAGCCAAATTGGGTAAGTACCCCAGCAGGCAACTTAGAAACCTGACTCTGGTGTTGTTTTTAAACACCATCTAGCCTTTTTTTTTTTTTTTAATCCAGTTATTTATTTAGCCAACAGAATTCACCTTAGGCTATGCTCACAAGAAAACACCATTATCTTTTATCTTTCACGTATGTCATTATGAGAACAGAGCAGGAAACAAGACTTAAGGAGGCAACTGCATGAGGTTTGTGCCTAAACAATGGAGCACTTCAAGTGCATCGTGACAGGGATATTGTACATTTTTGAGAGTAATTTTTCTGGATTTCAGATAACTATATATGAATAATAAAATGTCTTTCTAAAAGTATAGCAATGATGACTTTGCAGTCAATAGAACCACCAAAAGACTGAGCGTTCTAAGCCATGTGGGAAAGCAAAAACGTTTCCCTGAATATTTCCTTCAAAACCCTCTGCTAACAAATATTACAAAAAATCAAAAGAAAAAACGTAAGCATGGTAAGAGGTATTAAGAAGACCAGACACATACAGAAGCCAATGCAGAAGCACTGTAAAGAAGTACTGGGGAAAGAAACAGTAATTTCAGCAACCCAACCATACATTCGTAGTGAAGATGACTAATGCCACTAGTAATGCAAAGGGACACACAAATTCAATCCCATATTATAATGCACAGCTGGAATGGCTGCATTTGAAGATGGGTCAGCAGTTCAGCCATAAATTTGTGTTACAGAGCAGGCCGTCATGCTTGTTGTCTTGGGCATTTCCCAGAAAATGGCTTTGTAAGCTCCCAAAATGGTGGCCAAATGTCACTTCCATTGTATCGCTGCAGCAGATGTTCTCAGCTCCCGGCCAGCAACCTCATTTTTGAGGAAGCCTGAGAGGAGAGGGAGATGTGGGGCCACTCCTCCGAAGCAGACATGAGCTCTTCGCACACCCCTCATGCTTCACAGGGCCATCTTCTGACCACCTGACCCTTCCACTCTGGTGACACCGAGTTCTTGCAGCCACCTGAGGAGCTGGCTAAAAGATGATGAATGATATGGAAACATGCAATTTCAAGATGTTTTAAAATGACAGCACCATCTGTGGCCTTGCAGCCAAGTGCCACTTACCCGTCCTGCCACACTCTGGTCCACAGCTCTCCTGCTAGCTGCTGATCTCCGAGGGGTTGTACCAGGATGTATAGATCCATTTTCCAAGAGAGAAAAACTTAGAAAACTATACTACTATTGAAAATAGGTATCTTAGTTGGGATTTTATCACATAGCAAAAGACAAGCCAAGTACCAAGAACCTAACTTGGTATCCAAAACATCGATCTTGGTCAGAAGGTGCTCTTCAGCTCAGTGACCCACCTTGGAAAGATATCTGTATAGAAACTCTACTTATATGACTTTATTACACTAATTAACAAGAAGAATTCCCCATACCAGTAAGACAGAACACACAAAGCGCTCAAATGAGTGCCAAGAGTCTCACAGGGCCCTAAATCGGAAGCTAATCACTGCTATGGTGCCTGTTTGGGGCAACAACAAGCTTTGACTGGATGATGAAAGCCATTTTCTGCAGCCCTATAACTTTAAGGACCAGTGCACACACCCTTAAAGCACCCTCCCAAAACACATTGAAGCTGGCTGTTAATTTGATAGAAAAATATGTTTCAAAGCCTACAATGAAATACATTTTAAGACATAAGATCACTTAAGAAGTAGATAAATATAAAGTACTGAGAGGTGCCTCAAAATTTCATTCTCTTATAGAAAATTCACTTTGAATTTAATCCAAAATTTGTCTTCTCTTAAAAACAAGGCAGGCTATATCTCAGATTTCTATGCAAACAATTTATGATATGTAAAAGGAAAAAATAAAGCTAACAGCCAAGCAGTGCTTTTACTGCTTTTTTTTTTAATCTACTAGTTCCAAACCAGATGCATTCAGTACAGAATTCTGATAAGGAAAAAAAAAATGGCTTTTGAATTTTTATTACTACATCCCTAAAGGACCAAAAGCAGTAACCCTAGGCATTTAATGTGTACTATGAATAACAATACATGTGAGCACATAAAAAGCTTGTTATCTCTGTTTATGAATTTTTATCATGTCGATACATTTACAGAAATAAGTTGGGAAGTACAGTGAGGAGAAGAGGAAGCTATCAAAATAACAAATACCATTAAATAAAACCTATTTGGAAAGGAACAAGCTATGCAGTACAAAATCTGAATGAACCATGTCTCTTCATTACCGCCCTGCTGCTCCCATGTAGTCAGAGGAGCCTCATTTAATGCTTATACTAAAAGCCTTCATCTACATACATCTCACCCATTGATACAAATGCAATTCATATTTAACCCTGACAAATATTCACTCATTACAGGAATCTTCTGCATACAGATATTTTCTTTTATAAACAATGTAAACACAGAGAAGTCCTTCTGGATGTTTCAAAACAGCTCACTGGATCCAAAGAAGCATCTTCTCTCCCCATCCCCTCATATCACAATCCATAACCACCTGGCCAGATATTCAAAGGGTTTCCACCACATACCTCCCGGTCACAGGACCACTTTCCTCCATGTGTTATACTGCAACTCCATCCCCACAGCTAGAAAAAAAACTGTACAAACTGCAGCTAAGCAACACAGGGCTTTCTCCTTCAGAAATTAGCTTACAACCTCTGAAAAAAACACGGGTAAGCTGTCAGAATAAAATGCTACAAACCAGCCGTCTGTGGCACTAGCACGTTTTCCTTCTGGTATTTAGATTAATCCAAGAAATAAATTTTTAAAATAGTTTCTCCTATTTAATCCTTCCCGTATTTTCAGCTCTGAGAATCCACAGGGACTGAAATTGAGTTATGCTGACTCTGGAGCCAGCAGCTTGTGGGAGCGCAAAGAGCACCCCAGAAAACAACGGAGGACGGTTGAGATAATTCTACACATCCCTGAGCTCTCAAACTTGCCTGTAAAAAGAAAATGAGGATATGGCCAGAGCACACCATGTTTCTGCTCTACTCACGGCAATAGATGCAGCCTTGCTCCAATTTATACTAAATGGGCTGATTCAAAGCCCAGAAAGCGACCAAAAATGTGAATTAATTTGTTCTTCTGTGCTGAAAGGAAGAACAATTGATAAACACTCAGGGTCTGCTGTCAACTGCTCTGGACCTTTACCAAGCCCTTTATTGTCTTCTCCCATTGAGATCTGCCCAGGTTTTCCTAGGTTCGTGCCTTGCGAAACCAGATGTGACAGCAAGCACAATGGAAAAGAAATTTGTTCTCTTTTGCTCATGGTTGCAGGATTCTGTCTCCAACCATTTATTTTCTTCCTCTTTTCCCAGGCTCAATGAAGAGGACAAACAGACAAACACCCTGACAGCTGTCAGGTGTTAAGTAACTAGAAGAGCCACACTAGCCAGCCATGCCCTTGGAGAAGACTGGGACACAGAGGAGCCTGACAGACAGTTCAGATGAAAAGAATTTGCACTACAGCATCCATCCCACCAGCACAGGTGCACTGCTGTAGCCCAAACCAGAGCTCAGCTGTATCATTTGCCCTACAAGGTCCCAGCTGTCAACCTGGCCTAGCATCATGACAGCCTGCAGCACAAATGCCCTTAGCCAGCTGCTTGGCTCACTGTACAATTATCTCTTTTATTAATGACATTAGTGTTCATGAAACATGCTAGCTTGACGGGCATGCCGATTTAAGTACTCTGTTCAGGCTACAGCAGATACAGTGGTCACTTTTAAAAAGATGCAATTTGAAAAGATACCACAAATTCACCAGAGCTCCTGCAGTTGCTCATTAATCACAGGAAGAAGAGGAGTTTCTTGTACATTCTTTGAGAATAGAGCACTGGAAAGTACAAATCTTTAAGTTGTGGTGAGTGTATAAACTTAGCAACCTTCCTCCTCGAGACCTGCGCTTGTCAACAAAAAAGAGCAACTGGCTTCCTATCCGTTTCAGTCAGATACATCTGCTATGGTTACCACCAAAATTGTTGAAAAAGAAAGGGGGGAGTATATTAAATGCTGGGAGGGAGAGGTCAGTAATACAGAGGTACTGCCATTAAGTATGGATTACCAAAATGACTTTTGGTTATAGGGTTTTTAAAATGTAAAGCCTATGAAGTTATAGTCGAAACAGGAAAAGTCCTATGTTCCCTATGAAGATGTAAAACATTATCGCCATGAATAAGCAATTCATTGTTTAGAATGCATTTTGAAGCAGAATGATGAAAATTTGAGTCACTCAGTTTCACAGACGCTTGTCACAGCATAAAGCCATTGAAATGACTGTACGCATCCAGCTTCCCTCGCGAGGCAGTGACAAATTCCTCTCCGCGTGCTGTACCCATGATGTGCGGATCACGGTCCCCAACAGCACACAGCGGGGCCATTACCATACGTTGTCACCACGCACCATTACAAGGTCTTCAATCCGCAGATCGCCGCCGCGGTGCGCGGCTCCTGCCCGGGATGTGCTGAGTAACGGGCCAGGAGGCTGCCGAAACCGCCGGGGTCGCCCGAGAAACCTGGCTTCCCCTCAGTCAATCACCGCAACTCAATTAATGTATCTGGGTCACACAAATGGTGTACGGGAGCCTGAGCCGGGTTACGAAACGCAGCGCGGCGGAGAGGCCGAGGGGCGGCGGAGGTCAGCGCCCGGTGCGCTCAGGTAGGAGCCGGGCCGGGCACCGGGGGTGGGGGGTGTAGGGGAGGGGGCAGCGCGCTGGGTCCCGCGGCGGGACGGGAATGCGGCAGGCAGCGGGGAGAGGGGCAGCGGGGTCGCCTCGCAGCACCCACCCCCCCACACACCCCGGTCCAGGCGGTCAGGGAGCGGCGGGGACGGGGGCGGCCACCGCGGCAGCCGGCGAGACCCCAGCAACTTTCCCCCGGGGGGGCTCGGGGGTATGTGCTCGCCGAAGGAGAGGCGAAAAAATTACTATTTACATATGTGTATATCTATGCGTGTATATAATACATATACACATATATATTGCGGCATCAGCAGAGCTACCTCCCCGCACGGCACGCCGGTGACATCCCGGCGGAGCCCCCGCCGCCCGCCCCGGGCAGGTGGGGTCTGGGCAGCCGCGGGGGTGCCGGGCCCTGCCCGGCCATCGGCCGGTGGGTGTCCCCCGCGCCGCGCCGCACTCACCCAGAAGACGAAGGAGTAGATGATGAGGAGGGTTTTCAGACACGTTATCACGGGTTTGGTCTCCATTCTCCTCGATGCCATAATACTGAGATCCCGGCTGCAGGCTGGGCGCGGGAGGAGGCGGAGGAGGGAGGGGAGGAGGGAGGGAGCGGGGCGGAGGGAGGTGAGCTCAGCGCTGGGCTCGCCCCGCTCGGCTCAGCCCGGCTCACCGCGCCGCCTGCCGCCGCAGTCCCCCGCCGCCCGCGCGGAGCTGCGCCAGACCCGCTCGGGGAGGCAGGGCTCTGCCAGCGCTGCATCTCAGACATACCTCTCTCGGGCAGCTCTAGGGCGAGGGACTGGGTTGAGACAGTAGGATTTATGAATGTTACAAGAGCGGGTCGTGAAGCTGGGATGCTGCTGGAGCCTGGTCCCTAACCTTGGCTTCATCTCAGCCTTGAGTCTGAACTATTCTAAAACTAATCTGAACACTGAACCTCAGCCTAATCTGTTCAGAAACACTGTGCTTCTGTATGCCTTCGAGACCCTGAGCTCACCTCTGCCGGGCCAGAATGGGCCTCAAATGGCAACACATCCTGGAGAACAGCCCTGGTGAGAGCCTGCTTCTCATTACTGTCACTGCAGCTACAGCCCACCATGAAATCCAGCAAGGGATGGACAGCAGAGAAATAACCACATTAGTCTAGGAATGGAAAGGGAACTGACCCGGCATATCCCTGGCAGCAGAGCAGCAATGTGGGTCTTGCTAGCCTCCAGTGGGTGGGGATAAAAGAGGCTTGGGGTGTGGCTGCCCTCAAAAAAAAGCATGGCCAGAATGAGTGTGCACATGTACCTCATTAGCTTGAGCTGCTGCACCAAGACCATGGGCAGCTGTCCACATTTAGCCTGTACCCTGGGCTAAACTGCAGCAGTTGTTCTACCACCCAATGACCCCTCCCCAGCTGAGAAGGGGAATCAGGGAAAAAGAGGGACAAGCCCCCTGGGATGAAGTAGAAACAGATTTAATGTAATAACAAAATTAATACAATCACTATGATAAAGTATATAAGGTTATACTCAGCCTGGTCCTTTGGAACAGGAGAAACAGAAAGCCAAGAGAAAGGAGCCCCAGAAAGAGAAACTCCACCCTTAGTGAACTCCCTCTTTTTATAATGAGCATGATGAAGCAGTGTGGGATACACCTGTGAGTCAGCTGCCTTGATTGGATCTCCCAGCTGACTGAGGCTACTCATGGCATGCCGTGAAGGGAATGCTTTCAGCTTTTCCTCTCACCTTTTGGAAGAGGGTATGCCTGCATGGGAGTGAATGCTGGAGCACAGCATACCCCTCCTAAATGGTGTGCCTCCACACTCCCCCGAGCAGTGCTCTGAACTGTACCTTTTAGTGCATTAAAATTGAAACAAGGTCAATACCAGCCTCTCTCCTCAAGCTACAAAAACAACATAGTTTGTCCAGCTGAGGCATATCAAAGTGACAAACCAGACTTCACTGTTCAAGGGACAGTGTTTAAAAACAGACAGAAAAAAAGATGGTCCCTGAGCAAGTGCTTTTGTAGTACATGGAAGGTTTGCCATGCAGACTGCCACAAGATTTTGCTGGGTTTGACTTATGACTTTAAGAGTTGGTTATTTTAATGGATAGCCTACTGTTTCCCAAAACAATGAAGGCTTTTAAAGGGTGTTTGGAGGGGGAGTATTCTGCAGGAGATACTGTTTTTTGAAGCATTCACCACTTTTGTGGAAAATTCAGATGACAGGTGCATAAATCTTTATTGACTTGGCCATTAAAATGTAAATAAGTGCAGTAACTGCAAAAAATTATATTGACACTAACAACAGTTATAAATATTAACTGTATAAAAGTCACAGTAAGATTTTTAACAGCAAATAGCTAAGCAAGAGCAGGAGAAACTTATCTTCCTGCCCCTCACACATGAGTTGTAGAAGAGATAAATGCTGCTGGCACAGGCCAGGGGACAGTAATCATTTATTTCAGTACCTATGGTTGTACCCCCCCTCTACTTCAGGTGTTTTTAAGAAAGTGTGAAACAAAACATAACATCAACCAGGCTTTACATATCCAGCCAACAGAAAGGACGTGTGGCTATCTTGGTAGATGCTGAGTTTGACAAAGGCGATGGCTCACATTTTTTGCCTGTAGCATGTGATTTTAGGTCCCTCCATTTTGTAGTGCCTAACTTGAGATACTTAAGGTGTCTCAGCTTAACCTTGGGCACCCAGAGAAGCGTTTGCCTCTAAAACACTGGCTTCCATTGCTTGGCAGGGAAAGGTGCAGGGTAAATGACAGCAGTGGGGCTTAGGGGAAGGTCAGGCTGCTCATGTAAGAGACATCAGCCCCTGAGTCTTCTCACAAGGATGATGTCCTGAGAACTGAGAATCAGATGCTCCATGTTATCTCCACCTGAACTTACAGTCTCCTGCTGAGACTGTCTTTGGAGGAACGCTGAGTTTCTTTCTGACATACAGTCAGGCAGCAGATACTTTATTGGATGTAGATGAAAATTCTGGATTAAAAATGAGAATGAATGGAGCTGGACATAAATCTGCCTGGCTACAGAAAATACCATTAAAATATGACAAGAGAACCAAGCCATCAAACATTTTAGGCTTAAATGGAATTACCGAAAAATTGCTAGCCTTCCTGTGTGCATTGGAAACACATTTGCCTTTCAAATTATTTCATCATATTTTTTGCAGATTTGGGAGTGCAGATTTTCAAGTATTTATTGAACAAAATCAAAGTGAGTCTTTCTAAAGCAAAATACACTTTCAGTTCTGTAATCTATGTTTGTAAAGTTGGGAACATAATTGCTCTTCACATCTACCCGCAGAGAGAACATTCTTGTAGTTATTCAAAACAAGACATTTTTGCCTAGCTGTGTCATTCGAAAAATATTTCTTTACAACACTGGCAGTTTGCAGGGTATTATTCTGACAATCGGTGCCTGTGAGCTCCTTTTTCTTCATAATGCACAAGGAACATCCTCCTTCTTAGTCTGTCTGCAGAGCATCAATCTAGAAGGAGCTCCTTCATCCCAAACCAGGAGAGAATCATACTGTAGAAAGTGAAAATAAGGACTTCCATTCTTACCTGAGGCTGACATTGGTTATTTGATGGTTTAATAGAAACTTTCTGGGGGAAGTTCTGGAAAGATGTAACAAATGTGATAAGGCCTTGCACCCTTCTGCAATTATAGCAGGTGTAACAAAATGTGATGCTTTCTCCTCTTCATGCCCACTCCACCCTTCCCTAGGTTCGCTGTGGTGCTGTTGAAGATAAAGGCTGCAACCTCTGCTGTTCTTTACTGGGCATTCAGGCTTATAATCCACACTCAGTTTTTTGAGGTTTGAGGGTTTTTTTCTCCTTCTGTTGTTTCTTCTCTGTCCATGTTGCCTTCCAGTGGCTGTCCTCAGTACCTACAGCCTGTGTCAGTCCATTGCAAAACAATCTGTTTTAGCAAAAGGCAGAAAGCAGAGGGAAAAATGAAAGTTTGATAATTTTGCTGTGTTTGTGTGTCTTGGGCGAGTTCAGATGGCTCTGTACAGGTCGCACCAACACCTCCAGATGGTAGTTTGGCTCTAAGAAAGCAGAACTCTAATTCTTTACATGGCTGGGAGCTGCACGCTTTTGGCAGGTGCGTCGAGCCTCAAAATGTGTTTTCAACGGAAGCCTCAGGCTTTATATTTCCCCAGGAAAGCCATGGGGGTACACAGCCAATCTCAGAGAATGATTTGTCAGAAGAGACCCTGTAAGGAGGCACATGTAGTGTTGATGAGGTCAACACTAAGGTATGCCCATTTACAACAACTGATGAAAGGCATCCAGTCTGCTGCAGCAGAGACATAAGGGAGCAAATACAGACATCAGCTTTAGTAGTTTATCAACAAGTATGAGTTAGGATGAAACACACGTTCAGCACCAATTCAGGAAAGAGAGCTTGTGGGATAGGAATCTGCAGTACTGAGAACACAGTGTCACCTCAAACTGATGAGCAAGCAGTACATATTTACAGAGGAAGAAGCAGTGATAAGGAGAAGCTTTTTTAGACCTTTTAAGAAGGTCTTAGGATGCTTTATAGGAATGCACATCATGCTTTATGAATTATGCTCAGTAAATTAAGGCTTTTGGCTTATGTTAGGCCAAAAAAGAGATGTCAAGTGAATAAGACCCAAAAGAAGCAGTTTTAGGATAGAAAAGTGGTAAAAGGAGTGAACTTTATACCTCTAACAATGCAAACTAACTAGCTACAAGATCAAAAATAGTACAGACATTAACAAATTCTCACCCTCCTGGAAGACAGATGGCAACTAGGTATATCCCTTTGCCATGTTTGTTTTGGTGCTGGTTTATAATAATTATTAGAAGATAAAGTAAGGGCTCTGCCAAGCTGTGATCTTCCTTTGGCTCTGAATTGTTCCTTGCTATGGGGACAATGAAATTCTTGGGGTTTTTTTTACAGCTTTACTTCCAAAGCTTGAGCAGCTTTGTCCCAAAATCCAAACAACTATGTGGAGGCAGGAGGGAGTGTGTGGTAGATGAATGCCCTTTATCCCGTTTCCCTTCAGAGCAGGCATGTAATGTCTGGCTTTTATCAGTAATTTTGATACGAATATGCTTTTCATAACTCTTCCTATTTCTCAGCAAATACATCGATTTAAAAGGGAAATTTCTAGCTGTTTTGTAGGAGGGCACTTCTGATGGCTTGTGATGACTTCCCTGATTACTTTAAAGCTATGCAAAGTGTCCTCTCTGAAAGGAGTGGAACAGAAACACATTTGTGACTAAGTATAACTACCATAACAGGATAAATTAAAATCACCAGCCTTTACAGAGAAAGGATGGAGGACTTGGAAAAGAAAAGAGGTCAGAAAGCAGAAAAATACACAAAGAGCATATCTGTATTATTTCAGGAGAAGCATTATTGCATCTCCAGATGATACCAGTTTTGACACACAGCAAGAAAAATGGAACCATACAATTTTACAATCTACATCTTTAGCAATAAAGTGACAATTAACTCTGCACATTTGCCAGGTCATTCAGATTGGTTTGTCACACTCCATAGTTTGTCTTTTTAAAATTGTTTTCTTTCTTTGTGGTTTCAAATACCAGCACCAGATTCTGTCCTGGTATCCCTGGAATACCTGGACATTTTCTTAAGGTCATTAGGTAATTTACAATTACCTTGAGAGGAATTAGATCATTTATTCTTCTGGGAAGATCAACGTGAAGGGTTAAGAAGCATCTTTCAGGTCTCCCTTGTCCATCATTTTCTGTTGTTTAGCTTCTGTCAATAAGCGTGGTGGAGCTGTGCCTTAAAATTTGAACACCGCAGCCTTCGATATTGTTTCCATTTTCCTCCTTTTCCTTTCTTGACTGTGCCCTGATTTGTTTTCCACCAGATTTCTTCTAAGTCTCCCTGAAGCAAGTGGAGGCAGAACTCCTGGCCAGAATTCCTGGCCTATGCTGCAGCACCGACAGAAGTTCTCTCTTGTTGTCGCAGGTTTGTAAGTGTCTACGTAAGAAGTAGAGGCAAGAAGAAAATTCCAGCTTTTCTGTTATGCAGGTGCAGCTATCTGCTTATGGGAGAGATGCAGACTCCTGGCTGACATGTAGCTGTCTGCTTATTGTGCAGTATTTTCAGGGACTCCTGAATGTCCTCAGCTTATGGATACAAGGACTGGGAAACATCAGGTGTGAGACAGCTGATGGTCTATGGACAACATGGATGCTGCCAAGGGAGGTCAGGATGTGGAACTTCCACCGCAATGGAAAGTGATACAACAGCGTAGGATGAGGTGAAGTACCACAGAAAGAGGCTCACATCAGGGACCTGCTGATTCTGTCATTAACTTCGCAGTACAACTGGCAGGACCTGATTCCCAGTAGGTGGATGAAAGAAGATACCCTGAGTGACCCAGAGGAATCTCTACTTTATACAGTGCAGAGAAGGACAAGGGACAGTGTGAAGAGAGTCACAGAGGCCACGGTCAGCCCAAGAGCTCTTCAATAAATAGCCATACTCAAGGTGGCAAAATGAGACTACACACATAGTGAAAGGAACTTTGAGGTACACTGCATGAATTTTGAGCCAATGTGTTGTCTCGAGGTGGTGCCTAGGTTTCCTTCTCCTCCTCTAAACAATGACTGCTCTTCCCACCTTCAGAAAACAAGAGGATTGATTTTTAAAGTAGCCATTTATTTTACAACAACATACTAGTGATAAAAAGATAAAAAGTTACAACAATTTAATAGTTTGCATGTTTTGGTGAATAGAATTAAGTTGTATAAAATAATAATATTTAAAAAACAGTTCATTACAGATAAAGTACAATGACAACAAATCTTAACAACAGCCAAAGAAACAAGACTGATTCTTAGAGCATACCTTGTGCCCACCTCAATGCCAGTCTAGGCAGAGGTCTTGATTTTTAAGGACAGCCTGTTGCATGTTGCATACAGGTATCTGCTACATGAGCATTCAAAAGATCTAGCTTTAGCTTAGTGGCCCAGCTGCTGTTCCTGAAGCGGGTTCCTTCCCTGTGATGCTGGGGAATGGAGCAGATGTGAACTGCTCACTCAGACACTGCTTGTTTCTTGGATGAGCTGAGAGAGGTGGACGAGAGCAACTCTCTTTCCCTTGCAGAGGATTTTTTTCTTTGTGCCCATATCCCTTCCTTCTGGAAGACCAATCTCAGCACTGCCTCCTGCAGACACCCTTTGCTTACCCTTTTCAGGTTCCTTCAGTGAGCAGCCTCGTTTCCTCCAAAACCATACAACGATTTCCTAAGCCATTGTGTGAGGAGCTCCATTCCTCTAAACGGAGGAGCAGCACACAGTTGGGGATTCAATCTATGTCAGTCTCACCAGCTGTAACAAGCCCTGCCTGTCAGGTCCCTAGGACACCCTCCTACCCTGCCTAGGTTCTTGACTGCTTGGGCTCAGGGCCAGCTTAGAGAATGTGTGCAGGCATCACATCTTGAATCAAAGAGGTGTTTGAGAAAATGCTGTGAGAAGCCTCAGTGGGAAAGGCTGCCCTTCTCTCAGGAGGTGCTTTTAAGCTGGGCACTCTACCTGTGCGTTCTGCCTGAGCTACACTGCAGCTATGTTGCAGCCATGCCCATGCCAGTGCTCCAAGCTGGCCACCCACCCTAGATGGGCTCAGGTCAAGGAATGCAAGAAGTACACGCAGCTTGTTCTCAAAATCTCCCTGGCACTGGAAACAAAGCACCATATGCTCAAGCAGCAGGAGCAAAAGGACAAGCTCGAGCTAAAGGGAGTTGAGAGCAGAAGGGCAAGGAGGTGCACAGGAAAGGCATCAGGCTATCTTGCTTCATGCTCCCCCATTCCTCCATATGGGGCACTGATGGATAACGCACGGCTGCCTCCTCTCCCTGCTGTTCCCTGCCTCTTCCACTGCACTTTCTGTTATTCTGCCCCCCAAGGTGGCTACCCCTTGTAGGCACCTTCCCCTCTCTGTTATCACTTTTGGCCACCATCACCCTGTCCCGATCCGATATCGGGGAGGGTTCTTAAACGATCCCAAGAGCGAGATTAAGACACAAACGAGGTCAGATGCTGTACAACCTTAAGAACTTTATTTAACAATAACAACTAATAATAGCGATAGGACAGAGAGGAAAAGATAGAGAAAGTCAGAATCCCTAAGCAAGAAGAACAGTAGAGATGCAACTATCTACCACCACCACCAGGGATCCAGCGATGTTCCGTCGGCTTAGTCTCGGTGCAGGTGATGGTATCCCGAGTTCCAAGCCGTGCTGAGGCCCCAGGTCCCAGTCAGGAAGAGCGAAGCTGCCACGTACACCAGCACACACCAGCCCACTCCAGCACCCGCTCCAAGGAGCACTTGGTCCTTTATCATCCCAGTCCCCACAATTACCCCGAAGAGTCCGCCCATTTCCAGGGAGCACGTTGTCCGCCCCGTGATCCTCATGCCAGGCGTCTGGCTGGCAGGGGTGGAGGGGGGGGGTCGACCCACAGTGTTCCACGGAGCACGTTGTCCACCCCGTGATCCTCATGCCAGGTGTCCGGCTGGCAGGGGTGGAGGGGGGGGTCGACCCACAGTGCCGTCTGCACATCTTCCTCCCCTCAGTTTCTTCACCCTGTCTGCGCGCAGATGCAGGCACCGCTGAGGCAGTCGTTGACTCAGTCTTCGGGGGAAGTTGTGGTTTCGTCTGGAACTTCAAAAGGGGTACTCCTTCAGACAAAAACAGGGTGCTGGGGCCAGGAGATGGTGGTCATGAGGCAGCAATGTTGAGACAAACAAAGTACAGTTCCCTACACACCCCTACCCGTCTTTGCCTTACTGTCCTTCCTAGGCCCTTGCTCTGTTAGCTGCCTGCTCAGCCCACTGTGCTGGAGAAACCAAGAGCAGCATCACCAACAAGCCTCAGGGCAAAGAGATCTGGTCCTGTACGTGTGCCATTGTCCCCAGCACAGAGCTCGGCAGGCAAGCCCCATTGCCACTGTCACTGATGCATAAGGCATAAAGGTTGCCTGCATCGCTAGCCCTTCACACTGGGTCTGCTGGAACCAGACTTAGACTGAGGATAACACAGATTTTTAACTAACACAGAATCATCTAGGGTTTTCTTTTTTTAACATATATAGCTGAGGCTGGTGATGTTTTGTAATAATTGTTTGCCTTTGAAATGTATGGTTCTTTTCCATGTTTGTCCTAAATTGTATATATTTGTTAATGTTTCATTTTTTTTTACTGGCAACCAAGAGAAGTATACCTGTATTAGGAACTGAGATAAAGGCTTTATTGACTCACTTGAAAAGATTTTTAATTATGTGAAAATCACATAATTCAATCTCACATGGCAAAAGGAAACATAAAAAGGGGGCAGCATAAACATCAGCACTACAACAGACCATGGAAACAATGTTTGAAGACCCCCCTACACAATCCAGCTTCTCCTAGGAATTCTAACCTGGTGCTCAAGAATTGCAGAGCAGCACCAGAAGATCCCACACCTTCCTGCCATTGTGCTGGCTTGATGGATGACAGAAGCAAAGTGTTCTGTCAGTCCATAGGAGTCACTGCATGCATCCCAGTGACACTTGTGTGAATGTCCCTCATGAGGAAGAAGACCTCTGCAAGTCTCTTATTGATCATTTTCGTGCCTGAGAACCTACAGGCTTTAGAAAATGAATTAAGTCTCTGTGTCTCTTCTCTTTTTCCATTTCAGGGAAGCAATTTGCTTGTTTTCCTTCCAGCTTGCATTTTACAGTCCTCCCCAAGTCCCAGCCCAGCCTGAAGATGTACACAGGATCTTTCATCCCACAGGCCACCTTTGGGGAGGTTGTCCCATGGCAGTTGCACAATGTACGTAAGTGAAGGAACCACATGGACTGCACAAGTCACTTGAAGCCAAACTAAATTATATACTGGGATTTTTTTACTAGGTTCTGGTGATTTGAGAAGCTCAGCAAGGGCCTCTATAATACTTATGAATTACTGACATAATATTATTCCTGTGCACAAGCAGGACAAAAAAGACACATGGCAGATGCACCATGGAAGTGGTATCATAGGGAAAGAACTTCACCACTTCCATGCAGGAATGAGAGAACCAGGTACACCTTTCAGGGACATCTTTTGATGCAGGACTAATTTTTTAGCGCCTGGATAACACCACTGACATTCAGAGTATTGCTGTAGTTGGTAAAGTATAAATAAAACACAGAGTTCTACATTTGCTTTCTTCTGAAGATTTTTCTGTCAAATTGGGTCAACTTCTAAGTACAGAAAGAGAGCATTTTAATCTGTCAGCACTGCAAACCTAGCCTGGGATTTGAAAATTACTTTTGTGCTTAGAAATATTGTGGACTCTGAATTTGGCAAGCAGTATTGTTGGTGCATAAGAGGAAAAGTATATATTCCAAAACATGATCATTTTTGCTTTGCTTAGCTTACCATTATTTTAGCAAATGTTTGGTTTGGTGGGTTTTTTTGGGGTAATATGAGCAAATAAAAGCTCCGTAAAGATATTTTTGCCAACATTGAAAATAAAAACTAAACCAACATCTCCCCATTTTTTTAAGCAGTAACATTCCTCACCTTTATAAAAATGCTCTCTATTACAGACATTAAAACAGATCATAAAACTGCTCTGCAGGGGAATCAAACAGATGGCAGAGCCCACTGCAGTTTGGATGAAGATTTCTTAGCTAGATATGCAAGAGAACAGTAGAATGGTTTCAAGGTCAGCGATGAGGTGAAAACTGTGGCCAGATTTTCTTCAGCTAGGAGTATGTGCAGCTTTTCTCATATATTTAAAGGAAATGCACCAAACCCAGAAATTCCTTCACTACAAGAAGCAAATGCCCTCAGTGCAAGACAATATTGCAACAGGGAATTTGCTTAACTGGCATTTTTAAAATGCATATTCTACACTGAATAGTTGTTCATGACTGTTTATATGTATATATGTATGTATTTTTTAAATTCAATTAGATCTGTGGTTGGTAATACAGCAGATTGTAAATTGTGAATTTTGGCAACAAAAATGATTCTTAAATAATGGTTATTGTCTTTCAATTAGTTCTGGGCCCAACTCACATCTAGTGCTGTTGGCAGCCGATTTTTTCCTCTGTGCTTGTGTCTTTTATGCCCTCACAAATCTCTGAATCCTGTAGTTATGGCTTTAAATGGAAAATTTCCTCCCCGATCTGTTCTGTTCTTTTAAAAATAAAAACCCCTAGCAATCTAGCTTGTGATATCCATCAGGCTCAGCTGCACAGATCTGGAGGCTGTATTTCTTTCTTGTTTATGTCATTAGTCTGGTTTTAGTTAATTTTCACTTCCAGATGTCTCTTGTGCCTGCTTTTTTTTTTTTTTTTTTTTTCCTGGCTAGCAGGATATAAATTACCTTGATAGGCTATAGCTGTTTGCTCTGGTTTATTTCTTTAATTTCTGGATGTGTTTTACAGAGCCTGATCCCTCATCGTCACAAAATAGCTTTTACTGGCTTACAGCACAGATTTCATTACAGTTATTTAGTGGCATGAAATATGCACAACCAACTGAAGAATCAGGGTTGTAGTCTGAGTGCTTGTCTCCTCTTTCATTAAAGGAGCAGGAAGAATGGCTCTGGTGAGGGCTGGATCCAGCTCCTGGACCATGAGAATTACAAAGACTCTGGTTAGCGTGGCTGAAAGAATGGAAGTGTGGGTTACTGTTATAAAGGATGACTCCTACTTGCTACATTAGGATGTTATCTTCAGAAAACAACACTAAACTGCATCATATTTACTATCTCCTTTCTGTGAAAGGCAAGGGTTTGGGCTTTACTCATTGTCAGTGAGAGGTGTTGTACAACAGCATTAATGGACCTGCAATGGGGTGGCTGCCAAGCAAATCAATTCTGTGCTGCCTCATCTGCTGAATCACTCTTGGTCCTGAGGTTTCCCCCTCAGGGAGTGGAGGATGGTGCCAGCATCCAGGTAGCTCCTCCAGGTTTTTTCCTGCAGGGGTTTCTGAAGAAGGGTGGTTGGAGTGCAGTGATGTCAATTATGCCTTAGTGGACTGGAGCAGATCCCCACACCACCTCTTCAATTATGGGTGGGACAGGTGCATATGGTTATTTAGCTGCTGGATTACATAATGCACTGTAGCAATCAAATACTTCCTGCTGCTTTTCCAAAGAACTGCTGCAGGAACACTCACACATTGCATACAGGGATCCCAGGACACCTTGTACTTTTCTCTAGAGACTTTGAAAACTTAAAGGGATGAGATCCAGTGATCTTAGAAAAAGCCTGGGAACTGGTCCTCAAGTACTAAATTTGAGTGGCAGGGACAGCCCCTGCCCTGTTCCATGCTGCCATTTCCCCATTGGTAGTCCAGGGATAACTAGCATTCAACTATAGCCAGTCAAAAAGAATAGAAATGCTTCTAATATTTTCCAAAGCTTACAAAAATATACAGAGTCATTACTACTTCTTCTATAACCAAAAAGGCACTGATTAGGGGGTCTGCTCTTTGCAGTTACCACCTCCAGACAGTTTTTGGTGTGACAAGGCAATTTACAGCAACATTTGCTTCACTTAGGGACCAGCTGCAGATCCCTCTTGGGCACCTTCTTCCTACCGACCAGCTCAGCAGAGCAGAGGTTGAGAAAAGCAGTCACAGAGCAGCTGATGCACTTACCGATGGGTATCCCTGAGACTGCATATTAGTTGTTATTCAGACTTGCATTGTCAAATGCACTATCTTTGGTTTTAGGCTAGTCAGCCGAGGTATGGAGCTCATGCTGATCAAGGATCATGAAGGAGACTGTGCAGCAAGCCAGTGAGATTTGTATGCTGAAATTCTCTTGTGCTTTGAGAGCCTGCCAAAAATGATCTTTCAGAGGGCATGTACAACACTGCTAAAATCAAGCTGATGAATGGCTGTATCATTGAATTTGGATGCAGAATGAGGGTCAAGTTCAGAACAGTCTAGCAGTAGGCTATTCACCCAATCTAAGCAGGATGGGATCTTGGCATTTTGTAATCAACACTTATTAAAACTAAGATATTTAGCTCTGATGTATCCTACAGTGTAGTACAGGGAGGAATTAAATTTTGAAGGTAGATGACAAGGCAAGTTTAGGGCCATACAGTGCCAGGCTTATCTGAGCATTTGGGAGTTTCCTCTAGTTAGCACAGTAAACAAGGAAGGGAAATGCTGATGGTCTCTTCTGGAGCCTGTACACATCCAGAAGTTGGTTCTGCAACACTAGTGTTCACTCTTTTCTTCCAGGAATATAGTTGTTCATGTTCAAAACACGGGAATAAGTCTGTAGGTGAAATACTGCATGGTATTTTTCCTGAAATGAGAGGGGTTTGAATTTAAATAATGAGGCTTTGTTCTGAAAGCATACAGCCTTGCATTTCATTTTTTTATTGAAGAATTTGATCTCCCTGGGTAATAGGCAGGTGATACAGCAAGAAGCATATCACTTTTTCCTATCTGGAGAAAGATGGTGAAGAAAAATAGATCAGGTACAGAAGATGTCAGGTCTTGACTGAATACCCTCCTCTCTTAGCTTTTGCTTTTCAATTACATTGACATTCTTCTCTTTAATGAGTGGGTGCTTTCCCATTGCTTTTGACTGAAAGATCTTTTTTATGACAAGTTACTTTGGGCTTAATCCAGTTTTAACCATGTGACCAGGAGAGATATCACAGTAATTAAAGTAGACTATGCCGACTGCTGAGAAGAAAACTGACAGCTTGCAGAGAGATAATACTACCTAAAGTAACTGCCAGCCATGATACTGCTAGTTGCTATTAACTTATGAGAAATGTAATATCATTTCTAACACACACAATGGGCAGTGCATGGAGGTATGTTGGGAATGTCATGGACAATTTAATTAAAATAACTGAATATATGGTCATTGTGGCTGCATCCTACTATGATTTTTGTGACCTCAGTGGAATCCTTTCTTATACATCAAGTATAAGCTCTCATAGTGATGACTAGCCAGTCCAAATCCATGGAAAAGGGGCCAGTCCCAGTGAAAACCACTTCATGTAAACTAGTTGTTTGCAAACAGAAAACTCATGTGAGAGCTGATGATGCACATGGCTCAATGGGAAACAAATACAATAAGAGAACAGCAAACATGTAATTAAATGGACTTTAGAGCTGAGGCTACCTACCCAAAATCATCTCGATAGTGTCACCATAATATCTAGCAATGGACAAATCCACTCCATTGGATCTGGACATGCTGGTTTAATAGTTATTAGTTGGTTCTACATCTGTGCTTAGATTACTAAATGGCTTGTACAAGGTAAATTAAATCTCATGGCAGAACATTACATTAGAAACATTAGCTAAGCTTTACAGACTCAAATGATTGCAGAGCTATTCCAAATCACGAGTGATGATTTGTACCAATCTTTGTATTAATTTATTTCCTGCTCCCAAATTTGAAAGTTGCTCTTCAGATAAAATGTCTTAGTTAAAAGAAGAACAGAACTCCAGGAAGAGAGAGGATCTTGATTCAACATAGCAAAGAGGGTAATAAGGATTGAAACATTTGTGAATGATGTATTAGTTTGTAGTTTGGATTCAGCTCCAGCCAAAATCTTGCCAAGATGCCCAGTTCTCTTTCCACACTTACACCTGGACAGCAGATCTGGTAGCCCTCCATTCATTCAGTGAACAGTCAGATTTTGAACCATGTACTAAATAGTTATCAATTTCTCCCTCTTCCACCCAAACAAGCCCATTTCAGTTACCTTTAAGGTCAGAGCTAGAGCGGGGCTGCACACATAAGGAGTTTGTCTTCAGCTGCACCCTTCTGCCCAGCTCCTGCTCAGAGGCCTCATTCTGTGCTCCAGGGCTGGACCACAAACACCTCATCTCTGGACAAGAACTTCACCATGTCTCAAGGATTTCTCCTCTTCTTCATAGGTCTCAGCCATCAGTCATGTGAGTCTGGGCTAAAAGTGTTGGTTGTTTTGTTCCCTGCTCTCCTTGTGCTTCCTCACATTTTTTCAAACCTGGCTATACCAATTCCTGCAGCATGCATTTGTCTGGGTACAAGCACTGATGAACTATGGCCCCTCTCCAAATATCCCTGCAAATAAACAGTGGCAACTCAAAGGAAAGGGATGTAAGCCTGGCTGAGCAGACTCATCTGACTGCTTAGGCACAAATACTTGAGGGGACCTTTATCCATCATTTTCTCAGCTAATTTCCAGCTATATACTTAACTGCTTACCAAATTCATTACTCAGTGTCTATGATCAAAAAGTACTGATAGTCTCCAGAGAGAAGTATGTTTCATTCTCCTGGGTGAAAACTGAAGGTGACAATCATAGAATCATAAAATCATAGAATCACTATGGTTGGAAAGGACCTCCAGGATCATCAAGTCCAACCTTTATACCAACATCTCACTAACCAGTATACCATAGCCTCAAGTGCTTCATCTATTAATTTTTTAAACACCTCCAGGGACAGTGACTCCACCACCTCCCTGGGCAGCCTGTTCCAGTGTCTAACCACCCTCTCAGTAAAGAACTTCTTCCTAATATCCAATCTAAACTGCCCCTGACGCAACTTGAGCCCATTTCCTCTCATCCTATCATTAGTAATTTGGGAGAAGAGACCAACACCAGCCTCACTACAACCTCCTTTTAGGTAGTTGTAGAGGGCAATGAGGTCTCCTCTCAGTCTCCTCTTCTCCAAACTAAACAACCCCAGTTCCCTCAGCCGGTCTCCATAAGGCCTGTTTTCCAGACCTCTCACCAGCCTCGTTGCCCTTCTCTGGACTCGCTCCAGCACCTCAATGTCCTTCCCATACTGTGGTGCCCAGAACTGGACACAGCACTCAAGGTGTGGTCTCACGAGTGCCGAGTACAGGGGCACAATCACCTCCCTACTCCTGCTGGTCACACCGTTTCTGATACAGGCCAGGATGCCATTGGCCTTCTTGGCCACCTGGGCACACTGCTGGCTCGTGTTCAGTCGCTGTCAACCAACACCCCCAGGTCCTTTTCCGCCAGGCAGCTTTCCAGCCACTCTTCCCCAAGCCTGCAGCGTTGCACAGGGCTGTTGTGGCCGAAGTGCATGATCCAGCATTTACCCTTGTTAAACCTCATACAATTGGCCTCAGCCCATCGCTCCAGCCTGTCCAAATCCCGCTGCAGAGCCTCCCTACCCTCAGGCAGATCAACACTCCCACTTAATTTCGTGTCATCTGCAAATTTACTGAGGGTGCATTCGATCCCCTCATCCAGGTCATCGATAAAGACATTAAACAAGACTGGCCCCAAGACCGAGCCCTGAGGGACACCACTTGTGACCTGTCTCCATCTGGATTTAACTCCATTCACCACAACTCTCTGGG
The DNA here is from genome assembly GCA_028020825.1 of Podargus strigoides. Taxonomy (NCBI): domain Eukaryota; kingdom Metazoa; phylum Chordata; class Aves; order Caprimulgiformes; family Podargidae; genus Podargus; species Podargus strigoides. Next base: position 9,277,624 of record CM051641.1, on the reverse strand, counting down.
CTCGGCCATCCAGCCAGTTTTTAACCCAGCGAAGAGTCCACCTGTCTAAGCCATGAGCTGCCAGCTTCTGCAGCAGAATGTTGCAATGCTGCAAAGCTTGAAGGGTGAAGGTTTGCCTTCATAGCAGGGAGGAACATGAGGTGACTACACTTTCATGGGATGAAGAGGTCACATTTTTAAAGGTCAGGTCTTTCATCTTCCATTTCTTAGGTACAATCTGACCAGTGCTTTGAAGTGCATTCCTGCTCAACCTCTAAATAAAGAAACTTAAATTTAGGCCAGTTTATGAAGCAGCACTCACCATTATAGGTTACATGGTATCTCCTCTTTTGAGACTTGAAAAAGGAAATTTATACCAAGAGGTGTTGCCTTAGAACTGGTGTCAGATTCTTGTAGAACCAGAGTGTGGAAATTAACATCTCGGCAATGGTGAAAGCTTCTTTGTGTTTGGAGAGCAGGAAGTTAAATGGCTAGCCTGTGTCAATTTTTCCTGCTTCAGCTGTGCAGCAGTGCTAAAATCAGACAAAACCACCAATAGCTTGCCTGCTTTTATGAATTTAGGTTGCCCTAGTTTATATGCATATACGTGTGTGTGTGTATGTATGCACAGTTACTCTGGGTGAATGGAAAGAAAAGCTCCATCTAGAAAAACTGTCATGTATTTTGGGGCTGTTAAAAGCTCAGAGAGACACTGGCAAAGGTTGGTTAATGAAACTGGAAAAAATGTGGCTCATAAGTCAGAAAAAAGGATTGTGATGCATTTGGAGTAGCCAGTTGTGCTTAATAATAGGGCATCTTGGGAGAGTGAGTAGTGCTGCTGGACACGGACTACAGCTGTATATGCTGCGTATAGATGGCGTAGAAGAAGATCCACATAGCTAGGCTTGCCTTTGCCATATTAGGCAGGTGACCCTCAGTGTGGTCTAAAGGACTAAACCAGCTCAGTGGCCTTTTTATAGGATTTATCAAAATGAATAATAGAGTAAACATAAACTGAAGCAAGCATGTGACTTAGTTTATTTACAAAACTAATAAAAATGCAAAAGATACAGTAATCAAATTATGTTCTTGAGTAAGAATAAATCAATAGATTAATAGCTTCAAAGTGCTTCCGTACCAAATTAACACAATAAGCAATCAAATGCTGCTTTCACTCTCAGCCCTCGTCACTAATGAAGTTGTGCTGAGTGAGTCAGAGTTGTTTCCTTTCAGACCAAAAGTATTTGATATCCTACCCAAAACACTCCTTTCACTTGGCTGAGGAGGAGCACAGGTCACACCACGTGTTTGAGTTGGACTTAGACCCTTGCCAAGCAAAAATGACAGAGGTGAGTGATATTCCTCTTTCACCATAAGTTATATGCAGCTATCCAGGTACAAACAATAACTCTTCGCATATAATTTTGTACACTCTTGTGGTTGTTCCAGGGTGATGGGTGTCATTGCCGATTACCCTGCCCATGCACACAGTTTTTAAGATGGCAGATCTACCTGCTTAACACAGACAGGATAGCTAAATAATGCATGATGGCAGCTTTTGAACAGCTTCTGACCTCATCAGAACTTTCTGACTAACTCAGTGGCAGGCTGACAGTTATTTTTATGAAACAGTGAAAGGTGTTTCTCCCTGAGCTGTACACAAACACTCATTTGTAAGTAGGGGAGGAGGGTGGCGGGAGGAAGAGAGAAAATAATTAGGCTGAAGTCAACCTGCCAGAAGAGTGATTCAGTGAGGAGCCAGTGGTTGTACCTGTGAGCCAGGCAAGTGCCCAACTGGCCTGGGCTGGACAACGCTGGGTCCCTGGAGCAGAGCTGCTCTGGGACCATTTGATTCATTATTGGTGATACACAAATTTATGGGAGGCAATATGGGGAAAAATAAGGAGGGATGGAGAATGTCCTGCTCAACAATCCCCAGGAAAAAATGTGCTAGGAGATGACTGCAGTATTCCCTTTCTGAAACACAGCTGAACCCAATAACTGGAGATAGGAAGGGCTGGATTTATCCTGTGTAGAGATATGCTGAGAAAAAAAGTCTCTGGATATTTCTTTAACTAAAATATCTCGCTACAAGAGTTCAAAGGTAGATACTAGTGGGCTTTATCAAGCAAAAGAGCTTTCAACCCATCAGAGAGCAACAATGGGCTGCCCAAGGAATATGAAGATAAGCTACTATAATTTCATGCTGTCTTATTTTATCCCATAAGAAAAACTATTACTTTCACAAATTTATAACAGTGACCATACAAATTATGTATTAGGCAGTCTCACGGTTTAGCTAGTGGGGGAGAGAAAAAGGTAATTGCAAAATGTACAATGACAATGAAACAGCAAAACTAGATTGTTATGTTAGCAATTATCCCTGATGTGTGAATGTTTTCACCATATCTAATTTTCAAGAGGAAAATTTCTTTCAAAGAAAAATCCTTCCAGGAATTCTAGTAAGGCCAAGAGGAATTGGATGATGAAACTCGTGGTGAGTTGGGTGAGCAGCATGAATGAGAGGTAGCAGGGAAGTTAGCTGAGGTGTCATTTGTTACTTCTGGGCAGCTTCAGGGAGAGGATATCAGTCAAGGATTGACTCTGAAGAGAGCAGACATCACCCTGACTGTCGTTGCTGGGGAAGTAGCTGGAGCGCTGCAGTCTTTGGACAAGCAGTAAACAGACAATGCAAGAAAGCAGTTAAACAACACTCCTCAGAGCAGATCATCATAAGCAACTGTCAGAATTTTCTAGCAGGTGGTGAAAGCCCCCACATCAAGTCTGTGTGGGTGGCTAGCAGGAGCGCAGTGGTCTGCTTCTTTTCTGATATTATTCTAAAAAGTAGGAAGGACACTGAAGACAACCTCTCTGACACAATGGCATTGATTTCATTAATTCTTTTAAGGGAGGATGAGCCAACAGAAAATGGGTTGTGGGACAAAATAAAATACTCTAGGGCATTCTGACTATTGTAGTAGATGCTTGTTTAACATGGCTGGGAATACTGTTATTAAAATAAATATTTGTTGCTAAGATACCCTGTTAGTTCAATAGCCTTGAAATCTAGTTTGTGTCATTAGACTGGAGGTGCAGATATTTTACAGATATGTCATTACAGCCATTGCAGACAGACCCAGGAGGCAGGGAGGGAACTCCTCAAACACTAATAAGAAATAAAGCAGTTACTAGCAGCAGCTCTGACCTGGAGGGCAAAGCTATCCTTGGAAGACAGGCAGCTTGCTGAGTGGAAGCAAGACAGAAGAGTGATCAGGAAAACAGTGGTAAAAGAGGAGGGAGAAAAGCAGCAGGATGAGCCACAATGGAAGGGACCGTGCTGCCTGATAAATGCCACTGCAGCTGCAGCACTGCTGACTTAGGCTGTGGTCACAGCAACCAGTGAGGAGGAGCAGCAGAGGCAGACCTTGGAGACTGAGGGGTGGTCTTCTGACACCAAGGATCTATCATCCTTACTACATGAATTTCAGGAGTTTTACTTGAGCCTGGCTCTGGACTTGTCCCACGAGCTGAGGTCCAGTCAGTGGCTGGAGCACCATAGATGTATTCCTACAGTGTGTCTCCTGAGTTAGTTTTGTTTAAGTGCAAACAAGCACCCAAAGATATCTAATTTAATTCAGCACAAGCCTACTTTTTAAAGCTCTAGCCCGTGGTGTAGAAATGGTTATTCCAACCTTCCTAAAGCAAATCCTCTGTACTATCAAGAGAAGGAAAGAGCATCCCTAGAAACTTCCAGATATGAATTCGGCATCTCTGATTGAGTTTCAATCTCTCTCTCTCCATTGATAATTTAAGAATTGAGTAGGAAATGCTGGATGACTCATTCCACCAGAGGTACTGCTTTTCTGAGGAGGATCAGCAGCTTTTTAAAGAAAAGGCAGTGGCAGGAGCACATCTTTTTCTTCATCTGCCTTTCCCTGCCATCTCATCCTTTAATAAGACCAGGGTGTGGAAACTGGGCCTTGAGCATGAGCAGCCTTGGCCCCATGCTTTCCTCAGCCTAAGAAGGTCTGGTTTTATCTGTTATGAGAGTATGTCAGACTCAGCAGGGAGGGGAGTCAGGGAGGAAGCGTGAGGAACCCTCTGTTTCTCTAGTTGACAGGGGACCCCTCTGCAATCATTAATGGGGCTTAGCTCCCAAACCTCATGGGGTTTAGCAGGAAAGCTAGCAAGAGGGAGTCTGAGCCTCATCTGGGAAGTGGCAGGAGGCTCTGCTCCTTGCAATATGTCAGTAGTAACACAAGTGGTCACTGAGTAGGATCCAGGGTGTTTTGGAGACAAGACACCGACTGTCTCTTATTGAAGGCTAACTGGAGCCATTTTCCTCTTGCCTTTTCTGCTTCTGGCTCTGTCACCTTCCCTTTCCAACCAGAGAGGGGGCAGGGTAGGCAGGGAGGTTCTTTGTGTGTTTAGGTGTCTACCAGAACAGGTCCCAGAGATGTACTATACCTTGCCCACACATGCAGACACCAGAAAGGTCCCAGTCTGCAGCTTTCCTTACCTACAAACACATGAAAGCTTGAAAAACACCACCCCTCTCTTGCTAGAAACTGAGTCAAAAGGGCTGGATCCTGGTTTTGGACATGGAAATCCTGAGGCGATGCTGGAACACAAAGGAAATTTCCCATGTATTCCTCCTATTTCTTGGGGTTTTAGCAGCTGCTATCTTATTAACATTTATATTTCTCAATTCTGTTTATACCATTTCATTGCAAAGAGCTTTGCCAGATGGAAACACTTGCTGTAACAGTTTAAGATGCTATTGCCTCCAGCTGCCCGCTCTGTCCCTCTGTTCAAAGTTATGACCTTGTAAGGGTCAGCAGAAGGGTATGTGCACCCAACTGCATCTGCTTCCATTCATAATCCCTCACATTAAGGCCTTCAACTAATGCTGTGGACCATAATTTGGAGCAACCAAGGAACTGGTGACATTTGCTTCTCCTTACATTGCTAAGGGGGCGATAAACTCTGCAACAGGGAGTGACAGCTGGAGCTGGTCACATAATAAAGCAGTAGCTTTAATAAGCAGTAACATATTAAAGCAGAGCTCTCAAAGCTCAGGTGTGGCAGTCATAAGTTGTGCTGGTTGTAGAAGGGCTTTACTTATATAGTAATATAGATACACCAGTTTGAACAAAACAGTTCATGCTTGGATGTGTAGGTGTATCACCATTTCTGCTCTTTACACTCCAAAAGAAAGCAAAGCTGTATTTTATACGCAAGCCAAACTATCCCAGCAAACATGAACTCTTGCCAGTATAACTGGATCTGTACCAGAGGCTTCTGCTGACACAGCTAAGACAGTTGAGGATTATTCTTCTTCGCCCTCCTATCAACACACCAGGCTGGAAAATATCTGTTGTAGAGATTGGAATAAAAGCAATCACAATAATTTGTCTTTTCTGCAGTGGTCCAATTTAAACAGGGTCATACAGGCATCATCTGTGGGTGCAGTCATACTGCTGAGATCAATTTTAGTGCCCTGCAGAATTAGTGCAGCTGTAAACTTAGAAAGCTCAGTTGTGGCTGGGCTCTGTCCACACAGCTCTCAGCTCTGGTGGTTGGAGCCACCAGCATGTTCATGTGAAAGCAGGAATCTGCTGGAGATGCCTCACAGCTACCCTCTGAAACGTATTAGGAGTGCACACAAGGAAGAGGAGCTCAGTGTTACATCTAGCTGCTGTCCCATCTGCTTGTCTAACCATTCTGTACTTCTAGAGAAGCAATTCAGGCAGAGTATAAATATTGCCATAACAGTTCTGAGAACAGTGGTGAAGGAGGAATGAGTGGATTAGCAGGGATGGCTAGTGAAGCACTCGTGTCACATCTTTGCAGGGTGATGGAAATATTTTATTATTAATAACCTATCCTAGGAAATGGAAATCCTCCATCCTTTTCCTTGCCCCTGTTGTTTAATAATGACAGTGATGAACCCTCTGGTGTCTTCTACAGTCTTCAGACCAAGAACTTGTGGACAAATTACTAAATTTTTTAAAGCTAAACAGGTAAAATCTTGATTCTACTGACTTAAGTGGGACATGGATTTTACTTTATGTGCACAAACCTGCCCCTGTGTATAAAGTCCTTTCATACTGTGTCCTGCTGTTGTGTAATAGTTAAATTATTTCCCAGTATTAATGTTTAACATAGATTTTTTTTTTCCCCCCGGTTTTAATGTAGAGTTAATTGATTCCGATTCTCCCCTGAGTTTCTGGTAACTGAACCGTACTTCCTTTGCAGAAGAGTGATGTATGGGGATGTTATTATCTAACCTGGGACTGGGAGACAAAGAACCTGACGTGTTGATGCTCACCACTCCTGCAGCCATGTAAAGCAGCCAACAGTATGTACAATGCTCCCCCATCCTCCACCAGTGATAGTTTGTGCTCATCTTGCAGTGGTGTGAAGAACACCCCATTTTGCTGACTAGTGCAGGATGGGGTCCACAGGTACCCACTTTCTTATCTTGCCTCTCCTAATAAATCCTCAGTAGCCTTGGGCATTACACTTATTGTCCCTCCCCTTTTTCTCATATTTATAAACCAAGGATAATATTTATACACTCAGCTGTTATGATGACATTAATTACCGTTCATGCACTGCTCTGGAAATTAATGTATTGTGCAAGTATTAAGTTTAATTAATTTAATTATTGAATATTCAGAATTATTTGACACACGGGCCATTTTTAGCTCTCATTTCTTAGTCTGTGCAGAAGACACACCTATTCCTTTCAGTCTGCAGAAGACTGTGTTAATGGCAAAAGGTTTATACGCCTTGAAGCTGGCTACTAAAGAAATATGAGACTCTCTAGATGCCTAGAAACCATTTGCACCATCTTCTATACCCACTAGTGCACCTTCTCTCTTCCCTGTCACCTCCCTTCCTTTCTTAGCATTGCACGGTGTGGTTTTCCCACAAGCTGCTATGTTACACATACCCAGAGGTTCTGCCCATCTGGTTTTAAGATTAACCTGTCCCAAGTCTTATTTTCAGAACTCATTTCATTTCTGTCTTCTGATCTCATGCTAATTTGTTCATATCTTTTTAAGTTTTAGATTAAGGAAAATAAATTCTGGGTTTTTAATGATTTATGATGGAAAAAAATTGAGGGTTTGGCTGAATTCTACATGCATGGCTCAAATAAAGAGTTTCTATGTATGTCATCAGTTATGAGTCAGTCATGGTTCAGCTGAATGGATGTTCCTTGGTCTCTGGCTGTCGTCACTGACTCGTGACATGGATTGTGTGTGTATGTGCATCTGTGCTTGTGTGTGTGTGCTGGTAGAAACAGGCAGAGAGCTGCACTTCACACATATTGTGCTGACCTGCTCCTTTGGGAACACTGAGAAAAAGCAGTGCCTGTTCTGTGGGGACTGTGAAGACCATGGGGACCACCACTAAGGGAACTGTATGTGCTCCTTGTGTAGAATATTGTCATTATTATACTTCTTCTGTCTGATGTATGCTGGGCTGTTTTCACTCTCTAGAGAAGAGCAACTCTTGCTCTATGGAGAATTCAAAAAGACCTCCTTCCCATGTTTACAGCAGTCAGGGAGAGCAGAGTCCTAATATTTGTAGCCAGCTAAAAAAAAATATACTCCAAAAGCCATAGTGAGGATTTAAGGAAATGGATGAGAGTTGCATGCTTAACCACTCATCTTTATGACCAGATGGGATCAATGTTCAGACAACAAAAGGTTATAATAAGTTTCTCTACTGGATATTTCTCTTTTTCAGACAGTTTTGATGAGTCTACGGAGACTAACTCAAGAAATGCCCATAATTTCTCAAATTCTCAGATCTGTGCACTGCTGGTAATTCTGTTCAGGGAGTAGCAGATAAAATCCAAAAGACTCAGTAATCATCCTCTGCTACACAAATAGCACAGCTGCTGCAGATGAACCGAGGGAAAAGGAGACCGGTATGTTTATACTGGAGTGGAGAGAGGACCAGGAGACTTTTCAGATTGTCTCCTAACCTACCGGTTTCCCTTGAGATAACCCTGCCTCATGTGAGGCATGATTCAGGATGCTATAAAACCTTAATTGCCTCAGACAGCATCTTTTTCCAGAGGAGCAGTAGGAAGGAAACACAAATGTGGTAACTTATGAAGCAACACAGAACCATCAACTGGTTCTTCTGGCCTAGTCCCTAAAGAGGAGGCCAGAGAGGGAGACCAAGATAAATGGACATTGCTCCAACCTTGTCTTGACTCATTCACAAAGACAGAAGTCAGTTATTTGTCTGGAAAAAAAAAATAAAATAGGAGCTGTACAATATTTTTTTGTCACAGAAAAGCCAAAATATGTGGAAAGGGGTTTCTTTTCTCCACTGAGGGCTGGCTCTGAGCAGGCTGAGAAAGGCAAGGCTGGGGAGAGGAAAAGCCTGTAACAGAAGGGTGATACTGGTTTGAAATACTCCATATGTGGCTTTTTCTGGGCAAGATTAGTGGATTCACTGAGGCTCTCCTGGATACAAAGGGACATTGAAATGCAGCCTATGGGGAGTGGCATGACCTCTCTCCTGTGCTAAAGGAGATTAAGAAAGAGATTTTATGGTCGGACTTGATGATCTTAAAGGTTTTTTCCAACTGAAATGATTTTTAGGACTCAATAGTCTTGACTGAGTGGGAGGGAATTTCTCATGTAATAACAACAGGGTATGGGTGTGCATGTGCAAACTTGTGCTGGAGCAGATGGGACCCAGCAGTGAGGAGAGCAGCGACTGTACTGGTGATGGAGTCAAACATAGTGTGTGCGTGTATAGGTATAGTCATGTGTTTCCTAAAACTTAAGTGGTTGGGCTGAAGACAAATGTGTCTGAAGGGTAATTGTAGTTGATGACTCCCTTCTGAGAGGAACAGAGGCCCCCATATGCCAGCCAGATACACTCCACAGAGAAGCCTGCTGCCTCCCTGAGTCCAGGGTCAGGGATATCACTAAGAAACTCCCCAGTTTGGTACGGCCAACAGATTACTATCCACTATTAGTTATCCAGGTTGGTAGTGATGATGCTTGTGAGAGGAGCCTGAAGACAATTAAAAAAGACTTCAGGGCTATGGTGAGATCACTTGAGGGATCGGGAGCCCAGGTGGTGTTCTCCTCAATTCCTTTGGTGGAAGAGAAGAATACTGTTAAAGGAAGGAAGACCCACCTGACAAACATGTGGCTAAGAGACTGGTGACACAGACAAAACTGGGTTTTTTACACATGGGGAGCTTTATGCTACGCAGGGTCTGCGGGTGACAGATGGAGCTAATCTGTCTCAGAGGGGAAAAAGAATCCTGGCAACCGAGCTGGCTGGCCTCATTGAAAGGGCTTTAAACTAGGTTCGAAGGACGAAGGGGATAAAATCGGGCCTGCTAGAGTTGAACCCAAAGGTGGCAGGCCACAGTTGGTAATGAAGTCATCAGCCCAGCTCAAGTGCTTCTACACTAATGCACGTAGCATGGGCAATAAACAGGAGGAGCTGGAAGCCATTGTGCAGCACGACAGCTATGATGTAGTTGCCATCATGGAAGCATGGTGGGATGACTCTCATGAGTGGAGTGCTGCAATGGATGGCTATAAGCTCTACAGGAGGAATAGGCAAGGTAGAAAGGGTGGTGGGGTGGTGCTCTTTATTAGGGAGTGTTTTGACTGCATGGAGATCGATAAGCATGATGAGCCAGTCGAATGTTTATGGGTTGAGGAAGGCGAACGAGGCGCATGTCCTGCTGGGAGTCTACTACAGGCCACCTGACCAGGATGAAGAGGTCGATGAACTGTTCTGTAGACAACTGGCAGAAGCTGCAAAGTCGCAAGCCCTTGTTCTTGTGGGGGACTTCAACTTACCAGACATCTGCTGGAATTATAACACAGCAGAGAGAAAACAATCCAAGAAGTTCCTAGAGTGTGTGGAAGATAACTTCCTGACTCAGCTGGTAAGTGAGCCCACCAGGGAAGGTCCCTTGTTAGACCTGTTGTTCACAAACAGGGAAGGACTGGTAGGTGATGTGGTGGTCGGAGGATGCCTTGGGCTAAGTGACCATGAAATGATACAGTTCTTGATCCTTAGCCCAGTTAGGAGGGAGGGCAGCAAAACTTTCACCATGGACTTCCGAAGGGCAGACTTCAACCTGTTTAAAACACTGGCTGAGAAAGTCCTTGGGGAACAGTCCTAGAGGGCAAAGGGGTTCAGGAAGGATGGACTCTTTTCAAGGAGAAACTGTTAGAGATGCAGGAGCAGGCTGTCCCCAGGTGTCGTAAAACAAACTGGTGGGGAAAGCAACTGGCCTGGCTGAACAGGGAGCTTCTGCTGGGACTTAGGAGAAAGAAGAGAGTCTACCACCTCTGGAAGAAGGGGCAGGCTACTCGGGAAGAGTATAGGGATTTAGTTAGGTTGTGTAGGAAGAACATTAGGGAGGCAAAAGCCCACCTTGAACTCAACCTGGCCACTGCCGCAAAAGATAATAAGAAGAGTTTTACAAATATATTAACAATAAAAAACAATGCAGGGAGAATCTCCATCCCTTATTGGATGCAAGGGGGGACATTGTTACCAAGGATGAGGAAAAGGCTGAGGTACTTAATGCCTTCTTTGCTTCCGTCTTTAACGGCCAGACCATTTATCCTCATGGTATTCAGTCCCCTGAGCTGGAAGATTGGGATGAAGATCAGAATAAACCCCTCGTAATCCAGAAAATAGTAGTGAAGGACCTGCTAAGCCAATTGGACACCCACAAGTCTACGGGGCTGGATGAGATCCATCCGAGAGTGCTGAGGGAGCTGGCGGAGGAACTTGCCAAGCCACTCTCCATCATCTGTCAGCAGTCCTGGTTATTGGGTGAGGTCCCAGACGACTGGAAACTTGCCAATGTGATGCCCATCTACAAGAAGGGCAGGAAGGAGGATCCGGGGAACTACAGGCCTGACAGCCTGACCTCGGTACCAGGGAAGATTATGGAATGGTTCATCCTGGGGGAGATCATGCAGCAAGTGCAGGACAACAGGGGGATCAGGTCCGCCCAGCATGGGTTCACAAAGGGCAAGTCCTGTTTAACCAACCTGATCTCCTTCTATGATCAGGTGACCCGCCTAGTGGATGAGGGAAAAGCGGTGGATGTTGTCTACCTGGACTTCAGGAAGGCATCTGACACTGTTTCCTACAGCATTCTGCTGCAGAAGCTGGCAGCTCATGGTCTAGACAGGTGGACTCTTCGCTGGGTTAAAAACTGGCTGGATGGCTGAGCCCAGAGAGTTGTGGTGAATGGATTTAAATCCAGATGGAGACCGGTCACAAGTGGTGTCCCTCAGGCCTCGGTCTTGGGGCCAGTCTTGTTTAATGTCTTTATTGATGACCTGGATGAGGGGATCGAATGCACCCTCAGTAAATTTGCAGATGACACAAAATTGAGAGGGAGTGTCGATCTGCTTGAGGGTAGGGAGGCTCTGCAGTGGGATTTGGACAGGCTGGAGCGATGGGCTGAGGCCAATTGTATGAGGTTTAACAAGGATAAGTGCCAGGTCCTGTGCTTCGGCCACAACAACCCCATGCAGCGCTACACGCTTGGGGAAGAGTGGCTGGAAAGCTGCCTGGCGGAAAAGGACCTGGGGGTGTTGGTTGACAGCCGACTGAACACGAACCAGCAGTGTGCCCAGGTGGCCAAGAAGGCCAACAGCATCCTGGCCTGTATCAGAAACGGTGTGACCAGCAGGAGCAGGGAGGGGATCGTGTCCCTGTACTCGGCATTCTTGAGACCGCACTTTGAATACTGTGTCCAGTTCTGAGCACCACAGGATAAGAAGGACATTGAGGTGCTGGAGTGAGTCCAGAGAAGGGCAACGAGGCTGGTGAAAGGTCTGGAAAACAGGGCTTATGGAGACCGGCTGAGGGAACTGGGGTTGTTTAGCCTGGAGAAGAGGAGACTGAGAGGAGACCTCATTACTCTCTACAACTACCTATAAGGAGGTTGTAGTGAGGCTGGTGTTGGTCTCTTCTCCCAAATTACTAATGATAGGATGAGAGGAAACGGCCTCAAGTTACGTTAGGGGAAGTTTAGGTTGGGTATTAGGAAGAAGTTTTTTATTGAGTGGGTGGTTAGACATTGGAACAGGCTACCCAGGGAGGTGGTGGAATTGCCGTCTCTGGGTGCGTTCAAAAAACAGGTTGATGAGGCACTTGAGGCCATGGTCTAATAGTTAGGAATATGTTGGGATAGAGGTTGAACTTGATGACCGTGGAGGTCCCTTCCAACCGTAATTATTCTGTGATTCTATGATTCTATGAAGAAGGATCATTGCCTCCTAAGGGTGAGGAAGAGAGGTCAGTAAACAAGGCTCCTGCTAAGGGAGCAGTGAGTGGAAAAGGAGACACCTGCAGAAAGGGTCAACCCTACACATAAAGAAAGATGGTGTTTAGAAACTTATTGAGACAGCTGTGAATGGGAGCCCCAAAACAGGAAACCCTGTTGTGTAATACTGCATATCCACATGTATTACCACGGGATGGGAGGCGTGTGTCCTTCATATTGGATGAATAGTGACAGTCTAGGAGTTAAAACATGGAGAACTGAAGGCAGACAGTGTGGCTCTGTGCTTGTAAGGAGAAAGACGTGGAAAGGATAGGAACCAAATAGGATACAGAAATAGCTGTATACTGTACCCAGTAGCTACAAAAAAGAAACAATACTTTGAAAAAGCAAAGCTCACATCTTGCTGGGAAGATAAAACAAAGCAAAAGGATTTTCCACTGGAAAAGGAAGAGGTAACCTGTTCAGAAGAGGGTATCTTCAGTGACATCGTGGTTTTTTCTTCACTGACAGTTACTGTGTTGAGCCTTGAGGTATGAATTGTGCTACAGTAACACAAATAATTAAATGTACCTGAATAATTAAGCACATCTGAACAGAGAGGAAAGAGTACCAGAGACTGAAAAATGGGAAATTGTCATTCCACAGAGGAAGGGGGTTGAGTAACAGTCAGGATGACTCTTTGTATATTCCTAGCATGTCTGTGCAGCAGCTACAGCCGTAATTTAGTAATCACTTAGAGTCAGGGTGCATTTGAGCTGTTACAAAATACGTGGTTTGATTTGGTTCCATACCACAGCTCTTCTGCTATTGCTGTTATGGTTTTCCATCAGTATACAATATTCTGCCTAACTGTATTTTAATAGCACACTCTGGGAAGCTCTGTGCTCTGCCCAGAACACAATATTTAAACAAATAACTGTGGATTTTTAACACACTCATATTTTATGACAAAGATTATTGAATTTCTTATAGCATTCCAATAATGTTCTTCAGGGGTCACAGTGGCCTTTTGCTAAAAGGCAGTATAACAAGTTGCTCCATTATAATGTGGCCTTATCTTCCAAAGTTTGGCAGCTGAGAAGTACAAATGGAGAAAATATCAGGGACTTTCCCAGAGACTTCCTGTGGAGTCAGACATGAATTAATTACAACACAGGCAGAAATGTGTAGGGGCTATTGTTTCAGGATATAAACCAGGAAAATGTCCATGAGGAAAGCTGATGTGATCTCAGATGAGACTAAATAAAAATCTGAACTAGGAAATTCGGACACTGGCTGAGCCTGGAGAAAGAACTCACAGGAGCAGTTAATGCAAGCACAGATACTGATCCTCATCCCGGTGCCCAAGGGGACTCATTCATTCTGTGACCTCAGCCCCAGTTTGAGTTCAGCATCATGCAGAGACAGATTCACAAGTTGTTCCAGATGGGGCACACTGTTCAGCCCACCTTCCAGACACCTCTGAATTGTTTTCTAGCCCTGAGTATGTAGAGGCTACACGTGAAGAAAAATACAGCTCTTTCTAGCCAGCATGCTGAAGGAGCTTGGAGGACATGCTCTCTGACTCGGGCTGCTCTGCCATCACTGTGGCCGAACCATGAGTCTGTTCCAGCTCTCACACAGCCTGTCGACACAAATGCCCAGCAGCAAGGGTACAAAAAACTACCATTAGTAGCTCTCAGACACAGCAGTTTGGAAGCAGCGTACGAAAACACAAAACCTCTGACCACAGGCAGCTGGGATAAAGTCCTAGCACTCCAGGAGAAACTGAAACCCATGTACTAACATCCCTGTTCTGAATGAGTCACAGAGGCTTTCAGCACCTGTGGTGACGTGTGGCCAAGTATGCCATTAACAGAGAGGGCATGACATCTCACATCTCTGGACTGAACATAACTAGGTGAGCATGTCATCTACAGTAAAACAAGATACCAGCACGACTGTGCATCAGGATAGGTTTCTGGATAACACAGTCATGGAAATGACCACCTGTCAGCTGTGCACATTTAGGGAACATGGCACAAGGTCTTTGGCAGCTGGGAAGACACATGACAGAACATCAGACTGTGCGGTGTTACAGACAGCCTGCCTCTAGCATGACTGAGAAGGGCTGTCCATACACAAAACTGGTACACTTATAATTCAGCACAGGACCAAATTTGTATCAAGTCAGGTCATGCCCCATTTAAATGAATTTTTAAACAGTTTTTTAGCTCTTGGTAAACCTGAACTTCTGTTTTGTGTAGATGTAGTTGCGTTTTCACTAGAGAGCAATTGTCCCTTCTATCCTCCTTGGGTTTTCCATTTTGTACTGATAATCCCAAAGCAAAATCTCATTAATGTCTTCTGAAAATAGCTCACAGAGTTGAGATTTCTGTCAGAGCAGCTGATTTTGCATTCCAGACTTAGTGAGCATTACACAAACCAATGCAGGAGCTGGCACAGCAGTACTCACAAGTTCCAAGATGATTTGCCTGTCAGGCACCCAATTAAATGGCATCGTGTCTGTGATAAGCAATTCTATCCTCATTATCCTCTCTTAAAAGCCTATACTGATTACTTCAAGAGGAGTAGATTTTACGTTGTCATTTTACATTGCTTAATGCTTTCAATTTCAAAAGACTATTGTGACATTTCATGAGAAACTTTCCTATATTCAGTCTTTTGTGGGGGGCTGGATTTTCAGCAGCAGCAGAGCCTTCTGCCTAAAAAAGTGGAATTCTTGTTAGATTTTGGCTGATTAATTATGAAAAAGTATATTGTCCCAAAAAATCACCCTTACTTTTAATCTTTGGAAAAAAACTTGCTTCCTTGACAGCCTCAGTTTTCTGAGGATGTGTAGCAAAACTGCTCTTCTCACTCCTCTGAGGATGCCCCAGTAGTTCTGCTAAAGCAATCAGTGATGAGAAGAGAAACCTCTCAGGGGCCTTCCGTCTCCATATACAGTCATACATTTTTCTGAGCCCAGTACACAGCAGTAGAGCACCTTCTCTACTGGGGCACCATGTTAAACATCAGTGTTCTCCCTCCTCCCTTCAGCTCTTCCCTCCCCATGCATGCCACAGCAACCCCCTATCTTCAGAAAGTAATCAAGGAGCAGACTGAGCATGGCAGTCCTGAATATGTCCATTCCCCAGTCGGGAGGGGACACTTGGGCTCAGTACAGTTGTCATAACTGTCTTCTGCTATTTCAGATGTCCTCCTCAATACTGCAAATTTCTCTGGGGCCGAAGGAAAAGCAGAAGACCCACAATCTTCTGGAAAAGTGGCTGGAGAGTAGCGTTCCACAGAGTATTTAACACAGTACCAGATAGCTACAATTAAAGAGCAGATTCAAGCCCTCCTATTCATCTCCACTTTCAGACACTTAAATATAGATCTCTGCAGTATGGGTACCTGCAGGCGGAGGAGGTGTCTCAGCTCCTATTACTGTCACTGGAGAGCCAGTTAGTACCATTCAGTAGAACCTGGAGAGCTGTGAATGCAACAGATGTGCCCATTTTAGGGAAGCTCTGTAGACCCAATGATGACAGTGACAGGATAGGTAAGTGGCTCATGTGTAGACAGCTCTTCTAGCATCACCTAAACTTAGGTGTCTGGTCTGGAGGTGAGTCCCATCCTCTGTGTCTGTGCCTGGGGTTCATGTCCTTCTCACAATGGCAGCAGGTTGCTATAGTTACATATAATTTGTTCTTTGTTATTTTCCACTACATGGAAAAAAACCTGGGGGATTACATTAAAAAAAAACCCAAACATGCAAAAACTTTATGTTAAGAAACAAGAGTCAAATTGTGAAGTCAGACACTTTAAAAGTGCTGTATGTAGTCACCCCTGCAACACCTAATTCAGCCATCTTGTGAATATACTACAATTTTCTAGATTTTACAGCATTATAATTTTTTCATGCCCACCTCTCTCTTCATTTTGCATTTCAAATTATTTTCTTCCAATGTTTAATGATACATTATTAATATAAATGTAACAATACAAATATATTACAAATATGTCTATACAAAAGCTATATTTACTTAGATTGCATAGTCAAGCACTTGAAAGTTAGGAAGTACCAGATGTACGCACTGAAAGTTCAGGAAGGTACATTCTCTATCCCAGAAATCTTATGAATCAGATTAACACAAGATGAACCATCTGCTACAGGGATAGGACAGGAAGACAAAAATAATAGTGACCAGAACAAGTTACATAAATTAGGTATGAGCACTAAAAGAAAATGAGTGATTGCCTTTACTTTATTCTGAGTAGTTTCAAGAGACCTCTTTGACCTGATGCTGTTGATATTCCTAGAATAATATTCTGTATATCATCCATACCCCTGGATCTTCTGAAATAGCATCAGAAACAGTGTGCCTGTGGGGACTCAGACATGCCTTCCTCAAATACACTTTGACAGACACGTTCCTGGTGTTAGGAATTTACAGTATTAAGTGGGAGTTCCTCTAGCAAAAGTGCTGCAAGCAAAAAAAAAAGGACATATCATGTTACAGAATATGACTCTGGGCTCCAGTGTAAGGGTAACCCACCCTGATCCCACTGCCCCAAAAAGCCAGTGCCTTTTAGCACAGATCCTGCCATGAGTGGCCTCATATCACTGCGAACTGGCATGTGCTCAGATTAGTCTTCTTCACAATGACTTCGATTTGAGTGTTATTTTCAGGGCCAGACCTCTGAGCATGAGTGTGTGCACACAATAATGAATACTGTATGCAGAGCTGTGGTCCCGGTCTTTGGGTCTATGTGTGTAAGTACCTCCTGCTGTCTCTGGTGACAGAGGATGACATTGACACTGCCTAGGACTCCACATGGGATATTTTATTCATTGAGGACAGAGAAAAGAGGATATGAAATAGGATTAGGTTCTCAATTCTTTCTCCTTACCAGTTGTTTCACCAGAACATTACCTCTAACACAACGCTTGATCTCTTTGTGATGTCTGTGTTTTTATGCTTTTGCACAAACATCTTGACAATGGGAATGTAAAACCAGGCAGTAATGTGATTTTCTCTCCCTCTTGCTAGAGCAGATGAAGGCCACTCTTTTGCCCCAAGTGCATCTTTCTTCAGCAGGCTCTGGAGAGCGTTCCAAGCTGCTTTGTGCTACAGGCTTCTGGTGAAGATACTGGTGGAGAAGTAGACTACTGGGAATGCTGGGGAAGTCTTACAAAAAAACTGTCTGAATTACTGGTTCATCTATCTACTAATTTCAGTTACAGATCCATGTCTTTACTGTGGGATGCAGTGGTATTTCCCAGCTTCTGGATCTGTGTATACCTTCTTCCCACTTTCAGACCTGGGGCTGAGTCAAGACATGGATATGGACCAGCCTCCTGCCCCTGCACACCAAATTCCAAAAGCCTACATGAGCTGGCCAGAGAGGAGCAGTGCCACACTTTACCTGCTCTTCTAACTGAAAGGAGAGCAGGTCTGCAAGGCTCACCACAGTACCAACATGGCCTATGCTACCGCAGCAGTACCCAGTCATGAGCACTTCATACTCCACTGCAATCTGTTCTCAGTTTCTGGTGCATCAGATGATTCATAACACAGGGGAGAAGAATAACTAGATATAAACACCACCTCTCACCATGCTCCTATTAATCATCTCAGAGTATTATTGTCCCACCACATTCCTCCCACTAGTGATACCCCTCCAGAGTGTTCATGTCCCATATGCTTGTGCAGCAAAGGGTGGCTAAACATGTGTGAAGCCATGCCCATGCGCATTTGCAGTTCTCCCAATAACCAGTGATTCTCCCTTTGTCCCTCCTGGAATCTCAGCAATCCACTCCCCACCCACACACCCGCCATCTGCTTCGGGCTTTTTGGTGCCGTCACTGTACCCATGTGAGAACAACTGCACACAGCTCATCCTCAGAAACATGTCAAATGTTGCTTTATTTCCTGTCTAGAAGGAGAAACTGTAGGAAGTATATGGACATCTCCCTTTTCCTGGTTTCTAAGAGTTTTGAAAAAATATCTGTTTTGTAATGATCACAACACAGAAATGATGGGGCTTATAAAATGCTCTTCTTCTTCCCTCCTACAGGCGCTTCAAACCACATTCCTTGCCCTGATCTTTCTTTGGAGAATGCAGTCTATTGTTAGTACTCTTTGCTATTGTTAGCATGGATTGTTATAGTGTTTCTTAAGTTTCCTCGTTCCAGTAGGTGGAAAAAATACACCACTTCTCTGACTTTTTGAACTGCTTGCTTGTCTCAGCTACCAGCACAAGTCAAGGTGCAATATGTAAAAAGGGTGGAAGATTATACATGTGTTTGGTGTGTGAAAGTGAGGCCAAGTGAGTGAGAGAAAGAAATGGTATGAATGTAGACGTCTGGATTTATCTTCTTTCCTCTGTTTCTGTAGGCAGTCCACCCTGTTTCTTGGCTGTGACAAGAACAGGCAGGTCCACACTTACTCTACACAGTGCCATGAGCACTAGAAGTTTCTCTGGGAACTTGAATTATGCTAATGACTTAAAACCAAGCTACCAAATGGACAGCTTGTTTCTGTAACTGGGTGATTTTTCTCTAACTTAAGCCACACTCCTTTTAAAACCATCCCCAATGGAAATTTACACTGGCCTAAAAAATACTATTAGTTTTCAAAATGTCATTAGTTTAATGTGGAAATTTCTATGTTTGGCACAAAAGTGGAAGAAGACATGTTCTCACTGCAGTTGTGTTGGAGCTCACCTGTGGTACTTTCCATTACATCAGTCACTAGGAAACTACACATATCCACATAGCAAAAGGCTACATAGTTGTCACTGCTGAAGCAAGATGAGGAGGGGAAGAGAAAAAATAGCTTTCTTCTTAAGGACGTGTAATAGTTCCACTGGCTAAAATGGCTTTTGAAAAAATTTCAGAACAATTCCCTTCTTCCTGAGGCTAAGTTAGAGGAATTGCTAAGAGAATTAGTCTGAAAGTTCAGAATTGAAATCACAAATTGAATAGAAAATCTTCTGGAGACTTCACAATGGAAATTCTGTCCCCATGAGTGTTAATAACGTATTCGCCATTGCTTTCTATCCAGGCCAAAGAAAAGGGGGGAAAAAAGAGAGAGTGAGAATAGAAGGCTAAATGCTTTTGTATAATGCAACGTTGTGTTTTCTCTCCTAGCTGCCAACAAAAGCAACACTTTGAAATTTGGCTGATAATTCAGCTGGGAGAATTTCAAAGTGGTTTACAGATTAGCAGAAGAACAACTGTAAAATGAATAGTAACAGAGACTAAGCGAAGCAACAGAAAGAGAAAAAGTAAGACCTCCATAAGAAAACACTGTGCATCTTGCTGGCAATCAGTTAAGTACAATAGTCCGCCCCTTTACCTTTGCAGCCACCGCACCCAAGAAACACAAGCTTCAAGAAAGTGAAATAAAAAGTGAACTAGATAGATCCTTTACATCCCATCTTTTCTAGTGATGTTTGGAAATGGAGTTTTCTGTGAGCTCTGAACTTACACTGCAAAGCAGCAAAGCATGTTGTTGTCCTTTTCTGGTACCTCATTATACATTTGCGATGCCTCATATGTATTTTGAAACTTGCCTTCTGTATTTATTAATTCATGCCTGTATTTTTTGCTTACATATTCCTCATCCTTGATCATCTCTATCTTCAGCACCCAAAATAAGTTCATCATTGGATGATATGGATCATGTCCTCATGGCTCCCTGGCCAAGAGTTTTCAAATGCATCTGTTTGTGAGAAATTCTTTTTGTGGAGATGCTCTTCCTGCACAGGATGGGAGGAGAGAGGGAAGGTAATGCAATACATTTCCTCTTTTGTTGCTTTTGCAACCCATTGATCATCTTTAAGATGATCTGTTTTTTTCCTTTAGGTAAGTTGGCAACATCCAGAAAAGAAGATGAGTTTATGATAAACTTGGAGATGCTAGAGACATGAGGGACATAGCAGTCCCTAAGACTATCTCTTGAGGCAGCTTTCCTAAAAATCCATTTTTCTTTCCAGGTCTTTGTAATAGCTAGCAAACCTTCTGCTCTACCTTAAAAAAACCTTGGTGATATTTCCTTTACTTTCCTTTCTAGAGGTAAAACAGGGAATAGGAGACCCAGGCTGTTTCCAGCTCATGCCTAATTATGGGAAAAATCAGAAAGCTCCAGAGGTTTCACCAGAGCAGTTTTCTCTTGGCTTTAATCAGTAAGAATGAGAAAAGGAGATATAGCTTTGCCATAGCCTGCTGGGTCCATCATTTTTCTTTGTTAGTGTTCATAGCACAAGAATGCAGCCAACAAATCCTAGACATACCATATATTTCATAGGTTTAGCAACCCATAAAAGTTGAGAGTAGCATCTGATTTATCTCGGCAAATGGCTCCAGCTGTTCTCAGGAACATATTTTTTTAATCAAAGGAGGTGTTTCCTAAATTAAGTCTCAATTTGAAACTCCTTGCCCAGCAATTTATTTACAGAACTATTTGTAAAATATTATCTACTTCATAAAAGCATTTTGAACGCTTTGTTAATGCAGTGTGGTGTGACTTTCCTGTAATCACTGTTTCTTCCCAAAGGAAACTAACGTGATGACTAGTAATTGCTGGATTATCAAACAGTGCACAAGCTCATTTTCTGGCCCAAGCAAGTTATTAGAATTTCATAAATGCTCAGCCACATACATTATTCTACTCTACTAACCTACTACTAAAAAGACCACTGAGGAGGGACAAATGACCCATAGAGGGACACAGGAATATTTACTTTCCTGAATGATGTGGGATTTTACTTGCTTACTGCCTACGGTGTTACTGCTTTCAAGTGTGAATGTCCTTATGTCCCACAGCATATTGAAAAAGGATAATGACAAGTGGTGACATTATAGAAATATTTGACATTCAGCTTGGCCTCTTTTTAAATCGTGATGTCAACCTTTAATCATCTGTGACCATTCAGCATGGCTGTTTTACGGTCCCTCCCTGCTCATCTACCAACTTTCCTTTTTGTTCCTTAAGCCTAAATCTTGATATGACACAGAGCTGAAAAATCTTCAGGCTGGTCTCCATTGGAAAAAAAGTCTATTGGTCTTCACAGGCCTCCATAAATCACTATATGACCTTCTTTGTTCCAGAAAGGAAATCGAAAGAGGAACATGACAGATACATATTTTTGATTGGCTAATACCTAATTTTAACTAGTAGGTGAATGCATTGGAAAGACAAGACAGAGATATTTCAGAGGGATTTTTTTTTTTTCCAGTGGAAAATGCTGATTTGACCAAACTGAATTTTTTACTGGTGCATATGACTTTCATTATAATATTTGCCGAAGATGTTGAAATATTCTGTTCTTACCTTTTTGAGACAGCTTTTATGTTGCACTGCTATTTTACATAAATGTAAAATGAAGTCTAATTGAACAAGTCCAAAGGAAACAATTTGTCCTTAGTGCTTGAGCATTTCCCTCCTTGAAAAAAAATCGATGAAAGTCATTTTTATTTATGATCCAGAATGAAACAAAATTTTGAAGCCCTGCAGCTTTCCTGGGGATGGGATGTCCAGTTTCTGACTGCCCCGACTTTTGGTGCAGTCGTGAGACAGACAGCACTGCTGACCATGCCACAGAAATGGGACAGAAGGGATGCAGCACACGACATGGCCTCTCTGCTCTGTACCGCAACATCCAAGTGCCATAAAAGCTCCGTTCCACAGCATCCCTGGAAAACTCCCATTTAACCCACTCTAGTGGCTTTTTCTTTTCTCATTTATTGTTGATCGGTTTTCTTTTTTTTTTTCTTTTTCTCTTCCAGGCACTTTTTTTCACAGCCTTGGCTTGCTTTTTCTTTTCTCTCTCTGAAATGCTCTGGTGAACGTAATGTTCTCTGTTGGCGGTCCATATGTAGGTTAGAGAACTAGAAGGAAAGCTTTGCCCTTGCCTAGAGGTGGGTAAACTGCCTAAAATTTCTTCTCGGGAGACATATTCACATCCCTGCAGGAAGCGGAAACATAGATGATATAAGAATAGCCTATTTCATGGTTTATGACTTTTATCAGTATGTAAATGAAAGACAGCAAGTGGCTCTGTCAAATGTTCACAATAAAAGTGTTCATTTGGTCACATTATCAAAA
Organism: Podargus strigoides; assembly: GCA_028020825.1. Classification (NCBI taxonomy): domain Eukaryota; kingdom Metazoa; phylum Chordata; class Aves; order Caprimulgiformes; family Podargidae; genus Podargus; species Podargus strigoides. The sequence goes on along the minus strand of CM051641.1, from coordinate 9,255,235 downwards.
AATTAGCAATGAAAGAGATGAGAACATGGTAGAGAGAGTCAGTGACAGGGATTTGACTACTGAGATAACTCTTAGTTGAGAGAGAGGAACCGGTAGCAGACAAACTGTCTGTCACCCTGCAGGCTCTGGGGCCATAACCAGGAAAGCTTCAAACATTCCTAGCTTGACGGCAAAATCCTGCCTGAATAAACTATGGAATTGGAACTAGTGCTTTTGTAACACACATCAATAGCAATGGATTTTTAACAGGAATAAACCAGTGTAACACAGATCATCATTCAGCATTTATGTATATATATGCCTAGACAGCAAAAGCTTAAATTCTTTTTTGGATCAAGTCTAAACTATGTGCAAGACAGGGCATCCTAAGCTGGGCTAAGATCTAGGGTGCCTGAAGAAGTAACCACACTGGGAGGGCTCTTCAGTGGTCTTATAGAACACTAAATCCAGTTTTCAAAGAGTGAAGGTGCTTCCTCTCAGACACTACTTTAACCAGAGCCCCTTTGAACTGCAAATGTCTTAATCGCTTAGCTTTAGTGACGTGCTGATGTTTAAGGTCCCTTCCAACCCAAACCTTTCTATGATCCTATGATTCTATGAACTATACAAAAATTCTTTTTGTTTTCCTTTGCTTCCATGCATGGCCTTTTTGCTTTTTTGCTAAACTGTCTTTATCTTGTCCCACAAGTTCTTTTTCACTTTCTTATCTTCCCCCCCCGTCCTGTTGAGGAGGGGAGTGATGGAGCGGCTGGGTGGCACCTGTTGGCCAACCAAGGTCAACCCACTTCAAAGGCCATACTGCGCCCCCCCCCGCCCTTTTTTGGGGGGGGCAGGACACCCCATATATGGCCATACTGCCACACTTCATTATGTGCTCAGGGCCAGGCTACCAATAGGAGGCTGCACTCGCCCAGGCCTGTCCCATTGCAGATGCTGACTGTGCTCCCGTAGGGTGAAGACAGGCCACGAGACAGGTCCTGGCAGGTGTGACCAGTGGTGACTGCTGGCAGCAGCGTTCAGTGTCTGACAGCCCACTCCCCATGCCTTCAGCCATGAGGAGGGATGGCGTGGGCTGGGGGCCTTTGCCGTGCCTCTGCCCCTTGGCCGGCCAGCGCCTGGCGCAGGCCCCTGGCAGCCCTGGGCAGAAGGTGGAGGTGCTGGGGGCTGAGGCAGAGGGCACGGCTCCCCTTCCTGCAGGGGAAGGCCTGGTGCCTGCTGGCAGCGCATGCAGCTGGCTGCTGGAGCCGTAGGCCCACCTGCAGCGTGCCCTGGAAGGCTGGAGGGGCAACGCAGTGCCCTGGACATGGAGATCCACCTCCTGAGAAAGGAAAAATCTGTAGAAGCGTGCAAGGAGGCAGAGAGGCTGCAATTTCAGATCAGCTGCAAGAGGGATGCATCCGTCTGCAGGAGATCGTTGAGCACCTGACAAATCCTCCTGTGCCACTGCCCATCCAAAGCACCACTGAGGAACTGGGCATGAAATGCTTGACTCAGTGGAGGGCTGTAGAGAGGAGAGAGGCTGCCGGTGCTTTGCTGGCACAGGAGAAGCAGTAGGAAGCCTCAGGGAAGGTGGCTGAGGAACTTGAGGCCCAAGAGGTGGCAGGCAAAGAGGCCTCAGATTATGTGAGCACCCTCCAACAAAGATGTGAGGTATTTGAGGTGCAGCTGATGGATATGGCAGATGAAAACACCAGACTGTCAGAAGAAAATTCTCGCCTGTGTGGGGAACTGCCTAAAGCTCTATTTGGTGTAGCTGAGCTTCTATCACAGGGAATTTGTATAATATTTTTGAAGAGATATATCACATCCTGCTTGAAAACTGTATTTTCACTCCAAGGAAAAAAAAAATGAGCTCCCCCATATAACATATGATGTCAAATATAGGCAGCACTCAAAAGCAAAAGAATAAAGAACTGCTACAGCTCTAACGCAGGCTGGGATCAACATGATGTGTATCTGACTTCTGGTTTGAATTCAGCAGTCTTCTCTATTCTAAAAGAACAAATGGATCTTGCTTCCCCAAGCATATGGCAGCAACACATGAAACTTACATCCCATATGGGGTCTCTTTCAGGCAACCATCAGACTATAAAATGTCACTAGAAATTGCTTTAGATCCCCATTATATAATGCAGACACTTAGCATTCCCCTTTGTAGCACTGTCCATAGCTCCAGGAGAGGTGCTTTTAATATAATTGTTGTTTGTGCTACATCAGTACCTTAAAGTTAGGGAGCACTGCAACACCTCTGCCATCATACTGTGAAAAATGTAGGATTCCTTCAGATGCCCATGGTCTAATTTAGCAGCAGATGAAACCAGTTGGTGTGACACATAATGAGAAAGAATGGGACAGGAAAAACAACCCTGTGTGGTTACTGCATAGCATATTTTATTGCTTGATCTCAAAGCACTTGGTAAACAGGTTAAACAAAATTATTCCTGTTTCAAAGATGGGGAGAGTCACAAGCAGGTGACTTTTCAGAGCATGCCAAAGCAGTGGCAGAGCTGGCATCAAAACCTAAGTCACAGTCCAGCTCTTTACACACTTACTCACACTGCCTCCTCCTCACATACTTTGGTCCTGTTCAAAAAGATCATGCAATATCTATGAATAGTCCAGTCACATACGTGTAAATGTGTAGGCAAAAACCCACACAAAATAGGCCATTTGATTTCCCTGGCTGCCTGAAAATTCATGCTTAATTGACACTGTTGTATAGGCAGCACAATAACGATGCCTAGCAAAATGATCAGATGCAGATTTTAAAGACTGATATCAGAAGGGCCTTCCTGCTGCAATGAGGAAAGCATGCATATGCTCAGTGGGAAACTACATATCCAGGCAAATGAGGCTAGAATTTCTGGCATAGCAGAGGATGCAAATCAACAAGGCATCAAAGTAAATAAACAGATAGAAGCCTGGAAAGGGAACAGAGAATATTTGTGTTTGATGCAGTTATAAGAAATCTAGCAGCAGAAAGTGATAAAATGTGGAAGGAAATCGCTTTATCAGTGCACATGCATTAGGTTTACCTGGGTTTGATACTAGGAAGGCCAAGAGGAGGAAGGATTCATAAATTTCCATCACAGAGAACTATTATTAACACTGTGTTGGGTACAAGAAGTAACTCAGGCTGTGAGATTTCACTTTACAGTGGACCTGAAAGACAAGGAGAGTGGTGAGAGACCACTGAGGTCAAGGAGAATGGTGACAACTAGGGAAAGGGGAGTAAGATGAAAAAGATATTGAAGTTTTAGTCTAATAATGTGTCTTCCAGGTAAATGGGTCGCTCTTATAAGCACATAGGAGTATGTAGTCAGGATGCAGAGAAGACAACCAATGTACTATGGATTATCTTTTCAAAGGAAGAAAGGAGAAGAACTGAGAAAGCCATTGACAAGAAGTGTTAAAAGAATAAACAGACAAAAAGAAAGAGGTTTTGAGAAGAGCAGAACTGCCAAAGCCAAAGAAAGAAAAGATTTCAGCAAGGGTGTAAAACTGATGGCACCAAAGCCAGCTGGGAGGCTTAGGACAGAAGGAAGATATGGGCTGGTAGCTGGGAAAGAAGAGATGTCATGTAGTGTATGTGCCACCCATCAAGAAATTCATGAGTACTGGGTCACTATTTGCCCCATTTCACCTACCATTGCACAGGAGCATGTGAGAGAGTTTCAGCTGTGTGGCAAAAGCCTTGTCTTGAAGGATATTATTTCTTTTCACAAGTCTAGCTAATATATACTTCAACTATCCTAACAGTGACACCACTGTTAATACAGCTGACTGGACACATCAGTGCCACAAAACCCAGATAATTGTACTGTGAAAACCCAAGTTTTTGCAGCCAGTCTCCAGCCAGTAATTTCCCTGCAATATTGGCCCCTTAGCAAGAATTTAGGCTGGACAGGAACGTGCTCAATGCAACCCTCTGAAGTTCCTGCAGTCATTGATATTTCTCTTTTACCTCTTCTAGTTATCCTGGCCCTTTTTATTGAGACTGTATATTAGGCTACACCTTTAAGTTTGCACGCAGCGAGTTTTTGATGTATGTTTTTAATAATTTTTCTTTAGTTTGCTCAGGCAACAACTACCCCAGTGCCAAACACCCACACCCAGCCTGCTGTCTGCAGGAGCTTTCCATTTACTCCAGCGAGCCAGGTCAAGATGCAGTCAAAGTCTCATTTCTGGGAGGCTCACACTGGGCTATAAAATTGATAATGACATGAGGACAGCAAGCCTAGTGCTCGAACACAGTAATTGCTCAACAGTCCATGACAGAAATATTCATAGTACATAATAAGCAGCCAGCACAGGGAGACCAGAGAGTCCAGAAAGACAAACATACTGTTCTCTGTTGGAGACCTCTCGATGACTTCTCTCTGCCTTTGTCTAGACTGGAATTAACCTCATGAATTCAGGTAATTATTCTCTCTCCTGACTCTTGTGTGAGTGGCTTCAGAGACCCTTCACCCTGCTGTCTCCAGCAACAGCAGTCCACAAGGACATTTTAGATCTTAATTGAAAGGGAAATGTTTGCCAAAGGTCAGTTCAAGTGGAAGAAAAGCCCCTTTCGTTGCAGCTGAGGGGGAGAGCAGAGTAAATAAGTATCTCGGGGGAGGGAGGGCCTTTGTGATTTATTTGTTAGGAGACCGGGTCTTTACAAACTCAACACATTTCTAGCAAGGACATACATCATCTCAGCGCAGTTCTTACATGGTATATCACACTATAACTTTGTGTAGATTAGTGCACAGGCATTGTTAAATAAATGGTTGGAGTGGCTCACGTCACTTGCTAATAACCACCAACCACTTTGAATGCAAAAAGGCATGCAGAGACCAGAAGGGCATCCCTCTTGGATTTCACCTGAGATCACAGTGCCAACACTGATGCAGAGACTGAAGGTTAAGAAGAAAAAGGATGGGAAATTACAAAGGACATGCTGAAGGCCTCCTGGAGGTTCAAGGCAGACACAGGAACTACATAATGAATGATTTTAGCAAGGTCTTCTGCCAAACTGGACGTCTACCTCTTTGCTGTGCAGACATTTCCCTATAGACCCAGATATTTCTGACAGCTCTCATCCTGTTCCAAATTTTTCCATCTCAGATAAATGTAGGATGACTTATCGCTTATTTTTGTGGTTATAGACAATATATGACATAAATAGAGCAACACATTGTATTCATTATTTAAGAGTGGGTTGTGTCTGTTTGGTTTTTTTTTTCCCTTAAAAATCTCTCATTTGGGGCCTTTGTTCCACACTGTATTACACTGCTGGGTCCTGGGAAGCTGAGAGATGCATTTGGTTTCTTGGACTGAGAGATGGGAATGGGCAGAGGGGGAACAGTCAGTCCATTTCACAGATGATTTTGGTAATTCTGGTGGTGCTGGGAGTCTCTGAAAACCAGAAAGAAGATCCTGGCCACAGGACAGTCCCCTAACAAGCACCTCAGTGCCAGACACTGGTGGTGGCTCCAGGATGGTCAGACCAGGTGCCCAGGGTGTCAGGTAGCCATGGACTCACATGCTTGGGCAAGAAGATCCCCAAAGTTTGCAGGCTTTCAGCTCTCTGTCCCCTCACCAGGTAAACACCTGGGTTAAAAAACACATATTCTCTTCATCAGCCTGCTGAAAATACTCAGAGAAGTAAAACATTTCCTAAAGAAAGACTGAGCTCTATCTTCAAAAACTGACTTGGCAAAGTGTTTCGCTAAATGAGTGTCACAACTGCAGCTGAAAAAACTGCCACCAGTTTTTGCAGAGGTTTCGCGGTTAAGCATGTCCTCCTGCTTAAGCAGGTGCTTAAGCATGTCTCATGTTTGCATCTGCAAACAGCCACTGTAGTACACCTTCTCCGTCTTCATCCTGGTATTAGGCAACCAGGCATGCGGCAACATGCAACACGCAACAATGGCTCTCCATCGACTGGTTGAAAAAGAGGACTGCTTCAAGGAAAGGCACTCGCCATCTCTTCTGAAGACAGTACAGACATTTAGGATACAAAGGCTAATCCAGTTAAGCCATGCAAGGCCAGTACTCTGCAGATTACCTTTTTTAGCTGCCTAGACTTTGGCGTAACAACCCTGACGCGCTGCCAGCTACAAGGGCCTTCTTTATTTTTTATAATAGCCTTTGACACCTGTTTTACACGAGCAGCGGTAATCTGAAGACAGATAGTATGTGCCAGCTTTCAGGGATACTAAGTGCTTAAGGTTCATGCAATTTCTGTGAATTTATTTCTCCTGAAGGTCAGGTCCCATGTCTATAAATTAGCCTGGCAACTCAGCAGGGCCTCGATTATTGTCACTTGCAACGTACAGTGTTCAGAATAAACATGCTTTTTCTCCTTCTTCTGTCCACCACAGTGATGGAGAAGAGTAAGAAAACCCATCATGGTCCTGAGCATTAACAGTGGGCACTGGGAAACAGCTTTATCCCATTGCAAAATGAGGCAAATCCTAAAAGCTACAGGTGAAGCAACTGCCCTGGCTAACTGGTGACCATCTCACCGGACCACCTTTGTGGAAGGGAAGTTCCCATAGTCATCTACATTGAAATAGTGGTGTTATGTCTAGCTGCAGAGGCAGAAGCAAGGAACTGATGACTTTCTGATGTAGTCAGAGCAAAAACCTTTAAACTGGAGATAACTAACTGCCCCCACAATTGAGAATCCATTCTGCCTTTATAAGATTGGTCTCACTGCCCTCTCAGAACATCAGAAAAGCTCTTCCTTGGCAGAACCAGTTATTATTCTGCTATATGGATAACTAAAAGCAATGTGTGCGTGGTCACTACAATACAGCCTTTCAGAGGAAATTATGTAACATTTTTTCCTGAGCCCTTAATTGCAGTCTTGTGAATCCTAGTTACTACCCTGACCAAATCAACAGTATTGATGGAAGAATAACTATAATCTCCTGGTTTCCTTTTCCCAGGAAGGCAACTAGCAAAATAGATAGTTCTGCTGCACTGCAACTTCCTATAGCTGTTTTTGATTGCATTTTCCTCCCTAGTGCTACAATAAGAATTAAACTCCTGTCTCTGGTGCAGTTTTCAGTTGCTCTCCTGCTGTGAAGTGATGCTCTGAAATGCCCAGGGATTCACAACTCTGATATTTCATGTGTAATGGAATTATTTCTGGATGGAATTGTTACCTTTTCTGAGAGAGAGACACTCATAAAGCTGGTAGGAGATAAATTATATGCGTCTACCCTTGTCACCTCCACAGCACTTCTCAAAATCAAATTACTTGCTTACACTTTTAAAAATTCCTCCTATTGCAAGAATGTATAAGCAATTTAAAGTAAAACATGGGGCACTGTAATTATGCCAAACACAGGAAATTCAGGGTTACAGTTGTGTCACAGCACAGAGTAAGAGGGGGATCTGAAGGCGCTGTCTTCTTCCCTTATAAGTCGTACTTTCAGTAGCTCTGCATTATAGGATTATATGCCTATAAGGCATATGTATAGATCACCACATGAAGTGTGTTCTGTAATTGCTGGATTGGGGTGAAGACATTTTATTGCTTGAAGCCAGTCAGAGTTTAAAGTGCTTTGAAAGCCCCTCGTGGTTGCTGCTCCTGCTCCCTTCAGAGGTGGCTGTGCCCCCAAGGAAGAGCCTGCCTGGCTGCCCTGCTGCAGGGAAAACCCCTAGAGAGGTGCATGAGTCACTTACCCTCTAGCATCTGATCCCCAGAAATCCCCCAAAATTGCTCTGGGATTTAAGTCAGAAATCTGAGCTGCAGAGTGGGTCTTGAAAGCCTGCTGGTGACTCATGCAGGGATTCTGTGGCACCGGGAGACATTTCAGTTAGTCAGATTCCCAGAGTAAGCAAATATCCTTCAAATGTAATCAATTACAACTTATTCTAGCCTGCCCAGGGAAAGTGCAACACACCATCTGTGGGGCTCACTCCTTGGCCATGCCAGACAGCTTTCTGTCCTGTGTGGGCCACCCCAAAACAGGTGTTTTAACATCACTGAGTTGGTGTTACTGTGATCAGCCTAGTCTTTACCTGCAGAAGCAGGTGCCCCATGGGCATGCAGAGGGGTTGTGGATCTCGTGTGCCTTACCTGGAGACATGGGAGGGCTCCCACCTCCCAGGGCTGGAACAGCAAACCAACTGCACACTCTACCCCATATGCCCTGCTTCCCACTGGCAGGGAATCAGGGCATGTGAGCAGCAAGGGAGCCATGGTGTGCACCTCCATGTCCACTACTCCAAATTGTCCAGGAGTGGGACCATGGCGTGTCCCATGGAGAACATCCACCTCACATTCACACATTGGATGAGCATTTCAGATGAGGATTCTGGAAAGGACAGAAGTCAGACAGGTGGCACACCACTGAACTTGCTGGCTATGAGCTGGAGAGAGACATGTGAAGTCCCATAACTTGTGTAAGTAGTTTATCTTTCTCCCTCCAATGAACATTATATTAAGCTTAAATCACTAAGTGTGACCTGCATCTGCCCTGGCCACTCTTCGGTACTCTTCTCCAGCTATCACTGCTGTTCCTCACAGCTGGACTTCAGTCTTGGCTAAACTAACTAACCTTGATCAGCAAAGTTTACAATTCTGATGCTCATCCCTCTCTCTAGATATGCTTGTGTTGGAGCCTACTTTGCACGGGTGCCAACCCCTTTAAAACAGGCCCCTTAGAGAGCAGCAGAATTCAATAGTCCTCCAACATATAACACAGACCACAAGGAGCTTTCCAAGGGATTTGGCAGGGTCAGACAATGCTTTGACTGTGGTTGTGAAAGATCTGCTCTGTGAATGGAGTCACCTCAGATTGCTTGCCCCTAGAGAAAAATCCTCTACATGAGTACACATGGAAGGGATCATCAGCATTTACAGAAGGTTTGGGATTTCTTCAAAGAATCAAATAGCCTTGCAAATAGCTGTATCCCATTAATCATGACAGCAAATGCTGGGCTGAATAAAATGTTTATTGTGGCTTATGAAGTGTCTCTGTACACATAACCTTGGGCAAGACCCAGAAATTCTGGGCTCTGTGTTTGAAAGGCAGCTGATTAAATAGCCATGGCAAAATAATCAAAAAAGCACTGTTTATTTGCTCAATACATTAACCAAGTGATTAACTAAGTAATGGGAGACCCAGAAGAAAGAAGCCTTTCTCTTTGTGTGAAGTCTGTTTTTCAGACTTTCCACCAGTATTGTACATTCCTGGAAAACAAAACAAAGCTCAATATACCTTAAATCAGTCAGGAAAGCTCTCCCCAGACTGAATGACCAGCTCGGTGCATCGCTCAGATCTTCATGCAGCTCCTTCTCCCTCTCTCACAAAATTTGAAAGGCAGTGAAATAATTATGGCTAACTTACTGGACTGTCTTACGAGGAGTAATTGTTAATTCAAGAGCTCTAGAGGACTTCACGCAACCAAACTTGGGTGCATCCTTACTGTGTAATTAATCTGATCATTCCTATATTTCCCTTTTAGCAACTCAGCTTCTCACAGGAGACTACTTCTGCTACCAGTCAATGAGTAAATCTGCTGTAGATTTTTTTTTCCGATGTAATTTCTGATGTGCAAGTTGGTGCAAATAGAATATCTAATTCTGTTTGAGAATTCTTGCTTTTCTTTCCTTCCTAAGTTACTGTTCCTTATATTCTCAGAGATTAATTAATTGTAAATTATTTTTGCAGGCTTCTCCCCTGCTGTGGTTACTGTGCTCTCTCTTATCTTTGTAGTACACAGGGAAAAAATGTTATTCTTACTCCTTGAGAAAATTATAAAGAAGCATTTTGCCCCTCTTCCTTTACTGAGTCTCTGATTAGTGTGAGATCACTTTCAGAAGATCACATAAGGGTAACCAAAAAACCCCTCTACTGCTGATAATGAGCAGCACAGGACCTAGGGCCATTTGAGATGCTGTAGGATGTCCTTGCTGGCCACCAGTTTCTGCTCTAAGTGCCCCATCTGTCCTGTGTCACATCTGCCAGGCCTGTGCAGATGTCTCCAAGACCATCAGCTGTCTAAAATGACATTAGAGTACCTCTGGGCCCCTGATCTTCTCCCGGGGTCTCATCTGGGATCAGACTTACCTTGGTCATATCAAAGCCAGGTTTAGTACTAGCTATGGAGCTGTGGCTGGGCTTTGGACACCAAAGTTAGCCTGCATATACCCCCTTGGGACACAGGACAACCACAGTGCCTGCCTGCATGTGTGGTCTGGATGTGCCTGTACATGCAGTAACACAAAATGAGCCTCACAGTGAGGAGGAAGAGGGCAGGGGGGTCAGTCCTCCCTTCAGGCCTCTGAGCAGGTGATAGATTAGGCTGGTAGCTGTCCCCACCAGTGCATGGTCCTGGAGAGGGACTAGAGCACAGTAATTTGCACTGCAAATGCATGAAGGTGAGATAGCAGAGCAGGGGGTTATTGAACGAGTCAGATGTGGGTAAGACTTGATAGACCCGAACTGGCCCCGGACTGTTCTCTAGGTCAAACAGAAGAGCAGGGCTTTTGTGGAAGGAAGGTCTAGGCTATGAGGAACCAGGCAGGAGCCTGTCTGTAAAAAGACAGAGAAAACAACACCCTATCCTTCAAGTGCACTCAGCAATGAAAACAGCACTTCTACTGATTAAAGCATAATCAAGGTAATGAAAAACACCATAAGCTATTAGTGACTGCTACCTGTTACACATTTAAGCCCTTTGAATGCTGATAACTATTTTTTTCCCCTAGAAAATCTTTTTACATTATTCCTGTTTCCTTTACTCACCACATTTGCAGTCATCGCTTGTAAATTCAAGTAATGAATTCATGAGGGGTCTGAATGGCATAATAGTACTATCCTGCACGCTACCACAGCTGCCACCTGGCAATCCCAGGATGCTTAACCTGTGCAAGTGGATTGGGCCTGGCAGTGTTGCTCTGCTGCATGGATAGGCAGTGAAAGTCCCTTCAGACAAAACAGAAACCCTTCAGGGCACCATATTTCTGGGTCCCTAGGGCAGAAATGCACATGTTTATTTGGTACCAACCCAGTGCCTCTAGGAAGTGTCAGATCAGCTCTGCGTGCACTGTGCAGACAGCCTGCACATGTTCAGTAAATCTGCCCTGCCGGGACGTGTCGGGCTCTCAGCACACAGCACACAAACTGGATATTGTGTGTGCCGAAATGCGTAGTATGTTCAGTGCTTCCATGCAATGGTCAGTTGCTGAGCACATGTGCATCAAGTCCACCCAGTACTTTTAAAAAGCATCAGAATAGCTGATGGTGTGAGCAGTTTGTGCAAGACAGAGCAAGGACTATCATCCTTTGCTGTGCATGTTCACAAGAGAATAGAACCATATGAATTTACCCCCCTGGAAATGTTGGACTTCATGGCTCACGTGCTATGCAGCAGGTGTGTGCACGTGTTTTTAAAAAGTCAAGGGGATTCAGATGTCTGGCATCCTGCTCAGATTCCCAAGTATAAAAAGAGTCTGCAATAACCTAGATGCATGTCAGCTCTAATGAGAGTACAGAGAAACAAAAGAGTAGCAGATAATGGTTAGCCTGTTCACCGTGAAACTTTTAACAGTACAGCTTTGTTATTATAAATCTGCCTGACTTCACTGATAGTGCATTAATCAACACAGTAAATCGGATATTAATGCGGTTTTTAGGAAAGGACTAATAAAATGAGTTGTCTTACTGCCAGATAGCACTAAAATCAGGTTAGTAAGGATATCTACAATTCTAAGCACTTCAACAGCTCACTAGCTCCAAGAGAACCAACCATACTTTAAAGTAGCTTACTGAACCAGAACCTAATTCACAAAGCAGGATCTAATACAACCAGAAATATATGGAATTGCATGCATTTCCTGCACATACTCAATTGGGAAGTAAAACATTGATTTCTAGTATATAGCCTATTCCTCCATCATTAATGCAGCTAAATCTCTGCTGAAGTGTAAATGATCACTGAATTATTGAAACCTTTGTAATGTTGTAATGGAAAATGTTAATTGTAACAAAAGACACACAAATGCCTGCAAAAACAATGAATCAGTCGTAAGTGGGTAGATAAACAAATGTATTTTTATTTTCGTTTCAGTGATCTGTGTAGCCCAGCAGTGAATTCCAATTTTGAAAGGAATTAAATAATGTTTTGCAGCTGGCCAGAAAATGGAAACTCATCTGCAGAATTTTTAAAAAATCATAGACATTATTCTAGTATTACAGCAGGAAAAAAATCAACAGATTCTTGAAACTAATTAGAAACAAAAAAGAAGGTGTTTTTTTAATACTAAACGCACACATATAGCCATCATAAAAACTACAAATGCCATGAATCTGTTTACTGTTGTGATGGATTAACTGAAACGTACACCATGTTACAGTGCCAGACAAAATGCAGCAAATTTATTCCTCAAAGGAGCTGTACACCATTCCATCATACGGTGCCCCTCATGCTTGCTTAGAAAAAAAAAGAAATAGGTAACTTGTTTCTTTAGCCAAAATTCTGTTTAGGGAGTAAAGGTCTAGGGGTGATGGACAAAGAATGAACTGGTTCCTCCCAGCCATCTCTCTCTGCCGCATCCAACTCTGCAGAAGCTGCTCTATTCCAATTCTGCAGCAATATCCTCCTGTGTCAGCCTACCAGAATATCATGGAAGAAGATAATACTCACAAGGTCTCTATATTCTCGATATCAAACAAGAACGGGATTTAGAGGTCGGCTGGAGGACAGAAAGGGGAGCCAGGGTGCCCAGGAAGTGCAGGTAACCAAGGCAAACTAAAGCACTGCTGCTCTGCGCACACTTCTTGAGATCAGCAATTAAACAGACAGGTTTAGGGAGAAGTTTATGTCTGTCGTATTACACTGCATGAGTTCCAGCACAGCTATCTGTAGACTATGCTATGCTTATGATGCAGGTAGAGCCAATCATTAAAGTACAACCTTGGAACATTTTCTGTGATGCTGATCACTAGGAAGGCTAGCCAGCTTGGAGCATCGAGATGAAAAGCAGCTTTTGCAATGGTGTTTATCTTGAACATTTTCATGAATGCAAGGCAATATTTTACACCTAATTATACGGTTTGATTAAAGAATCATTCATTGCCTTGATCCTTTCTGAAGAAGATCTATGCATTCTCAGACCAGAATATTCTGCCGATGAGGAATATTTTTCTCTTAGCAGGAATCCAAGCATCAAAATGTAGGTTTTTGTAGCTGTGGTGAGTAATCTGTCAGCAGGGAAACCATGACAGCCTAGAGGAGGAAAAAAAGAAAAAATCCAATCACATTGGAAACAGTTACTCCATAAAAATAAATAAGGGGGAAATATTTTCCAGCTCTGAAGTCTTGTGTTAAAAATTATTGTCCTGACAAAAACTGCACACTTAGATTTATTTGCTAGAGTTTCTGATGATGAATCAGGAAAAGGCTGAAAATCAGTTCGGATGTTCTGTATTGTAGCTGATAGGCTTTCTCAGTGCAAACAAAATATATTAATGGATGGTTTAGGAGAAATTCAGACAAAGCATTTGGATCAAATGCTGAGGAGCGTTATATTGTATACTCAGCTACTGCTAGGGGACGCTGTAGGTACCCGAACAGCACATGGGCTTGCTTGTGGATTTCAGCAGAACTTCCATTACCGAGAGCCACATAAGAATAAGGACTTTGAAATTTATCCCACTTTAGCTATACTTTCTGTGGCAAAACATAGAAAACCCTCACTGAGGTTAATAGAGTGCCATCTACCCCTCCTGCCCTCCCCTAGTACTCCAACAAACCTTGTGAAATGAGGGTAATGGGAATGTCAGCTACATAAAATATGGTGTTGCAGCAGCTGTGCCGTCCTCCCCACACCTGGGTACATAACAAGACCCACGCTTGCTTGGTTTTGACAAGGTATTACCTGTTTCACACTGTTGTGATTTCACAGCAATGTCTGACTGCAAATTTGTATTTTGGCCCAGAACTGGATTTACAAGGGTTCTCCAGGGGTTGTGGTCTTGTTGCCTCCCCTTCCTTTCCCTTCAGCCCTGCTCAGTGTGACAGATAGTCCCAGGCACACAGCAGGGACTGAACACACAGCCGTGCAGCCTCTTGCTGCTACCCATGCTGCAGCTGTGCTCAGCCCTCTTTGGAACTACAGCTGAGCAAATGATTTATTTTTCAGTTTTCTGTCTGAGCTGAAGGTGGTAGAAAATAATACATAAACAAGACCCATACATTCATTATTTTTATAGCTTGATAAAATACAAATGACATTTTTCTTACCCAAAAAAAAAAGGTGCAGCTGCAACCCAAAGTAAAGGGTTTCTTTTATTTTAAAAAAAAAATAAATTAAAAAAAAAATTAAAAAAAAATAGGACAATTAGAAACATTGCAAAATTAAAATAAAAAAAAAAAGAGCACTTTTCAGAATTTTAAGGCCAAAGCTAAGAATTTAACACAAAATTGTTAACAATTTTGACCATGTCCAAAAATCTGAGGTTTTGGTAAATACAATACTCATCCACTTATTCACTTGGAGTACATCTAGAGTTCGTCTGAGAGCTATTACAATGTCATTTCTGGGGTTTTTTTTTCACCTCTGAAAGTTTTCAGTAGCTTTCGTCAACATGATAGGTCTAAAGACAACAATAAACAACAGGCTACTGAGATCTGTCAGTAATTTTCTGAAACTCTAGGAATGCTGAGAAGGGAGTTACGGTTTATGTTAAATGCCAAGTGTCCTCTCATGGTTCCCATGGATCACACAGTATTACCCACACCATAACATTTCAGGGTCCTTCAGAGCTTTGTTCTTGAAGCACTTTTTGAGGGAAAGTTCCCATTGGTGTCAGTGGCAGTTTTTCCTGAGAGAAAACTGAAGAATCTCTAGCTTTAAGTGTTTGGGAAATTGTAGTTTCTATGACCAGTCCCTGAGACCTCAGCATTTACCATGTTTTAAAACTGAGCAGCTGAATTAATCATTAAACACTGTGATTTCAATACCAAAAAATTACAGTTTATACTGTAGATTTCACTTAGTGATAAAAGCTGGGTTAGGCAACAGCAGATTATCAACAAGATAGGTCACATTTGTGTCTAGAAATGTATGTTGTCTATAGTCAAAATTGCAATGTGCTGTGGGGTGCACTTGAAATACTGTTATCTTCTCTTTTTTTACCATAATTGTCCATTTTCTGTTTTCAGCCTCATGGAAAACCAATGACTGTGGAGAATAAAATACTTCATCATCAACTTCTTCAGGTTTTCTGGGTAAACAATGTAAAAAAGTCCAGTTGGAAGCAGCAGATTTTGCAGTCTGTGGATCAGAAAGCATATGAAAATAAAGAAATATGTGAGGACGTTAATAAAATCTTTAACTGATAAAAAGGTTAACAAATTTTATATTAGCTCCCACTCTAGTTACTTAGATGATGAACTCAGAAAAATTCCACTGACTTCAAAAGAATTCCTCATCTGTGAATAAGATAAGAATATTCCCGTTTAAGTCAGAAGGAGTTCAGTGCTGACTTCACATAAGTCAAATATTTACTCCTATTTCTCTGGCTTTAGTAGGGGAGTGAAAACTCTAGTGACCTACTGGGTCAATAAAGTGCAGTCTTTATATGAATGACATACAGTAATAAAATACTATCGATAATTGCAACAAGAACATACTAAACCATAATTTAAAAGGCTATATTTTTTTTCTTTCGATATTTTCACTCATAATATATTGGTTTAATACCAATGAACAGTGAATTAAAGCATTTTAGGCCAGTTTAGAGAGATACGCCTCAACAGTATTTTGTGAACTTATGTTAAAATACAGTCAATTAAACCAGTAATTCTATCAGGAAGGAAAATGTCCTTTTTTGACTTTATGTTTTGTCCAACTGGGGTTTTTTTTTGCGGATAAGCATTTCAACTAGATGATTTTAAAGTCATATATTTAATGCTTTATTCATTGACAGCTATACACAAAATGACCCCAAATGTTGCCCAGGCATTTAAGAGTTAATCTGCAAGCTGCTCATTCTAAATAAAATATAAGGGATCATTTCTGATAGAAAAGAGGGAATGCAGAGTTAGAAATAGTTTTTAGGTCATAAAGAAGTGCAGGGTTAGCTCTCCTGCACATGTTCTGGAGTTAGATATCATTGGGAAGCTCTGAAAGTGGCCAAGACATGTGAAGTGTAAAAGATAATTCAAACTTTGTTATCTTTGTGAGTTTTTCAAGCTGGAAAGAGGTTTGCATGTGGTTGTTCCATGACCCCACTCAAAAAAATACCAAACCCATGCCTTGTTGATGTTGATTCTCATAAATGCAAGCTGTAAAAGCATCAACCAAAACCTAAATCTCAATTTTTACCTGCATTGTAATCTGATAACCTTGAAATGCCTTCAGTCTTTCTTTCTTTTCCTCTTCTTGTCCCATACTTATCCATGTATCTGTAACTAAGACATTGGCACCATCTGCAGCTTCCAAAGGATCTGTTGTGAGAAGTAACTTGGTACCATGCTAACATGAATAAAATAAGAAAGATCAGGAAGACAAGGAACTTCAACTTCATTTATAATGAAAATAAACTCTATTCAAACTATTCTACTGGGATATTTCTTAGGCTCCTACCTCTTTGGAGTACTGCTCAGTTATTTTAGTTATTCTGAGGTCTGGTTCAAAGGCCTGCCAAAAGAGATGATAGGTAACATAATGTGGAATGTATATAAGATCTTTACTGATTATTAACACAGGTTAGAAAAATACTGATTGAACCATTTGCCATGCGAAGAAGAATGTCTTTCAGAACTGTAAAACTTGAGAAAATTATGTTGATTTTGTTGAAAGTTTATTTTGGAGATAAACTGGTGGAAAGTGTTCTGATAAGGTAAGAAAAATTTATTTCAACAGTTTACAGAATGAAATTTTTTGTTCCAAACTTATTCTTTGTTTTATATTTTATATAGTATTACAATGCAGCATTCTAAAAAGCTGCATCAGCAATCTGAACCAACCAAGATGCAACACTTGCACCAATCAAAAAAACTTTGAAATTCTTTTGAGAGAGGAGAAGGCATTGGATGGCTTTGTAACACTTTCTCAAATGGAATTATCATCCTCCATGATGATGCAGTCACGCATTCCGCTCAGCTCTTCTGAAGTTGGACTCCGTAAAATTACTCCTGCTTTGCATCAAAACAACTGAATCAGGATTCTGAACCTTGGTTCTGAAAGCTGGCACTCAAGAAAAACACAAGCACCACTAGCTGAGGCTCTTGGGAAGTATCTAAGTGGCTGAGATGAGAATGGGCAAAGTTTGCCTTCCTTACTCCATGCACCTGGCTTTCTTACCTTGGGAGTTGCAATACGCAGGTGCATTCCCAGCTTGGCAGCACTCGTCATGATGGAGTGGAGGACATTGTTTCCATCCCCGATCCAGGTAACAGTGAGCCCATTCAGCCCGCCATAGTGCTCCTGCCAAATGAATCAGACAGCCCTGGGGTTACGTTCCAGGAGAGCTGAGCAAGCTGATGCCCTGGGTAGGAAGGACTGATCAGACTGGTCTGGTGCAAAGAAGGCTGGCTAGCTTCAAATGCTAGCTGCATGGAACCCACCTTTAACTGAACTTACTTCAGCTACAAGATGGTCATAGAGGGAAAGCCCTCTGTGTCTTACATGAAGACCCAACTGCTGCAGCTTTCTCCAGTGAAGGACACAGTGACACATATGCTATATGGTGAGGACCAGGCTGAGATACAGCAGCAAACACACAGTAACTTTAGCACCAAAGCTGTACAGACATGGGTTGGTGCTCATAAATGCCAGTGAACGGTAGAAATTTAGAATTTAGATGTATTCTTAAAGCCTAGGACTGCACTCCTTCCAGCTTTCCCCCAAATTGTGAAAATATCCCTATTCAGGTTTGCTCTGGCTTAGTTGTCTCTACATGATGTTCCCTGCAGCCATGGCAGTGGCCATGCTCTTAGAGTACATTTTAACCATCACAGCTGTACAGGACAGCAAAGAGCAATACTTTGAAAGCAGCTGTGTCACTCATGGCCTGCAGGGTTTTCTCTCTGTTGTACAGCCAAAGAATGCAGTGATTTTTTTAAAGCGTGGATTACCTGAACTTGAAACAGCATTACAGCGTTAACTGTAGCTTTGCCTGATGCACTTATAGCCTGTACATGTGCAGCTACTCTGGCCCTCAGCCACTAACAGATAAGGCCTACGGTGGAGAAAGAGTAACGTGAGTTTCATATTTCCAAAGCAGGACAATTTGAGGCTCTTTAGCAAGCCTTGCTTTAAATATATATGTTGACAGGTACTTAAGTTGATACCATAAAGTTTGTAAAGACATAACCAAATACTTCTATATGCCTGCTCTGTACAACTCCACCTCATTGCTCCAAAGACTAAAGACACAATGGAGGGCCTTTTATTCTTAGTTCAAAACTGGGCCATGCTACAACTGCATTGCAGTAGCTGGAAGCCAGATAGTGTTTCAACACTTTGTGTGTCATAATTCAGTACTTGTCAGAGTGGGTAAGCATCCACATTGTAGATCCGTACTAACTGGCAACCTTGCAGGCAGTTGTAGCAAAGATGCCAAAACACCGAACAGGAAAAGGGCTGGGACTACCCTCTCCTCTCCTGGCAGCAGCTTCTCCTACACAAATAGTTGTGGAGTTGTTCCAGAACAAAGTTATTGGCATTTCTGCCAGTGACCACAATTTGAATCAAAAAGAGTAGCACATAAAATATCAAATGACATCAAAATGCCGATGAAATCTAAACCTCATGGCGTCCTACACTACCTACAGTTTAAGGGCTAAAACTATGGTATTGTAAAACTATTGCTTTTTTAGTTGAAGTTTGTTAGCAGCAGGCTCATTGGCAGAGTTTTGCCGCAAGAGCATTTACAAGAGAGCAAATCAGGACTTTGTGGACATGGGAGTTATTTCAGTATAACAGCTCTGCAGGTCTCTAAGGATCTTTCAAAGTTCTTCCATATCTCCTAGCAATGGTGCTCCTTGGAGAAGGCCAAACTAAAGCATTTATTTAAGGAGTTGTTTCCAGCTAGGGCTTAGTGATAGCTGAGACATGAACCCACAGCCAGTAGCAAATGAGACAGCCCTGAGTTCTTTTGATCTTACTGTTTAAAAATAGACATCGCAGCCTGTAATGCTCAAAGCACTGACTAGTGAGTCACAAATATACTGCTATGTTAAATAACCTACCTTATTACCAGCTGCTACTCTGCACTAAAAGAAGTACAGTGCACACTAAATACTTTTCTCTGTTTTCCCAAGCTACTAGCTGTTACAGATAAAATATGACGTACTGGAGATGTCTGTATAATGGCCCTCAATATGCACTGCAAGTTTCAAAGCCACATCTGCAGTGACTACTCTATAGAGTGGACACAGCTGAGCTAATCTTAATGATGACGTTTAGCTAATGGAAGAAGTCGTAGACAAGGAAGAATCAAGCTGTGTGTGTGCTACTGGAGCCTATTTTATATCCTGTGCTGAGCTTTATGCTGCCACTAGTACACTTCTACTGTAACTCAAACATCTTCATCTAAAGCCAGCTCACTATGACTGTGGCTTTGCTGCTCACACACATACATCCTCAGCTTCCAAGATGAGATGATTGTGTTGATCAGAACCAGAAAGCTTTGAGGCAATACGAAAGCTACTGTACATGAGACATACTTTTCTTTTTCTTTTTTCCTGTTTTATAGTATTTGCTTATACAACTGCACAGAGAAAACCCTGCTAAAAGTGCTTTGCCACAGTTGTAAGACTCAGGGTTAAGCCAGAACCACAGGTTCTGATACACACTGATCATCTGAGCCTCTGAAGATATTTTCTCCTTACATCCCTCCCCAGTTTTGCCAACTCTGTTATACTGATGTAGGCTTTTTACCTGCTTGGGTGTTCTGTAGTTTTTCTTTACACTTGGAACCTCATTTCAAAATATTTATACTCCTAGTAAAGCCATACAAAACATAATGTATTTAGAGTGTCTAGAGTCCTTCTCCCTTATGAATGCCTCTTTGGCAAACTAGTGATTGCTGCTGTAGCACCACAAAACTTGGCTTTGCTATTCTCATGAAAAATCCCTGCTAAATAATTAATGTAAATTTTACAGTCAACTTTCTCATCCTCATGCTGCTTTTACAATGTTTCATTCTGTTCTTATCCATGGTTGCAGTGCATCAGTGTTGCATATTCTGGGAAAAAGTAAGCATGCTCAGTGATTTACCACTGTTGTATGTTTAGAGAAGACTGGTTTCACTAATTAGGGACATTCATGTCTGTCTCTGCCTGGACTTGCTTCCAGCTAGGCTGAAACTCTGACACCATTATAGATTACTTCTGAAATGTTTGACCACAGCAGTCATAACAGCCCTCAATTAAAACAAGCTTTTGAATAATGAATCAATAATCTGTCAAAATTTAAAACAGAAAGCAGGGGCCTAGTCAAAGCTTTATCCCTCTGGGAGACAGTGCCATTCAGTAAATGAGAAACTGGGCAAACTTGGATTTACTGGCTGTCAAACTGAGCTGAAGGCAGATTCTGGGCCAGTTATCTTTCTTACTCCCACATTGTTTTTCATCATGGTTATTGAAACAGTATATTCTAGAGGATCAGTCCAGATCTTAGTTGGGATTTCTAAATTGTAGAATAATGATGATGATGATGATGGTGATCAATTTGAAAACTACAATAATTTGAGCTCTTTGGGTCACACATAGAGGAGAAGTTAAGAATATATGGCAACCCTCTTCAAGCTAGGCAACACTGTAATTTGTTATGTTATTTAAAAAGGAATCACTGATATATTTCTTATGTCAACCATTTCTTTCTGAAAAGGAAATTTCCTTTCAAATCAGTGACATAAAAAGCTAGTGGCATATGGATCCACTCTAATTACCAGTCTGGCCATCCTGCAGTCAGCTACAAGTTAGCTGATTTGGCCAGTGACATTAATATCAATTGAATCAATGTCAATTCCTGGTTTGTCGCTGGAATACAAATTGCGTGATGCTGCCCTCCAGGAGAGCTTTGCAGAGCAGAAGCTGTGAGCCACAGCTTCTGCCCAGGAGATGGAGAGGCACTGTGTGGACTCAGCAAGTGACTGTTACCACAGACAGAGAAGTGAAGTGGCTCTGTACGTGTACAGTACCAGCATACAAACTCATAGTCTTTAAAGGCCAAATCCCCAAACCCTCAAAATCAGGTTGCATAATGTGTACAAACATTTCTAGTGGGTAATGAGAGCAAACTCAGCTCAACCCAACTTCTAAGAAACAGGATAGCACGTATGCTAAGAAAAACACCCCTCCTGGCATAACAGCAGGCATTAATCCTGACCACAGTGTTAAAGGGCAGAGCCAGCATAGACATCAAACGTGAGTGGCTCCAGGTTGCTCAGGAAGAAGGCACTGGGGAAGAGGGTGTTGAACCTGAAGAATCTCACCCCAGCATTCATGACAGGAGCACACTTTGTGATCTGACAAGAACACCCTGAATACAGAATGAGAACTGACAGCCCTGAAAATAAACCAGCTGCATTGTTTAGGGAATGCAACAGACTGTACCAAAATAACTACACTAAAATGCACCTAAAAAGGGAACCAGAAGCCATAAGCAAGAAGACATTCTGACAAAACAAACCGGGAAATCAGTTTCAGACTGAAGAGAAAGTGCTCAAACAGGAGTCAAGGCGGCACATGACAAAATTAATAGGATTTAGAAAATGGAAGAATAAAAATGTGCTAAGCATGAAGAGGGACAGAGTGCATGTAGTGCTCCACTGGCAAATGCAGCAGGAGAAAAAAGAAGAGGGGGAAAAAAAAGGTACACTTTGTACGTATTGTATATGTACTGACAGGATGGAGGAGCAGATCCAGGCAGGAAAAAACTTACAGAGATAAGGAAGAGACATTTTTAAAGAAAAATAAGCTGCACAAAATCTGTAGTTACATTTAAAAATATGGCTAGCAGTTTGTGTCACTGTTGTAGTTTGCATGCATGTATGAATCAAATAAATTGCCTTTGCATTGCAGGAAAGCAGTCCAAATGTTATACATGAACTTTCAACTCATTTAAAGAATCAGTGGTACTATTCAACATCCCCATACTAATTTTCTTGCAGGCAGTACTCAAATTTAATATCTTTTTACCCCGCTGAAAATTCCACAAGAAGTTCAATTGTATTATGTAACAACTAGACCCTGTAGCTCACACTTCTTCAAGTGTTAATCCGGCTTCTGTGACCTGGAAAAGTTCATGACATGATTAAAATGGCATTTTATTACATGCTATTGGCTGCAAGACCAGTCTTCTCCACCTCAGTGTACAGTGCAGAGAGGGAAAAAGGCAGCAGACGGGCAAGTGAGAAAGGGAAAGAGGAGGCAGTGCCAGCACCTGCAGCACTGCTGAGAGCTCTCTCCTGCCTGCCTTTGCCTCCTGGGTAAGAAAGCAAGAATGAAAAGTGGGTCAGAAATCAGTGGTGCATCATGCCTTTGGCAGCATGCCCAGCTGCCCTCTAAAGACCTCCTGACAAACTCTGGGCTAAGAAACTACCAGAAAGACTGGGGGAGAGATGGGCACAGTTGGAGGAAACAGTGCTCTGCTCGTCAGGCTGATTGTGAAAGTGCTGCAAATCTTAAAAAGCTTCCATGGCTGTCCAAAAGCTGAGCCGTTCCTTAAGATCTCTGTAAGTGCTCACTTTGTCAGGATACCTCTCCACATAAAATGTTTCTTTTGTTTGAGCACCAACTGTTATGGTCCTGTATCCTCATCATGTAAAATGGGCAGGGACACGCTTTACAGAGATGTCCTCCCCAGAATCTGATGTAACAAGGACACCCACTTGCTTTGGCTGCTGCTCTAGGTAATCAAACTAAGGAGAAGTCCAGTCTGTGGACTCATGTTCACCTGGAGCTTCTACCATGGCTGCCCTAAACAAGGACACAGTGGATGAGGAGCAGATGATAATTAACAGGGCATGTACTCATTCTGCTGATCTCCATAGGTTTCCCCCTAAGATCAGCAGAGAAAGAGATGCATCTCTAGAGGGTGATTGAGATGCTCAGCAATCTCCCTTCATTGACTGGAGATGGAGTACAGGGCAACAGCACTCTGAACTTTGGTGCCGTAGTCAGTGACCTGGATAAAACTGAGTTTGAGGGCAGAGATATCAGTAGTTGTGTAGACTGTGAGCTACAGATTATTCCTGAGGCCTGTTATACAAGTGATAATATGCTAATAAATAAGATGTTTGCAAGACAGACCCCCCCTCCCCCAAAACACAATCATAAGATTCACCTGGTTTACAGTTGCACACAGTGTTTAAATGAATTATGATATTTCATGATTGATGATGTTCTCATTACAGCTTCCTGCCTTACCTAATTTGAACAGTTCAACGTGATCTTGCAAATATACCTTATCCTGAGGTATGTGAAGCATTTTAGTCTCAAATTCACCAATTTTTGCTGGTCTCTTCACTTTAAGTATTGAAAATTTTACAAAAAATACTGATGAAGGTAAGGGGAAAGTAATTTTCATTAAACATATGAGTCTTTTGGACTTAAAGTTTAAAGCATGAATAATTTAATATTACTCTCACTAGATCTTTTCCACATACTGAATGTCCCATAGCAAAGTCTTCGGCAGCTGAGAAACACAGCTGAATGAATCAGGAAATTATTCTTCCCTCCCTTTTTCAAGCAGTGTGATTTTTATTCATTCAGAAGGTAAATAAAGTCAGAGGAGTTCACAGAGTTGTCAACCAGCACTACAGTAAAATAATCTTTTTTATAAGCTGATTCCTCAATTGATTGTAAAACAGCATAGCCCTTCTGTTCACAGATAAACATCTGGTATTCTATGTGTTAAATATTATCCTGCCATCAAATCAACTATTTCATTGGATTAAACTACAAAATATGATCTTTCTAAACTATTCCTTGATGTGAGCAAAGCTTGATGTGAGCAAAGCTTAAATAGGTTTAAGTGCCTGAGCAGTAGGCATTTGCACTGGTAGCATTAACTGGCTTTTCAAAACAAATTTGTTCAGCCAGTTTCCTAACATATGGATAGTGATTCCTTTGAAACCTTTCAAAGGTTAGGGAGGAATCAAGAGTGAACTACTGAGATTTTTTAAGTCAGTGGAAAAACTTTCACTGGCTTTGGTTAAGCCAATGTCTCACCTTTATCTTAATATGTAAAGCCCTCTGCACATTTTTTGAATTGCAGCCTAATTCCAATGAAGTAATTAATTTTATGCTTAACGTCAATCCCACTGCATCTGACAGGACTAGGTAATTGTTTTAAATTAAACAGGTCCTTAATTATATTGCTGGATGAAGCTTTCTTTAAATAACAAATGTCACGTAATTACCACTTAGAAAAATCTAGGAATTTGAACCTGACTTCCCCAAATACTTACCAATACCAAGACTAAGAAAAAAGAAAAAAAGTTATTAAATGGGGATTATATTGTTACCTGAAGAGTTAGGTAATCAGCTAAAATCTGGAGAGGATGGTATAAATCGGACAGTCCATTGATTATTGGGATTGTAGCTTCTTTTGTCATTAGGTCCAGATCATTATGCTTATAAACTCGAGCCAAGATTGCATCTGTCATGCTGGACAGCACCCTGGAGGATGGCAGAAAATAGCCAAGTCAAACGTAATAAATATATCCCTGTTGCATGCTTCAATGTGCAACACATAAATGTTAATGAGAAGTGCTAATGAATCATTTTTTTCAGCCATTTGAATAATTTATCATGCCTGCGTAACACACTTAAATGCAGACATTTAACAAGCTGCTAATAAGTAAGCAGTTTTTCTTATTAACAAACTATACTAAGTAAATGAAAACTGCTGCTGTACTTTATGGTTTTTTCTCTGTAGCTTTTGGTGGTAGCTACAGATGTAACATCAATAAATTTTAAGGTATCTGAACTAAGATCATAGACTGTGTGACACTGTAACGTTGGAAGGATTTGATAACTTCAGAAGATATAAGGTATACGATTTCTTGAGTCTTTTAGCAAAGATCAAATGTAGCATTGACTGAATATTATAGTGTCTCTGTGTGGTAGCCTGGCCTTTGTAAGGATTAGGAATACAGATCTAGTTTAGATACCACAATTATTGACTGATCTTAATGAACACAGAAACAGGAGGCCAACACCACTAGCCTGTTCTTTCTCCTACCTACACACCTGTGTATTGGCACACATGGTATCAGCACTGAAGTAATGCCCAAGTTTGAAACTCAGTATGAGGACAGGGGCATGCAGGAGTCACTGTACCACTCTAGCCTTAACCTCATTTGCCAAAGTGTGAAAGACTCAGCAATTAGCATAGTGAATTAGCATAGTGTACTTGGTATGCTCTGAATTCTTTAGATAAATTAAATATGGATTGGAACTCTGCATTTCTCTGCATTTCTGTGTTTTAATCAGGCCCTGAAGCCTGACTTTGAAGTAGCATTTTGTGTGTTTTCATGTTATCTCTAATAGGACCTTAAAACAAAGGAACAAAGAGACTGAATAGAAGAGTATGAAAAACCCTTGCAGTATCTATCTTCCTGATTAGACATGAAGAATTCTGGTATCTCCTCTTGTGGAATATGGCTGTTAATGCCATGGCCTTTACACTGACAAATCTCCCAATGAAGTAAGTAATAAGTATTTTCTACTGACACCAGAGATTCCTCACACAAGCAAAACTCTTATAAAATGCTACAAGATTCCCTGCAGAGCTCTCTCTGAAGAAAAAACTGTCAATAGCAGCCTCGAGTGAAAAGGAGGAACTGAACAAAGCATTTACTGATTTCAAGGTATGGGAACAGTTGCTGTTTGTGTCATTATTTCTTCGTGGCTCAGGATTTTATTTTTCTGTGTGTGTGTTTATTCTAGCTTGAAGCACGTGACCATGGAAAAGCCTGTTCTGTTCTGAACTAGCCGTCAGGGATGGGATGCACAGTCCCATTTTTAAGCCATCTAACAGGCATCCATCCTAAACAAGACATAGCTAGTCCTCCCAGCCAAGAAAAAGAGACAATCACACTGGGAAATTGCCCATTTTTCTTAGATTTTTTTTAAGGACAGCTGATTCCTACCTGACACGATTGATAAAGAATTTAAAGAAGATGGTTCCTTTACAGGGTATGCCATCAAAAAAAATTCAGTCAGTATCAGTTAGTGAAAACTGCTGGATTATCTTCCTTAATCTGTTCAAAGTAGATACTAGACTTATTAGACACTTACCAGAAAGACATCAGACAGTTCTTCTGCCTGCATTTCCAGATGTCACGTGATATAGTAGGAAACCCAGGTGGAAACTGGGTTTATTCGAAACCAAATTGAACTCAGAAAAAACCTACCTCCTCTGAGGAGATGAAGTCTCTTGTAATCAAATCAATTTAAAGGGAACTATGTAAGGCTGGGATTGCATAGACCTGACTAGACAAGAGTCTTTAGTAAAGGTGAAGTTTTAGAAGGTGAGGGGGAGTAAGCACAGGCTCATCAGGTGATTTTTCATTCAAGGTTCCTATGTTATCACCAACTAGAAAGTCTTTTTCTCTTTTCGTTCTTCTAGCAAGACTGTGAACCTACAAACTTCAAAATCCCAGAGCCTGGAAATATATGAGTGTATTGGAATGCTGCTTATCTCTCTTTGCAAAATAACTTTTAGTTCTACAGAGAAAAGATGGAAATTTTTACTCAAGTGTATCCTTGATGGAATCCAAAATTGAACACAAATAAAAGGATGCCTTTTTGGTGTAGCAAATCTCTGAATTTGAAAATGGGCCATTTGCATACATTTTGAGTAGAATATTGCTATCCAAGGTAGTTTTGTTTTTGTTTTGAAAACACATATCCATTCAAAAGGTTTAAATTTCTGACAAGACTACTTCATTGTCATTCATAGTCTTACAGGGGCACATGGTGGACGTGTTCGCACTAAGCGGTGAGAAATAAACCCGTTCCCCATTGATGCAGAGATCCATCCCCTAATAAGACCAGTGGACTGGTAAAATCATCCTAAGAGTTCTTCAGTGCTGTCACTGAACCTTATGGCCACTGAGCTACAGTGGTGCACAATAGAACCGCTCTACAGTGGAAAATACAGATACAGTACTTATATTTCATTTCATGTAATATATCAGACATGCTAAACAGCACTGAAAGGCCTAGAGATCCTTAATGGGTGATAACTTTTTGCTACTGTGTCAGTGTAAATGTAAATGTCTTGTGAAGTGTGGAAGAACTGTATTATAAGCAGGTAATAAGTCACTAAAAGTATGTTCGCAGCAGAAATGCGTTCAACCCGTACCTGCAGCAATGCTAATAAAAACTGGGACTTTTATAGATTTGTGCCCCTTTTGCTTTAAGTCTCAATCTCAAGTACTTCTAAGGCCTTTGGAGCCCTAGACACATGACTGTAAATATTTGAAATACCCTCTGGGTCTACTACAGGCATGCTTTTTTTTTTTTTTTCTTACATTAACTGAATGAGGTTGGCATGTTATCCTTCATTCACAAGAAATGCCAAGGAATTAACACTCAGGTTGTTCCTTAGGGTAAACTGCTCAGCCTCGATTATGCAAAGTCAATAATAATTCTGCAAATGAGAGCAGGAGTGATGCAGAGCACATGGGGCTCTGTAACGACTTGGGAAAGCCTTCTCAGTAGCAGGCAAGTGCTGTGACTCAGCAGAGGAACAAAATCCCCAGGTTAGGGTCATAAATAGGAACTTGTCCTGGAAGAGCAAGCAGTGACAGAAAAGGGGGGCTGGAAGGCTTGCATGGGAAGTGGCTATTGTGGGAAGCTTTCTCCTCAGAATGAGGATTCCTCCAGAATGGCTTGAAGGTTTGCTTGCTTGTAGTTTTTTGCCTTATTTCTTGTAGTTTACTGTCTTTCTTTTTCCCTTTTGCTTGTGCAAAGTCATCCAAGAGACTGTGAACCAAAGATTTAATGTCCCTTTATTATCCCATTTGGGAAGAATAAATGAAAAGTGGCCTATACAGAGCATGTCTGTTTATGTGTCACAACATATCTGGATTTGCTGCAGGGTTGGCATCTGAATGGCAGAGAGCTTCCAGATGACAGCCCTGCACATCTGGTGGGATGGTTCTTGGAGAGGTTATTGCAGGGGAGCACTGAGTAAGGGCTCTGACTGCATCCTTCCCAGTCCTGGAGGTTTGGCTGCTGAGAGTCAGAGTCAACTTTGCAAATATGCAGCTGAGGGCTACCTCTCATCACTCTGACATCAGGGAGGAGAGGAGTCTCTCAGACAGCACTGTGAGGAACCTCTATCAGGTCCAACTCTCTTCTCTTGGGAGTTACATCACTTTCTGCTTTGTAACCATGCCCATGCTGATCCTGACCTGCACCCCCACCTGAGGGGGGATCTATCTTTGATATGTTTCCCATTCACCTTTAATAGGACATAGTAAGATAGGTATGTTTGACTTGAAAAATTCTCCATCTCTCATGCCAGTAGAGTTGCAGAAGGGATGCATGTGCTCTGAAGCATTTAAATGGCACACTTTGATTGAAGCTACAGCTGTTCTGCTTAAACTGGGGCTATATTCCATAACATGGGAAGAATTTCTTTTGAAGGGATGTATTTGGATCCCATGGCAGTGTATGAGCTCTGCTGAACTGGATGCAGCACCACCGTGCACAGTAGCCTAATGTACCTCAGACTTGATTGTTAAGTCTCAGATTAATCTGTTCCCTTTGCAGGCCCACAAATTTACTCAATTTTTGAATCTTTTAAATCTGTAGTTAGCACGGCAGTGGGACACACTTTTGTTGCAACATCTAAAAACTATTGTTGCAGCTTACTTTGGTACTGGCAGAGTTGTGTATCTAGCAGGGAGTGAGAGTGAAGTACTTTCAAGCCTCAAGAGACTGAAATTTTGACTTTCTACTATCAACACCCATATGTTTTCCACTTCAGTAGTTAAAAGCAAGAAAGGAAAATTTAAGATGTTCAAATGCTTGGTCTTTTTCTTACATTTTCCTTGGATTTCATCACAGAGAGAACAGCAACACAGTTCTCAAACAATCTCTCCCCCTGATTGTGAAGACTGTAGTACACAGCAGAGGCAATGGAACCTGAGCTGGCTGATTGCATATTTTGAATTGCGCCTGACGAGCTTGAGACTGCATATCTTTCACCAGAATAAAAAGGAGCTTTCAAACGCTACTAACCTTCCAACAGCTGAACCTATCTGAACCAACCTCAGGCTGCAAAAGGGCTGCCCAGAAATCAGCGCAATACTGAGGCTGGAGTGTCTTCTGACATTTTCCAGAAAGAAAATATTAGTTTCCAAAATTCTGTAAGACATGTTTCAGCCTGATCAACTACCAAATACATAGTGATCTATCAAGTGACATTTTACCAACCTTGCTGTATCTGTGAGACTCTCATTAGTGCCCAGATGTATGTCTTGTGTTGTAAGGAAGGAAGGATGCCCTCCAAGGAGAGCAAATCCTACAGTGAGGCAAAATAAAAAATAGATAAACACCAGCACCTCATAGTTATAGCTGTTACGGGGGGGGAAAAAAAAGGGGGGGGGGTGAGGGGGTGGGAGGGAGGGGGGCGGGGCGAGGAAGAGGAAAATTACAAGAAAAAGACGAAAAGCTGCTTGGGCTGGTTGCAGCCATTAGATGGCACTGCAGACATCGCCAGGACTGCAGCTTCAACATCATGTTTGTACAGGCCTGCCAAAGATTAAAAAGTTGATCCCACAACTACTCTTCAAAAAAGGATTAAATCAGGAGTGTAACCTTTCATAGATAAAACCAAGCAATAGGTTGAGGTGGCAGGCCTGGGCCCCTAACACAGAGCAGCCGTTATTACCTTCCATCCCATGCGGGCAGCAAGGTTGAGGTGAGGTCTTCCACTTTGCATCAGTTCAGCCAGTCTCTAGGCTTTGAAATGCAATAGATGAAAATAATACTGGCAAGTCATTGCCTTTTGACTGCCTCAATTTCCTTAAAAGTCAGATTAAAAATAATGATGCTGCAGACTCCCCCTGAAGGGCAAATCTCTGCTCTGTCCTGCTAGTGTATGCTCATTTTATTGAATGGGCCTGATTTTACCCTCCCTTGGTCATCATTAAGGATTGCTTCAAATCTCAACAAGATTAGAGTCAGACACGGCAAACTTTTAAGAATGATGCATCACTTATTCTACTACTACTTTTTGCTGTTAGAAAAACCACTATATATTTGCTGGTTGCTTTGCCCTCCTTTCGGGGTCATTCAGAAGCATTTTTGTATTAAGGCAGGAAAAATGTTTAGGTTTCCTCAAATACTTTCACCTCCTCTCTGCAGCTCAGAAACAAACCCTGTATTTATAGGAATTTGTATGCAAATTGTTGTCTAAATATTACAGCCTATCTATTCGATGCAAGTTTTTAAGTCAAGACCTCAGGAATGAAATGTCATTTGCAGTAACTTTTCCTGTACAGCTACTTGTGAGGTTTTTTCAGAATCATATATAATTATGCCAGTGATTTATTCCCACAAGTTCCACGGAACAGAAGGGCTCTGCATTTTCGGCTTCTACATGCATACACTTTGGTAGATGTTTCACAGTCCAGGCAGGCTCCCATGGACATGTTCTGTTCTCTATACATGATACCCAGGTAAAAAGAAGAGGAATCTGGCCATTTATTCAGAATTGCTAGACATCAGGCAGCCCAGTTGGAGCTACCACCTGGAGTCTGTATACATAGCAGAGTCCTAATGTGTTGGGCTTTCTGCTCGTGAACTGGCCATCTGTGCAGGGCCTGGGAACATATTTCTATCAAAAACTTTCCATCTGGAAATACAGGAGCTCTGTGCTCTAGCTTTGTATATAGTTGCAGAGACAGAATCTTTGCTTCAGGTCCTTTCATCCAGACTACTAGCAGAAAGGAAAAAATGATGACTTTTGAAGATATGCAGGCACCAATTCAGCAAATAAGCATACACTGGAGTGCTGTGTTAAACTCTTAAGATATAATCCTCTTTGTTGTCACAAGCTGATCATATCCAAACCACATGCTAAATGTTTATATGAATCTTGGTATCTTCAACAAACTGTGGTAGATGTTTATACTGCAGAGCCAGAATAGATTATCTCATGTCCACACTTTTCACTACTGTTAGTTTGCAAAAATGGGCAGTTTTATGTCTCGGGCTGTGGCATACTATTGAGCCCACTTATACAAACTCTTTCATGTAGGTGAAGTGCTGGGGTCTGAACCCCAAGCCCTGAATTAAGATTGACATATGGGTGGTTCCCACAGTCCTTCAAAAGGAGGGGATGAGTTTGCCTTTTGGCTTTCCTCCAAGGTGCAGCCGGCCTTGTAAGGAAAGCCCTTGGGTAAACAAGCCCCAGGTGCCCTGCATTGGGTCAATGAGTGCCAGGTGCCCTGCTTTGGGCATAAAAGCTGGGACCACTTGCAGGAAGGGTGGAGTGTCTGTCTGTGAGGTGGATGCACTTCACAGAGTTTCCTGTTGGGGAAGGACCTCCTGACTCTTGCTACAACTGGGCCCCAGTCAGGTTTGGTGCTTGTGAACGTGGGCTCTGTGAGAACAACATGTGGCTACCTCTCTCCTATATTATCAGTCTATTGGCTTGGCTGTCTCCCATCTCTACCATGGGAGACTTTGTTGCTTTGTTTGTTCCACTGATTGATGGCTGTGTTGTATTGTTCCTGGGGTCGCTGGGGTTGATGTCTGTTATGTGTAATCTGATTGACTTGTTTGTACCCCTAGTGATCACACATATACTGACTTTCTTGTACGCAATAGAATCTGGTTACTGGTTTGTTTTTCTGCTGGCTGCATCCTTTGTGCTAGGCCTAGTAATTGGCAAAACAGTAGGACACAAGTGCTGGTGGTTGTACAGACATAGGTTCAATCTCCATTCCAGCCTGTCCCCACTACATTGAGTAAGTGGGCCAAAGTGAATCCTCTAGTTCACACGTTGGATACACAGCTGTGGGGCTGCCCTGTTGTCACCAGGAGACATACACAGCCATCTTCTCAAACTCAGAGGAAGGATCATTTTTTATATTTTAAGACACTGGGATTTGGATTTGTTAGCTACCTCACTGCCTGCCAGGACTTACAATCTAGAAAGTATTTTTCAGTTTAGACTGATAACAAAACCTCTTCTAGGCAGCAATTACAGGAATATTCCTAAAGTAGAGGCCTAAAAACTGATAAGCAGTTTTTTAGAAGCTACACCTCTAAGTGGAGAGTAAGCTAAAAGAGTACTATTGCCCCCTCTATAACATGGCCAAGCTAAATAATACTAGCCATTCCAACAAAAACCAGACCCTGTATTCCTGCCATGTAATACCATTCCCACTACATTAGAACATAAGAAGTGATGCAATTAGTTCTATGACCATATGAAGCAGTCTTCAGGCATGGACATCATGTTCCTCTCACCTCGCTGTGTAAGAGGAGCGAGTTCGGAGTAATTCCATGAAGGCCAGTGGCAACAAACCTCTGTTAAGACCTTGTCTATTCCAGTGCACAACAAAAGAACGTATGCAGAGCTTATCTGCCTGTACTGTTCCCTCTCCATTTTTACCCTGTGACATATTGTCTGCATTCAGCGTCTGTGAAATGGTTGGATTTATTTATGACTTGTTCACTAAAACATAACTGCAGCTGTATATATTAAAAGCAACAGTGACAGTCAGAATATTTTACACCAAAGCTGTAACAAAAACAGGCCATTCACCTTTATGCCATGCCTGAGGATGTTTATTTTGCAAGTAATATATGGCCATGTGGAATACCATCATTTTCAAAAAGTATGCAAGATTTTATGCAGAATGGGTATGGGATTCTGATGACAGACGACATTTTCCAGTATAACAGCAGAGAAGTCACATTTTTCAATATAATAGCCAGTGACAGCAATAAATCTAGTAGGCTTCACAAAACTGGATTTACTTTGCCAACACCCTATGGAAGTTACTTACAGTTCTTCATTAAACTTAACATCACCTCTACTAGTCTTAGAAATGGTAAAATAATATGGATTTCAAAAATATGCTTCAGGACAAGATTATGTTTGTTCAAGAGAGTAAAGGGGCAATAAATTATACCACAAGGAGCTGTACATTATTCAGTACAGTTGCAATGTCATCAGAATAAAACAGTTTAGAAGCATAGTGTGCTGGAAAAGCCACAAATGTCAACTGTTCTCTTACAATGCATTATAAATTAATGTTTTGATAATCTTTGATTGATCTTGGTTGCTGGGAGCAGTGCTCAAAGACTGGAGGAAAGCAAATGTCACCTCTATCTTCAAGAAGGGCAAGAAGGAGGACCCAGAGAATTACAGGGACAGAACTTCTGAAAAGACTTCCATGGTGTTACTACATGGCAACAATCTCCTAGAAAGTGCACAGAGCAGGTTTTGTAATCAGTGCTTTCCATGTCTCTGCTCCCTTGTAATGAAACCCATTGACTTTCATCAAGTTGTTCCTGAGAGCTGCAAAGTTTGTTTAGATTAGTCTCATCACCAGAACCTTGTCCCACAAGTGACCTCTTTCAAGTTATTGAAGGTGCAACTCATGGGAAATGTTATTTGAGATAACTCGGGTATTTTAGAAATAAACACTCCAATCCACTTCAATGACCACTTTCACTGGAAATTAGAATATTGGCATTGAATTAGCTTATTTAGCTAAAAACAACACATGTGACCCCACGTTCGTTTTGAGTTAGAAATTCCAAGGGAGAAGTCACGCATGTTAAAAAGCAGCTGAAATGTATAGAGTTTGCATGGACAGAAAACACTTGAGTCTGCCTTTAAAACAAAGTCTTAGGCTTAGGGGACTTAAGACCAATTAACTGAAGGTGTGAAGTTAATGCACGGAAGTTAAACTGCATTAAACTCCCCTGTGGAAGAGCTCATTCAGAAATAAATTGGGTTTTATTTCATTGGAACTTAATCCCTTTTGGATAAATTTATGTGCATTAAGTTCTATCCTTAAGTTAATTCACTTGAACTTTCCTGAGCCTCTCTCTTCCATAAGCCTTCAAAAGCCAAGTACTAAATAGTGTTTCCCTCTGAATACAGAAGCATGAAGGATAAACAGATTCAGTGAATTAATTGTTACTTGTTCATGTACCAGTATGGTAGGCAACTAGAAACTGGCCTAAAAACTCCAGAATTAAAAGGTGGGTGGTCTTCACAGAGAGGGAATGCACAGGGGAAACTCATTCATAAGTCCTGCTTATCTGGAGAAAACAGAAAGCAACAAGTCTACGTAAAGAGCAGGATGAGCAGGTAAATGGCTGTGCCAGAGGATACAAAGGCAAATTCAGAAATGCTTGCAGTTAACATATGTTTACCTTCTCCATTACACCTCATAAAGAAATGTTAAAACTCAGTAAGTTTCCTGTCCCTTCACTCGGGACGGGAAGGGACAGAAAAGAAGGAGAGGAGAAGTCAGCTTAAGGGATGCTGGGTCAACTTAAAAGAGAAGGGCAAGCTTCTCCTTACTTGATGCATCACCAATTCATAGTTATTCCTTGCTAACGTGCAAGCACGTGAATTATATATTTCAGCAGTCCCACTGACTTCAGAACAGCTACCACTGAAATAAAGATATATAAGTGTTTCAGTGTTTGCAGGACTGTATCCTTAAAGAATAATGTCCCAGTGCCTGATCTTATTAGGCTAACACGCTGGAGTCTCCATCAAGTTATCCTTCCCTCTAGGTAATCATGCTAAATTTTTTCCCCCCTAATTTATATCAAGGCATTACTATGATTCCTAGCCTAAACACAAACTCTGAAATGTGACAACGGTAATGCATAATATATTCGAAAAATATTTGTTAAATATTTGTTAGAGCTTACAGAGAATTAAATTTGTGATGCTTACTAAAATAGATGTTAGGAAATGTGCATCTTGCCAGTACAACTAGGAGCTTACACCAGAAATGCTTACTTCTTTGTGTTACATTATTTCTGATCTATCATGTTTTGGAATGATCTGGTGAAATTTCAGTGACCACAGCAATGTGCTTGTGACATCAACATGAAAAGCGAAACACAACTACCATTCTTTTCCTATTTTTGTTTTCAAACTTTACGTTTCTCCTGAGTAGAAATACAAAATTATGCAGTGTTTTGCAGTACATACAGTATACAATTTCATATAAAATCTGACTGTGCCATTGCTCAGACCTACCTGTTTCTGCAGATAATCTTGTTCTTGTACTTCTCTTCTCAAAAATCATGGCCAAAGATTTTCCTTGCATCAAAGGCAAATACTGGAACATGAAAATTGATGACATTTCAATTTTATAGTCATTATACACCTTACAGTGTGAAATACTTCTTTCACATTTTAATTCAGCACTAGAAGTTACACAGATGTTTTTTTAACCATAGCTTTGTTCTCCTGCCCTTCAAGGAATTCATTAGCAATGGAAAGTTTAAAGGGAAAGAAATAATTCTAGGGGCAAAAAGCAGCTGCATTTTGGCACTCAATTTGAGCTAGTATTAAGGATAACTCTGATATTAATTTAATCGCATCCAGGGAACTGTCTTCCTTTTCCTACATTTAGTGCTGCATGTACACTGTGTCAATGGATGGGCTTAGCCGACAACAGGGAGTTAGCTCTGCAAAGCTGTTTAACCTTTCCACTTGTGAAGTCCTCTGAAGTATTTAAAGAATATCTCTGAACACTTCACAGGAAGGCTCTTTGATTTGTAGTACATGATTTACAGTATTTAAGAGCTCAGGTGATGTTGCTTAGAACAAGACAGCTGAATGGCTCATTCCCAATACTCTTCAAAGAAATATTTATTTCAACATCTGAGGGACCTAAATGACAGATAAAGCATTTTACCTCTCCATTGTGCTTTATCCTTTGTTTCAAATCTGAGGCCATCCACAGCAAATACTTCAGCTCATCTGCTGTGTAGTTCTGTAGAGTAAGGAGGTCACGACCTTTCAGGTGAACATTCATTTGAGCTGCTGGCCCATAGCTGTGTCAAAAGAGCAAAAAATATACGCTTTTTGTCATTTGACACTAAATTGTACTCATACCAAAGCCAATAAGCAAGCAACTGAAATCTCCCACTCCCTTCATTTGACCCAGCCGAATCAGCTTGATGGACTGTGTCGATTAATTTAAATAACTTTTACTGTCAGACAGACACAACATGCCACTATGCACTGTACCGATCAACACCGTAACAGTGTCTCAAATTGTATTATAAGCTGTACATTAGATGTAGATTCTTTTGTCTTCTGATATGTACCTGACTTGACTGCATGCTGCCTCATCCAATAAACCCAAACGCATTAAGCCATTCAGGGCTTGGTGAAATGGCTTACATATAGACCACAAAGCTGCCCTTTGGAGGCACAGAATACAAGGAACAGATTTTTGCGCTCTTTCTCCCTCCTCCGTGCTTTGTGGACGAGTAGACACTTGCCATGTTCCATCCCCACTGATACAAATGATGGCATTTCTGTAAATGCCTATGAAATCTCTTGATTACACTGGGGAAGTGGGTAAAAAATCCCCAGCAAAATAGCCATGTACTCTGGTCCTTCTCCTACCCCACAAGAGATATTCTGGACACATGCAGTGTATTTGTTCAGTGTATTCTTGCCTCCAGCCAGATTTACAACTTCAGAATCACATGAAATTGGATGTTGATAATCACCCACAGAAGTTATATGACCAAATTTCCACTAGCTTAGACAAAGTGTCTTAATGAAAGTCACGTTCAAGCCCATGTTTCCTATGGAAACTTAAGATTAATATGGGAAAGTGACAGCTTAGCCCCTTCTCTGGCACTGTATCTACAGCCCTCCTTAGCATAACACTGTACTCTCACCAAGGTTTGGATAGGTACAAGCTAAACATGTCTCTTCAGTTAAAGGCAGCATTTTTAGACTGATCTGATGGAATGGAGACCAAAGCGATGCAAACAAATGGACTGAGTGCAGCTACTGCTTTTATATTTCCAAGTGGACTTCCCTTTAGCTCACCTTTGAGGCCAGGCTAGTTACAGCACCTGCCAATTGCTAAACCCTGGAACCCACAACTAGGAAAATTCAGAGGAAAAAAACAGAATTTCTGTTGAGCCCTGTTTTGCCAATTACCAGGCCTAGCACAAAGGAAGCAGTCAGCAGCAGAACAAATCAGTAGCCTTTATTACCTAATTCTAATGAACACAAAAAGGTCAGAACATGGGTGATAGCTGGGGGAACAAACACATCAATGAAGCTGCTCATAATGCACATCAGCCCCAGTGAACCCAAGAAAGATACAACACGGCCAACGGCCAGGGGGACAAATAAAGCAATGAAGCCTCCCATAGCAGGAGGCACAGCAGAAAAGGGAGATAATCAAGACAAGAAGCTGACACCATGGGGGAAGGGAAGCAGCCATATGGAGGTCTCGATCACATGTGCCAAACCTGATCTTGAGTGACTGTGTCCCATCTATTGTTGCTGGGAGCCCCAGTTGCAGAGAGTCAGGAGGTCCTTCCTGCAACAGGAAATCTCCACAAAGTGCGTCCACTTTGCAGATAGACACCTCCCAATCTCTCTGCAAGCAGTCCCAGCTTTTATCCTCAAAAGTGGGACACTGGCACTCATTTACCTAACAACTTTCCCTCCAGGGTTGGCTGCATCCTGGAGAAAAGCCAAAAGGCACATTCATCGCCTCCTTGTTTTCACTAAAATGAGCTTCTTCCCATAACATGCAGCCGCCTTGGAGGCAAAGATATTATCTGCCTTGAAGGACTGTGGGAACCACCCATATGTCAACCTTAATTGGTTTAAATACACAGTATACCACTGCCATTACTAAGAAGACTTTTTTTCCACAGTGAAAAGGATTATGTGTAACAGCAGAAACATGAAGAATATATGAAGAAGTAACCCATGCAGATGTCCTGCAGATTAATAAACAAAGTACCACAAAGATTTCCAACAATGTGCACCACCAGAGCCCAGTCTCTGCACAGGCCCCCAGACTGCAGGAGCGCTAGACTTCTCTGTAGCACCGTGCAGATTAAGGAGAGGATTTCTTGTTTTCTAAGTTTAGAGTAATGTTGCCTGTGTATTTTCTTCGAGTGTATCTGAAAATTGATTCTTAAGTGAAATACAATCTAAACTGTATGTGTGACTTAATAGCTGTGGCAGTACCATTTAAAATGATAATGCACATTTCCAAGCCATAAAGACTAATCTTCATAGCATTACAATAATTAGTAAATTACATATTTTGCTGAGTGTAGTCCTTCTGTCCCCATGCTTGCTTCCCACCCGAGGTAAACAACCCAGAAACAGTTAGGAGGCATCCAAATGCCCCATTTTTTAATTTGAAGTGGGTGTTACAGAGCTAGTAAAATGATTTCCTGTACTTCAATATTCAACAGCTGCAGAATAGAATATACCTGACATTATAAGAAAGGTTGGGCATTCCTGGGTCAGGTAGTTTCCACCATAGCATGAAAAACAGCCTACCAAAGTAAGCTACTGAAATCCAGCCTTGAATACCAAGGCTCTTAGTTGATTTTGAAGGGACTGGCTCTGACTTCAATGTGTATGTTCTGAAGGAAACTAGTTTCATAACTGTGACTTTTTCACCCAAAAAAAACCCAGGAATTGGCTACTCTATGCAGTTTGGGGGAACAAAAAAAAAACAAAACAAAAAAAAAAAAACAAAAAAAACCCAAACACACCACACCCCCCCACCCAAACACACCCCCCCACCCAAACACACCCCCCCACCCAAACACACCCCCCCACCCAAACACACACCCAAACACACACCCAAACACACACACCCCCAAACACACACACACCCCCAAACACACACACACCCCCAAACACACACACACCCCCAAACACACACACACCCACCCACACACACACACCCACCCACACACACACACCCACCCACACACAAACACACACCCACACACAAACACACACCCACACACACACACACACACCCACACACACACACACACACACACACACACACACACACACACACACACACACACACACACACACACACACACACACACAC
This sequence comes from Podargus strigoides, assembly GCA_028020825.1. Lineage (NCBI taxonomy): Eukaryota > Metazoa > Chordata > Aves > Caprimulgiformes > Podargidae > Podargus > Podargus strigoides. The sequence continues at coordinate 9,216,131 of CM051641.1, read as the reverse complement.
ACACACACACACACACACACACACACACAAACACACACACACACAAACACACACACACACAAACACACACACACACAAACACACACACACACAAACACACACACACACAAACACACACACACACAAACACACACACACACAAAAACACACACACACAAAAACACACACACACAAAAACACACACACACAAAAACACACACACACAAAAACACACACACACAAAAACACACACACACAAAAACACACACACACAAAAACACACACAAAAACACACACACACAAAAACACACACACACAAAAACACACACACACAAAAACACACACACACAAAAACACACACACACAAAAACACACACACACAAAAACACACACACACAAAAACACACACACACAAAAACACACACACACAAAAACACACACACACAAAAACAACACACACAAAAACAACACACACAAAAAAAACACACACAAAAAAAACACACACAAAAAAAACACACACAAAAAAAACACACACAAAAAAAACACACACAAAAAAACTTGCCCTGTTTTAAAATCTATGCAACTGTTTGCTGCTTGGTCACTCTACTCTCCTTTGCCGCATTGTTTCCAGAGCAGCTTTGGTGCTGCTCCTCGAGCTTCTAATTGCAGCCTACAATTCCTTCCAGGGAGTTAAAGACTGTCTAACCTCAACCTGCCAATCAGAAACTTCTGTTCATTGGTCTTGTTTTAACAGTTGGCACAATTGAGAAGTGTACTGAGCAATATCCACCACTAATTACTGCACTGGTAGATAGTGACGCACTAAAATTGGTTACCCAGAGAGGATTTGGAATTACCATCCTTGGAGATTTTCAAGATCTGGCCAAGCAAAGACACAGATGATCTCATATGCTGTTGTCAGGCTACAAGCAGAAAGTTGGACTAGAGGCCTGCTCCTGACCTCTGTGTTCCCGTGATGATTCTGTTTTATTGCTATGACCTTCAAGAAAAGTGTTCCCTTCCTTCTCTGTTGTCCACATCCTCTGAAAGAGAGGCAGAGTGGACAAATTCCAGAGAAGGAGCATGAGACAACACACCAAAGTTAAAATATAACAGGCAGAATTGCAAGGTCAAGCAGTTTGCTTACTCCTTTCTGAGCAGGGGCAGCAATTGCTTTGGACTATTAGCACAGACTGATAGATACTAGGTTATCCTGCAGTATCAGCCACAGCGTGCTTAACTTGTGCTCACAGACAGTGTTGGCAGCTTATGATAGAATAGTATGATATGTTATAATGTTAAAAAAACCCCTAAAAATAACAAACAACATTATGTAGGGAGCTTAACAGATTGGATGACTTTATTGGAAAAACAGCTTTACTGCAGTTTTCTAAACTTGCTTTTCTATCATCTCTGCTAATCAGAGAAAGTTCCCATTGATTGCCAGCAGTGACAATACAAAAGCCACAAAAAAATTATCACCCAGGCTTCAGGATCATTGTAAAACTGTAGCAAATAAATCACAGAACTTGGAAAATATTTGTTTTTCATCTGATGTAATGTAGAAACAATAAATAAAAGTGACTTATTGTATATTAGGATTCCTGTGAATGCAGAATTCCTGTATATTGTTTTCTAGCACTGATCATTTGCTATGTAACGCTGTTAATGCTATCCTTATTGACAATGACACAAAAAAAAAAATAAATAGGAAGATGTGGAATTAAGTTTCTGGTCTTCAGTTTTAACTTGATTCTGGAGATGTGACAAGCATGAAAAGCAGCTCACTGAAACACTGTCATACAGGTACTTTTTTGAAGGCACAGGGGAAAGGCACGTCTATATGTCTAAAGAAATAACCCAAAGACAGGCAACAGAGCCAGGTCTAGCTGGTTAACTTTGAACCTTGTATCACATCACGCTATTCCTTCATGCCTCCAGTGTATATAGAGTCAAAATAACACTGAAGTGGAGATTTACCTTGCAGCTTCAAGGTGAGAATTTCCCCCTCCCAGTACTGTCCATGATAATTGTCTAAATGCATAAGAATTTCCCCTACTTTATTCAGATAGTTATTTATTGATTACACCACCTACAGTGTACACTGACCTCAAGAAGAAATATTCCTTCTTGACTTTGCTGCTAAATCACACAGAAAGAATTAACAGCATTTCACAAACATTAAAAGGGATAATCTTCCAGCCTCCAAAGAGCTTACTGCCTTGGGAGGCAAAAGGGCATGAAAAACCTGGAGGAAAAAGCACCTTTCTTTGAAACACTCACTCCTTCACAGGATTCAGCTGCTTTTGTCTCCAGGTTCCTGACCAAATGTCATGGAACACCAGAAAAACTACAGGATAAGCTTACCAAAAGTGTCGCAGCAGTTTGCTGGTCCCTGTTAGTTTGGCGATACTGAAGAAGTTCCTCACATGAAGCAGCATCTTCCGTCTGCGTTAGACTTCCTTCAGTCCCACAAATAAAAGTTAAGAGAAACAAAGGCGTACGAAGCAGAGAGCGAGCTGTGCTGCTGTGCAAATGAGGGAAAACCAAGAACCAAAGTCTTGGTGCTGGTTGTCCCAGCCAGGGCTGGACCTGGAGGGGGCTGCCACTGAAGCTGTTCCTTGGTCAAATTCTACAGAGAGAGATTTCTCACAGGACCCATTGCACCACTCGCAGCTTTGTGCTCCTCTCTGCCAGCCCATCATATCATACCTGTGTCAATACCATTTCGCAGCAATTCCAGGTTCGTTAAATATTTGCACAGGAGCATGTGCTAGTAGAAAAAGGCAAAAGATTTGCCAGTGTGCAGCACGAGCGAGATGGCTCCCCTGGAGAAGGGACTGTGATGGCGGGGGCTCCTCAGCTCTAGCCCAGGCAGGGACTGATGGCCCTGCATGGAGCCCAAATGGGGTCCTGGGCCCACAAGTGTAGGGCTGGGCAGGGCCATTAAGGCTTATTCATGCCCTCAGGGCCCTGACAAGAATAGAGAAGGGCTACAATAAAAAAAACGTATCTTTTCCTGGGGTTTTTTTGGACTAAATTTTCAATCGTGCCATGGCAGCGTTAGACAGCCTTCAGTGAGGCCCAGAAACTGAAATATTGCAGCTGCATACCTCCTTATCTTAAATTGCTTCAGGAAGCAAGTAATCTGCTGTTGGTCAATTGCTAAATACTAAAGTGACTTAATTTAAATTTCTACCTTCAAATATAATTGTCAGATAAGATTTTATATCACCTGCACTGTAGGTGGTTTTGAAATACAACCATTACTTTCTCATTTCCTCCTCTGTGTAAGGAGAAATGTACTAATGTAAATCAAGGTGATGGCATATCTGTCAGAGAAGGCGATGTGTTGAAATTGCAATGCAAGGATCATATCATTAAAACACATAGAAAAAAGTTTGACCCTCGGAAAGAGAGACTGGCATGAGAAAGTCATGCAGGGTGATAGCTCTTAGTGGGATTCTTTCAGGACTCGTCATGCCAAACTGGCTCCGAGATGCTCAGAAAACGCAGCAGTCACCAGGGGAAATGTCAGGCAGAAGCAAAACCCAACAGAAATGAATGGGAAGGGAATGAAAGAACCAGAAGAGCTGCACACAGAGAAGAAAGCCAGGGCATTGTTTCCCTCTTGGTTGCCCTTCTCTGGCAAATGACTTTCAAGGCCTTCAAGCCCAGCCTCTGGGGACTGATCATGTGTCACCAGTGGTACCCAGGAAAAAAGACAGCAAGGAAAGGAAAGGTGGTCAAGGTGTGAAGGCACCCAGTCTCATCCTGCATCTTCACAGACAGGGAATAGCGCCAGTGCCCCTTTGTCAGGTCACCCCTGCAAAGGGACTGCTCCACCACAGTTCCCACGTAGACCAATTCCTTCATAAGCTCCTGTGCATCAGCAGCAGTGCCAGGCACAGGAGGAGATTCTGTTTTGCCAATTACTAGGCCTAGTGCAAAGGACAGAGCCAGCAGAAAAACAAATCAGTAACCAGATTCTATTGCACATTAAAAAGTCAGTATATGGGTGATCGCTGGGGGTACAAACAAGTCAAACAGATCACACGTAATAGAAATGAACCCCAGCAACAACACAGCATGACCAGTAATAGGTGGAATAAACAAAGAAACAAAGTCTCCCATAGAAGAGATGGGAGACAACCAAGTCAATAGGCTGATCATACAGGCTAGAAGTAGCCACATATTGTTCCCCCATGAAGCCCACATTTGCAAATGCCAAACCTGACTGGGGCCCAGTTGCAGGGAGAGTCAGGAGGTCCTTCCCCAACAAGGAAACCCTGCAAAGTGTGACTGTTTGACAAACAGACACTCCACCCTTCCTGCAAGTGGTCCCAGCTTTTATGCCCAAAGCAGGACACCTGGCACTCATTTACCCAATGCAGGGCACCTGGGGCTTGTTTACCCAAGAGCTTTCCTTGCAAGGCCGGCTGCACCTTGGAGGAAAGCCAAAAGGCAAACTCATCCCCTCCTTTTGAAGGATCATGGGAACCACCCATATGTCAACTTTAATTCAGGGCTTGGGGTTCAGACCCCAGCACTTCAGATTCAAAGTGGTGTCACCATTGCTGTTGGTGCAACACACTTCTCTTACATTTGGGGTGACAGCAGCATCTCTCAGCTCAGAGCCCCAGAGCCACCCCCTGTTCCTGCTACCTGTCCCCAGGCTGTCAGGGCTCAATGTGCTACCATGTAAAAAACTGACTCACTTATTTGAACACCATAAAATACTTCAACATTGAAATCAGGATTGGTTTGGCATATTTCTATATTCCAGGGCTTAGTATTGAAAATGGAGTAATGGCAGTACATGGGTTGAGACATGCTGGTGAAGAGAGAAAAACGAAAACCCAATGCCCACTCTATGAACAGCCTTTCCCATCCAAGCTCAGTGGTGGCCAATGAAGACTTCTACGAGTTCAGTGCCTGGCCACTCGCAGACACTCTTGGTAACTCTGTCCTTTCTCCATCATTCCTTGTTCAAAGACCTCCTTACCAGATCAGCCATCCTGCCAGCAGAGGTACATTTGGGACAAATAGTGTCCTTCACTACAAGAAAGACTACATTGAGCTGCTGGAGCATGTCCAAAGAAGGGCAATGAAGCTGGTGAAGGGTCTGGAGCACAAGTCTTACGAGGAGCAGCTGAGGGAACTGGGGTTGTTTAGTCTGGAGGAGGCTGAGGGAAGACTTCATTGCTCTCTACAACTACCTGAAAGGAGGCTGTAGGGAGGAGGGGGTTGGTCTCTTCTCCCAAGTAACAAGTGATAGGACAAGAGGAAATGGCCTCAAGTTGTGCCAGGGGAGGTTTAGATTGGCTATTAGGAAAAATTTATTCACAGAAAGAGTTGTCAAGCAATGGAACAAGCTGTCCAGGGCAGTGGTTGGGTCACCATCCCTTGAGGCATTATTAAAAAATGTGTAGCTATGGTGCTTGGGGACATGGTTTGGTTGTGACTTTGCAGTGCGAGGTTAACAGCTGGACTTGATGATCTTAAAGGTCTTTAAGCAGGGAGCGTCAGGGCAAGGCTCTGATGTGAGATGGCTGCTCAGGAGCCAGAGGCAGGGAAAGGCTACAGAGGTGGGACAGAGAAATGATGCCCAGGCGTGTAGGGACAGTGCCCCTGGAGCTGTGGGTTTCCTTGTTGTCTAACCCTAACCCCTAACGGGAGCTTCTGGACGAGGCTGAGGTTCCCCTGCAATGGACAGCCCAGATGAGAAAGATGTGGAGGGATCAATGTAGCCAGTGGCGTGCTCATCATGGCATGCATGTTCCAGCCCCACTGCCAAGACAGCAGAGCTCTGCTGCAGGTAAGACTCGCAAGGGTCCTTCGAGGGAGGCGACTCTTCCCTCCTCTCAGCACTCGTGAGCTCTCGCCCGCCGTGCTGTGGCCGCTTTGTGCCTTGGTGCATGAGGATGTACGGACATCCCGCCCGCAGCTCAGGAGAACGCAGAGATGGCGGGGCGGGAACGGCAGGTCCCGGTGACCGCCCCGCCGCTAGTCCCACCGCCGGCCACCAGGGGGAGCCCGCTCCCGCCAGACCCTTCCCGGCGGCCGCCTGGAGTCACCGGCGGGCGCTGCGCGCTCTCGGTGGCCGTTGCCCGTGGCAGGGCCTCTGTTTACTTCCGGCAGCCCGGCGCCGCGGTGCATGGGGCGCGGGGACGGCTGCCCGCGGCGAGCCGCCATGGCCGAGCCCGCCGAGGAGGATGAGCTGCCGGTGCCCGGTGAGTGGGGCCGGTGCCTTACAGGGGACGGAGCAGCGGGCCGGGTGGGATGACTTCGTCCGCCTGTCGCGGTTCCTTCCCGCTCCCCCAACGGCCGCCTCCCGGCCCCGGCGTACGGTCGCAGCCCCTGGTCGCCCGGCTCAGCGCTTTGCGGCCGCCCCGGGCCCCCTCCGGCCTGCGGGTGCCCTGCGGCGCGGCGCCGGGCTGCGGACCGCCGGCTTCCGGCGGCTGGGGAACACGTCATACGTACGGTGACGTCAGAGATCAGACGGGGCAGCCTTGCTGTCGTCACCGGCGTGGTACCCCGGTGCGGCGTTAAGCAGGAAGGGTTCTTCAGTTCGAGTTTTGGTCCGTGGTGTGACCAACGGCAAACATTTCCTCGGTGCCGAAACAGCAGAGTCCTCAGGTGTGCTCTGCGTGATTCAGTTCCGTGCGTTGGCAGGGTTTAGTGTCCAGGCTGGCGGCTTAGGTTTCAGGTGTGAAATGGGTGAGGTACGGAAAGGAAAAGAAGTGAACCAGAGAGCTGCACTGTGGCACAAGTGCCGAAGAGATCACCGGGAGCACGTTCAAATATACAGCGTTGCTGTGGTCTGGCTGGAGATTAAAACTTCAAACAGAGTTTTGTGGTGCTTTTTAGCATGTCAGTGGTTGTAGATGTGTCTGCGTAAAATGAGGAAAAACTCAACCCTTTCTTTAAAAGGCTTGAATTCATCTCTACAAGGCTTGTTCTTAATAGAACAGTGAAAGTGAAATATGTCTAGAGAGGCTGTAAATACAATTTTGTAGATGTTTGCTGAACCTGATGCATGAAATAACACATTTGCAAATATGGGAAACTTCAGCATTAAAGATAATTTCAAAATAAATAACAGTTTGACAGTTGAAGAGAGAACTTGGGGGTTTAGACCTGGGGTGCAGGCTGTTGAGATTGTTTACTTTAAATGAAAACACAAAAAGATGTTTCAGTGTTACTACCAAATTACATGTAACTTTACAGAAGCAGTCTAGTGCTACTGTGTGTATTTGTGTTACTATAGCTTACATGGTAACAAAAAGTCTGCAAGGAAAAAAGGTTTGCTTTTTCTTTGTGTTCTTTTCCCAAAAAATGATTCTGTGTTTAAAGCACAGGGTTTGACATTTTAAAATACGAGGTCAAATTGTGCTTTGCCCCGTTGTCTGCATGGCTTTTGACAAATTATTTAACTTGTAAGTTAATTTATTTTCCTGTAGAATTATTATTTTCTGTGTCAAGCCACATGCTTAACTGAAAGATGAATGAATAGTTAACATTCTATGTTTTAAAACAGTATTTCTGACACTTTTGAAAGTGGAACAATTGAGAAAACTAGACAGATTAGAAGGCAGAAGAGCTGTCTGGACTTTATTTTGGGCTGGTTTTGCTTGAGTTTTTAAGATCACAGTTTTATGATCAAAGACAGTTGTGCCAACCCATGTTTTGAAGGCTGAGAGTTTTGATTTTAGGGGGCCATTTTTAGAGCACATGTATCTTTTCAGATGGGTGAGGAAGAGTGGTCAGTTTGGAGCCTGTCACCTCTTTACAGTGTGTATGTCTCTCTTTCTAATCCAATTTGGAAAAGCTGTTTGAATTCAAGTATAAACGTAAGTGAGAACTCTTTGTCTCGACCTGCTTTCAGGATGAGCTTTTTATTTTACTTTCTGGGGCAGTTATTCAGAGTTCTTTATTCTTTGTTTTACATACCTAGTAGTTTTCCTTAGAGGGTAGTGATAAAGTGCATTAGTGTACTTGAAGATAAATTGTTGTATAGTCAGAACATGATATACGAGCAACAATACGTATTCTGCTGGGAAATTCATGGAGGCTAAGAAGAGTCAGAAGGACTGAAATGTGAGACTGAAAATGAAGTATATTTGGTGAAACAGAACAGAAGAAAACGCTTCAGCCATTTATTTTTTTTTAAAAAAAGAAAAAGATAGGAAACTAAAATGTGCAATTGAATTAATAGGAAATGACTGTTTCAAAATGTATGAGGCAAAGTTTGTTTTCACTAAAATTGACATTATTTTTTTGTGTTTTAGAATCGGGTGCTGTTTTCACATTTGGAAAAAGCAAATTTGCAGAAGATATCCCTAGCAAGTTCTGGTTCAAAAATGACAAGCCTGTACTTATGTCATGTGGAGATGAACATACTGCTATTGTTACAGGTCAGTATTTGAAACGGAGTATGTGATAAAAGGTTATATATTTGGACAGTTTGGCAAGCTGTGATTCTTATTGAATCCTGAGGCAACATACCAAATGAGGTTGTGGAGAGGTGAGAGGGCTGTTCTGGGGGAATGATCGTAAGCCTTTGAAGTTAGTGTGAAGTCACTGAAGGTTTTTGGAAGAGATGTCCAAGAACTATCATGAGTGAGTCTGTAATAAGTGAATGTATCACACAGGATTTAAAGTAAGCATGACTTTGTTCAGCTTGAAAGTTTCTTGTGAATCTGACAGTTTTTAGTAGGCAATCTTAAATATAGAGGTCCGCATCGTGGAAGTAAACAGTATCTCTTGAACACAGTCAACAAGTTCACTAGGAATGCCCAAAACAGTAGATAAAAATGATATGAAGATTTGAATTACTGTTAACAGTCAACTGAAAATAACCCTGGAAAGCGCAACTAAAAACACTTCAGAAAATCCTACTAAAATCAGAAATAAATTGCAAAAGCATTCAAAGAATCTCAGATGCAATGCAATGAGCAGTATCAGCGTGTGTTTTCGTTTCTTTGAAATGATGGGAACAATACTCATTGAAGAATTTGTTTAATTTATTTTGTGGAAGGGACTACTTTTTTCTTGATGAGCACATTTGTCAATTGTATTGAAAATCAGTTTGTGATAGATAATAAGACTTTGTCATTATGAAATTTATATGCATATTTTCAAGACTTTTTTTACTGGAATGTATTTATTCCTCATCAATGCCCAATTGGTCATTACTCATTAAATAATTTCTTGAGAGTTTCTTGCTATGTCCTCAAGCAAAGTTGTAGATGCTGGATTTTTAGAGTGAACCACTCCAGGCATGATAAAGAAAGAATATAGATTTTATGGACTGCAGAACATCTTGAGGTAAAATCATACTATTAATTTTTCAAGCCTAAGTTTCATAGAAGATGAATTATCCATGAATAGTTTCTTTTGAACAAAACTGGACACTTTTTCTTGGATTGAACCAGTTCTATTAAATTGCCTGTTGCATAAAATTAATCAAAGTGTAACCTGGGGCACTGTGAAATTTTCCTTTTAAATTTTTATATATCCTTTTGTATGCCCACACCCAGTTTGAAATAACACTGGTATAATTCTCAGCTTAGACTAGTCAATTTAAATTACCTCCTTGAGTTCCCCCAGCATGGGCCTGTGCCAGCACTGTTACACCTAATTCCCATGTCACTGTAATAGTGTCCACTTAAATAAATCTTTTGAAGAAGTCAGCTTGCGTAGGTTTGCATGCAGCACCATTTCTCTACTGTCTTCCCTTCTCCCTGCTATTTTGATATATGCAGCATGTTTCAAAAATGTCTCTGTAGCTGGCCTTTGCTGTTGCTGTGTGCAGATACATCACCAGGGAAACTTCTAGATAATCAGATCTTTATTTTCTCAAAGCTTTTGAGGAGAAGGAACTGTAGAAGCATGAGTAGAAAATTTCCTTGGTGCCGAAAGGTTTTTTGGGGCTTTGAAAAGTAGAGGCAAAAGTGAGTGTAAAATACTGATCAACAAGGAGCAAAGGCAGAGAAACTGCAAGAGTCATACAAAAAAGTGAAGAAGGGAAACGGAAAACCTTTATTCCTCATTTCTTCTTCACACCTGTGCATGCCCGTGTGCGCCCCACATTTCTGCTGTTAGATGGAGCTGGATGATACAGTGGAATTACAGCCCTTGGTGAATGACATGAACTGCAGTAACACCTGGAATAAAAGCTCCAAAAGTACATGCCAATAATGAGTTTACTGAGAAGGGTACAGACCTTGTGGGAAACCAGAAACTTCATGAAATCCATCTGAGCCTGACCTGGAAATGATAAAAGACATGCATTACTGAGGAAGGAAAAGTATCTCAAGCAGGTGTGTGCTAATGCATGCTTCATTTTATTTTCAGTTTTTATTTACAGGTCACAAAATTCCCCCCCTCACTTTTTTTTTTTTTCACTCCCGGAAGGGGTAGTGGGACCTATGTATGTAGGGGACAATGGGAATGTGAGGTACATTAAAATCTAATAGAAATATATTAGTTTTACACTAACATGCCTCAACAATCTTAAGTAAAATAATCACCCAAACTGATACAAAACATTTCTTAAAGCTAGGTTTGGGCAGGAGAGACAGATACATCTAGCACTGAATCTTGACTGCATCCAAATGAAGAAAATGTACAGGAATTAGTATTTAGCATTCAAATGAAATATTCAGAAACTTTCAATTGTTTATTTCATCCAATCCAGCATCAATATTCCCATATAACTTTCAGGAAGAAGAGTTTGAAGTATATATAAAACACTCTGTTCTTTGGCTTTCTAGGTTAGGAGTTAGAGTGCAAAATTTTATTTACCTACTGTGGCTCTGTGTTGGAATAGAAAGGGTTAGTGTTAGTTACTTGCTGATTTTGAGTTGGCTTGCTGAGCTGGTTGGAGAAACATTTCCTTCTCCAGTTTTGGAGTTTGGGATTGAAATTTGTGTTTCTTTATTCATTTGCTCTCTGCCTTTAGCACAGTCTTCATCAAAATGTTCAAGCAGACTTTTTTTTTTAAGCAGTTTTCTTTAGTTCTTTAATGCAGCGATGAGCAGTGTATCTTTGTCTACGTTTAGCCAGTGCTCAGGGCTAAACCGTAGCAGTTAGTATATCACCCAAGACTCCCTCCCCAAATGGAAAGGAGAATTGGGGGGGGAGGAAAAAAAAAAAAAAGAAGGAAAAGGCCCATGAGTTGAAGTATAGACAGATTTAATAGAATGACAAAACAGAAAACAACAATCAACACAAAACATAAAATGTTCTACTCAGCCTGGTTCAATGCTGACAGCAGGAACAGAGCACCACCAAGGAGCCTCAGGGAGAGGAGGTGGAGCCCCACCCTCACTAACCTCCCTCCTTTTACAATGAGCATGGCTAGGTGACATGGGATACACCTGTGAGTCAGCTGACCTGATTGGAGCTCTCAGCTGACTCGGGGCTGCTCATGGCCTGCCTGCATGGCTGGCCCACGGGTCTGTGCCGGGGGAACCAGGACCATCCAGCATCATTTGTAATATGTTTAATTATGTTTCTTGCCCCAGTTCTGTATTTTTTTTTTGCCCAAGAATACTGACAGTCCACTCCCTTGCATGTTCTATAACTGCAGGCTTTGGAAAGTAATTTATTTGTCCTGTTGGGAGCTGGCGTGAACTAACTGATGTTATGCGTATTTTTAAGAATGTCCTCCCGATACCTTTCTACTAATTTTCTTTTCTACACAACTTAAAGTTAACAGCTTGTTTATTTGCCTTGATTAGAGTATCTTAGGCAGCTTGCCCACTTTTGATCAAAGAGACTGATCCTGTTGACAAGGGGGAAAATGGTGAAGACAGAAGACAGATTTTCTGAACTCAGAGCTCTGGAGAGAAATGTAGCCCCCAGTGCAAGAGAGTAGAAGGAAAGAAAGAAGTATCAAGTGTAAAAGTAGGAGTGAAAAGAGATGCATATGGAACCACAAGAAGATAGTATACTCATAATTTTGAATTTTGTAAGGCATTAAATATTCAACAGTTTACACCAAGGAGACCTTGGGATCTCTCTAGGTCTTTGGGTACCAGATTCCTTCTATTTTTTCTGCCTACCAGCAGGCCCTCAGAACATGGCATAATATCTTTTGCATCAACTGCAAGAAGAAAATGAGAAAGATTAGTACACGTTTTTGTTGATCTTTGATATGTGTAGGAGCAAGCAACATACGGCGCTGTTTTTATTTGTGTAATGCTAAATGCCCTAAGCGTGACTGTTCTTATTGCTCAATGAAGCTTTTATTTTAAGAATATTGTGACTTGCCTAACAAAACTCATGTCATTCCCATTTTAATGAGGTGTATTGGAATTGTATGTGAATTTTAAATGAACTGTTTACATAGTTTACTCACAAAACAGCACAAATAAATAAAAAAACCCCATGGTACCTGGCATATGAAACTCTGTCCAAAATACTACCTTTTATATTTTCTTCAGATGTAGCTTCTTGATAGCCTCTTGTAATAAATCTCAAAGTCAATACATTGTCTCTGCATTTTATTTCCCTCCCACACTAATATAATTTGGAAAGCAAGGAAGGGAATATGTAAAACATACCTCTAAACGTAGGTGATAGTAATACTTGGCTGCCTGCTGTAATCATGAAGTGTGTTGAGGATTTCAGCTGGTATTTCCCAGCTGGCGAATGAATGACTTTAGCAGCGCTTCATGCACCGGGGGAGCACGTGATAGATGGAGTTCCCAGGAATCAGAGCTGTAATATAAGCTACTCCTATGAGAAGTGTACTGGTTAGGAGACACTCTTCCTGAAGTCTCTCACAAAACCTCTGTTCCTAAAGTTGTACACATCTTGTGGCTTCCCAAACAGCCCTGAATTAATGTTGGTGAAATATCTGCTGGTGGTGAGCCAATGCATATGTACTTTGGAGAAATATTCCAGTCTTGCATCAGGATGAAGGTGGAGACTGGTGTGGAAAGTATGTTTTGGTCACCAAAACAGTCCTAGTAGTCCTTTTCTTTGTATCCTCTTGTTTCCCTTGTGCTGCCCAGAGTCGTAATCTTACTCTGCTGAACCTGTCTTCTGCCAGCCATTCCAGATGGCAGATAGCCACAAGCTCTGTGTGTCAGCACCTCAGTGGAAGCAAAAAGACAAGAGCAATCTGAGTCTGCAAAGTTTTGAAATAGGATCCTTAAATGGAATTATGGCTGCTTGGCATCATATTCCCACAGAAGTACCACTCTCTTATAAAAGCAGTTAAAAAGAATAAACCAAGGATACAAGGAAGCATATACCAATATAGGATACCATTTGCTACTAAAAATTCTTTCTGTTAAGGTGTGTTTTGCTCTCAGCGACCGACAGCAGTGCATGTGTTTTGATGTGATTGCATTATCAAAATCGGGATGATGATGCAAATGCAACTATGTGTGTAGGCTTGACCTCAGACTTTCTTCCTTTCCAGCTTTCGTGGAAAGACTTAATATTGATGCGTAGCCACATGTTCCAAAAATTGTCAAATCTCACAATTTGATTGGGACTTTAGATACTAGTTATTGTTAGTTGTTGTTGGTTTGGGTTCTTTAAATGTGTGGTTTTATTTAAGAAAATAATGGATTTTTTTTTTTTAAATAAGCATTTTTGTTATATTTTAGACATTTCAATATAACATTTCAAAATCTCTTTAAATTACATTCAGAGCCTCCACTGGGAACCTACACTACTGAAGTACAAACCATAATATTTTGGCATTATTATGTGAAATTGCTGTTATGTGTTGTGATCATGTGATAATTGTGGTTAGCATGACAAAGTTTATCTACATGACGTAATCGATTTGGGATGGAGTCTTAACTCACAAAACTCCAACCTTCATCAAAAGTAAACAAACTCCTGTTAACAATTGCAAAGGGGATTTTTGTTGACAAATCAGTTTCTATTGTTTTGCAAAGATTTCTGTTGGAACAAGGATTTTTATCTTTGGATGTGAACTTCACAGCTTTACCAAAGGTAATAGTTTAAAAAATGAATGGAATTAAATGAAATTAAATTAATTTGGTTTTAGGTATTGTCAGGAGTCAGTTTTGGCTGTATATTTTGCATGTCTGATGACAAAAGTTTCATCTGTTCATATACCATTCTCTTAAAAAAATACTGGTTATTCAGAATTACAGCAGTTCACTGTTTGTATTGGTCAAATGTGCAAGCTCAATGGCACATCATACCAGTTTCTGAAATACTGTTCTAGCATTGGTCCTGGTGAAGATGTGTGATCTAATGTTTGCATTTAGGTTTACAAAATTCCCTCACTGTGTAGTAGTTTTATGCATTCCTTCTTTATATGCAGAGTAAGAAATTGATAAAATTTGTGAACACATTTGAAAATTTATCAGAAACTATGTTCCGTAAAAGTGCAAATTTGTCAGTCATTGTAGGAGAAGGTATTTAGCAGGAAAAGAAATAGCCTCCCTAAACAAGCTGAATATTACAAATTTATGTTTGTGTTAATTATATAGCTGCGTTATTCATTCCTGTCTTTGGGGTGAAAGATGTGGCTGATCAGTTAAATGTGCTGTTATTTTATAAGTATGCCTATAGATACTGTGGTTTCTGAACTGCAGAGTCTGTCCAAGACTACAACATTTTATTTTCTGAAGAGCAATTTATATGTGCTGTCATTAAAGGAGAGGATGTTTGTTCTGCTTTTCGTGCCTTCTTCTGGCTGAGGATATCTTACTTAAACAATGCAATTGCTACTTTTGCACTGAAAAATACCAAGGATATTAATTATCGTTTGCATTTGACTATTGAGTTGCCTAATCTTGAACCTTACATTAAAAAGGAGGTAATAAATAGCATAGTGTGTGAATGACCATCTTGTCTTGTATGAGGTATTCAAACACTTGTATGGATTCTGACTCTGCATTTTTTTTCAGGGAATGGTAAACTATACATGTTCGGCAGTAACAACTGGGGCCAGTTAGGACTAGGATCAAAGAACACCGTCAGCAAACCAACATGTGTTAAAGGTTTGTTTCATTTTTCTCTTTTTTTTTGTCTTTTTGAAAGGAGACCCTTGTGAAAAGGTACTTTATAAGATGCAGTTCCAAAATAACTGATTCTCCCTTCTTTACTCATTATGTGTAGCATATTACTGCACAAGCTCATAAAGGTAGCTTGAAAGGATCCCTGAATGATTTTTCCATCAGTTCCAGATTCTGGGTCCTTTTGCATTTGAAGATTACTTCAGCTACATAGAATCCTGTCCTTTTTTGACGGCTCTCATTTTATTTAATATTTGCCTTTTCTGACAAACCACATCTTCATTGTGACTGCAAAGACATTAATCAGATGCTTGGCCTCTTCAGTATTATCTATACATTAGAAATCAGAGTTCCAACAGCACTGTGTAACCTTTGTATCACTTTTGTCTTAGCGCCTTTATAAATGAAAAAAAACTATCAGGAACTCTCTACAAGTACTGCTACATTTTTAGCAAGTATAAGAAGTGCCTGAGGGGGAATAAATGTTAATATATTTGTATGAAGCAGTAAAATAAATGCCCATATTCTTTCATGTGTTGTAAAATATGTTATCTTCTTGATCTTTCCTAGCTGGTTTTATCTTATCAAACAAAACTAAGTCAATACTTTTTCCCTATCCCTTTACTTATGTCAAGTCAGATCTATCCCATTAACACATTTCTTTTCACCATTAAATGTTTATCCTTATCCTTTCTGCTAGCAGATCGATCCATTAACTTATTGTTAAAAACAAATTATCCTGCTTGCTCAAACTCCTTTCTTCCTGATTTAGTTTATTCTACCATCCTTTATCTGCTCCTCTCTCTATTTCACTTCAGAGGGAGAACGCATCTACTTTCAGGTTCACATCTTCTGTCAGCCATGTGAGAGATAGATTGATCTTACCTTGGCGTAAATGGATTGGATGTCAAGCTTTGTTTTTGCTGTCAAATTGCAATGGAGAGAAAAGACAAAGAGGAGATGACAACAATTTAAACCAGACCTGGCATCCACTGAAAAAGTCACAAGGGGGTATTTTTCATCTTCTGGCAGTAGGCAGCAGGAGAAAGTCCTGGAGCTTTCCTCACTAGCTTTCAGTCATCACTTGGTTTTGGGAATAGGGTTGAAAGGACACATTTCAGTTTCTGTTTGGGGCCACATGGTTGTGGCTGCATCTTTTCTGAGAAAATATCTTCTGGGACTTGACTAGAGACTAATGAAATTGGTTATGAAAAATTGCCAGCAACACTGTAAATATAGCATGGCTCATCAAATACAATTGATTAGCCTAAATTTGAGAAAGTTTAGGGAGCTTGGGCTTCTGAAGAGCTGATTAAGATCATCTCTGAAGTTGGAGGCAGAGTTTTGGGATACAAAGCAGCAAATAAAGATTTTAGGAAGAAGCCAACATTGGAAGTGATACCATTCCAGTCTGGTGGTAGTGTAGGTGTTAGATAGGATAGGCAGGAACCTGAGTTTGGAAAATTTATGTTTGTCTCTGTGTGATAGACCAGAGACAGTTTATGCTTATGTAGATAGATTTATCTGGTGACTTGGTAGAAGGGACTTTAATCTGAGTGTTACCAAGCTGATGAAAGTTGTTTTGGAAGGACTGAATAAGGATTTGTGAAAGGAATGATGGTTGTTGGCTTTATCATGGACTAGCACAGTGGAAAAGCAAGTAAAGATATATTATGTGAAAATAATGCTGTTTTAAGAGCATTGTACCTGGACATAGCTGAGAGAAGATAAATTGCTGGCAATTACCAGTAATTGGGGAGAGGACAGAAAAATTGTTGAGATTTTTTTTCCTCTGTTTCTGAAATGGAGTGCACTTGCCATGGAGGAAAAGGCACCTCTGTATTCTCTCTTTCCCACCAAAATAACTCTTGACACCTCTTGCATACTTTCCCAGACTTTCTCAGTAACCAGATGTCCTGGTTGCTATTAGAACAGTGCACCAGTGACAGTATTGGACAAATTCAGACTCCCTGAACCCCATCCAGAAGCTGATTGGCCAACTAGAGAGCCAAGGGGTGATCAGCAAGACACACTCACCCTTTAATAGTCCTATTTGGCCAGTGCGGAAGTCCAATGGAGAGTGGAGACTGACTGTGGACTATCGTGGCCTGAATGAAGTCACACCACCACTGAGTGCTGCCGTGCCAGACATGCTAGAACTCCAGTATGAACTTAGTCCAAGGCAGCCAAGTGGTACACCACGGTCGATATCGCCAACGCATTCTTCTCAATCCCGTTGGCAATGGAGTGCAGGCCACAGTTTGCTTTCACCTGGAGGGGCATCCAGTACAACTGGAATCGACTGCCCCAGGGGTGGGAGCATAGTCCCACGATTTGCCATGGACTGATCCACTCTGCACTAGAAAAGGTTGGAGTGCCTGAACATCTGCAGTATATTGATGACATCACTGTATGGGGTAACACTGCAGAAGTTTTTGAGAAAGGGAGGAGAGTAATTAAAACTCTTCTGAAAGCCAGGTTTGCCATCGAAAGAGGCAAGGTCAAGGGACCTGCTAAAGAAATCCAGTTCCTAGGAATTAAATGGCAGGATGGATGTCACCAGATCCCATTAGATGTAATTAACAAAATGACAGCGATGTCCCCACCGACCAGCAAAAAGGAGACACAAGTTTTCTTAGGTGTGGTGGGTTTCTGGCAAATGCACATCCCAGACTACAGTCATATTGTGAGCCCTCTACATGAAGTGACCAGGAAAAAGAATGACTTTGAATGGGGCCCTGAGCAACAACATGCCTTTGAATAAATTAAGCAGGAAATTGTCCATGCGGTAGCCCTTGGGCCAGTCCGGATGAGTCAGGATGTTAAGAACATACTCTACACTGCAGCCAGGGAGAATGGACCTACCTGGAGCCTCTGGCAGCTCCTTCTGACAGCACAACGGCCAGTATTGAACTGGATGTTTAGAGGGAAGACACCATGCAACTGATGCAACGTGGAATAAGTGGGTTGCACTGATCACTCAGGAAATCCAAACCGCCTGGGTGTCCTGGAAGTAATCATGGACTGGCCAGAAGGCAAAGATTTCGGAGTGCCACCAGCAGAAAAGGTGTTGCACACTGAAGAGGCCCCCCTATACAGTGACCTACCAGAAAACAAGAATCAGCATGCTTCGTTCACTGATGGATCCTGTTCTCTTGTAGGAAAACAGCATAGGTGGAAAGCTCCTGTGTGGAATCCTATACGACGGGTTGCAGAAGCAGCCGAGGGTGAAGGGGAATCAAGTCAGTTTGCAGAAGTAAAGGCCACCCAGCTGGCTTTAGATATTGCTGAGCGGGAGAAATGGCCAATACTTTATCTGTACACTGACTCAAGGATGGCGGCAAATGCCCTCTGGGGGTGACTAAAACAATGGAAAGAAAATAACTGGCAGCACAGAGGCAAGCCCATCTGGGCTGCCTCACTGTGGCGAGATATCGCTGCCCAATTAGACAAGCTGGTTGTAAAGGTACGCCACGTAGGTGCCCACGTACCCAAGAGTCGGGCCAATGAAGAACATCAACCAGCAGGTGGATTGGGCTGCAAAGGTAAAAATATCTCAAGTGGACCTGGGCTGGCAGCGCAAGGTTGAATTTTTCTTAGCTCCATGGGCCCATGATACATCAGACCATCAAGGTAGGGATGCGACGTATAAATGGGCTCGTGACCGAGGGATGGACTTAACCATGGACACTGTTGCACAAGTCATCCACGAGTTAGAGACGCGCCACAATTAAACAAGCCGAACGGATAAGACCCCGGTGGTATGGAGGGCACTGGCTGAATTATAAATACGGTGAGGCCTGGCAGATTGACTACATCTCACTGCCGTGAACACGCCAAGCCAAGCGCTATGTGCTCACTATGGTGGAAGCCATGACTGGATGGCTAGAAACATATGCTGTGCCCCATGCCACTGCTTGTAACACTATTCTGGGCCTTGAAAAGCACATATTGTGGTGCCATGGAACCCCAGAAAGGATCGAGTCAGACAATGGAACCCATTTCTGAAATAGCCTGATAGACACCTGGGCTAAGGAGCATGGGATAGAATGGGTATATCACATCCCTTACCATCCACCAGCTGCTGGCAAAGTCGAGTGATGCAACAGGCTGCTGAAGACTGCACTCAAAGCAATGGGTGATGGCACGTTTGAAAACTGGGACCAACATCTAGCAAAAGCTACTTGGTTGGTTAATACTAGGGGGTCTGTCAACTGAGCTGGCCCTGCTCAGTTGGAGCTCCTCCATACTGTGGAAAGAGACAAAGTCCCAGTGGTGCATGTGCGGAATGTGTTGGGGAAAACAGTCTGGGTTACTCCTGCCTCGAGCCACGGCAAACCCAGATGTGGGGTTGCCTTTGCTCAGGGACCTGGGTGTATGTGGTGGATAATGCAACAAGATGGACAAGTAAGGTGCATTCCACAAGGAGATCTGATTCTGGGTGAGAACTGGCAGTAATTGGAACTGTGGGATGTTAACTGTTATGTGATGCTGCCTGTTAATATTTCCCCAATACCAGCATTCTCACCCCATGAACTGGACCGCACAAAGCATCCCAGATTAGAGCCCCAGGTGAACATTGCATCGTTTTGACCTACCCTAAAGGACTATCATTCAATGAACCTATGGCCATGGAATAAATGACTGATACTCTTGTAAATATTGAGAAACAGGAAGAGCAGACACTTGGGCCTGGTTCCCCAGGCACAGCCCCATGGGCCAGCCATGCAGGCAGCCATGAGCAGCCCTGAGTCAGCTGAGAGCTCCAATCAGGTCAGCTGACTCACAGGTGTATCCCATACCAACTCATCATGCTCATTGTAAAAGGAGGGAGCTCAGTGAGGGTGCAGTTCTTCCTTTTTTCCTTGAGGCTATCTTGGTGGTGCTCTGTTTCTGCTGTGAGCATAGAGAACCAGGCTGAGTAGAACCATTTATGCTTCATGTTGGTTATTGCCTCAGCTTTGTTATTCTATTAAATTTGTTCATACTTCAACTCTTGGGCTTTTTTTTTTTTTTTCCCTCTTTTTTAACTGATTTCCCTTCCCCACTGGGAAGGGGGCCCTGGGTGATATACCAACTGCTACGGTTTAGCCCAGAGTACTGGCTAACCGTAGACACCAGACTGCAGAGAAGTACGTGCAATGCATGGGTGGCAATTGAGCTGAAATTGAGACAGGATGGTGTATGCAAAAATTTTAGGTGCTGTCCTTAGCAACTGAGTGTAGTGTTCAATAAGAGGGCAGTGCAGAGTAAAAATCTGGCAAAAAAGGGTAGTGGTGCATAATGAAGGAAGCTAGGGATGTTAAGACAAAAGAATGATACGATTTTTAAAGATTTAAGATCGTGGGAAAAGCATAAGAGGGAGTTAAGAATGGTACTGTTAATGAAAACTGAAGACAGCTTAAAGCATGCATTTTGTCCTGCAACTGTATATATTTATTATTTGAGGCATATCCGATAAATGGTAAATTATGGAGAATGTGGCATTGGAATGAAGTAGCCATCATCAAGTTAACCTGAGTGTCAGCTATAAGTTTTTAAGGTTTATATCTGTTTTCTTGTCTTGGGGAAATCCTAGGTTCAAATGGGCAATGAATCTTTATTAATTCTTTTGGTAAAAATATGAAAAAAAAAAAAATCAGAGCTCCCTCTAAAGCATTTTGTTGTTGAATCAGCTATCAGCTTATTTATAACTTTTTCTCCCCCTTTGGCTTTAATTCATAGCTTTAAAACCAGAAAAAACAAAACTTGCTGTTTGTGGAAGAAACCACACTTTAGTTTACACAGGTATGTAACCTATATTTTATACATATTAAAGATAGATTTATTCTTTTGCTTTCATGCAAAATTATTAGGAACCCTAGGAGTGCTGAAGAAGGAAATATAAATGAAAATATGGCTATAAAAACTTGGGGTTTTGATATCCATTTCTTTATATGCTGGATTTATTCTGAGCCAATGCATTTATAAAATGATGTTATATAGGAGTTCGCTAGCAATAAACAGATGAAGACATTTCTTGCTGGCATTTGAGGTGTGGTTAACAATTATCAATATTTCATTCAAGTCCTGTAAAGGTATATTAGTATTTTTTTATATACCTGTACTCAAATTTACCTTTGACAAGTAATCTATCTATATTAGTGTGAAGTTATATATTTGAGTAAATATAGTAGAACTGAATGTTTTCAAGTCTTCAAATTTTGTTGCATTTTGGTTAGACAAGGTAGTCTGCTATTTCAATGACAAGCTGCTTTATTAAGCTATAAATAAACTGTAAATTTAAACTAAAAAATAAATTTTTAGAGAGACAGTAAAAGAATTCTTGTCATGCTTCTGAAATTTATGTAATGGAATAACCATCTTTGTGGTTGCAATTCTTTAGCTTGCAGTAATGTTATAAAGAGAATTGTTTGATTATTAGGAGGGTTATATATGTGAAGACCCTGAGCACTGTAAATAAGACTATTAGAATAAAACAAAATATTTAAATAACAGTTGAGCATGAAAGACTGCACAGGGTAAATATTAGTCACTTTTAGTGTACACACTGACTAGATAATTTGTAGCCATTTATATAGCAAGGACCATTTATAAATTGTATGTCAGTTGCTTATCACATTTGTGTCTGGATTTGCGTTATTAATATACCTTATCTTTTTCATCATAGATGAGCACTTTAGATCTGAAACATACTAAAATTAAAAATATAAATCTTAAAGTTCTCTTAAGTTGAAGATATCAATCATCAGCTTTAACTTCAATTTTAAGATTCTAAAACAAAATCAAGACCTAGTCAATTAAATCAAAAGTGATTTAAATATTAAAATGAGTAAAAAATTTCTTATAAAAACCTAAGCAAAAAGACGTTTAATTCACAGTACTCAAAACCATCAAGTTATACCTCTCTTTAGTTTATGTTCTAATAAGACTTCAGTTTTCTACCTGTTACATCATTCACCATTTTCCTCCTGCTTTATCCTAAACTATGCATTATTTGAGAAAGGAGCTTCTTCCCGCTGCTGGGACTACTAGTAGTCATTTTCCTTGAACTCTTGCAGAACTTCATATTATGTTTACTTTTTAGATCAGTCTCCAGAATGGTTGGAAACACAGTTAGTCTCAGAACATGTAAGGCCTTTAGAAAGTTCTGATCCAAGCATGTGCAGGAAAGCATCCTTGCTGGCTACAACAGAAACTGCTGATGTCAGCTTGAGGATATTTGAGGGCAGTAGACCTCAATCTTTCTTTTATGTTTTTCCATCGAAAGTTAAATGACTTGTTCCAGTTTCTCTGACTTTTTACCACTGATGAGAATGTCTTCATTCTGTGTATTACATGTGCTTTTTTGTATGCAGAAAAAGGAAATGTGTATGCTGCTGGAGGTAACAATGAAGGTCAGTTGGGATTAGGTGACACAGAGGAAAGGACCACATTTCATTTAATTAGTTTTTTTACCAACCAACACAAGATCAAACAGCTAGCAGCTGGATCATACACCTCAGCAGCAGTAACTGGTAAGAGCAACTGCTAATAAAATCTATTTATGTGTGTCCAGCCTGGTGTGCCAGGGAAACATTTATTCCAGCATTCTGTCTGCATATGTGGGTGTATTTTCTATGCCTCCCTGTCTTTTTTCCCTAGTACCCACAGTAACTTTTTGATAGCAAATTGCCCATTTCAACACAATCTGGTAAGGGATGGCATTCTCATGAACTTTGTACAATTTTTGTGAAAGTAGACTTTTTCCATGAGTGATGCAATGGGAGCTCAACCTGTACTGGTTTAGTAGGAATCCTTACAAAGGAGAGACAGTATGAATACCCTCAAAATGGGAAAAATCTTCAGTTCATTTCCAGGGAAGCCAGCTACAAAATATGAATCTTATGAAAACTAAGTTTCTCTAATTCCATTTCTTACTGCAACTGTTTTGGTCTACTGGTACAGGTGACACAGCTGTGTCATTGCTAATTCTGAGAGAAGCCCAACCCAGGACCCCCTTCTCTGATGGCAAAATGATACGATTACAACATGTTGAAGGCCACACAGTTATAATACTTTCAGCCATTGGATGGGTGGTCCTTTATTACCCTATAATGTAATTTTTCAAGTTTCGCTATAAAGTGGCTGTTTCTGAACATGATTAGGATAAGTTATTGAGGCTGACATGTCAGAATGTGACAGAGAGCATAAGAGTGTATGAGAGAGATGCTAGCCTGCTGGTTTGGTTTGTATTTTTTCATGACAATTACTAACGTTCTCCTGAGATTTGTAAGTCAACTTTGAAATATTTTAGCTCCCAAGAACATCTCAGTAGCACTGTAGATTGTACACTTTTTTTATTCACAACCTATTTCCCGCTGATAAGAAATATGCAGAGAGAAGATCTCATCTCTTCTAGAAAAATCTGGAGATTTTTCATATTCACTACCTTTTTTTGGTTTTTATTGCTGCCATTGGTCTTTGTGTCAACAGAGGCTGGTCTTAATGAACCTGGAACAGCTATTGTAATAGTTTAAGGAAAACAAAATGAAGCTGAGCAATGTAACCAGCTCTGAAGAGAACTGAAAGAAAAGGCAACAATAAGTGAGATGTGTACCAAAGTCAGAACAAAGAATAAGTTTGGAAGAATAAGAAAGTGGTGACTTGGTACTGGAAATGAGAAGATGCCATATATTCACTGTATTATTTTCACATTGACCTCTGGCAACTGAATTGTCCTGTACGCTCAATCTTCCTCTCTTTGAAGGAATGTTTTTACACCGTTATTTTTCCTGTTGCTATTTATGGTCTGACATCAACTGATGACTAAGTGCTTTATGTCACTTTCGAAAAGCTTAAGGGAGACCCTCTTACTTAAGGCTGTTTTGTTGCATTGTGCTAAATACCATTTTATGTCCCTGAGATCATGACATTTATTAGTATCATAGAATTTATGAAATGATTTTAAATGGGTAGATTAGCTTTTTATTAGTTTTGGTTTTAAATCTGTTAACTCTCTGTGTCTTCATTTTAGAGGATGGTCAGCTTTTTATGTGGGGTGACAATTCAGAAGGTCAGATTGGCTTGGCTAATGAATCCTGTGTCAGTGTCCCTTGTCAAGTGGATGTTGGAAAACCTGTTTCCTCTATATCCTGTGGATATTATCACTCTGCCTTGATAACAGGTGAGAGAATGGGAATAGTGGATAGTGGAGACAAGTCAGTGGTTCTCAAATTGTTGTCTTTGCAAAGGTTAAAACTGCCATGTTGCAGAAAATCATCTGTGTAGTTTTGTATCACATTGGGAGATTTTACCAGAGACAGGTTCTCTAACATGTGGTCCTAATTGATTTTTTGGGGAAACTTACATGTAATCTACTATATAATTGAATATTATTGTTGAATTAACAATACTGTGGAAAAAAAATGCAGTAGATTTTCTGCATTTGGGCATTGTTGTGCAAAAGCATATTAGAAATAATGACTATCTTGCCACACTTTATTTTCATGAGGTTTATGACAAATATAGATTAATATTAAGGTTTTAATAATCCAACTTTTCTTGATATTATTCATTTTTTTATGATGAACAAATAATCACTATCTTCTCTAGAAATGTAAATATTGAGCTGACTTACTATGTTTTGAGGAAAAATTAATCTTATTTGCTAGCAGTGCAAGTTTGTTGTCAAAGTTTGATGTGATGTCTGAAATTTTAAGTTTTGGAGTCAGTTAAACAGGCAGTATACGATATGAGGAGAAGCATACACTACAGTGAGTCAGTGTCTGATCTGCAAACCAACCCACCTCTCTCTTGCTCTCCACCCCTCTCTTCCCACCTCTAGTTGATTGCCAAAGCAATGATGTTTAATTTTTTAATAATGCTGATATGGGTAAATTTATCAGTCAGTACTGATGTTGTTATGTATGAGTAGCCATGAATTCCTCTGAGCCATATAGATTTACTTTATTAAGCTTTACTGTTTAGTCCCCTCAGAGTAATTAAAGATTTCAAAGGATCAATAGTTTTGATTGTAAAGCTTTTAATGGGTACCTAGGAACTATTTCATCAGATACTTTTCTGAGGTTACTTGATAAATGTTACTTTTCCATGTACAATATCAATATATATCTCTGAGAATATGCCGTTAACAGAATGAGAGCTTCCTATGGTGGACAAATACTAATTAGTTGTTATGCTGGTAGTGTGCAACTTCTATTACAGATGCTTTATTACAGTAAGTGAGCGAAGTGCCTCTGACTGATCAGGAGCTCAGCACCTGCTAGGAAATCTACAGCCTCCTGAACTCAAAATAAATGGGGGAAAAAAAAAAAAAAAATGATCCTTACTTCAAGGATATAGTAAAAAGGTGTGTATTTCTGCCTTTGAGCCAAGAACTGAAGCTCTGACAGGTCTGCAGTGGGATATGACAAAAGCACTCATTAGATTAGAAGAAGGGTTGAGGACAAGCATCTAAGAGCAAGGAGAGAACGGTGTGTGCCAGGTGTTCTACGGAACTGGAAACTTTAAATGGAGGGGGATGAGAAAAAAGGATTAGGGTAGCAGTTGGGTAAGAAAAATGGAGCTGCTTAAAATATTAATAAGATGAAGTGGATATCACCTGTGAAAATGGGGAGTTGTTGAACCCGTTACTGTTTAAACAGGCCTCAGCGGAGATAGAAAAATCTTAATTTTCAGCCTTAGTATCTGCAAATCCTGCACAAAGTGGACTTCAATCTATCTTGCTGAAACTAGTGATATACGGATGACCTCTTTTGTGGTGAAAGGATAATTATTTTTTAATTATTTTCCTTTGGGCCCTTGCTGACAGTTTTATTTGACTGATACTTTAACTACCACTGAAATTTAGTGTTGGACATCCAGGTACTTTTACTGAATTCATCTTCTGTTGCACTAGTGTCAGTGTATACCCAGACAGTGTTTAAAAACAAGCTTATGCATTTAGTCTGAGTGTACTATAGTCACAGATTATTATAGCTATGAAGTTAGCCATTAAATTATGAATTTGGGAGTTCTGCAAGCTGAGTCTATTTGAGTACAAATGTAGGTACCTTATTTTTCTGACAGCCTAGTTGGGAAGGAAGTCAAGGCACTATGCTGTTAGAAGATTTTTTTCTTTATAAAAAGTAACTCTTTTAGTAGTATTAGGATTCTTTTTTCACTTACGGGAAACACATGCGTGTAGTACTTGCTAGGCTGGCTCAGAACAGTGGTTCACATCCTCAGTATTGTGCCTCTGAGAGGTGGTAGAACATAGCAAACTAGATTATTATGGAGTATTTGTCATATTCATATTACAGGGAAAGGTTTCTTTCCCCTCAAATTGCCAGTTAGTCATTGAATTACTCCCTGAAATATGTTTAAAAGTTTGCCTAGCACAGGCAGTTTTCCATTTATTCTTATTGTACAGTTTTATCTTGTATACTAGAATTCAGAGTGATTAGTATTAATTTTAATATATACTTTTGGAAAAAATATCTGGAAAAGAAAGTGGTTCTGTATTTACATAAATAAAATTAGAACCATTCAGGTGAATGTATTATCTATATTAATTCCCTCAACATCAATAAAGTATATCAGAGGAACTTTTTTAGGGAGCAGTTGCTGTTACTATGGATGAAATAGGAGAAACATTGTTAACAGAAAGCTTTCAACACCTGTAACTTATCAGTTATTAGAATACTATAGAATAATTGACATTTTGACTTTTAAAAAATGACTTCTACATATAAAAAATTGAATAATATACTATCTTTAATAATAAGGAACTGAAGGAACCTCCTGGACTGTGGCTGGCTGGCTGAGGAGGCCTCCCAGCAAATATCAGGGGAGTTTAAGTCCCCCATAACAACCAGGGCCTGCATTTGCGAGACCGCTATCAGCTGCCTGTAGAAGCCCTCACCAACCTCCTCACCCTGATCCGGTGGCCTGTAACAGACACCCACAACAGTATCACCCATGCCAGCCTGCCCCTTAATTCACACCCACAAGCTCTCAACTCGCTCCTGATCCGCCCCTGGACAGAACTCAACACACCCCAGTGGCTCACTCACGTAAAGAGCAGCTCCACCACCTCGCCTCGCTGGCCTGTCTTCTCTCATCTGCAGTATGTGTATTTGTCTTTGAGAGGCAATGACAGTTTTTGCTTGCATATTATCTTGACATGAAGTTAAGTGATAAAGAAAGTATACCACCTAGGGAAAGTTCAACATGTGAGCATGTGACTTATGTGAGAGGAGAAAATGAAATAACCAGGTTCCATTGTGAACAGAATGTCCTTAAAATGCAGATGTACTGCACACATACTGTACTCAAAATTTATGTGGGTTGGACTGGATTCTTTTTATGCTTGATAGCTATTCTTCATAGTTTTTAGACTCCTATTTACCTTAAAGGGGATGTGTAATATATTGAAAAATTGCTTTAATAAATGGCTTTATCTTCGTTAGCAGGATTATTAAGTTGAAAAAATGTAATAAACATGATTAGTTTGGGAAGTCAGTGGAAGCTTGGCTGTTTAAATATCTAATTCTATTAATTAGATTTTGGTTAGACTAATATTTGCAGTGCAGTAGTGTTTGAAGAGACCCGCACTACTTTTGAAAGAGAACTGCATAAGTAGCTCACTCCCAAATGCTTTTGGGGGTTTATCATCTTGTTTCTAGAAATATATGGCAGACCCAAGATTATTAAGACAATACTTTCCTTCAAAAAAATACAGGGTTTTTTTTGTGGTTGGTTTTTTTTTTTAAATTTCTTTTCACTTAGAATCCCTAATAAAATCTCTTTTTATCAATGGAATGGCTTGGTTACAGAAAGCGTCACACTGCAATTGATTTTTTTGTTGTTAATTGGGCTACTGTTTTAAAATAGAAGATTGATGCTGCTTCAAATATCTGCAAAGGATCAGCCGGTTCAGAGTATTTCTGCACGTAGGTATAAGAATAAAGATCAGAATTAAAACAGAAAATCAGACTGAACAGAGAAGCCTAAACACAGTCCATAGTTTAGAAACACTATGAAATGCACTTTTCTGCAAACAAGAGATCATTTGCTGTTTCTTAAAAAACACAGACAGATTGAAATGACTGCAAAGCATCTCTTAGAAAAGAAGTATAGAAGAACGCAACAAAGGTATTTCTGCACAGATACATGCAGGTAAATGAAGGTAATATTATTGGTGTAGTTTGTATGTGCAGGAAAAAAAAAGTCAGAATGATAGAAAAAATAAGGACAGCTGGAAGATGGGGTTCCACCTCTGATGATGATAGCTGGGAAATACAGCTGCTATCCTGTTTCATTGTCTTGCTGAAGAGAATGCAGCTCTGTGAATATATTGTAGGTGGCTACTGTTACTAGCCTGAGCCCTGTGAAACCCTGCAGGAAGCTTGACATTGAGTAAGATTGTTTGGTTCCCTGATTGCCTCTCTGTGCAGTTAAAGCGTTCAGTAAAGATACTAAGTCCAGTTGCTAGCATTAGTGGCCCAGGAGCATGGTACTTGAAAAATCTGTGCTGTTATGAGAGGCAGGAGTGATCTTGGAAAATATAGAAACCATATAAAATAGTCTGGGGTTTCTTTGACTAAGGCAGAGGCTAAATTTGTCAGGTCTTGTAAGCTTTACAAATAAATATTGTGCCATCAAAGTTAGGTTCTAAATTTTTGGTGGAAGTGCTGGGCTGCAACTTTGTGTTGAAGCTTAGGACCCATGGAAGGAATTTGACTTTTATCAAATAAGGTCCTTTTTACATTTTTTGCTCTTGGAGTATGTTGTGGCTTTTTTTCAGAATTTTCAAGTTAATTGATAAATTTATGCATTTAAATAATTTTGAAACTGAGATGTCTGGGAAAAATGCATAATCTTTTTTTTTTTCTCCCCTTTTTTTTTTTTCTTGGTCTTGAATGAACTTTACCATAAAATAAGAGACATACTTCAGAGTCTCCCTATAGTTAAAATTAATTGAAAATGTATCCTCAGGCTTCTTTTGAAGCAAATATATCATAATTTAGACCTTTTTTGTTGTTGGCTTGTTTATTGTGGACTGTTGATATCAAGGTAACATATATCACAGATGAATGTGACTGCTCCAGAATTACTTCCTCTGAGAGGATAGGAGGAGATGCACTGCTTTATTGAAAGAAATAGTAGTTTAAGGGTTTTCAGAATGAATCAAAGCCCTTCTGATAGAGGGTGCTGACAATAGCAGTCTGTGCTGCTCTGTTCTATGGACCCACTGCTGTAGTCACTCTTTAGCACAAAATCACAAACCAAGTGACACAAAGAAAAATATATATATATTGTTGGCAAAAGAGTTTTCCAGGAAAAACATTTTGAATCTAGTTTATCTGTTGGATTTAGCAGATGACTTAAATGAAAATATATTACTAACTAGTTGTCCCATAGTTATACAAAGTGAAGATGCGGTTTCGCAACCTGAAATTCTTGCTCAGTTTTTATTCATGCAAAAGGAAATTTTAAATTAGTGTATTGCCAGAGTAAAGCTCAGGAAGATTCAATGAAAATGACACATTTCTTACTGGCACTAGTTTTGACTTTCTCATCAACAGAGTTAAAAATTCAAAAAGCTAAAATTCCTTTCCTGTCTTGGCTTGGTATACCCAAGTTTTAATAAACTTCAGTTTTTATTAACTTGGTTTTAATAATTTGACTAATCTCATTTGCTTTTTAGAATGTATGTGTAGCTTCATTTTAGTACTTTACATTTTTCTTCACAGGTTTACTTTTAGCTCTTCCATATTTCCTGTTTCTGTGTAGTCTTATTTTTTTGATCATTGCCACTGTCCTTAAATTCCCATGTTTTAAGTTGTGGCTGGCTAAGTGCAAGGAAAAAGCAACAAATGTAGCAGCTATGCAAATGGGGGAATAGTCATAAAGACTGATAGAAAACTAGTAATAAGCTTGTTATCTTACGCTCTGCCTATGTTCAATGGAGGGAGGGATGGACTTCTCTAATGGTCAGTCCTGAACACCTAAATAAGGCTTCAGCTTTGAAGATTTCTTTGAGCTCATCTGTTTTCATTGTCTGTGGGGAAAGACCAGCATTTCTGAGTTTAACCCAACTTTGATTTGGCAAGAAATTAATCGCTTTTGAGTAAGTCTCTCAGATACTTGTGCATCATACAACCGTAATGCCTTTAAATGCTGTAAAAGTAAATTTGGGAACACTGAATGTATTCCTCTGTAAGTAAAAAGTACATTTTGTACTGAACTACGAATCTGCATGTTTCCAAAAATACTGTAGATGGGTGCTTCTGATGACTGAGCTTTAACAAGGGAGTATATGCCTGGGGTTTGTTATTATGTTGGTTATGTAACTGTAGCTATCTCTTTGAATTTCCTTTAGCAGACAGATCCTATGGTAGTTTAAACATTTCTTTATCTTGGACTAGCTCCATGTGAGAGTTTTGTTTATCCTAGTGCTTTGTTATATCCAACAGGGATTTAAAAACAAACTTTTTCTTGCATAATAGTGTGTGATGATTATTTTGGTAAGTAATTTCAAATTCAGATTGTGGGCCACAGTTTGCTATAAGGACAGTACTCCACAAATAATCTTTTCAGGAGTGGAGAACACGCAGCTGTTAACTTGAAGCTTTCCTGTCAGTAGGGGAAAGTTTTCTACTTAAACCTCACTTTGACCTATCAGAATAGTTGGAGGCCGCTTAGCATGGAAAATCAGAAATGTAGATATATTGTAAAAAAAAAAAAAAAAGGATGTATATAAATGGAAAATGTAGATAAATGTAGATAAATTGTAAGTATAGCAATGAAAAATACATTTTACCTGTTCTGCTTTTAACTATGGTAGAAGGATATGTAGAATGCTGTCTTGAATTGTAATTCAGACTTATATAGCACTGAAAAAGCAGAAGAGTGATTGGAAAAGATACAGCAAAGAAGACTTTAAAGTAAAATTAATTACCCAGATTTGGGATTTAACAGTTTTTGAACTGGATTCTTAAAAAGTCTGGGTGAATGAGAAGGGTCTTCTTGTATGATTATGTAGCAGATCAGAAAGAAGTTATAAGAAGAGATCTGTAAAGACCTCTCAGTATTTTTTGAACTTAATTCTGGTGGAGTTATTAAAATGGAACCACTTCTGTATTCCTGTTGTTGGATACATAGGTCTCTTCTTGCTGTCCAGACCACACACAGTTGCATGTCATTTACTCTGTTGTTTGGGTTTTTTTTTACTGTATTTTACAAGAAAGTGTGGATTTTCCATCAAAATTCCATGCAAAACGATTTTCTGTTTTAATTGAGATTTTTATAAGCAACTTCAGTTGACATAAGTACTGATTACAGAGGGAATTGTAACCTCTCAGAAGCAGGATGTATATGGTTTTGATTTTCCCTTGGCTAGATTCCCTGCAGACTAAATTTTGCGGTTCCCATCTTGGAGAGGGGCTAAAATTTAGCCCCTTCTTGTCTCATTGAAGCGGACTGCTTTGCACAGTTGTTTGGACATTCTACAAATATGTTCAATTTTCCCATAATGTTCACGCACTTTTCTACCTTACTGATTTGTGTCTGCAGTAGACTTGACAACCCATCTGTTCCGTATTTTCGCAGGAGATGGTGAGCTCTATACTTTTGGTGAACCTGAGAATGGGAAACTGGGATTATTGCCTGAACAGCTGAAAAACAATAGAGTCCCACAGCCTGTACTGGGAATTATGGAAAAGGTTAATAAGGTTGCTTGTGGTGGAGAGCACACAGTGGTGCTGACAGGTATGCAATTTAACTGGCTTTTTTACAGCCCTATAACTTGAACAGTAAACTTAATTTACTTTAAAGAATTGTTATCCCACTGAAATGTAAGAAGCTGTAGTGATCCTAACTGGAAGAGCATTGTGCATCAAGGAGGTAGAAATCCACGTAACAGTTAACCTAAGTGCAGGCCTGTGCCGTGCTGTGCTGCGTGAATAGTTTGACGTTCAGGTCTGTGCTATGCAGGATAAACTTTGACAAGTGATTGTAATGGAGGAGCTTACAAGCAGGTCCTGCTTGGTACCAGTGGTTACACCACGTGCGCGTCCTTGTCTTTATCTAAAACTTCAGCAGCAAGTTCCCATGTGAATGTCCTTTTTATTTGACAGTATAAGTGCTGAATAGAGTTGTTTTGCTTGTAAGAATATCCTATAAGAGCTCAAATTACTAAATTGGAGTAGCCTTCCATGGATGGAGCTGTGCAGCATGCTGTGCCTGGTTGGAGGCCTGTTCAATTCCACACAGCTCAGGATTCTCAGCATCTGAGAGGATGTAAGATTATTGATAGTATCTTCTTTTTCTTTATAGTCTTAGCTCCAATAAATAGCATTTTAAGAGATACGTTACAGAGTCTGAGTACCTTTCTTCCTGAGATGGTAACAAGCCAGTGCCTCCTAGTGCAACACAGACGATCAATTTTTCTTTCGTCTGAGGAGTTTGAAAGTGGTATTGGTGTGTGGGGGGTGGAATTTTTAGAGGAAAGCTTCCATGCTGTAGTTAATTTAAATGACCCTGAATATTTAGGAAGGTGTTTAGAAAGTCAGTTTTCAAGTGGCTATCTGTTAATAGTGAGGAAGATACACAATCTACTGGATGCGTAAATGGATTAAATATCTCTTTGTGATGCAGAATTTACCTGTGACTTCAAGGAGAATCTTTCACATACCTATAAAACTAGACATTCAACATCACACAAGTTACAAAAATCAGCAAATGCAGCTGTTGTATTTTAGTTCCCAGGGTTGTATGTATAGTACTTGGAAGATGAAATGTCATATATATTACTGTACTATTAAATAGTTGTGTCCCAGTGATTAATTAGCTTTTCAAAGAGGTATATACAAAACATTACTAATTATTTATTTCCACGAGTTCTATCCTGATCTATAGTATAGAAGCAGGAAAGAGGAGTTTGACTTTGCCCACAGATGTTTTAGCAAATGGCATCTCTGGCCTGTAATGATTTCCACAGCTGCATAATATGCCTGTAATTAATCTCCTACCATAATACAAACCATAAAAACAAGTAGGATGAATAGATATCAGTCCTTAAATCTATATTTTGAAAATGCTGAAGTCGTCTCTTCTCAATCATCTGGTAGAGTGTCTTCAAGGTTTTGTAACTAAAATTTCTAAAATATAAATCAAGAATCTAACTGAACTTGTAAGTAATATGATGTCATATTGTACTGCAAGCCACTGGAGAGAGTAAAGGTGGAATTGGTGTGCTGTTATGTGTACTGATGAATCAAGATGCAAGATTCTGGGTAGATTAAAACTCCTTTGGGGAAACTATGAAGAAATAACAGTAGCCAATCCAGGAAATAATGCAAACATTTGTCTGCATTTAATGCCTTTGTCTCTCTTCTTCCACCAACATACAGTCTTACCCTGCCAGTGTTCTATGTCATAAAATAAATTTATTTACATGAAATCAGATTATCATTATTAGGAAAAAATTACTGTTAATTTGGAGCCAGAAAATGTATAAATTGTAGCATTATTTTATGGTTACAAAGTGGAGTTCTGCAGAAGGAATTTGATTATCAATATTGATTATTTTTTTAACCATAAATCTGAAGCCAAACAATAGATATTTTGTTTTAATGGTATTTTGTGTGATAAAATTTCATTATAACAAATGACTGTTACAGAGATTTAGTAGGAAGATGTAGACTTGGATGACATCAGCATTATAGTGAAATCTGTACAAGATCTAGAACAGAGAGGCAAAATATATATGCCAAAACCCAAATACAGTGAAGAAAACACCATAGTAAGTCAGTGTCTTAGTATGGAAGATTTACTTGCCTATAGAAATAGATTTTGTATTGGAAGGCATATAAGAAATTCAGTGCTGGCTTAGCTGGCAGTTGATGATCAGACTGCTGAGTGCCAGAAGATGCAGTTGAGTCAAGAGAAGAAGAAAACAATATCCTCCAACAAAATACATTTTCCTCAAGAGTAACAGTTGCTGTGATAAGAGTGAAAGGTCAGATAGGTTTCTTGTAATGTAATTCAGCTGTTATTAAATAGACTACAGGTATGAACTTCTGCCTAAGACACTTTGAACAAAAGAGTACAGGATAATGGAAGTACTGTCTCCAGTGAAAGATACTTCGTCATGAGTGTTGACGTAGAAGTTTTTCTGACTCAAAACAAAATTTGAGAAAAATACTTACAGAAAAAAAAAATTGGAACAGAGATAGATTTGGACACTGTTATAATTTAAAAAGTGAGTGTAGCATCCATGTATTGTAGACTGTGCACCAGAAACTTAACTTAAAAACAGTACTAAAGCGAATATTGCATCTTGAGGTAAAGTGGCATGACCACAAATTGAGAATTCTGATGAGGGATATATCTTTAAAGTGGAGCAGAAACATCTATGCCTCTTTTAAGCTCATTTTCCTGAATTAAGAGGGTAGTACAATTTTGAAGAAATTCTGAATTTCATGTATCATCCTCTGTGAAAATGGGTGCTGTTTAGTAACACAATATACACTTATATACATTTTCTCAGGGTGTGTCATTTCAGTCTTGAAAAATAAGTGAGTATCTGACTATTGGATATTCCCGTTTCATCTATCTCATTTAACATAGGAATAGGATAGGACAAAATGAAGAAGTTGTTTCACCTCTTGGCTGATTTCTTGTAATCAGTTCTACTTAGGTTATATCAAATTAGAAGAAAGCATAATCCAGTTATCTCACTGAGTACGAGGCAAGTTTCTTCCTGACTCTCATACATTATTAGTCTATTCCAAAGCACTTCATTTGGTTTCTTTTTTATGACTGCCTTATCTATTCTATTGGCAGTTTTGTATGGTAAGAACCACTGTTTTCTGGGTTATTAAATCAAACTACTGTTTGGAATCTTACCAGCAAGTATCAGAATAAATGGTAGAAAGTATATATTAATATAATTCTTTTTTTTTTCCTCTGAAACTCCAAAATGGGAAACCTTTTTTCTTTTTTTTTTTTCCCCCCCCCAGAGAACAGAAAATTATACCAGTGAGAACAATGATTAGGAAAAAGTCTTTTTAAAGATACAAGTTTTTAGAAATATTGAATAATGGTATTGGAAACCGTCTTCCTTACAAGACTTATTGTTACTTCTGGCTGTAATATATGCAGTTGTTCTAGAGAATAAATAGAATTGCAGTTAAAAATTCTGTCATGCAAAAGCTTTCCCTGTAGCAGCACAAAGCTATTCATTTCATGACAGTCTATCAGCCAGTTCAAAAAGATCATATCCTCATCCCAGATGACTTCTCTCAGAGACTAAATAAAAAGCATCCACTACCCACAATGCTTGCAAATGCTTCCTACTGAAAATAAAAGCTGTTGTTATTGTCACTTTCAAAAGAAACATGAGAGAGCAGCAATCCCAATTTGCTTACTTTTTCAATAAAGCTTTTTAAAAAGTGGAATAACAATAACGTGTGAATCTAGAAACTGGAGAAGAAACAAATGATTGGGAGTGGCCTTAATATCTTCCATTTTTTCAGATGATGACAGGTCCTCTGGGAATAATCCTCTCTATAGAAGGATATATTTCCTCCTTTTATTCTTTGAAGGAAGGGAAAGCAAAGATATCTCTTCAAAGGAAAAAGTGAAGCAGTCCTTCGAGAATAGATAGTTTGACATAAGAATACAGCATATCAGTGCGTTAGTATGTAAAATGTTGCATTTTTCCTCTTTTGTCTCAGTCTTTTAAAAAGAAAAGAAAGTCATGATACCCTTTTGACATAGAATGAAAAGGATGAAAAAGCTCTACCTTTTCATGACAGAACTGACTGTTCCAACCATATAGGATTATCTAGATTTTTCAAACCATTCTTAAGTCTATATACTATTTATACTGAAATCCCCAAATCCAATTACTAGCTCTGGTAAAACTGAGTATTGTGTCAACAGCTTATTTTTACAGTAACGTTTGTCAGCATAAACTGTTTAAAAATAAAGCTATAGTAAGAGTGAATAGCCCATTGACATAATCATAGTAGAAGTAGTAGTAATAATAATAATATTAATATTATTAATAATAATAATGTTCAAGGGAAATTAATCTATGTGGAGAGATATAAGCATACCTGTCTGTTTCTGGTTTTCTTCTGTGGATTTTTAACTTTTTCTATGCCTTAAATACATAGCAAGGATGCATGAATGTATTTATAAATACAAACTGAAGGAAATATCTCATTTCTGCTAAATGAGAGCATTACTGAGGTTTGGTGTCAGTTCTGCACCAGAACAGTGAGTCATTTAAGAAAGGTGCAAAGTTTTTGTCTTCTTGTGTCTTGATAATTGACTAACAAGAAAATTTAGGAGGAGCAAAAAATTTAGGTGCCACTGGTCTATAGGGTCAGTAGAAGAAATCATTCTTCTTATAAAGGCACTCTAACCTGGCTTTGGATTGGCCTATTCTCCTCATTGTCTGTACAAACAGAGGAAAGAAAAGAGTTTCCTGTACTTTTAAAGTTAGCATTTGAGAACATCTCCCTCTAAACACAAATGCAAAAGGCATTGCATGTTTCAAGCTAGGCTTGAAGATAATGTGAAAAAACTCCCACTTCACTCATAATAATTATATTAATCAGATAAAACTATATAATTCAAAAGTGACGAAATGTGCCAATTTCCAAAGAAATTTTAAGGCAAATGCAGTACTTCTAAACAGAATTTATGGAATAAGCCATCCTGAGAAAGCCATTTACTAAAACAAACTTGAGACTTTGGTTCGCTTAGAGAGAGTTCCTGTCTTTCAGGAATAGTTTCTTGATTCTTATGCAGAAATTCTGTATGTTACAGAAACTGTCTTTCTTTTTGTTTTACTTTTTAAAGATCACGAGGTGTTGCTTTCTTGCACTGAAATTTCCAGCAGAGGGAGCTTTACTATTACATTTAGTTAAAAAAAAAAAAAAAAAAAAGCTTTGCTCAATATTTTCCATCTATAATTTGAAAAAGTGTGGGACCATTTTTTTTTTTTTTATGGTGTGAATTCATGAAATCTTAATATGGAACGATTTAAAAGGGGCAGAAAGGGCAAACCGTTTCCTAAAAAGAACATTTCCGTATGTAGTGTTACAGTATTTCATCATGGTTCCTTTGAAATCCGAAAGTTCACTATAAGTTAGTAAGTGTACTGTGGTAGTACTATGGAATCTGATCTGTACTCTGCTTTCTTTTTCCCTGATAGCAGTGAATGATTATTTTGGGGGAATGGTAACATTTGGTTTTAATATTCCTCCAGTTTGTGGCTGCTCTGAGAATTTGGTCACACTGTATAAACTACTTGTGTGGTACTGAAACTTACTTTGCTGTTCCAGTGACCTTCTTTCCTTGATCCAAAAAGTGCTCAAAATCAAAGATTCTCCATTGATTGTTGTTCCACACATTCAGCTGTGGATACTCATTCCTCTCTTGCTTTAGAAGGTGGGAAGATTTTTGACCTGATGGCATCCGTGCAGCAGGAGCAGTCATGCTCTGCACCATGTTCATGACAATGATATTGCTCCCAAGTCTCAGTTCTTTTTGCTTGACATAGAATATTTTTTGTCCTTCTTAATTTTTCACAGGGTTTTATAACAATTTTTCAAGTTGTAATTAGTACTTCTCTAGCTTTTCCTTTGTTGCCTAGCAGAAAAAGGGGCAGGGAATAAAATTACAGGAAAACTCCTTTTCCCAAAAAAACATAGTCTTTGAATTTCCCTTTTAAAGCATGATCTCATCAAGATTTCCAAGCTTCAGAGTCTTCCCCTGTTGTGATGGAGTGCCAGGGATGGACACACCAAGAACCTTTATTACTTTGGAGGAGCTCTCATTCTTTTTCCTGGCACAGACAGGCCACTAAATGGACAAAATATAAATGTGGAAAGTTGATTATTCGGTCACAAGATAACACAATTATAGTGTTCTCTGTATTTAATGCAGGGTGATTTCGTAGCTAAACAGAATACTGAAACCTATTCTGCTGTTGTTCCAGTCGCATCTCACACACAAATTAGTATTGGTTTAAAGAGGTCATCTATTAAATTTAGGGTCATGCAGTATACATGCAGGTAACCAGCAATTAAGATGATACTGTTGTACTTGAAAATGCACATATATGCAAACATTGTGGTCTTGAATTAATTTCAGTATGTAAACTCCCATAATTTTTTTGTTAGATAGTGTTTTGTGTATATGTGATCAGTGGATTATTTTGCAGGTACGTGAAAAAATATATTGCATATTGAACCCTTCAAAATTCTTTTCTGTGTATATTTTAGTGATTCATTGCTTGGTTTTAATTTTGTTTTATTTTTTTAATAATTGATAAATTTAATTGATTACTTGGTACATTTTTTAATTGGTAAAATATTGCTTTTTGCTGCTGATGGCATTTGACTTTCACTTGGCTAACAGAAAGTAGGTTATAATATATACCAGCTTATTTGTTGTTAACCTTGGCTGTACGTTTTCAGAGACAGATGTATATACTTTTGGACTTGGACAATACGGGCAGCTGGGACATGGTACCTTTACTTTTGAAACTTCAGTACCAAAGTCTGTGAAACACTTGAGGAGGCATAAAATATGTAACATTACATGTGGGGAAAATCATACTGCTGTAATTGCAGGTATGTAACTGAAAAATTCTGAAATGCACTTCCAGTGACTCTCTATTATACTGTAAAACCTTTCTTTATAAAATGAGCAGTAGAAGAAGACATATGCAGACTTACTAGTTCTAAAAGTTAAGTCAGCTGGTGAGAAAGCCAGATTTCATATTAGGAATTTCTGATTGACAGCCATGCCATGCATAGTTCTGTACATGGTATCTCCTGGGGAATTGTAACCTCATAATCATTCCTTGCAAACAAGTATTCTTATTTAGAAGCCTTTGTTGTGCTATAGAATTTCAATTTTTGTTGGGGTTTTTTTCCAAAATTGTCTAAACTAATCTCTGACAGTACTTTGTCTGAAAAAAAAATATATATCTATTTTTGGATCATATGCATCTGTTGAAAATTTGAAAATAATTGTTTGGGTTTTGCTTTTGGAGGAAAAATATTCCTTACTTGCATGGCCTGTTACTTTGTTTGTAATGGTTTTGTACTGAATCTTTGTTATTAATAACATCCTTTTATTTTTTCTATATACAGAGAATGGCCTCATGTTTACTTTTGGAGATGGGCGACATGGCAAGTTAGGACTTGGAGAAGAGAATTTTACAAATCAGTTTGATCCCACACTGTGTTATAATTTTTTGAGGTTCACAGTCCTTTTGGTAAAACTTTTGTGAATGCTTCTCAGACATCAAAATGTTTATATTTTAATGAAATACGTTATTAATGAGAGTTGAAATCTCATTGTAGAATTATTTTTTCTACAACATTTTATTAGTAGACAACACAAATTGAAAGAAAAAGGAAAGAAAATTGTATTGACTTATCACACTGTTCATTTAGTTTAGAATGTACTTGGCTTGGACTATACATATAGACAGCTTTTTAGGGTTTTATTCAGTAGTGGTGTGCTATAGTGTTTTGGTCTATAGAGCTGGTAGTAGCCTATAAAATTAAATCTTTGTTGCTCTTAGACTGTTGGCAGTAGGGAGGAAACTAATATCTGTTCTGGAAACACCAGCGTGACATCTTTTTAATTTCAACACTTATTTGTACAGTGGGATATTTATTAAATCTAATGAAAATTTGAGGAGTTGCTTTTTTGAATCCAAATAGGATGAGAAAGTAGAAATACTGTTTTGTTTTAAGAGTATTGTTTTAATCTGTTTCCTGAAGTATTTAAGAAATAAATATAAGAGCATTGCCAGCATCAAAAATACAAACATGACTTGGGATCAAGCAAAATTTGGGACAAAAGTCTGTGGCTCACTTCTGTTTGTCTGCTGGACTTAGAGTTTAAGGAAGTTTTATGAGAAGTGGTAGAAATTTAAACTTTTTAGAAAATGAGACCTCTGATATTTATGTAATTATACTTTGTCTATTGGATTACATTTTGTGGATTTTGTGACAAAATATCTAGGTTTATATCACTAGAGTTATCAGTATTGCCCACATCTGATTCCATCAAAATAATTAGCTCCAATCCCTTCAAAATCAGTGTAAATATCTTTGCTTTCTTCTGTATCAAATATTTGATAGACCTATCTTGTATTCTGTTCAATACAAATATGTTGTATTTAAGTAAGAAGAAATGAACATAAATCACTAGTCATTAATAATTGTAATTATGTACTTTTATCTTGCTAATGTCATTAGGAGCTAAATTTGAAGCAATTTAATATCTCTTACTTTTATTATGTTTTTCTTATAATCTAAGTCCCTAGAGATGATTGTAAGGAAATTAGATCCTTATATTGATCCTTGCAAGTGAAATAAGCAGATCTTTCTTTTGGTGCTGTAGGTTGCTTGTGGTGGTTGTCACATGCTAGTTTTTGCTGCTCCAAGACCTAAAGGGTCTGAAGTACTCTTAGAAGGTTTACATGAGAGCTGTTTGACTGCTACTATCTCTAAAATGAGTGGAGATTCACTACTAACAAACACCTTACAACTAACGTCAGCACGAATACGACGTCGAGAGAGGGTAAATTCAGAGTTGTTTAGAGTTACCATACTTGTTTTAGGAAACAGAATTAACTTTTTAAACTAAATTCACAGCATATACCCAGCAGATAAATGTATCTTCTTAAAATACATGTTTACTTTAATATATAGAAGGAAGAATGAATACCTACACTGGTCCCAAAATTGATGCAGATAGAAGACAGGTATTGGTCAGATTTTACTTGTTTATTTCTATGAAAAAGACTCAGATTGGTTTTGCATTTTTTTTTATTCTAAAATGTAGAGCCTGTTCCTTTGCATTTTAAAAAATATCTTAGAAATATTTTAAAAAGAACATGTTCTCTCTGAGTCCTTGAATAGATTAAACAAGTATATAGTTTATAAAGTATCAAAGGGGGAAGTTTCACAATCAGCTTAAAATGATCCTAAGATCCTGTAGCTACTGAAAATAGTAGGTTTTTTTCCTTTATCTCCACTACACATTCCATTTAATTTCTTTAGCAGCACAATGAGTTGGATCATTTAACTTCGCTGTCTGAAAACTAACTCTACCACAAAAGCACATTTATTTTGTAAAAATATATTGATGAGTGGATTAAGTAACTTAGTGTTATTTGAGAAACCAATATTTTAATTTTAAATAAAAATCAAAATTATTTTTATCCTTTGTCTATATTTTAAGACTGCTTGAGATTATTGTGTAGAAATGACCTAAAATATCCCATTATATCTCCCCACTTTTTATGAATAATTAAAATATTCAAGAAATTTTGTTTATACTTTGCATGCAAAGTTACAACACTATGATCAACTAAAGGAAAATACCACTGTTAAATATGAGAGGTTGCTTACATTTTATTATTCTTCTCTAATTCTCAATATTTATTTTTTTTTTTTTCTTCTAAATGAAAAGTCACCAGAACAATTTATTCGAATGGCACGAACTCTGCCTCCACTGGGAGAAAGCTTCTTAAAATCTTCATTGCCTGTGACTAGCAACACTAGTCCACTCTCTTTTTCTGCAACAAGTCTTCCTAAAGCTGAACTTATGAAGGACAGAAGCCATGAAAAAGGTGAAGTGTCCCCACATTTTTTTGCTGTTTTCTGAGAATTACATAGATCGGCTCTCATCATTCAAAAAAAAAGTTTGAACATGAAAGAAAGTTTAAGTTCAGTTGTACCTCAAGAGGGTCTGGTAGAATACAGACATGGAAGTTGGGAAATGCATACCAGAAATTGCCTCACACTTGGTTCATGTTTGGAAAACATGCTTAAAGATTTAGAGGAAGGTCGAGTGAAAGAAAAACAACTTCTGAATCACACCTGAGGTTCCTTAAGCCTGTAGAAATATGTCTTCACAAAAATACTGTAAGATTAGTAACCACTTTCTGCATTTTCATGGAAAAAAAAATACAGAAAAAAAAATTGATTAGGAACAGTCATTAAGACACAGGAAGGCCTACAAGCGACCTTGGATAAGAAAAGAGATCTACTAATCCTTATAGGAACTAACTTCTTCACTTGAAAATGCAAAAGTACTCTTCACTCTGTTATCTAAGATAATAAGGATTTGCAATATTCTAGCTAATGCAAAAGCCTAGATAACAATTATACTGATGCAGTGCTGAACTTTTGCACAGACTGTCTAGAGGAGCTCTAGCCTTCATCTGGACTCCTGGGCATGTATGGTTTCCTCAGAAGAACAATGCTGAAGAGTGCAGAATGCAGTGCTTCTGTGTAAAAGTTAGCTCAGATTTATTGGACAGTCAAATCCAATTTGAAAGTAATTAATTCAGTTAGAATTAAGATGATTATTTGTAAAGCTGCTAGCATGTCCCCATTAGCATTTCTGGTTCCAGGAAAGCAATGCAGTGAAATATGAACTGCCTTTAAAGTCTTCCGAGGCCTAAACCCTCAGGTTTTGTGCCATATGAAACTGGTCATATACCTGATGAACTTGAGGTGAACCTGAAAATGATGTAGGTACATTTTCATCATGCTGCATTGGAGTTAAACTCACTGTCTCTCCATCCATTACACAGATAATGTGCAATGTAGATTATATGACTGCAGCTAATTTAGTCTAATTGGTACACTATTATTAAAGAGATTATCCAAAAGAAGCTTTGTCCCATGTAATATTTATGCTTTGAAAGTCTGCAGAAACAGTCAGGAGATCTACAGTGCACTAAGGCCAGATTGCTGAGCTACCTCTAATGTTAATACCGATGAAAAGGAGGTGGAAGTGTTTCTGCTGTGCCTTAGGCTGGGGGAATGAGGAATCTCAGGCCTTCAGTCCTATGTCAGTAAAATGGAGACAATTCTGTTTTACAAGAGTGAGGTGTTCTGTTTGCTATATATTGCTTGTTCCTATGGTATTTGTTTACTTCTCTTTATTTTACCATGAAGAAATGAATCATCAAAAAGATAAACCTGATGAAGGCTCTACAGAAGAAGATTCAGATAATGAAAATAATGACAGAAACCTTGGTGATACAACTGACATCCTAAATATGGTAATATATTCCACTAATGAGTCTGTCGTTGAATCGTTTTTGTGTAGAGGAAGAAGACAGCAGCTTAATCATGTTTCAAGTTCTAGTACAGAACTCCTGGCTAGCCCAGAACGTCATATGTGACACCAAGAAGCACTGACGTACTGTTAAATGAGCATGCATTTTGTATCATCAGTATCCAATGATAGTATACAAAGTTTGTTTTCATTTTCCAAGTAATATTGTATTGTGAGATTGAAGCAGTCCAAGTGGTGCAGCGCTGGATACCACATGGTGATCTCTGTCTCTGACCTTCCTCATCTGGATGATTTCCAAGAGAGAGAACTGCAGGAAATGAAGCAGAGAGCTGTCTTTTCCTGTTCCTAGAAGAGCTTTTTTTAATACGGGTGGATCATATTAAAGGGAAGACCAGAATGCAGGCATTTTGAGTATTTGGTGATCCTCCACCATGTTCCTATGTATTTCTTCTATTGAAAAAATATGTTCACCTTATCACTTGTGCACCTTTCCAAATCATTTTGTTCTTTCAGCAGAAAGGGCATGTCCTGGCCTTAATGCAGTGCTCTGGAAAGAGTGTTCTTTTTGTCCTTTTCTTTAAACTTCAGTGGAATGGAAACAAATGAGCAACTCACTGTGGACTCAGCTCAGGATACATTGTCAGTTAGAATGGAGGGATTGCACATTTTACGGGAATTATTACTTGTTTGTACTTAACAGTACTTAGTAATTTAACAGTCTGTTTGGGCATGCCATTTATAAAACAGTTATAAAACTTCATTTTCATTTGCAAGAAAAAACAAATTTTTGATATGATGCACAACATGGCCTTAATTAATTTACTGAGGCGTTATTTACAACATATTGCACACTTTTGGTGCTAGATTTCCTTCTCCTTTGTTTTTTGTACCCGTTCTGAATCAATTTTTAAACGTTTATCAGTACAAAAGAGTAAACTTGAAAAAAGCCTGTCAGACAAACTTGTCAAAGTAGAAAGAAAAATTATTGCTTTTCTTGTATTTGAATAAAAATAATCTGTTACATCTTAGTTGTTTCAATTTTTCTGAAGTTTGTCAATATACATCTTATTGACAAGTGTGACAAGAAGAGGAAAAATCTTTAATATCATATTGATGATAAAAATTCTTGGGAATCAGAAATCAGAACTGTCCATGGTCACTGTGTTGGAAAAGAATATGGTGGTTAAACCATAAGCAGTTATCAAACAGCAGCAGAGGACATTATCTTGTCATTTGGAGTCCCAGATATGGGAAGGGATGACGAAAATCTCACCAAACTTGCCCACCTCGTAGTATTTGATATTGCCTTGCCATTTCTTTTTTTTTTTTTTCTTTATATAGAAGAGATAAAGGCATTAAATTCCAATGAAAAATTCTGCTTTATAATGTTTCTTTGAACATGTTCTTTCAAGGCTGTGGTATCAAACTGGGTAAATTGAAGGTTGTGATGATAAGGGAGTAAGGTGGTACATTTGCAACCACAACTTCAGGGTGGAAGATGGATCTAAAATGTGCTTGTGGGCTTGTAAGAGAGGGCAAGTAACTTTCAGTCTCTATAGACAGTTTAGATGCTGGT
Source organism: Podargus strigoides (assembly GCA_028020825.1). NCBI lineage: Eukaryota > Metazoa > Chordata > Aves > Caprimulgiformes > Podargidae > Podargus > Podargus strigoides. The sequence continues at coordinate 9,171,437 of CM051641.1, read as the reverse complement.
TACCACTCTCTCTTTATAAGGAGTAAATGAGGGAGTGGAAGTGAAACAGGTGAGTTGAGTGATCATATATATTTGTCTCAACCTGACTGCAATAGTATTAAAATGTTCATATAACTTATAATAGTTCTGTTTTAGTAGAACTGGGCTTTGATGCTGCTTTCCCTATTGTATTTAATTTTTTAATAGAGATCTTATTCTTTGCAGACGCATGCAATGAAATTGAATCCCAGTGACCAGTCCTTAAAATTATCACCACTCCAAAAACAAAAGGTACTGTAACTAATTTTTTATATGTGTATACTTAGACTGATGTTTAAAAGATCTAGAATTCTTGTATTATCCTTGTACTTTATTGTTCTGCTTTGAGTTTTAAAAAGGCTAGGCAAATTTTGTAGGCATCCTCTTGCTAATTTTCTGCATATCTATGAGGTAAAATTCTAAGAAGCTGACAGAAATCAGAGAGAATAGAACTCCTGATATCCAGCATAGTTTGAGATGACAGTATATAACATTGCACCAGTTTAAGGAACAAAAGACTATCATATACACATTGTAACATGCTCATAACATATGTTTCTACTGGTTTGTTGATATTAAAATATTTTAATTGACTTTGGGACACAATGTAAGTAAAGATTTTATTTACAGAAATTCACCATGGAGTGTATTTAAAGGAGCAATAATACTGGGTTTAATTATGAAATTATTATCTTCTATTTCACTCCTAAAGTGATCCCAGCATTTCAGCATTTTGGTATATTTCATTATAATTTTATTTTATATTAAAAAAAAATATTCTGCAGACTTTGCTAAATAAGTGTCGAATTTAAAGCAGAAAGACAACAGATTTTCAGGCTTATTAGAAAAAGCATAACAGTGAGTGCATCAGAAGATTTCCCAAGGGGCAATGTGGAGGAAGGTGTAAGAGAAATGTAGTTCTTTCCTTCTGTTCGCACAGCCTCACATGTTGCTTATGCTCTAGCTTATGTGACATGATACTGTCTGCATAGTTCTTCTTGCATTCACCTTGAGGGCTTGGATAGTGAAAAAAGAGTAGTAGTACATTTATCAGCAACAGAATATTACATTCTTCTGATATGTGCACTTGCAAATTCATTTCATGTGAAAGACTTTACCTGTTATGCTGTCTTTTAATCCCCTCATAGAATTTGTTTCTTTTCTTGTTCAGATGTTTTTGTAACCTTTTTCTTTTACTGTCATTTGTCCTTAATGCTTTCCTTCTTTCTTTTTAATTTTCTGCTTCTCATGTGGAATAGAAGAACAATAAAAATGTGAAACTGAAAAGAGATGGTAAGGGTGGGCTGAAGGACAAGGAAACTGATTTCATAAAGAAGGGCTCAAAATTAGACTCTGGCTCTTTACAAAAGCAGTCTTCACTTTCAGAATCCCTGGGAAAAGTTTCAGAAAAAAGTAGTGCCTTTGTAGGGAAGCCCGTGGCCAAAATAAATACAGTGAAAGGTAAATCTGAGCATGCACAAAGTGTTAGTGCTTTGAAAAGTGGTGCTCAACAAATTACTAGGGATAAATGCAGATTAGTGAAAAGGGGAAAAGAATATGTGGAAAATCCTGAATTTGTCAGAGAGGAAGTAGCTTACAGTCCTCCCACTGAAAAACAAATTCTGACTGAAAAAAAAATTTCTTCCAATAAAAAGTCAAAAGCTGTTAAATCTAGTAAACAATCCCTTAAAATAGATGTGCTTCCTTCTGCATCCAGAGATCAGCCCCAGACTGATTCATTAATTGTACAAGAATATAATCCTGTTAAAAAACAAAAAAGTCAAGAAGCAGTAGAAAGTCAAAACAAAATAAAGGATGTTGTTGAAAAATCTGACAAATGTGAGAGAATATGTGTTAGAGAAGAAAGCAGTGAAGAGCAGAGGGGTTCAAAAAAGAAGGATCAATTTTTAAAAATAACTCTGTCATCCTTTTCATCTGAGGAAAGTAGTAATGGTCTTGCAAAATACGTACATAAGAGTAGGGAAAAAAAGGAGGACTACTATGAAGACAGAGTGACCCAGAAGGCAATTAAACCAGTAGAAAATGTGAAAGTTTTGGACTTAGAAAAAGAAGACAGTGAAGTTGAGGAGATGCAAGCTACAAACAATGAGAAAGAATATGCAGAAGAGACTTACATAAAAAGTTTGAATGAGGAAGAAACAAACTCTGAAACTAAATCTGATGAAGGCAGACAGTTAGAAATTAAGAATGAGGAGGAATCTGATCAAGAGCAGGAGAGTGAAGGCAGTGAAAAGGGTCAAAGTGAAGAAGAAAAACTAGATGAAACAGTTGACAGTGAAGATGAAGTAGGGGAGGAAGAAGAAGAGAGTGAGGTTAAAAAGGATAGAGATGAAGTTTCAGTAGAAAGAGATGAAGACGAGGAGGAAGAAGATAATGAGGAAGAAAATGGAAGAGAGGAATCACAGGTTGAAAGAGACAGTGAGAATGAGAGTGCAGAAAGGACTGAAGAGATTAATCAGGAATATGGCAAAGAGCAAAAAGGCAGGCAGGAGGAAGGCAGCTTGATGGAGGAAGAAGACATGCTGAGTGAGGGAGAGGAGGAAATGGAGGAGGAGGAGTATGCTAAAGAGGAAGACACTGAAAAAGAAAAGGAAGAACAGGTTAAAAGTGAGGGAGGAGAGGAGAGTGAGGAGGGACATGAAGATAGAGAGAGGGAGGAAGAAAAAGAGGTTGAGGCAGAAGAGGAAGGAGAAGGTGAAGAGGAAAATGAAGAAGAAAACAAAGAAAGGGAGAAGGAAAAAGACAAAGAAGGTGAAGAGGAGGAGTTAGAACAATCATTGGCAGAGAGGGAAGAAGATGAGGAATTTGAAGAAGAACAGGAAGAGGAAGATACAAATAGGATGACTAAGGAGGTGGGGGAGGATGGAGTGGAAGAAGGAGAAGAGGGTGAGGATGAAGTGGAAGAGGAAACAGAAGATGAGGAGGAGGAAGAGGAAAGAGCAGAGGCAGAAGCAGAAGGGGAGGAGGGGGAAGGAGATGAAAACAAGGAAGAAGAGTGGGAAAATGAAGAAGAGGAAGGGGAAGAAGAAGGAGAACATGCAGAAGAGGGAGAAGGGGTGGAAGAAGATGAAGAAGAGGAGGAAGAAGGAGAGGGAGAAGAGAGAGTTGAAGGAGAGGGAGAGGAGGGAGTGGAAGAAGGAGAGGGAGAGGAGGGAGTGGAAGAAGGAGAGGGAGAGGAGGGAGTGGAAGAAGGAGAGGGAGAGGAGGGAGTGGAAGAAGGAGAGGGAGAGGAGGGAGTGGAAGAAGACGGAGATGAGGGAATGGAAGAAGAGGGAGAGGAGGGAGTGGAAGAAGAAGAGGGAGAGGAGGGAGTGGAAGAAGAAGAGGGAGAGGAGGGACTGGAAGAAGGAGAGGGAGAGGAGGGAGTGGAAGAAGAGGGAGAGGAGGGAGTGGAAGAAGAGGGAGAAGAGGAAGAGAGAGGGGAGGAAGAAAAGCAAGAGGGAGAGGTGGAAGAAGAGGAAGAGGTAGAGGTGGGAGAAGACGGAGATGAGGGAATGGAAGAAGAGGGAGAGGAGGGAGTGGAAGAAGAGGGAGAGGAGGGAGTGGAAGAAGAGGGAGAAGAGGAAGAGAGAGGGGAGGAAGAAAAGCAAGAGGGAGAGGTGGAAGAAGAGGAAGAGGGAGAGGTGGAAGAAGAGGAAGAGGGAGAGGTGGAAGAAGAGGAAGAGGGAGAGGTGGAAGAAGAGGAAGAGGGAGAGGTGGAAGAGGAGGAAGGGGATGTGGGAGAGGAGGAAGAGGAGGATGAAGGAGAGGAGGATGAAGAGGAAAAAGCAAAAAGTAAAAGAAAAAATTATAGTAATAAGCTTCCACAAAAGAAAAGCAAAACCAGGAAGCCAGAAAAGACAGAAAGTATTGCTTTACCAAACAGCTCTAAACAAAAAATGAAGTCCAAACAGCATGTAGCAAATGGTTTACATAATTCAGAACAGTTTTGGAACAACGTGCTACCTCATTATTTAACACTAAAGTAGCATAGACTACTGGAGATGCATTTTAAGCCTTTTCAGGAAACTTTGGAACTATCGCAGATTTATTTTTATTACTGAAAAAAATTATTTTTAATGTTCAAAATATATTATTTTACTTTAAGTGCCAATTTCTTGAAGAGGACTGAAGAAAATGTTTAGGTTCAGGAAGCTTTTGTGAGAGAAATCATAGAGAGCATGGAGCTCTACCTGGGCCAGAGGGCCATGAAGATGATCAGAGGGCTGGAGCACCTCTGCTATGAATACAGGCTGAGAGAGTTGGGGTTGTTCAGCCTGGAGAAGAGAAGGCTCCAGGAGGACCTCGTAGCGGCCTTCCGATACTTGAAAGGGCCTCCAAGAAAGCTGGTGAGGGACTTTTTACAAGGGCATGTAGTGATAGGATGAGGGGTAATGGCTTTAAACTGGAAGAAGGTAGATTTAGATTAGATGTTAGGAAGAAATTCTTGACTGTGAGGGTGGTGAGACACTGGAACAGGTTGCCTAGAAAAGTTGTGGCTGCCCCCCTCCCTGGAAGTGTTCAAGGCCAGGCTGGATGGGGTTTTGAGCAACCTGGTCTAGTGGGAGGTGTCCCTGCCCATGGCAGGGGGGTTGGAACTAGATGATCTTTGAGGTCCCTTCCAACCCAAACCATTCCATGATTCTATAATTCCATGAAATTGTTGATCCAGTCATTTACACAATCTTTATCAAGTATGACACCTACAGATTTAAAAAAATAATTGCTGAGGAGGCAGAATGTGTTTGCCTGTTAACTAAATTATAATGTCATGCTGACAACATGAATTATTCATTGTAACAGTGTTGGACTCGATGATCTTCATGGTATTTTTCGACCTAAGATGATTCTGTGAGTCTGGATCGTCTTTGCCTTTGAATCAGGTTTCTTAAGGTATTGCATGAGTTTTAGTTGCAGGATAGTTTACTTGTTAATGTGCCTTATATGAAAGGAGTGTTAGTAAGTCATCAAAGATACATATTTTTAACTTTTGATAGCACTCCATATTCATTCCCCCTACTTTCCTTCTGTTCATATTAGTAAACATGTTTGCGTACTCAGTGTAAACTAAAGAAAGGACAAGTTGCCAAATTTACATGGGCTGGTGGATGGAAAGTAAATGGAAATACAGGCCTGGGTAAATGGGCTTTTTTGAAAGCCTTAAGTTTGACTTCTTATTTTGGTGTCAGCACACAATTATATGCAAAAAGACAACTATAAGTCTCCGAATCTGGCCTAGTTTACATTAGAGTCAGAATGCATCTGTTGAGGGGTAATTTTTGACTATCACAATTGGTGATTAGACATAATTAAGGATTTGAAAATACACACCTGTAAAACATTTACTTGTGTATACTGTGCAATAAACAAAAGATTCAACATCTGCCTACAAAAGACTAAATTACATTAGTCATCTAACTCTTAAGGTTCTCAAGGACAGGAATATCCTTTGTTGCAGTGTGAAGTCTATGTATGTTTCAAGGATCAAGGCCTAAGCTTCTCCTCATTGGAGGAGACTTATGTATTTCCCTCCTAAAAATCACATCTGTGATCTCCAAAAAGAGCATGATGTAATAAACCAAGAAGCCAAATGGAATAGGAGAGAAAATGGCATGAAGTTCTGAATTAATTTTGGAAAAGACAAACTTGTTAATACTTCAGGAGTTTCCTTAAAATACACAAACAAACCTTGCAAATTATTTTTGTGACATTGTGAGATATTGCATTACTGTTTCAACTATTAGTGGTCAAACTGCAGAACAAGGGGTAGGGACTCGTCATACAGCATTATTACTCTAAATACGATGGGTGGTCTGAGAAATTTTTGTAAACAGATCTCAGTATTGACATTCTCTAGAAAAATAGTTATTTAAGTCCTGTGTGGAAATGAGGATGTGGAAGAAATGAATCAAAATCAACAAATGTCATTCAATAAAAATGTTAATGCCATCAATACTTATGTTGATATTATGAAATATTTTTAATGTTGTTTTGTAAGATACTGGTATTAAACTATCTTTGACACAATGTCTCCAGAATTTATTTTCCAAAAAGGCTGTGGTAGATTAATAGCTTGCCAGTAGATTCTGGTTCAGTTAAATTCTTCTACCTCAGTCACCCCTTCCATATACTGCATATACTTCCAAATACTTGGGATTTTCTGGGATACATTGTCTTGACATCAGCATGTGTAAGTCTTTGGAAAGGGGTAAGTATCCTCATATATAGGACAGTTGTCAGAGGATGTAGAAAGGCAATTAGGAAAGCTAAGGCCTCCTTAGAACTTAACCTTGCAAGCCAGGTCAAGGACAATAGAAAGGGCTTTTTCAAATACATAGCTAATAAAACTAACACTAGAGGCAATATAGGCCCACTGATGAATGAGGGGGGTGCCCTAGAGACAGAGGATATAAAGAAGGCAGAGGTGCTGAATGCCTTCTTTGCCTCTGTCTTTACTCCTGCAGGCTTTCCCCAGGAGCCCCTGATCCCTGTAGCCCCGGAAGAAGTCAGGATAAAGGAGGAGTTTGCCTTGGTAGATGAGGATTGGGTTAGGGATCAGTTGAGCAATCTGGATATCCATAAATCAATGGGACCAGATGGAATGCACCCAAGGGTGCTGAGGGAGCTGGCAGAGGTCATTGCTAGGCCACTCTCCATCATCTTTGGTAAGTCATGGAGAACAGGAGAGGTGCCTGAGGACTGGAGGATAGCAAATGTCACTCCAATCTATAAGAAGGGCAAGAAGAAGGACCCGGGTAACTATAGACCGGTCAGCCTCACCTCCATCCCTGGAAAGGTGATGGAACAGCTTGTTCTTGGCACGATCTCGAGGCACATCAAGGATGAGGGGGTCATTAAGAGCAGTCAACATGGTTTTACCAAGGGTAAGTCATGTTTGACCAACCTTATTGCCTTCTATGAGGAAATAACTAGGTGGATAGATGATGGTAGAGCGGTAGATGTGGTTTATCTTGATTTCAGTAAAGCATTTGACACTGTCTCCCACAGCATCCTTGTAGATAAGCTGATAAAGTATGGGTTTAGTGATCAGGTAGTGAGGTGGATTATGAACTGGCTGAAGGGAAGAAGCCAGAGAGTTGTGGTTAATGGGACGGAGTCTAGTTGGAGGCTTGTGACTAGTGGAGTCCCTCAGGGGTCGGTACTGGGACCGGTGTTGTTTAATATCTTCATCAACGACTTGGATGAGGGTACAGAATGTATCCTCAGCAAGTTTGCTGATGATACCAAACTAGGAGGAATGGCTGACACACCAGAGGGTTGTGCTGCCATTCAACGAGACCTTGATAGGCTGGAGAGTTGGGCGGGGAGAAACTTAATGAATTTCAACAAGGGCAAGTGTAGAGTTTTGCATCTGGGGAAGAACAACCCCATGTACCAGTACAGGTTGGGAGCTGACCTGCTGGAGAGCAGTGTAGGGGAAAGGGACCTGGGGGTCCTGGTGGACAGGAGGATGACCATGAGCCAGCAATGTGCCCTTGTGGCCAAGAAGGCCAATGGCATCCTGGGGTGTATTAGAAAGGGAGTGGTTAGTAGGTCGAGAGAGGTTCTCCTTCCCCTCTATTCTGCCTTGGTGAGGCCACACCTGGAGTATTGTGTCCAGTTCTGGGCCCCCCAGTTCAAGAAGGACAGGGAACTGCTCGAGAGAGTCCAGCGTAGAGCCACAAAGATGATTAAGGGAGTGGAACATCTCCCTTATGAGGAAAGGCTGAGGGAGCTGGGTCTCTTTAGCTTGGAGAAGAGGAGACTGAGGGGTGACCTCATTAATGTTTATAAATATGTAAAGGGTGCGTGTCATGAGGATGGAGCCAGGCTCTTCTCAGTGACATCCAATGATAGGACAAGGGGCAATGGGTGTAAGCTGGAACATAGGAGGTTCCACATAAATGTGAGGAAGAATTTCTTCACAGTGAGGGTGACAGAACACTGGAACAGGCTGCCCAGAGAGGTTGTGGAGTCTCCTTCTCTGGAGACATTCAAAACCCACCTGGACATGTTCCTGTGTGACCTGATCTAGGTATTCCTGCTCTGGCAGGTGGGTTGGACTAGATGATCTTTTAAGGTCCCTTCCAATCCCTAACATTCTGTGATTCTGTGATTCTGTGATTCTGTGATATTCTGATAGAGCGGAATATTTTAACAGTTGAAGGCACTTCCCAAGAAAACAGCTCTCTCTAACAATGGAGTTCTCAGTTATTTAGCAGAAGTGCTGTGTTATCACTGAACTGCTGTGAAAATACTTGCTTTTGAAACTAAATGGAGCTAAGCTGTGTTATTTTATCTTAGGAAAGGTAAGGATGTTACTGTGATTAAACTTAGAGTAATATTGAAAATTATTTTTATACACCTAAAACTGTTTCTTGGGTATGACATCTATTTATTTGTGATTCTAAAATTCAGCTTTAGAAGAAAACTGTGCTGTGAAAAAAAAATCTGTTATTTCTTATGAAAAATATTTGCTAGAGAGAGGGGTGAAAAAGCAAGAGCACTTCGAAGCAAGTGATTTCCAGATCCACGTAGGACTAGCTCTTCATTCACTGTTTGGCTGCAGCTTTTAATCGAAATCCTTAGGCAAATGGGGACCATTTGTTGTTTCTGTCTTAACATGCACCAATAGTATAAGGCCTCCCAGGAGAGTAAAAAAAGCCAAGTTATGGGCATCTCCTCTTCTTTGTTTTTTCTGGATAAGAATTCATTGAATTGAGAAATGATTTTATATTGTTTTGTGGATCATTCCTGTGGTAAGGGAAAAGCAGAGTGTTACTGCAGCACTTCTCAGGGTTTTCCATAGAATCGTTACATAAATTGTATGCTGTGCCAACGTTTCTGGGCTTCAGGGGGACTTTGGAACTCCATTAGTGTAATGAGTGGAATTTTATTTAGTTTGACTCATACTGGTTTATAAAGTTTGGTACTTGTGGGTTTGTGGAAATTCAGTATGTCCTTGGTATTTATTATGGAGTACAAAAAGATTTGTGTGCAGTACTTAGGCAGCATGGCAGAAGTATTCCTGAACTAGTTTTTAGTAAAGAAAAAAACCCCTGCAATAGAGAGAGAAGACAAGAGACAACTGCTCAGACCAAAGGTCTATCTATCCAATAACTTTTTTCTGCCAGTGGCTACTGGTGAATGCCTGGCAAAAAATACAATAGAGCAAACACGTAGTGTTACTTCTCCTGTGTAATCATTCCATATACCAAATATATTCAGTATTTTCAATAATCTGTGGTTCAGAAGATGTGTCTATTATATTTAATAGCCATTTTTCTTCCATTAATTAATTTCAGTCGGTTTTTAACCTGCTTAGCATCCAGTACAGTGTTTTTGACAAACAATTCTTAGATCACTTTACATGTTGTTTGAAGAAGTAACTCCTTTTTCTGTCTTGAATCTGTCTTTTGGTACCTTCATTTGATCTCTCTGTATTCTTGTATTGGAAACAAAAGCATTTATTCCCTCTTCACGATTTGTTCCCTCATGATTGTCACATGGAAAAACTGCTCAGCTATGTGACTTAAATCAAATCAAGTTCAAAATGGTTTATTGATTTATTAATGAAAGTTACCTAGCAATAAACCAACTACACATTCCAGATCAAGAGTGGCAATACAACAGGTAACAACAACACTAGACAACCATAAAATACAATTTGGTAAGCACCCGCAAATTTCTAAGCGCCCTTCTGGAGCTAATCTCAGAAGTTTAATCCCTTTGCATGCTCTCACATATGTGTTCACAGAATTATATATGCACATACTGCCTTTTATAGCAGGCATGAATTGCAAGCACATATCCCATTTTCAGGGTGCAGGGTGCAAGTCTCCTGTTAGAGATGAAGGTGCTCTAGATTATTTCTGAATATGCTGTAGCACAACTCTTATGCTTGCAAAATTCCAGCAGGTGAATTTTTCAATTATATCTGAAAATATCAAACTAGTTATTCAGATAATAGTTCACTTTGCGTAATTGATGCTGAATAACAAAAAACAGCTTTCTCCAAACTACTGAAAATGTCTGGTTTTCATTCACTGTTTTTTGTCCTGGCATCTTACCTGGATAGGTACATGGTTATTCTTTAGAATGGGGCCTTAGGAATCAGGCAGAAAAGGACATTTCGCTTTTGTTTCATTGTTTTTAGGTTTTTTCCCTTGCTTTTCTTAGCTTTAGCCATCTTTTAAGATAAATTTTAGCTTACTTTCTCCAAAGATGACACTACCTTCTAGATCTTACCTCTCAGAATAGCTGTCTTTTATTTTTATTAATTGAGTTTGTGGTGTGAATCTAGACATTTGACAAAATGCTGTTAAATACTCAAACAAATAGGACTGATTAAAGGCAGAGCATCTTTTTTAAAGCAAACGGAGTTTTTTCTTAGTGCATATAGGCTGGATTTATGAACTCTGAACTCACCTAAACTTCTGTGTATTGTCTTTAATTTTATAATGAGTATTATGGGAAGCAGAATCAAGCTCAGAAATAACGGAATCTTCAGACAAAAGAATGTTGTCAGATCTGTAAAAATGCAGAAGGGCAATGTAAATGTAAAAGGGCAAATTCTCAACTCACTTCTAAATGTGAATTCAAATAAACAACTGTTTAGTACTGTGGCATTCTATGAGCAACTAAAATATTTTGCTTGCACAAATGGCAAACCTAGAGTTTTGTGCTTAGTTAAGTTTGTGAGCTGGTTCGTGATCTGAAGTCACTCACTGAGCATTAATATTTTTATACACTTTTTCATATGTTGTAATGGAGAGAGGAGAGGTTTGCTTTTGCATATTGAAAGGATTTTAGAGAGATTTGGCATCAGAAAATTGCACTGCTGGGAGCTACAGAGGCTTTATTTTTCTATTGCAAAAAGAAAAAGCAAGTACACTTAATCACTGTCTTTTTTAAGGATTTGTGATAGTGCCCATTGCTTGTTTGCTTTGCAACCTCATGCTATGATAATTTAAACAAATATTAGTACTGTTATCTCAAAAAAACATACTTAGTTATGAAAATATTTATCATCAGGGCACTAAAATGTCAAATGTAAAGATATTTACCTTTCTGGCTTTCGTAAATGTCCCAGCGGTGAAAAATCAGACATGACTCTATGTTCTTTCTGTCCGAGGTGGGTTGCAGGGCAATCTGGTGGAATATCCTAGGTTCAGCATCATGTGTTTAGAACTTTAATAATTTCTCATGTGTACCACACCTTTCACACTGAGTTGGATTTGTGGTTTGTGTGAAATGTGAAGTACTTGTGTTTTCATACTGAGAATGTGAGACAAACAGGAGTAGCTCTAAGCAGAATTTTAGATCAAACAAAGCCTTTATCTGCACCTATACCTGTAAGGATATAGATCACATTAGTATTGAAGAGTTATATTTCCTGCTCCCTGTGTACCAATGGTAACACAAGAGACTGTGCTGTGCTGTTTAAACAGAAACTCAACAGTAATCACCAATCTAATCTGAGTTTGGGATTGTGAGACACCCTGGCAGAGACTTATTTTCTTACAGGAAGTTTAAAATACTTACTTTCATTCTGCCAAGGCATAAAACGACTCTCATAATTAGAAACACAGCAGCAGAACTGCTGAAAATTTGATCCACTTTACTAGGTGCTTCATTGTCACCTCTGAGGAGAAAAAGAACAAAGGAAACCTGAATATGTTCTGTATCAGATGCACAGAAAGAAGTTGAACTGTGTTTTAAAGCCTGCCTTCCAGTAGCTGGGGTAGAACTTCTACCAGTGCCACCATGACGTGAAGAATAATTGCACAGGGAAGGCAGTGGGATGTGTGTTACTAAGATGGGTGTGTCTTGAAAAATCTACCTGTACAAGATGAGAAGGGGTTTAAAGATTATTGACGGTTATACAGAAATTGCCACTTTTACATCAGAGTATTTTGAAATGCGGGATCTCCCCTGAGAGACCCAGGCTTGCAGACTATGGAGATTTTAGCAGTGACTCATGGGGCATCCTTTTCAGGAATGTATGGAGAACAGAGAATCTTGAAGAACCTTCCTGCCCACAGTGCTGTTATTGGTGAAAATTTGCGTTATCCATATTTTTATCTATGCACTGAATAATAATCAGCATGATTAAGGCAGGAAAAGCACAGGATTTTGGAGAAAAACGCAGTACACTAAGCTATGTGGCACAATAAAAGCAGAAAATAGTGACTGTCCTCATTCACTTGCAAATATGTGGGAGCCACATGACAAACTCCAGACACTAAAACTTTTTTCTCTAAGAATTTGGAAAAAAATGCACAAACTGCATCCAAGTGTGGGCTAATATTCCCAAGTTAGTTTTTCTCTGTGTCTGTTAGCATTAAGAATTCATTTTGTATGCAGCATAATATCTTCCAGAGACATACTGAGTTTTTGAGGTAACATCAACATATTCTGATTTGGAGTTGTTCATTATATTTCATCTGTTTTGCTTAAGTACCCAGGAGTTATTTTTGTATGCTATTTCTAAGTGTCTGAATATTAAAGGGTATTTATGTCACTATGTAAAATAGCTCATAAGAGATTATACTAGATATAAATAGTGTTCAACTTATTTTGTGATTCTTCACAAAACATCTTAAAAATTCTTTCTAGTTCTATAGAGGAATAGAGGGTTTTTTCCCCTTTTCACCTTGGAAAATGATATTCTTTGTTCTCCAAAGAAAGCAAACTTTTTTGAGAAGATAACAGTTTTCTATGTGAAAGCTGTAGTACATCTTCACTATGTCAGATGTTGATTTTTCTTAGGGAATAAATAGAAAAAAATTTGTTCTGAATTGCTCAAGAAAGAGTATCCTTTAGATAACTATTTAAATTGGTTTTGTGGTGGATGGTCAAAATCTAAAACAAACCTGAAAGTACAGATACTGTCTTTTTTAGAATTTAGTTTTACATTAAAATTTTATACATTGTTAAGTAGTTACTTATACTCGAAGAAGAATGCAGAGATACATCTCTCTCCAAGTACATCTACAGCAGCAAGCTGGCAAGCCACAGAATAGTTACACCAAAGCCAACTGAAATAATCCATAAAAATCAAAAATCAAAATCAAAAATCCTTATTTGAAAAAGGACTGTCTACTACTGTGTAATAAATGTCAGTGTACTATTTTTGAATGACACCTGAGGTCTTCATTAATAAATGTAATCAGATTTATTCTCTTAATGCAAAGTATGTGCACTGCCAGCTTGTGACAAAAGCGCACAGATAGAAACTTGAAGGTCCTTGTGTTTGGCTTTTAGTAAATAAAATATATTGCGTGGTGAAGTACTGGCAGAAAAAGACTTAGGAGCAGAACAATGAAAATGAGTCTGCTCAATCAGTTTCTAACTACCTTATTTACAGTTATATATTTAGTATTTTATTCCAGTTTTCTCAGAGTGACACCATGCTGTTGGAGGGTGCAACTGTAGTATCACAAGTATGATTGTGGTAATCAGTCATCACATATTCAGGGTAATCAGTGTATCACCAGGTGGCCGTCTACCATTTTGAAACGTTTTCTTCCATTATAATTACAAGAAGGCATAACTATCTTTAAAGTTTGATTTTTGCTTGACATGTAGCAATGGAAACTCATGCCTGACATAAAAATGACGTCTGATTGTTTCCCTGTCTGCACAGTGTGCCTGAAATGATGAGTTCAGCATTGCATTAGTAATTCCGGATACTTACATGGCAGAAGCATTAAGGGACTGTGGATTTACTGTCAAGTAATCCATGTCAAGTGTTCTTGACATAGAATTCTACAGTTAGGAAACAAACCAATATAACCTAGTGGAAGACTAGATGTTAATTTTTAGACACTGTGTGGTGACAGGCTCGGCTTTTTACTGAAAATTCTTTTATGTGTACTCAGCTGAGCTCTTCTGCTTGTCTCCACTGCAATATATAAGGAAAGCCTAGTTTGGCTTGTTGACCACCTTGTGATTGAAAGAATAAGCTTTTAAATCTCTCATTCGAGTACTTCTGACTTTGAATTTTGTCAGTCATCAAACTGTACAGCTCTTTCATTAAAGTGAAAGATACTTCTCTAAGGTTTAGTGTAGCTGAGCTAATATCTTTTCTATAGTAATAGCTACAAAATCAAAGCCCAGTTAAAATTCCTCATGACAAATGGCTAGCACTATGTGAATTTTAAGATGTTAAGCTTTCACTGTAACTTCTGAGTAAGAAACTACAAGGTATTTAGCTTAGCTTTACTAAAAGTTTTGGCAGGCGGTATTTCCAGTCACTTCACATCAGGTAACTTTACATCATGACAAGATCACTATCAACAAAACGTTACATGCCTATCCATCCATGTATCTTCAGCCCACAAAGGGTAAACAGAGCTTTTTAATTTTTTTTTTCTCATCTATATGTAAAGTCATGGTTAATATTGTTACTTTTAATGCTGTTTTAGTAAAATGGTAACATAGTGCATTTTCCCAGCATGGACAATTCAGGAGTAACACTGATGTGCACTAGTATTTTGGAGAGCAAAATGATAGCTAATGGAGGATATGATTCCTCTTCCTAATTCTCTTCAGTCCTGCATCAAGAAAAGAAGGGATGGTCTGTGGAAATGTTGTAGTTGTCTTCACCAGTGCTCTACAAAGGGAGAATTGATTCAATCCTATATGACAGCATTATGTACCATGACCCATTGACCAACCTCTTTAGACCTGATACCCATCTACTAAGAGTCTTCTACTCCATAGTGAAACTCCTATTAGGTATGTATTTCATTCAGATGTTGTACAGACATATAAGAGAGCCGTGGGATGCTTTTGGGCATCTAAAGGTAATGGACTAGACAGGTAATGGGAGTAATCTCTTCCTTAAATGATTTAAAACTCTGGTAAGCAGTTGCTGGTTTGTGGCTGCTTGGCAGAACAACACCAAGGAAGAAGCATGTCGCTAACTACCTCATTCTCAGCTCTCTTTAGTAATCTTCTCTGTGGATTTTTAAGTTTCCAGGGCAACTAGAAACAGAAATATCTTTTCTGTAAACAAGAGGTTCCCAGAACTCTCCATTTCAGAGTGGTACATGTAGTAATTACAGATTCTCTTAATCATTGAGTTTTCAGCAGATTTTTAAAAGATCTGCAACTAAATTTGTGTCATCAGTAGTTTTGAGTGTTTCTTCCCTGGAAACATAAACCAGTCATGGCACACATAAAATATTTTGACTTCTTGAGGAGGCTTGGAAAGATACCATAAGCCTTTCCTTCTGAAATGCTAATTATGAACAGCCTGTCTGCCAGAGCTCAGTTTCCATAAAGCATACAGGAGGGATCCACAATGAAACAGTTAAGGCAATATAGAGAAATCTAGTTCCCAATTGTCATTTGAGTAAGGACTACCATGAGACGTGTCTGCAGTCTTCAGTGAGACTGTCTTTCAGCCAGAGCATGACACCAGGTGAGGCAAGGGTATGGAACAGAGTATAATTTTTTCCCCTCTCTTCTGTAGACATAAGAGCACATTTTTGTAGAGCATTCAGAAAAGAAATCTCTTTATTCTGTATTAATCTGCCTGAAGAAAAGCCAGCTGCAGACATTTTCGCAGATGACAGTTATAGCCACTGAGATATATGTCAGTCAGTTATATGTCACACCCACGGAGGCAATATTTTTGCCAAAACGGTAAGTAAGGTCATTTGTCTCCTAAAGCTTGATACAGTAAATTTATCTTTAAGAGTGTCTTGTTATGAAGGTCTAGGTTTACAGGGAAACAAGTGTAAGTGAATGCAAAAAATCAAGCAAACAAAACAGTTAGTTACACAAAATCTGTATAGTCTGTTAAATCTGCAAGGTCATCTTTTCAGGACTACTATTTCATTGTACAGATTTATAATACAAATGTTTAAGGTTGTTTCATAGCACCGACTACTTCTTTGTCCTTGAAGAAACTGGAACCTCAGGCTTAAATGAAAACCATTTCAAATATTTTACTTGTATGTTCTTTACTACTGTTGACCTTGTGACCTTGACCTGTGAAGTCAGCTTCTCTGTTCCTTAGCTTTAGAGGTGAAACTACTGAAGTTATTCCTACAGCGTCATCTTTCTATGAACAGGGAATTTAAAGTGGAATAAAAAAATAAACCTCCTAAAGCATGATGAAAGAGAATAATGCAGGTTTTATATATGTATACATATATAAAAATTTATATAAATATACAGATAAGGTGACAGCCAGAGACACCTGTGCCAAGCATAGGCAATGGAAATGTAATCAGTTTGGGAAGCTGTTCCTTTTAACAAAAGTATGTGTCGTTTTTGGGGTGAAATGAGTGTCTCTGGGCTCCACCAATTGTTTTGACAAGGAGTATGGCTCAGTTGCCTCATCAAATGCGTCTAGTATTATTTGAGGTGTTGGGGGGTATCCTACATGGCTGTGTGTTGGATACCTTTGTTTAGGCTAATAGGAAACATTGCTTTTATGATAGAATCCAAACTTGATACATACATTCACTGTATGCAGAACCTGTGGAGTAGTACAGTAGAAGTTCAGCCATTATGCATCTGAAAAAGAGCGGTGATTTTTGTACGCATAGGAATTGTACATAAGACTTGTAAATTGTATAATGTTGCTGTAGGATCTTGGCATATATTTTCTGAAATACTGGAACTATGTTGATATGGATGATATCACACCAGTGTGCTTGGCTTTTTTATTCGACTATGCTAAATATGTGTCCACCTGATTGTGCTTACCACAGTGTAATGCCTGTCCACGACAGGCAAATTTTATAATGCTGACAGTAATTTTGTACTTAGTTAAAACATTGCTTTATTCTTAGAATAATGGTATTCTAAGTCATGCTGGCTCTATGAAAAAGCAGAAAAGAAGTCTTTTTTTGATGTTATTCTATAACTTTCCTAGCCACTTGTAGCATTTATTTATGATGACATTTTTACCAAATCTACCAAAAAAAAAAAAAAAAAGCGTTCTTCCTTCCTATGTTTAATTTATCACTAGGCTGTGCTTCTAGAAAGTATTTAGAAACAGCAAATTCTCGTTTTCTTGCCTACTTTCAGTAGATTTAGCTGCCAACTTAATGAGAATTAGAGAGTGCTACTCCTCCTTGGACACCTTATTACCTGTGCAGGAAAAATGGGTTTGAAAAAAAAATAAGCTCTCCATGTTTAAATTATGCTTTGAATATTTAGATGAGGGGGAAAACAGTTGTCGGTGGATAGAAAGCTGGAGATCAAGTGTGACTAGAGCTAAGGCTAGAAATATAGTTCATTTTTGAGATTGAATTATGTAATTGAAAAGGTGAGGATTGGAAGAAGAGTTTTTTTATATCAGTTTGACTTTGGGACTGATTTTCATGTGAATATGTCATGACCCTTTGCTATGTAATTAGGAAAAGTTCCTCCCTCAGAACTCAAATCCTAACTGCTTTTATTGCCCACACTGTATGGAATGCCAGTATTTTTGTTGTTAACCACTTGATCAGTATCTTCATATCAGCAGAGCTAGAAATGCATGTGCTTATAAAGTGGAATAAACATTTTCAGTACTTCAAATCTGGACTAAACTCTTGCATTTAGCTGTCTTTAGACATTTTGCTGTTTTGTAGATGCATGTTACATATTGCATACATGTCCTAATAATCTTAGATTTCTTCCAGTGTGAAATAGCTAGGTTGAATCCCTTCCATAGGCCATAACTATGCTAAACATCTGCAAAGACTGTTTAAATTTTGAAGGAACCAAAAATAGAAAATTCTGGCTTTCTCACAGATTTCTAAGTAATTCCATGTCAATCCAATACTCCTCTGGAAGACTGAGTGTCAGTATTTTATCCAGTGGAGGTTTTTTACATTTTTTAAAGACAAAATCTTGTGCATGTGTTATTTCTAAAGACTTCTGTATTGACTATTGCAGTGTACCATAGTGGTCTACTGATAAACTATACCAATGATAAATAACACCACTTCCAAAGGAGGTTAGATGAAAACATTTTCAGTTTTTATTGTTCATTGTTCCTCAGAGATACTGATAAGTAAGAAGCAACCTTTTCTCAGCTCCTAGAAAGTGGAAGAATTATTAGCTTTTGCTTTCCATCATAGATACCAGAATATATTATAGAAGAGTCAAGTTTGTAGAGAGTTTGTCATGTTAAGCTTCATAATCAATCTTCACACTAAAACAAAAAAAAATAAAAATCAAGAACATTTCAAAAAAAAAGATCACACTGTTCTGAAACCTGCTGCCATTTTCCTCCTACCTGTTTACCTGTTGGAAAAGCCAGGAGACAACATTCTTAACGTGGTTCTGCTTGTTCTCAGAATGACTGCACTGCACAGAGCTCCCAGGACATGACAGTGGGATCGCCACTGGAAATCTTTGTGCAGTGCTGCTGGGAACCTGCATAATTGTGTGCCAGGGCACATGACCAGGTGGTCATATGAAACGGTGTCCTCTATCCTAAATGGTGTTGAGTGTGTCGGCACTGCTGCTGCTTAGTCTACTTGCTGTGTGAGAAGAAATGATGTCATTGAAATGTTTTGCACTTAGTTTTCTTTTGTTAGAGTTGAAAGCAGATTGCCTTTTTCACTGTTTGCAGTGAAATTCATGGTTACAGAGCCAGATTGGAAAGGTGACTGGAAGAAGCCTCAGTTAAGGGAATACTGGAAGATATTTGTTAGGAGAAGGTCTTTTCCCTAGTCTGTGAGCTGAAGTGTTCATCTGTTGATGATTCCGTTCTGTTTCTGCAGTGGGAGGGTTTCTGTTTAAAATACTGTATTTTATGCTGTTATAAATGCATAAATGGCAAGCTGATTGAATGGAGTAATAAGGATACAATTGGTTCTTTTTTCTATGCATGTTCACAAAAATAGCATTTGCATATTTAAACATTTATTTTATAATACTCCTGGCTGTTTTATTTTACTGTATTGAAGTTCTATCCTAGGCTAAAACCAACTTAAATTCAAATTACAGTGTCTTTACTGAATCAGATGAATCAGAACATTGTATCTGGTATTGTTTTATCAATTTTCCTGGGAAATACATTTTAACAGGGTTTTTTCTGTGTTGGAATTACTACTGCTTGTGTTACTTATGCATATTTCAAACACTTAAGTATTTTGTTTCCAAAAAACAAGTTTGTTTTCATTGCTTTTCCATTAAGGAGACACGTTAGCAAAACATAAAGTCAGCTACATTCCTAATGTTCCCTGGAGGTCTGTTAAATTTAGCAAACCTCGAATGAGGGCTCCCATCTTTGTCCTTACTCTTATCTACTATTTGGAAGATTTTCTTCTGAGTTTTCTTGTTCTTGATCAAATTATGATGTATGCTGAACTACTGTAGGATGAGGACCATGATATCATTGTGCAGCATGAGTTTCAAAATTATATTTTGGCCATTTTGTCAAAGGAACAAAACTTGTCTGGATATGAAGAGACAGATGATGATGATGAAGAAGAAACAGAAGAAGAAGAAGAAGAAGAAGAAGAAGAAGCAGAAGAAGAAGAAGAAGCAGGAAGAGGAGGGGAAGGAACAGAGAAAGAAGAGGAATTAGAGGAAAAATATGAAAAAGAGGAACATAGCAAAACACCTGAGGGAAAGGAAAGCAGTAACAGCACAGTGGAAACTGTAGAGGTAAAAGCATTTGCTCCTATTAAGTTATTGGTCTTTGAAAGAATTCAGTTCTATAACTTACATTAGTTTGAATATATGTGTAGCTATCTTGGAAATGCAAAGCTGTTGTTTGGGGTGGTTTTGGTAGAGGGAGGAACAAATACATAGGTGTTAATAGTTAAAAATTTAATTTTTTAACAAGTTTAAATGTAGAGATTTCATTATATTGTCTCTCTATAGACAGAAGAGACTACTCAGAAAGAGAACATCATTCAGCATGGTAAGAATACAATTCCTAAGAACTGGACCATTGTGGACATTTAGAAAAAAAGTAAAACATTTCAAAAGATAAAACTTTTCTAAACAATCTCCATTATAAAAATACTGAACAATACAGTTATTGTCAGTAGTTGGTAAAGCAGTTCTTGAGAGGTGATAAAATTGGAGACGCAAAAAAAAATTACTAATTGTCAATGATTCAAAAGAAAAAAAACCCAACTTTTCCCAGTTATGTACAGAAGGAAGTCCATGAGAAGGACTTTCTCTTAGCAGGACTTACTTGCTAAGAGCAGTTCTAGTTGTACTGACAAAGTAATGGTAATTAGATTGTCTCTCAAGCAATGTCTTTAGGTGCCATGTTCCTTCACTTCAGCAGAGAAGCTTGTCTTTCTTATCTCTGTCAACTGACATTCGTCATTGTCTGCACAAACAGATTATTTTAGGTGAAATGTGGTAATTACTAAACACTGTTCAGAGATGGTGAAGATGTAAGTCTAGGTGTTGCTTGTAGTTTTGATGACAGATGGAGTGAACTGTATGTTCCTTTAGAAAAGCTGTGGAGCATAAAGTTGGGTGCCCTATATGCAAGACAAGTCAAAAATCCTTTTATTTTAGAAATTCTGCAATAATCTATAATTGCTCTTTTGAAATAAAATAACAAATGTGGTATAAAAAAGACCATTGCCTTAATAATGACGAAGCTATGCCATTTATTTTCAATATTACAATGGAAATAGCTTGTCCAGAATGGATGCTTAAATATTTTTCCATCATCCAGTGATCTGTAAGTTTTGATATTAAGTTCTAAATTTATATCATTCATACAGAGGGTATAGGAAAATTTAAACACAGGAACATCAACTCAGATGGGAAGTTTTTCCTTTCCGAGAATTGTTTTTATGGAATAAAATTCATGTTGAACCATAACTCCTGCCCTAGAAGTCAGCTTTTCCAAATTGGAATATACTTTCAAAACCAGTGTGCAAGACATTGTCTTCTGTCAGCAAGAGGAAACTATGAGTGTCAAGTCAAAATATTTTATATAATGTCACTCCCATAAGTGTTCTGTTCTTGAAAATTGAGGATCTGGAGAATAATATAAGGGCATTATGTAAAGAGTTTAAAAATACCCCAACATTCTTGTCAGTCTGGGCATCAAGTTGAACTGAATATTCTGATTGCTTTTTGAAGATCCACATTTTATTTAGTGATTTTTACTTCAAAATTAATTTGAAGGACATTTTTTTCTGCTCTTAATTTGCAAGAATCAGAAGAAAGTTAACATAAAGACTTATATTATTGTAGAGAAAGAAAGCACTGACAATCACACTGTGAACAATTCTTCAGAGAACACTGATGACCAAATAACTGAAGGAATTGCTGGGAGAAAAAGGGTACGTGGCCTGATTTTATCTTGTAATATTACCAGTGACCAAGAAGGCAGTGGGCAGTTACCAAGGTGAAGCAAATGCTCCAATTTACCTGATCTGCATAAACAATTAAACTGCTGAGCAACCTGTTCCTTCAGTTTAAGATTTTATTTTATTTTGCGATAACTTAAAATTGTCCAAATAATTGCTCTGTTAAAATAAATCATAGTACTTCTGTCAGTAAAAACAAGATTACGCCCATTATCACCTGTTCATGTATAGGATGCCCATAAAAGACAGGTTGTTAAACACATCAGATTTTCTCTCTGAAAGCAGCAGCTGAGCTAGTTGACCTTGTATCTGTTTCCAACATGCACTGAGTTAAAGAGTGTGTTTATATATATATATATATATATATATATATATATATGCATGTTGAGGAGTACCTCATACAGAATTTCTTACAGGTTTAGGATCCAAAGGCTTCTGCAGACTGGCTGCTGTGTTTCCTGTTGAACAAAGACCTTGAGCACCAATTAACTTCGAGCACATGTGTTGTCTCACTGACATAAAAACACATTGTCATTAGCTTTAATGGGACTACACACATGTTTATAATAAAGCATATTAAGCATTTACTGCTCTGGAGCTTTGCAGATCTCAGCCTATATTTTTGGTCCTTGCCTCAGACTCTTGTTTGACAGAAACACAAATAATTGCACCACATGCAGTATTTTTTACAAACTGTACAGTGTGTAATTTGACAAAACACAATCATTTTAACTCCTTTAATTCATATGTGCTATTTTGACACATTTCAAATATTGCAGCAGAATATTTCTTATTAACATTTTTTAAGTAGTCATTTTGTTTTGAAAAAATTATTTATTTTACCAAGGAGAAATTTGTGACCTAAATTGACCTTATTATATACAAAAGGCTTTGTGGTTCATTTAACCTTGAATTTCACAGCTAACTGTTTGGGGCATATTATTTACCTGTTTTTTACTTCAGTTTTCCCTGTTTAAGCGAAAGCCACTGACAGGCCAGAAGAATGTATGTAGCAGAAAGGAAGATGGATCTGGAAAGCCATTACAGAGTGAAGAAAAAGAAAAGGAAGATTTGTCTGGTGAAGACAGTAGAGATGAAAACCAGAATCATACATTGGAGAATTCCAGGGAGACTGTGACTGACCAGGACAGAAGGATGAAATCTTCTACTTGTATATTACTCTAACACTGTTATAGTATGTACAAATGTGACAGTCTTAAAGCACATAGTGCAGTTTTTACTTGAAAACAGTTATGACTCACTAGAGATGTTGTTGGTTACTTTTTGATTGATTTGATTGCTGTCATTTTAAACATGCAAACAATTTTCTTGATATTTATTGGTAATTTTAATCGTTGCAATTGATATGCTTATCAGCATCTTGCTGGAGTTCTGTGGCCTTAACTGTTAGTGTTGTAAAACAAAATATATTTTTTTATGTGAAAAGACGAATACAGGCATTTCATGATTTTTGCTAAATAATTGTATTCTATATCAGTCTACAGAGTATCACTTTCAGTAAGATACTTTTGCAAAATTATAATATTTGATGTAAGATATTATTTGGTTTAACAGCCTAGGTAAGAATATTGAAGTAGACATTTTAAAGAGGGTTATAGTTACTTAGAAATGCATATGCCTCTTTCTTTTTTGACTTAGAAAAATAGCAATAAAACTTTAAAGTGAACAGGTGGACCATTATTGATGAAGTTACTTAAGTATGTGCCTAATTTCATATATGGCAGTAGTTCTATGGGAAACAGTACCTAAGAATGCTGTGAGTATGTAAGTATCCTGCCAAACTGGAACTTGGAGAAACCTTTTGTTTCTGAGATGCTGAACACCTTCACTCCTGCTGAAATAAGCGTAAGCTGATGGGACTCTCTCCTCACAGAATCAGCCCCAACAAGAATTGGACATCCTCACTGTTGTTTCATTTGGATTCTAATCCTATCTTCTTTGAACATCAGTACCTTAATGAGTCTCTAGTGAAGCTTTTCTCAAAGGAAAATAATGTAACCAGTTACTATGGAATGCATTGGTATGACAAACAGATCATTATGGGCTAAATATTCATGTTTCTCTCAGACAGCCTGGCTTTTCTTCAGATGGAGACTGAGCAGCAGAAGTAATGAATCCCATTACTGGTACGGATGAGCAGAATGTTTGACTTTTAATTAGTCCAAGAAGCAGAAGTGACAAACCAACTATTCTAATTACCAGCATTCCCTCTAAATGAAATTTGATTTCTGAAAATTTAGTCCAGGTGAATAAGAAATACAACCCTTACCATGATGAATTGGATCCAGCATCTGTTTGCCCCTTACTAAAATACGCTTAGGTTTTTTTATGAATATAAACAAGCTCTAGCATAAATATAAAGAATTATTTCTAAACTGAGTACTTTTCAGAATACTTTACAAGGGACAGATGATCATTGTATTCTAGGTGACCCTGCTCTGGCAGGGGGGTTGGACTAGATGATCTTTCGAGGTCCCTTCCAACCCCTAGGATTCTGTGATTCTGTGATTGTAAAAAATCTGAGAAAATGTTATTTAATTTCAGTGACATACAAACACATTTTAATAGGCCTTTGACAATATTTTGCCTTTGGATTATCAGTTTTCCTAGTTTTAGAGTTGCTTAAATTTTATATAACATAGTCAGAAATGTCTGGAGTTGGTTTTCACCTAGAAGTTGATTCAGCTGAAACTTTGTCCCTATTAGTACGGCAAGTGCCCAGATTCTTTCATGGGGCATCCTGTGTGCTACAGCAAGAATCATACTAAAAACCTGAATGCCTGGGTCATCCTTTGCCAGAGTTAAAATTAAGATCCTTTTGTTTCTGTTACTTTTCTGTGGGCTACTCTCGAGTTTCTGCCAATGTGCATTATATTTACATATTTTCTTGTTTTCCTGAATGCACATGTGGTTTCTGTTCTACTTGGGTACTGTTGTGAATAGTAAAGAAGTGGAAAAGGAAAAATAAAATAAATAGTGTCCTCCTTAATTTAAATAAGCTTTAAGTATTTTTAAAGGAGAGATCAAACACAGAAATTGTTGCTGTATGGATAATTTTTTTTTAAAAATGTGAACTAATTTAGTGAAAAATATTAGTTTAAAGTGGGAATTACCCTTAAATCTAATGCTACAGAAGTTTATGTAAGGGATTGTAAACTGTACATAAAAGGAGTTTCAGGGACTTGTACATTTATCTGGTTCATACATGTCACTTAAGAAGAAGCAGGAGCAAATGAATTCATTCTGATGGGGTTTTTTCCATGTCTTCCTTGGTAATAAAAAAGATTAAACAAATAAAACAAGTTACATGAACATGTATATTAATTTAAAGGAGTTTTTGTAACAAGTTCACAATTCTTATGATAAAAATGTAAGAGGGTTTTATTACTGAAAGGTTTTCATCCACTGTTGAGGAGCAAAAAGTTGTAGAAACATTTATAGTACATTTTTCTCTGTTTTTTCTTACTTTCCCAAAGATAATTGTATCAACATAAGTCTTTATTTCTGGATTTCACAGCCCTGTCATGCAACTGAGATTGTGCTTTAGAACTGCTGGGTTTCTAAAATTTCATCGTCGAATTTACCACTAGGTGGAGGTTGTGCTCTTCGAAGGTGTAACTGTCACATCCCACCCAGCCTCTGGAGCCAGAGATTGTCCTTCCCCTGGCCTCTGGAAAACAGTTAAAGATATTCACT
Source organism: Podargus strigoides (assembly GCA_028020825.1). Lineage (NCBI taxonomy): Eukaryota > Metazoa > Chordata > Aves > Caprimulgiformes > Podargidae > Podargus > Podargus strigoides. The sequence continues at coordinate 9,146,397 of CM051641.1, read as the reverse complement.
CTGTATCAGATTTGTTCATTCAAAATTCTCTGAAACCTTCATGTTTTGTAGCATATAAATTTTGGCTTTAAAGTACTCTGGTACTTTGCATGTTTATATAGTGTATTTTTAAAGTTTTAGAGAGAGTGTGTATATTTGTAAAAATACAAAGACGGAAAAATAAAACCACTTATTTATTTCTCAATGTATATATAGATGTTCAGTGGTCAAATTCTGATACATAAATGTAAGTTTCTGTATACATGCTTGCTCTAAAAAGAATGCTATTTGTGCATCTTGCATACATATATAACACCTACATGTACATGCACACATACATACACTGGTCCATATATATATATGTGTGTGTATACACATTTACTAAGACACATATATAGAGAAGTGTATGTATGTGTGTATGTATATGAATGCTCAAACATGCATACCTGATGTCCTGAAATTTCCATTTCATCCATATATTTACATATGCATATTACCGATTTCTGGGAAGCACGGGGTTCATTTATACAGCTGCCGTTCCTATGCAAGTTTGTGATGACTGAAGTAGAAAAAGGAGCATACATGCTGTTTAGACAGTATTTAGTATACCCAAAGATAATATATCAAATGAACTTTGAGAAACTTTTTCCTTTTTCTTCCAGGAAATAGTTGTATAATATGCTAACTACGTCCAATCTTTGTCCCTGTGGGAGATTTTAAGTCATGCTGTTGACATTAGGGTAATTGAAGTAAATTGAATTAATATCACAATGCTAAACCAATGTAAGTCCTGATAATCATGTATACACAAGCTGATCTTACATGATTATTGATAAACTTAAGTAGGGGTTTGCTTAAAATGTACTCATGAATAAGACATTAACTTCTCCAGAATTTGACAGCTGGCTTTTGACATCTAGCACGAGGCCCATTCTGTACTCAATTTCTGTTGAAATTGCTGGCCAGGCTCCTTGCTGACCCAGAAAATGGTGGTTCTTAAAGTAACATAGTTACATTATCACTGCTGTCACTACTCTCTACATCTAATACCCCCAGGTGAAGGAGTAACACTTCTCTCAGATTTATGACATGCACCCTAGCAGCACAGATGCTTAACAATACAGAAAAAAATAAATGTTCCAAAAATACCTAAAATATCTGAATTAGCAGTTGAAAGGAAATCTGAGTTAGTTATTAAAATCTAATACTGAGCATATTTTAAAATACCCAAATGTTGTATAGGAAAATTATAACCATTTACTGCATCCTTGGACTATTTAAAATAATAAAATTTTTAAAAGATAAAACACCTATCTCTAAATTCCCTCAAAGTGTTTTAAGAGCTATATTATTTATAGTATTCGCTACTCACAGGGATTTACAACATTTTCACACCCTGTTACATCTAAATTCTTTTAAGAACATAAATAGTGTCCTGGTTAAGTGTAATGAGACCACTGTCAGTGGTGAGAATTGGAGAAATTAATGCTTTGGTAGTAGGTCTGTTTGCTCAATATCTCATACTGATGAGGTTTCGAACTTCACACCTATTTGCCTTCTAAGACTATGTTGGAATTACATTTTAATCACACTATATAATTACTAGTCTCTTTTTCAAGACCAGATAGTAACGACTCAACAAAAACATTGCAAAATCTAAATCTGGCTAAACTGTTGTTCTTTTATTTGTACAAAAAAAATCATTTTCAAGACCATCCCCATTGGATGTCGAAAGAGTTCAGACACAGCTGTTTCCAGTCACACTCAGCTGAAGAGATATTAACAGATTGTTAGGGGCTTTTTAAAAAAAATAAAAATACAGAGGTTTTGTTCTTCAGTATATCTATTAGCCATTAAACCATGTATCTGTTGATATACCTTACACTATTCTTAAAAATATTTATGCATCAGTCAGTATCTAAGAATCCAATACTGTCTCCTCCTCAAAATTTCTGGTTTGCTGGCTGCCTGAGACGCACTGTGAGTAGGACACATGCACCTCACCAGATGGAAGGGGTAAAAGGCAACTGGTGTTCCCGAAGACTTGCTATGTATGTATATTATGCATATGCTATGTACATGCCTGACCCGGACTTTCATGTTGAAATTCTCCACAGCAAGGTTTTTGGTATCTCAGAATTTGAGGGAAAGTTAGTCTAGCCATCTCCTTTATGCCATTGCTGGAAGGGAGAACATGAGGCCACCAATGACTGGGAAGACCCAAGGGGACTTCTTAGATCATTGATGTAGGGAGCACGTAAGTGCTGAGGGATGGATCACACAGACAAAGATTGCTGCCCTGAAGAATATCTCATTTCCTGTACGAATGTATTTAAAAGAGAATGACCACACAGTGAACCAGCCATACGGGATGTTGGCCTAGGTACGTAGCTGCATTCTAGAAACTACTTCAAAGGAAGAAAAAATAAGAAAGAGCAATGACCGCTTCACTAAGGAATGCAGGAGTGAACAGATAAGAGTGACCAATTGGACACTGCGTGAGAAGAACTTAAGAACCAACGGGAGCTGAACTGAGCTGCATGTTTACCTTGTGCTAGAGACTTTTAACCAATTAGATAATACGTGACCATGTCTAGGGAAAGAAAGATTGTATAAAAGGGACAGACAAAGTAAATAAAAGGGCTTCTGTTTGATTCACATTGAATCGTGCGGAGTCCAGTTTTTTCTCCTCAATTTCCCTTAAATATGTTATTTCTACAGCCAGGGCAGTGTATGCTTTTGTATTTTTTGTCAAGTGGTGTGTCATTAAGGTTTAGATCTGACTGTCCTGGTTTCCCAGGCACAGACCCATGGCCAGCCATGCAGGCAGGCCATGAGTAGCCCCAAGTCAGCTGGGAGATCCAATCAAGGCAGCTGCCCCAAGCTGACTCACAGGTGTATCCCACACCACTGACATCAAGCTCATTATAAATGGAGGAAGTTCACTAGAGGGTGGGGAGTTTCTCTTCTTGGGGCTTTTTATGCTTGTTCTTCTGCTCTTTCTGCTGTTCCCAAGGACCAGGCTGAGTATAACCTCGTATGCTTTATGCTGGTGATTGTATTAGCTTTGTTATTTCACTAAACCCATTTAAAATTACAGCCCCTGGGGCTTCTCCCTTGTTACCCCAGTTCCCCTTCTCAGCTGGGGAGGGGGCATCTGGTGGTAGAACAACTGCTGCAGTTTAGCTCTGGAAACAGACTTCATGTAGACACTGACCTAAAAAGTAAAACTATAGTTTGTTATATCACACAAGAAACTATTTGATCATTATCTCTGTTATTTAATCTTATAGAATAACAATTTCCATTGGACTACAGCCTTCTGATGTTTTTAGCCAGCGATACTTTCTTGTAGACTGGTGTTTAGTATTTCCTTTCTGTCTGTCATCTTTGGAAAATCAGCTTTCTACTAGAAAACATTAATATACAACTTAAAGCAAAATGAGCAAAGTTTCTCTTGACAGGTGTGCTATCTGCAGTGAGATGTCTTTTGAAAACAGCACTGAATGCAGCATCTACTCTGCATGAACTGAAGCACGTGTGCTGGCAGTGGGGTATCATAGGCATGTGCTGATGCCAGCAGCATGGTAAGATTGAGGAATTTAGTCTGTCATTCCACTGACTGTGCTCTACATGACACATCCACCTGCCTTTTTCTGATCATGCCTTCCCCTGACTTTTTTGCCTCTTGGTGCCTCCAGTTCCTTACCGCAGCAGTGCCCACAGCCAGAGCTTCTCTTCCTGTCTGTTATCTCTGCAGGTCAATCCCAATCTTTGCTTCTGTTTCAGTCTCCCTCTCCAGAGCTCTTTATCACAAAATCACAGAATGTTAGGGATTGGAAGGGACCTCAACAGATCATCTAGTCCAATCCCCCTGCCAGAGCAGGTTTACCTAGATCAGGTCACACAGGAACGCATCCAGGTGGGCTTTGAATGCCTCCAGAGAAGGAGACTCCACAACCTCTCTGGGCAGCCTGTTCCAGTGTTCTGTTACCCTCACTGTGAAGAAGTTCTTCCTCACATTTATGTGGAACCTCCTATGTTCCAGCTTGTACCTGTTGCCCCTTGTCCTATCATTGGATGTCACTGAGAAGAGCCTGGCTCCATCCTCATGGCACTCACCCTTTACATATTTATAAACATTAATGAGGTCACCCCTTAGTCTCCTCCAAGCTAAAGAGACCCAGCTCCCTCAGCCTTTCCTCAGAAGGGAGATGTTCCACTCCCTTCATCATCTTTGTGGCTCTGTGCTGGACTCTCTCAAGCAGTTCCCTGTCCTTCTTGAACTGGGGGGACCAGAACTGGACACAATATTCCAAATGCGGCCTCACCAGGGCAGAGTAGAGGGGGAGGAGAACCTCTCTTGATCTACTAACCACTCCCTTTCTAATACACCCCAGGATGCCATTGGCCTTCTTGGCCACAAGGGTACATTGCTGGCTCATGGTCATCCTGCTGTCAACCAGGACCCCCTAGTCCTATTCCCCTGCGCTGCTCTTATCAGGACTTCAGAAACATCCCAACATTGGAATGCATCCCACCAGCCTGCAAGCACGAAGAATGCTCCCACAGTGGGGTGCTAACAAGGACCAGCACCCTTGGAAAGGTCATATGTAAAAGCCTGACATCCGAAGGGAGAAAAGTTGGCCCTAGGAGCTGGCAGTTACAAGCAGCTGGAAGGAGGATCTGATAACAGCAAGCACTGAACAACAAATAAGTATTTCTAACTGTTGCTGCCACTAAACATCATAAAGTAATTAATAAGCTTCAAGAATTCTAAGAATTGTACAGAAGAATTGCAATTCATTGTTGTTGCTATTATTATTTTAGGACTGTCTCTATTTCTGCGGGTATTTACACAAGTAACTTGAAGTATTAAAGTATTCTCATTCAGTAAGGCTATTCACTGGGCTAAAAACACAGTGTAGTTTGGATTGGGCCCCCCGTTTTTTATCTGCTTATCCTGACTAATCAAATCTTAGTTGAGGTTTCCAAAACTTAATTACACACAGTTGGGTTCTTGAGCTGTGTTTTTTCCTTATTCTCATACTATTTCTAGAAACGTGATTAGATTGTTATATGTTATTAAAAATTGTACTGTAACAAATTTCTCCCCTTCATCAAAAGCTGTATTTTTATTACCACTGTAACTGCAGTTAAGTTACAGCTATTCTGGTACAGAGTAATAAAATTATACTGCTGAACTGCTATTTAAAAAAAAAAGCATGAAAGATAAATTATGTGCTTAAATTAACTCCTTGGCATAATAAGAGTATATCTCTTAAGTCTCCAAGAGTACTTAACTGCTTTGAGTCTTACTTTTTATTTAATTAAGAAATTCTTACATGCTTTCATCCTGTACTGTTGCTTAATTTTGGTTCTGAAAGTTTACTTAATCTGGAATTGCATTTCATCTACCTCAAAAACTGTGTATCTTCAATAGAAAGCCCCCTGGTTATTTCTGATACGAGAATCCTGGCTTGTATCACAAATGATGTGGCCAGCAGGACTAGGGAAGTGATTGTCCCCCTGTACTCAGCTCTGGTGAGGCCGCACCTTGAATGCTGTGTTCAGTTTTGGGCCCCTCACTACAAGAAGGACACTGAGCTGCTGGAGCTTGTCCAAAGGGCAATGAAGCTGATGAAGGGTCTGGAGCACAAGTCTTATGAGGAGCAGCTCAAGGAACTGAGGTTGTTTAGTCTGGAGGAGACTGAGGGGAGACCTCATTGCTCCCTACAACTACCTGAAAGGAGGTTGTAGTGAGGTGGGGGTCAGTCTTTTTTCCCAGGTAACTGGTGATAGGACGAGGGCTAATGGCCTCAAGTTATGCCAGGGGAGGTTTAGATTGGGTATTAGGAAAAATTTCTTCACTGAAAGGGTTGTCAAACATTGGAACGGGCTGCCCAGGGCAGTGGTGGAGTCCCCATCCCTGGAGGTATTTAAGAGATGTGTAGATGTGGTGCTGAGGGACATGGTATGCTAGTGACCTGGCAGTGTTAGGTTAATGGTTGGACTGGATGACCTTAAAGGTCTCTTCCAACCAATGTTATTTTATAAGTCTAAATGGAGGCCAGTGCTTTGGAAATGGGCAGCTAAAGGAACACACAGAAAGAGAAAGCAAGAGATATCTGATCCATTAAGATCTGCTTCAGGTACCTCTATTGTTCCAGCACATTCACGTGCTGAACTTTTACCAAAGCCTTGCAGCACAGATAAACTACAGAGATTATCACTACTTATTACAGATTTCTAATCTTTTACTTTAATCTTTTCTATTATATCTCTGCCAATAATAATAGCCTAAAGTGCTCCTTTTTCCTTATTTGTCTGATTTCAAACAGAGCAATGCTGGTCTTTTTAATACCTCCTCACATGGAAACCTAATCTTTCCTTAGCCTGTTAAACTGTAATGGCTCAGGTGATACCACCATAGCTTTTGTTACACTCTTTTCTTTAAATCAAGGTGGTGAAAACGGAGTATCGAAGCCTAGAATACTCAGGCTGCATCTGCACTGGGCAGAGCATGATCAACTTTGAGACGAGGTGGTGCTGAGGACGCAGTGCCTACCCAGATCCAGCTTGGTATTTTCCTCAGGAGGAGCTCTAGCCTGGCCCTGTGGGTGCGGGAGGTGCACTCTGTCCTGTGCACATTTTGATCTTGGACACTAAATGTAGTGGATTTGAGTGGGGAAGGATAATTCAGGTGCACTTCTGATCTAAATGAAAACTCTGAGAAGAAAATGTTTTGGAGAAAGCTCCCAAACACAGTGCACACCCAGATTTTTACTGTAAGATCCCATTTAAGGGAGTGGAACATCTCCCTTATGAGGAAAGGCTGAGGGAGCTGGGTCTCTTTAGCTTGGAGAAGAGGAGACTGAGGGGTGACCTCATTAATGTTTATAAATATGTCAAGGGTGAGTGTCATGAGGATGGAGCCAGGCTCTTCTCAGTGACATCCAATGATAGGACAAGGGGCAATGGGTGTAAGCTGGAACATAGGAGGTTCCACATAAATGTGAGGAAGAATTTCTTCACAGTGAGGGTGACAGAACACTGGAACAGGCTGCCCAGAGAGGTTGTGGAGTCTCCTTCTCTGGAGACATTCAAAACCCGCCTGGACATGTTCCTGTGTGACCTGATCTAGGTATTCCTGCTCTGGCAGGGGGGTTGGACTAGATGATCTTTTAAGGTCCCTTCCAATCCCTAACATTCTGTGATTCTGTGATTGCTTTCTTAGGCCACTTTGATATGGCCAGCCTCAAAGGCTGGCAAAATTGGCACCTCTTCTTCTGTTTCCAAACCAACATTTCCCCTTGAGAGGACTATTCTCCCTCTGGAAATTTGTGTCTCTTATTTTTAAAGAAATACTCCTTTACTTACTAGATAGTATATCCCCATTTGTCTGTGCTTTGTTGCAAACAGCACAGCATGCAGGTGGGACCTTGGGAACTCTCTTGGGATCTCTTCCCCCCTCACTGCCCCAGCGTGCCAACTCTCTACAGGCAGCACACTAGCTGGGACTAGTGTTTTTCCTGCACCTCCAGCAGTTTATAGTGTACATGAGATGCTACCTCTAATGGTGGAAAGTGAAAAAAAGAATCCACATCTAGCTGTAGTCAAGCTGCAGGGTTGACAGATCTCAAACTTCAATCCAAAGCGTTGGAACATTTGATGCTCTGCCTGAAGTCCCTCAGTTCCATAGGCTAGGACTGACTGGGGAATTTGCTTTCATCTGGAAGGAAGAAAAAAAAGCCTCAAGTCTTTGTGGTTATGGAAGAAAGCCTGAAAATGTGACCCTGCAACATCCTAGCAGCTTAAAGTTAATGGGAAATGTGAAGACTTCAGACTTTTTCCTAATCTCATGACTTGAGGATCTGACTCATGATTTTAAGGCTGACTATCTGCAAACTGCTGAGCAAGCAGAGGAGCTCCTCTGGGAAAGTACAGTCCGTTTCCCAGGCCTGCGTGGGCAGCCACTGCCACCCGGGATGCGATGCGGGCCGGCAGCGGGGTGCTCTCCCCACGGTCCCAGAGAAGGGATGGGAACGAGGACAACTCTCCCTCCCCATCACACCCCGCTCAGGCGGAGCCCCACGGCTGGCACAGGCGGGAGGGTACAGCCAGGGCTGGCTTCCCCCCCAGCCCCGGAGGGGACACTGCCGCGGCCACCTCAGTGCCCGCGTTGAGACCGGGACGGCGCAGCAGGTCAGGGCGCACGGCACCGCGCGGGGGACCCCGCACCTCTCGCGGGGCCAAGGCACTGCTGGGCGACTCCCGGAGGCCACGTCGGAGGGGAGTTATGCCGCCGCCCGCGGGCGGGGAGAGCCCCTCGGCGGGCAACCGCGGGGCACACCGGAGCCCCGGGAGTGGGGGGCGGGCTGTCCCCCCCAGCGCCCGAGCCTCTTCCCGCCCGGTGCCGGCGGCAGGGGGGGTGAGGTGAGGCGGGGCGGGCTCCCCCGGCGGCGGGAGGAGGAGGAGTCTCCGGCGGCGCCCGGGAGCCCGCTCGGAGAATGTCTCCGTCCCACTCCTCCTCCTCCGCCTGCCCCTTTGCCGCGCAGCCCTCAGCCGGGAAGGGCCGCAGCCACCGCGCAGCATGGGGAGCTGCTGGCTGCGCCTCGCCGCGCTCCTCGCCCTGGGCGCCTGCCCCGGCCCCAGCCAGGGATACGAGGGTAGGGAAGGGGCGGAGCGGGGTGGCGGGGGCCGGGGAGCCCCCCAGGCCGGGCGGCGGCCGGGGGCGCGGGAGGGAGCGGGGAGCGCGGCGAGGCGGCCGTCTCCTCCCGCCGGGCAGCGGGGCGCTGGTGGGAGCGGCGAGGGGGCGCCGCTGTGCGCCCGGGGGCGGCCGGCCGGGGAACCCGTGGGGCCGTAGCTGCTCGCTCCCCGCCCGGAGCGCTTTGTCTCGTCCTCCGTCTTGTCCCCTCCCTCGGCTCGTCCCGGGACGGCCGCCGGCCCAAATGGAGGCTGCTCCCCCGTTTGGAGCCCCGCGTTGTAAGGCGCGATTAAAGCTTTTATCTGGCTTTGGGGTTAAACATGGGGAGCGCAGGCTGGCGGTGGCCCGTGCCATTTGCACGCTGGGCATCATGTTTGCATCTCCGTGCCGTTATCGTGGGAGAGTGGCAGAGGACAGCCACTCCAAACTGCTGAAGTAGAACAGAGACTCTGTGTGGCCCTTAAGTGTAAAGGGGGGCGAGTGTGTGTCGGGTCTGCCAGCCCTGGCTCTAGGGCCTTGGCACTGACCAGTCCGTCACCAGTTCTCGTTGCCCGTGTGTGACTGCACATGCAGAAAGCTCATCTCAGTTCTCAGTGAACGGGTACATCTGGCTGGGATCTTGCGCTCCTAGTAATCAAAAGCAGTGTATGCTTATGCTATTTCACTTATAATTATTCGCATTTGCTTTTGTAAAATTTGAAATAAGCTCAAGTTTAGGCCCATTTCCATGGCAAAAAGAAATTGGCACGTAGGTTTGTCCTTTTGAAGCAGCTGGGCCTTGTCAGATTAAACATCGCTGCCTCGGGGGATGTTGACAGTAAAGCCAGTGTAAACTGGCATGGGGTGATGGTTTAACAGGTGTAGTCAATGAAGATTTGTGGTCAAAACAGAGGCTTCGATGTAAGGGGGTGTTGCTGCCAAGTGAGGTGTGTTATGGTGGCAATGAGCAGGTGAGAAAGGTGTCTAATAATTCACAGCTGTGCATGTGGAGAACCCCAGTTGGTTGATGATTCCTATTTTTTGTACCCAGGAGCCATCCCTGCTTAAGCCATAGTTCTGCCCATGGAGGGGCATAAAATGGCAGAATGATGGTATTTGTGAGTTGAAGTTAGCTTTTTGTATTTTTGTTGGCGTGCTTCAAGTGGCTTTTTTCCAGCATGAAAGATGCTGGAACACACGTTTATGTTCTTTCTTTACAAAATGCTAAGGTATTGGACACATCAGTTGCTAAATCAACAAAGACAACAGAAGTTTCTGTCTTGGCATTTCTCTGAGGACTATTGTACTGCCAAACTCTTCCTTATTTTCTTAGGAAGACAACTGAATGCTTTACTTCGCGGTTCATGTGAATGTTAGCCTTCAGTTAGTTTGCAGAGGATGCTAATATCCTGTCCTTCCCTTTCTTCCTAGAAGGCCAAATGTAACTTCTCCAATCTAAAAAATCCAATTTTTTTGTTTAATCTTCAAGTTGGCTGCACAATAGCCTGCTTGTTTGAGCTTTCACTCATTTGAAAGTCCAATTTTCCTCTTGCACTCAGTGTCAAAGGCTCCAAAGAGCTTAAATCAGCAGCAGCTGTGTTTGTAAACCCTAATATAAAGTTAGGGTTCTATTTCTTTTGTTTGGTTGGTTTTTAATAGAGAAAATGTGATATTCTTCCAAATCTTTGTTCTTCTCATGAGATCTAGTGAAACTGTAAATATTTTCTTTAATGATTCTGTGTTGGTATGTAACTGCACATCAGGTACAGAATGCCAGTAAGTAAACTAAAATAGACTTCTTCAAAAAATCTCCATAGGATGTGTATGTATGGGGCCCTCTTGGGCTTTGAACTGTTACCAGGAGGTTGACACTTGACTATTTTGTAGACATAGCCAAACAGTCTGTTTTGGAAACATACAAAATGTTTATTTTCAGTAGTAGATTGTTTCTAAACATCAGAAACATTGTATTTTTTAGCGTAGAACATTTGTGATCCATAACCCAAAGATTATGGTGAATGCCATACTAAATAGAACTAATTTACATGATTTAAACAGAGTTCTGCAGTCAACATTGGATGGCTGGCAAAAAAAATCAAGACAGTATTCTGTCTTTGAAAATGTGATTGAATTAACTATCTCCTTGGCATTAGGAAGACAATTGAAAAATACCTAATGCACTGACAAAATCTCTCTGATGGCACCACTCAGCGAACAGTCCATTTGCTCTTCAGGAACATTTTAGAGATGCACCTTTTGGAAGCTAAAACAAGCTTAAAACCTTTTCCTTAAGGACTGAGGAGAGAGGATCTTAGAGCTGTTTAGTGACTCTTTCTCTTCAGGTTCTTCTACTTTTCCTCAGAGCTCTTCCCATCTCTTCTCTTCTACTTTTCCTCAGAGCTCTTCCCATCTCTTCTTTTCTGGTTTTCTGAGCTGTGAATAACCAGTGTACATTCTTCCCCTGTTGGGCTCAGGCACAGCACTGTTGACCTTCCAGTAGTGCCACGTGAGGGTAGAGCTGTACATACATACATACATACATACATCATTGTTTGGTGGTGTGGGTACATGGAGATGAAATCAAGTGGCACTGTACAGTTGTTGTACTTGTGTCTTTACCTTTTTAGTAGGCAGATGAAAGGAAAAGCTAATCTATGACAAAGTTAATGGGAAATACCTATACTGCATAAAAAAAGAAACTGCACACTGGAGCAGAATATTGGTGTGAAGGCACCATGAACCTCATGAGAGATACCATTAAAGTAACTTAAAGACTATGTAATACTGTAGAACTATTTTCAAAACCTGTATGCGAATTAATTTAATGAAAAACAATATATACATGTGGTATGCTCTTAAATATATGTATATATTTGGATAAATATGAGTGGATGGAAGACTCTTTGGTTGTGGAAAGGGTAGCTCTTTTCGAAGCTGCATTGCAGAGCCAGGAGTGCATCTGAGGGTGAGACCTCTCAGTGCTGCAGCCGTTCAGAGAGAGGCAGTCCTTGCCCAATTGAGTTTATACTGTAAATAGACAACGGGTAGGAGGACAAAACTGAAGGAAACAAATATTTAAGATTGCTTAGAGTCATATGGAAGGTTTTAAAAAAATATGACACTGCAATTAATATCTTGGTTCGCACTGGTATCTCCTGTTCATCAGACCAAGCTGCAGAATGGTCAAGAAACAGTCTCCAGGCTCCTAAGCAGCTGGTGTTCTGCATTGCCAAGGGTGGGGCCCATTGTGTCAGCTGAGCCTTTTGTTGTTCGTTTTGTATTATTTTAAATACAGCTTGCTGTCTGCCTATTAATCCTAGATGACAATTTGTGTAGAGGTACATGCAGGATCTACTTGTGTTATTGGTTCTGTCTGGGCTGGTCCCCTGAAGCTGAGGGTGCTGATGGCAAGCTGGTGGTGGAGGCAGACCTAAGTGTTGTGCGTGCTGGCTCAGCACAGAACAGAGAAGCAGCAGCTGCCCTCAAACCGCTTGCAGTCCATGTACAAGACAAAAACCAGCACGTGAGTACAAGCAGATAAGTATGTCCCAAGGCACAGCTTTATCCAAAGAGTTGTGCTCTGGATGGGTTGGCCCCCTCTAAATAAGCTCCAGTTAGCTGGATGGTTGCACATGAATGAGTAAGATTTCCAGCAGCAGAGAAGCTTAATAGAAATGACATTCTCAGGTGACCTCATATGCAACAGATACATTGTGTTTGTATCAATCAATAATGTTAACTCATCCCTTGACACTGCTTGCATATTTTCTCATGTGAAGTGGGCTACATTCGTGAGCTGTAGTAATTCCCTACTGAAAACTCCTCACGGCTTTAAGCCTTATCAAAGCATTTCTTTCTGAGTGGTCCTCAGTAATCAGGTCATCGCATCCTCTGTGCTGGGCCTGCTCAGACTGCTCATTCTTCAGCAACACCTGAGGGCTTTGGTGCAGCTGAAATCTCCAGGATGAGATCACATATACAAAGACTGAAATTAAGTTAATTTTCTGAAAAGTACTTTTGGTGAGGTAGTTGCTCAGCTGTCTTTTTTTCTCACAGTAAAATATGCCTTGCCAAAGAGCAAGGCACACTAACTGTGTGTAATGGTTTGGGTAATTAAGCCTAGGCAAGGATTGGAGATGGTGCAACAGAACAATCAATAGCAGTTATTCTTCATACCTGCAAGCTGCTGTATCCCTTTTATTGTTGGTCCACTGCAGTAGTAAATTCTGGCAGACATGATACGGGCTTCCCGAACGTCTAGAGTATATAAACACAGTGTTTATAAAAACCTGCAACTGAGATTGCAATCAGTACAGGTAAAGCTCTTGTCTGTGAAAAGTATGAATGAGCTTATAACTTAGATTATCAAAAACATTGATTCTAAAAGCAATTTGGAAATGTTGATGTTGAGGTGTGTTTTACTGTAGTCTCTTCATGTCTCAGGTGGTTGAAACCAGTAGCTGTAAATGAACATCACAGAAATACTTTTTTTTTCCCCTCAGTTTAGAGATATGAATGGGATGGGTATCAATTGGGTAAAATTTGTGGCTGATGAAGGTGCAGGGAACAAGATTTGGCATGCTGTTGTATCGGCATTCAGTTGAATAAGCCACTGGGTTGAAAATTTCAACTCCTTACATATTTGGTGTATAACCTTAGGCAAGTTGCTTAGACTTACTTGCTTTTCCGCATTGGAGATGCCTGTGTAAAAAGTCTACTACTTAGATACTGCTGCATACTGATTTACAGGAAGGTGGGCATGGACTTCAGCCCACGCTGTTAGATGTCTTGATACACTGTTGATAAACCAGAGAGTGTGTGAGGAGTGCTGGTGCATCGATGTGCTGTAAAGACACAAATGGTGAATCCTGTATTATTGTGGGTTTTGGCTCCATGTTGGTGAAATTTCTTGCATTTACTTACTGGAGGCAGGCCATCTCAGAGGGGTCACTGAAATAATTGGTGAGGCATTAAGTAGCTTTTCTGGTAGCTTATAAGGTGTATAAAAATAAACTTTTAGGTACTAATGCAGTGATCTTAACTCTTGAGGCCTGTGCTACACTGCCATACATGAGATCAGGTAGTGTAAGGGTCCCAGGACCATCTTCATTGGGAGAGACTGTTTCCAAGGGATGGGTCCCTAACCCAATCTCACACTGGGATAACAAATTACATGTTCCTCTAAACATTTGGCTGATTTTTCTGCTTCTGAAATGACTGTGTTTGTGTTGGGTTTATTTATTCACTGTTTCAAGTTTTGTTATATGTTAGAGGCTCTTCTCTGCCACTGTTTCTAACTATTGATTGTATTTAAAGGAGCAGTGTTAAGGCTGTTCAAACTGAAAATTTATGCTGCAGTACCTTGAAAGTGGCTCCAAATTATAGGTTTTAACTTTAATGATTTTGATCTTTCCTGTAACTTGAAATAGACACTTAAGAGCTCTGCCAGAGTTTGAAGCCACTTCAGCTTGTCATTTGGCGTATCATTACATGAAGAGAGAAAGGATTTTTATATTTCTTGAGAGACCCGTGGAAATACATTAAATTTCTCCACGTTAATAAATATGGGAAGCTTGGCTTTGCCAGTATCTTCATTTGGTTTGCCTGAACATTCTTGGCAAGATTTTGTTGTGCTTGAGGAATAAATGATGTCTTTGCCATGTACATAACTCACATAAATGTGGAAGGAGTAGTTACACAGGGAGTAAAGCTCTGTCAAGTGCAACATCAGGTTGTTAAGAAATCCTTCCCCTGCCCACCATTATCTCTGACTACTGTTTCTTGGCAGCTGCAGGGATTTTACCTGAGAGGAGTGTCTAAAATTACATCTTCAGTTTTGTGAAGATGGAGAGAATGCATTTAGCATGGGAGCATGTTAAGAGCCTGCTACCAGCATGCTGAAGTAAGTCTGTCAAAATTCCTTGCTGCTGAATTACTCTTAAAATGAAACTTTCCTGCTAAAAGGCTTTTTCAAGGAGAAAGTGTTGCTCATGGGTTTTTTCTTGTTTCCTAAACAGAAGTTACTGGACTGGCTGTGCTGCAGTTCCTCAGTTTGGCTGGCTGGCCTTTATCACCAGCTACTGATTTTTATTTTTAATGCTGTTTCTGTGCTTTCTCCTCTAGTGCTTAGCAGATGCTACCTTGCAAAAGCAGCTACTTTGTATACCTTTGTATCTTTCTCAACAGCATCTCTTTTTTTGGTCACTTTTGGGAGTTGTGCTTTCCCTCCAAGAAACATTAGATGCCTGTGGTCTCTTTCTGCTGACCAGGGTGGACTCCTGTTCTCTCCCCAGATGTCCTGGGCTTCCTCCTACCCATCCCTGCTGCCTGGCTCCTGGCATGCAAGACCTTTGGCAGGATCCCTCGCCTTGGTCCCTGGTTTGTCCAGGTGCTAATGCTGTAGGACCCAGGTCCAGGTCCTGGCCAGGGCTCCTGGGCATGTCTGCAGTACAGGAGAGATTTCCAAAATGGCTTTCTCCCAAGCCTGCTCTTGTTCCTGTTTTGCATTGATGGAAGCACCCCCTCTTCTCTCACCCAGGTGGCAGTTTTCAGCTCTTTTCTACTCCCCTACTTCTGCTTTTTAACTTAGCTGTTGACTTTGAGGCGGGCTGCCCAGCTTTCTCGCCTCATGAACATCCCCGACTCCTCAGGTGTGAGTAATGTGGTATTTTCCCATGTGATCTCACATCAAGTTGCTGCAAGCCTCCAGGGAGAGGGAAGCCCACTGGCAAGGCCAAGCTGGGACTTGGCTCACATAAATTTATCCAGGATGTCTTCCCTTACTGTTTCATTCTATTTGGTGTGAAACAAGCACCAAGGATGGAACCGGTTTTATTGCTTTGGCTAGTGCTGTCTCTTTCAGCTGGCCTTCTGTGGGTCTTTACTGCCCTGGTTTCAGTTGTCGAACATTAGCTTAGTAGCTGGGAGAGCTGCTGTTCCCTCCTGGCTGTGTGCAGGGCAAATTACAGGCTGGGAGAAGGAAACACCCCCAGCTGTGCCTGGGTGCTGAGCCTCTGCCAGCCTGTGCAACTCAAGCTGGGGGCAGTTGGGCATTTTTGGCAAAGGTTTTTGCTGTTTGAGCAGATACAATTTGTGTAACTTCATGCTTTTTGCTTACTCGATGAAAATGTGTCTTCATCTAAGGACAGATTACATCAGTAGGGTTTAGGTTAGCTGGTGTGAGAAACCAAGTTTTGCTCAGTGCATAGAGCTTAAAATAAATGAGAATGCTTGAAATGGTGTGTTCTGGGTTGCTCTTATGAGACACTAGCAGGTCATTATGAGCTCTTTTCAAGGGGGGTTGGGAGTGGGAATGCACAACTGAAATGTGCAAGATGCATGTCACAAAGATTCTTGATTACATTCACTTGTTTGAAACTGATGATTAAATATCTACATATTTGCATATATGACTTTGATTTGTATAGTCTTTGAGTTGTGATGTGCAGCCGTGTCCTTCAGGGAGACACAGAAAAAACTCCTGCAGACTTCGCAGGAAAATGTGTAACAGTACGTTTTATGTTACTGCTATCTTTTGCTCCAGGTCTTGCAGTGGGTAAAAATATTCATGCATGAAAATGCTGCACATACGCAATTTTGGATTATTTACAAGTTTGTGTTAAAAGGAGAGCTTGTTTTGAAGATTCTGAAATTAATGAGTTGTACCATTTTTTTCCATTTGTGTAAAATTTAAGATTTGTCACAGCTCTGAGTAGACATGTTTTCTTACAATTGGAGTGGTGTGATTGAAGACATCTGATTTTATTCTTCACTACTTCTCGCCCTCTTACTCTTTTCGGGAAATGCCATTGCAGTTTAGGGTACTGGATTTAGACGTGTTGTACATACATCCACTAAGAATAGCATCACAGTCTGAAAGCAGTCATGTATTCAGGCTTCTCCAGCAGTGCCTTGTCATGCTGCATGGTTTACCCGAAGCCTACACTTAACCAATGTGGGCTGGCAACGTAAGTCATTTAGCAAAGTCTATCTCCTCTTTGGCTGAACTCTGAGAGTTTTAACCTACTAGGGTCTGTGGTCCACCATCCTGCTGTCCCTCAGAGATCTTCCATCAGGCGTCCTGACACTGGCCAGATGGAGGGAGGTGCTACTTCCAGCTCCTGCCTCAGAGTTAAGAGCCTTGCCAGTTACAGTTTTCTGTAGAGTTTTCAACTTTTGGGCAATGCGCTTAAAAATAATTACTTGATTTGATGCTGCCCATCTTGAGTCCATCCATTGTGGTTCTCTAGTTATACTGCGTCACCCGTAAGTAAAACAGGCCAACGTTAACGTGCCTCTATTTAGCTATTCTTGAAGATTAAAAACATGTTGGCTCACAGACATTCACTATTCTAAGCTGCTCAGAGGCAGATAACAGAAACAATACACCTGGCACTGAGTTACAGTGGCAGTGAAATGTTTAAATAAAAAAACCACAAAACCAACAAATAATAAAAGGTCTTTCCCATACTTTTCTGGGAAAGGAGAGAGCCCCAGAAGGCTACTCAGTGCTGAAAGGGGGATTTTTCTTATTACTGTAGTAAGGAAAAAAGGGATGATTTGTTGAAAGTGTTTTTTGTGCAGGTATCTGACAGGTAGTTTGCTTTGACTTTATACCACGAATTTCTTTTTGTGACATTAAGTGAGCTGGTTAGCCTGTGTCTGCACCCCCTTTGTAAAATTGTTTATCCAGCAGGAAAGAACACTTGGAGAGCTTTGGCTGAAAAAAATTCATAAAAGGATCAAGAACTATTAATGCTATTGCATGTGCAGTGCATCATATTAAATAAAACTGTGTGGGTGTGTTTAGTTATGGATCTGGGAGAAACAGGTGATAACCGTAACTGTAAATGTGCCTTGACTTCGAGCTTAAGGAAATTGCCAATCAAATTGTGAGTAGGTCTGTAATAAGGGGGGACAACTTTTGTGTAAGTGCCAGCAGTGTTGGTGGTGTATTGCTGCCCTTTCCACTAGCACGCTAGAAGCTTGCAGTGGTTAACTGGCTGAGAACTTGTCACCTTTTCGGAAAAATACAAACACCTGAGGTTTTTTTGGCTCTGTTTTTAAGAGAAGTGCTTCCAATGGGGGATTCTGTGCCTCTCTTGAGCTGAATGTCAAAACCAAGAATATTAAACAGTATCTTTAGGTGGCTCCAAGGCATTTCAGGACTCTTAGATACCAGTAACAGCGCAGGACGTGCACTGCAGCCTTGCAAGTTCTTTTGTTTATTCTTATCCAAAATCATCCTTTTGCAATATTTTTGTCTGTCAGTTTGTAGGGAAACCTTTAATGTGCAGCATACTTATAAAATGAGCCAGACACTTTATCTATAACATACATTAAAAACCAGGTATGTTGTGTGTGCAGTAAAAGACAATTTGTAACTCATCAGAAAGTTTGTATTGATTTATGGCTGATTTTCCTGTTGGAAGAGTAAACCGGTTTGCCAAACAGATCAGTACAAAGGAATTGAAAATAAGTCCTCCATTTGACTTATAAAATATTTCCCTATTTGTAAGCCCCTCACAATGAAAATGGGGTTTGATTTATTTGCAGCGGGTGAAGGTTGTCTCTAAAGCACAAAGTACAACCCTGGTCTCTCTTTACTCTTCTGCCTTTAACAAAGCTGTTCTTTATTGCACAAAGACAATGAGAAGGCGGGGCAGGGAACAGCAAAAATTCATATTGTAGTACATGACACATGAGAATGAATTCATGTATTATTAATGGTTTTGTGGTGTAGAGCCTGATGGTTCTCAGGGTTCCAGTTCAGAGGAAGCCACGCTTTCCAAAGTGTTCTTGGACTTTCTCGGGTAAAGACACAGTGGTAAGTGGGACTGACAAATGGCAACAGAGGTGTGCAAAGGGAAGACATAAATAAGACTTTGTGGCTGCACAGATTAGCTATTGCACAATTTAAATAAACTTCAACTGAAAAGCCCTGCGCACCAGTGTTATTCAACAAACTGCAGTCTCATCACCTTCCTCCTAAGCGCCTGTGAGAGCTGATGCAGCAGTTTATATTTTGGATTATATTTGCTGAAACAGTTCTTTTAAAACAGTCCTATTTAATTCTTAGTCACTTCTAGTTTCCACTGTGGAAGGAACTGTCATGAATCCCTGCCATCGCAGTGAGATACTCTGCTTGTGTGAGCAGGCGAGTAGAAAGGCTTGGCAGGCTCCACAGTACACAGAAGCTTACAAGTTCGTACAGGACCGCATCTCTTTCAGGTTTTTAATTCTCAGCCACCTGTGATGACAGTGCTCCAGCACCGTGATAATCTCCTGAAAATTTTTGAAGGCTGGAGCAAGCTTTACAGTGGGGAGCTGGCTGATGGACTGGTCCTGCTAAAAGCTTCTTGCTGAGGCGACGGGTTGTTGAGGGGTGGTTGAAACAACATACAGTTGTAATATAGCTGAATTTTCCCAGAAAATGGTTTCTGTTCTCAGAGTGGGCTGGAAGATGGAGTTGGAACCAGGGATCTTATTGACAGATCTTACTGGAGGTTGCCCTTGGCCCGAGTTCTTACTGGCAAATGTTGACTTGTCTCAGGCTGCTGTTGAACTTGTGCTTTTGCAAATAAGAGATGCCAAAGAGGCTGTCTGCTGCAGAGGGGCAGAGTGGTGAGAGGCAAATGACTGGATAGCTGCCACGTACAGCTTGTGTAACCCCTTGCCTTCGGCGAGGAGTTTGTGCTAAATGTAATATCCCATGTTCTTTGATGTAAAAAGGCCAGTGCAGGACTATGTATAAACAGTGTGGGAGTGATGCTGACTGTCTTCTGCACACCAGGCACTGTGGAACTGATTGTACAGTATGTTTCCAATTTTGCATGTCAAAGTAAAATTCAATAGGAAATCAGGGAAATTTTAAACTGTTAAGAAATCAACAAAAATCAAAAGCATGTTTGTACATAGGCAAGTGGATGGACCCAGTGGTTATTATTTGCTCAGTCTGCAGTGGAAATTCATGTGAAATCTTTCAGTTTTAAGAACACCGGGATGGATTTGCAAATGGAAATGGAAGACCAGAGCACTAAATCAAGGAACCTGGGCACTTGATTTTATGTTTTGTGTGGGTGGTCCAAATTGTTAAGGCTTTTTCCCGAAACTATGCAGGCTCCCCAGTTAATAATTTTTTCTTTTTCCTGTGATACATTGTGTTTGGTTGAAAGGCATAGAAAACTGCAGAGTCAATATTTTTCAATTATTTAAAAAAAAAGGGGGGGGGAGGGCTTTCAAATTTCTCATTTCTACATAGAATACTTCAAGGTTAGGGCTGTTCTGGCACTGTGAGGGATGGCAGCAGCATGGTGACCTCCCCCAGCAGCCCCATCCCACTGTGCCCAGAGGCAGGGAGCAGAGCTGGGATGGGGACCAGCTCCTACTGCAGTGACAGGGCGGCTCCAAGGCCAAGCCAGGGACCCCAATGGGTGATGAGCTGCCACGGCTGGAGCTAGTATGAGCGTTACAGGGAGTGATATGTCTCACATGTTTGACATCCAGCTGGATTTTGGATTGAATTCCATGTTAATTCTTAGTAATGATTTAGGAAACGGTTTCATTTTTCTGTGAGAATTATTACTGGCTAAGTAGTTTGTGTGGATTGTTAATTTCTTTTTCCCATGGTATGTTTCACATGCTCCCTTTTTATATCCATATCTCTGGTCTGTATGACAAACTTGCAGGTTGTCAGTTGGCCTTTAATGGCAAGCCCTGAAATCTCACGAGTCAGTTTTTCAGACTTTGATACTTCTGTGAGGAGGAAACAGAAGTATGATGGCATCCCTATCCTGTCTTCATGAGACAAAATAACTGAGTTTTGCTATATGTCCTCTGTTTCTCTGAACAGGATATTTTGATACTCAGAAGAAACTTGGTGTGACAAGAATGCGAATGAACCCATAAATCTGTTATTTAAAAATTGCTCTGGTGCAAGTTTGGCTCGTTCTTTCTGAGAGCATCTAGTCTTCAGGACATTCAAGAGACCTGAGAAATTTTTTGATACGAAACTGCCTCTGTCAACAACTGAAATTCATAGAACTGGCTATTAAAGCATTATATCCTAATTATGTTAAGTGAACCCTGACCTTCGTAATTTTAAGCTGTCTTCAGCTTGCTAGCTGAAGCTGGTCATTCCTGCCAGATGTTGTTCATCAATGCTAGGCATCAGCCTCCCCTTAACGAAAAGGAGCCAGAGCATGGCCAGCCTGAGGTAACATAGCGGCTTTGTATTTTCCTGCTTAACCCTGCTGCTTCCCAGAATGCTCTGTCTTGATGTCAGGAGGCTGGGGCTGGGCTTGCAGCTGTCGGTGGCATGGCAGCTACAGGAGGTGTTTCCAGGAGTTGCAGGAGATGGGACATCATCCTTCTTGCTGGGGACCATGGTGCTGGCCACAGCCTCTCGATATCTGCTCTTGGCCTTGCAGGATGAGAGGGATGGGGAGAAAGAAAAGGGGTGATGCTGGGTATTTGGTAATGGTGTGGTGAAAGCAGGAGGAGAGAAGCAGGCATGCATGTCCACCATCTCTGTTGCCCTACACTAGCCAGGGATGCACTTCTGGTTTCTGCTACCGTGGGTCATTTACTGCCTGGCTGAGTGATGTGAGGGGGACTCTGCTGAAGCTGGGACAGGGTTACCAGAGAAGAAGGAGAAGTCCTCATCATTTACTCCAAGGACTAGGAGAAATCATGTTTCCATTCTGTCTTCAGGCTCATACCTTTTGAAAAACCTACAGTTTGGCCACATACAAGTTCCTCTTCTCTGCAAAAAGGTTTCTTTTAGGGTCCCACTTCAGCTGTTCCAGTGACCTCTGCTGTTTCTGGTAGTGGCAGTGGATTTTCACTGCCCTGTTCTCTCTCCTGAAAGAGAAGGGGGTAATTCTGAAAATGTGGCTTCAGTACATTGGGGTCATTAATTTTAAGTTATTATGCTGGTGTTGCCAGGTTTCTCTTTACCTTAAACTAGTATTTAGGGTTCTGAAAAATGACAAAATTTTATTTTATGTTTATTTATTTTTATTTACTTTCTAGTTTGGGGCATTTGAAGTTTCTGAACATTGTCTTTGGCAATATGGCTATATATATTTTAATATAAAGACAATGCTTCTCACAAATTATGTACTTTCAGCAGATAAAATTTGAACGAATTGGCAAAAGGTCAAAGTCTGTTCTATCAAAAGCCATCAATACAGTATGGTTTTTTTTTGTAAGACTTTTGTGATGTTTGTGATACACGTGTATCATTAACGAAACTGGGGCATCTAAGCCAATATCCTCACAAATGACCTTGGTAACCACTCTTTCAGAAGGAAACTTGTTTACCTTCTTGTTTCCAATGGAGGTGAGAACTTGGAGAATATCCTTCTGATTGGGAGTTGCCAGTGACATGAATATTAATGAAAAATGAGCAGAGGTTTGGAGGGAATATGTCAAATATTCCTTTAAAATCTAATCAGCATTATTTTATGCTGGCTGTAGCAAAGAACTTTTGAATCTGCCTTAGGATATGATTAACATTTATTTTTTTAAACAAAATGAGCAAGCTAGTTCTCATCAGTTGGTTTATACAACTTCTGTGCTTTTGACTGTGAGCTCCATATTAAATACTGTTTGCTTTGAGGCTGTTTTTAATATTAGTCTTTAGAAATTAAATTCCTACCTCCTGAGTCTTGACAGCAGTTGTTTACTTTTTCCTTCAATTGATTAGTTTTCTATTAAATTTTAAGTTCCTCTGCACCTCTTTTTTTTTTTTTTTTTTAAAATTTTCATGTGTTTTTCTATCATCTCTCTCAGTTTTTGACCTGCTGACTGCCCTACATGGCTCCAAGTTGTTCCTTCAGCTCTTCCTCCCTTGTGTAACGCCTCCTTTTTCTCCTTCATGCTACCCTTGCAAAGCACTAGTAAAGCATGAGTAGTCCTGAAGTCCTTAGAAGTCTCTGGTTTTCTTCCAAAAAGAGCCTCCAGTGTTAAAACCAACAGCCCTTAAAGCTTCCGTCTGTTTGCACATTGTTTGCAGGTGTCATGGATAAAATAACAAATTTTCTAGAGCAGGGACTTGTTAAACCAATGCTGATGCTTCTGGTTTCTCTAAAAGGAAGCTACTCACGTGGAAGTGAGACGTAAAGTCTGCTGTGACAGATTCCTCCTGGACTGCAGTCGTATTTATTCATAAGAAGATAAGTAGTGAGAAAAATGCAAGCTGACAGGTTAAAGCTAACTTGAAGAGAAGTCCTGCTTGAGCCAGTTGAGGATAATGGGCTGCAACAGAAGATTTTTTTTTTTTTTTTTTTTTTTTAAAGTGGTGACTTAAGCAGAGACCATAAGGAAAAGTTGTGCAGGGGAGAAGTCCTCAGGGCAGAAGTCCTCAAGGGAGCTTGCTGCCAGCACAGGGTTTACATTAGTTCTGTGTTGCTTCTGGCACTGTGTGACTCCACTTACTGGAGAGCAAGAGGAGATCACAGTAACTTTGCATTTTTCAAGTGTTGGTGTTGTGTCTGATACTTAAAGCTGAGATTTTATTTTCCTAGATAGCCTTTCTTTTAGTCCCCTCATAAAATCTGAAAAATATTTTTTAAATGGCAGAGCTTCAGAAATAACACGTGACTCAAGAATAAAGGGAAGGGAGGAAAGCAGTGTGTCTGGTGTTGCAGTATTAAAAGTTAGATACTGAGATGTGCCAGTTTCCACTGTCAGCATTAAAAAATAAAATATTTCTTCATCTGTCACCAATTCGGAATAGATCAGAATTAGTTTTCAATCTCTTCCTTTGGAAAGTTATCCCAAAGTCCACTGGAACTTGTCCTTAAGGAGACTTTCAGCTTAGATGTTCTTTACTTAATTAACGAGTTACTAGTAGTTCTACCTCTATTTACCAGTAGTAATGCCTTTTTTTCAGTTGCTTATTGGCATTCTATAGGTGGCCTCCTGGTTTTCTGCTTTTTCAATCCATTCCTAAAATGTAGACCTACATTAAAGAATACTTTAATATAAAGGAAATAAAGCATATTCAACTACATTCACCGGAATTATTCCTCTGGATCTTAAAAGATAACAGTCATATCTATATGTGGTAGCATTTGTTTGCCTCTTGAGAGTCCCAGATTGCTTTTCCATCTTTCAGCCTTCTAGTGCTTCTTACGGTGTGCCTGCCTGCAGTGTACCCTGTCCTCCCATCCTTCCCCAGCTGAAGAAGCCACTGCTTGTTTGTGTAGGGCTTTGTGTAATTCAGGCTTGATTTGTTATAAACTCAGTTTTATCAATTTAATGAGAAAAGTCTAAAAAGAACCCCATTGTCTTTTGCTTAGCATTGAAGGTAGCAATGGCCTGTGAGAGCCCTTTGTGCCAGAAGAGTTTGTGCCAGAGGTAGGGGCTGGTCCTCAGGATCTGCTGTCCTGACGGAGGTGTGCCCAGCCATCAGGGATGGAAGCCGCTATGGCATCAAAGCGTGTTCAGCTGAACAGGGTTTCATCCCAATGCCTCAGGTAGTCTTTCACCCTTTCAGGTAGCCAGGATGCAGACTAGTCAGTGCGGCTGTTGGGTAAGGATGGCTGTTGACTTCACTGGAACATATCGTATCCAGTTTCCTGGAGGGCTCCAGCCATCCCAGCTCTTAGGAAACTCTGATGAGACGAGGTATGCACAGCAGAATGATGCTGTCAACAGAGCTGTGTTGCTCTCTTTCAGTGAGGTGAGAGCTCTCAAGATCCCTCCCAGCCTATCATTTCCCCATGACTGTAGAAGTAGAGTGCCTTTGGACACTGATCACACATATCTCTAGGGGAGCACACAGTCTCCGAAGTCCTGGCAGAAGAGGTTGGGTTGCTAGCAGGAGGCAGGCGGGCAATTCTCAGCTCAGGCTGCTAAACCACTGGGGAGATCAGGGCCAAACATATGTCAACAATTTAAATGCTGTGAGACGCTAGCCTAGAAAGCAGAGGGTTATAAAATAGCTGGGATTTCCTTAATTGCCCAGAACTTCATGCTGAGGTAGATTAGGCTACTGTAATCCATTTGAGTAGTGACAAAGCTATGAAAAATTGAGATGAGCTGGTATCTGCCAGGGTGGGACAGAGTCTGTAGGCAAGTATTACTGGTGGATGATGCTGTGTGAGAGCAGCAAAGAAACCAGTAACCAATGTCTAGACCGTGGGCAATGTGTGGACAGCCTTTGCAGAGCCTCTTGTAGTTTCAGGCACAGAGTGCAAATTCTTCTGTATTGAGAACTGAACTGTCTATATTTTCCATGCACAACACCATAGCTGCTGTAAATAATGAATGCTTTGCTTTCCTGATATGCCTAACCTCTGGCTTAGACCACGTATGTGCTCAGAATAGCAAATATATTAGGCAGCGTGGAGCTGTGATAGCTGTGTTTTATGTAGATGTAATGCAGTGTGTTTACCCTCCTTAAACCTATTGGTTAAAAGTGTACAGTTTGTTCAGCTGAATTCATTTACATTTTAGTGGTCATGACACTTTTCGTCCTTTCTTTGGTAACAGTCTTGTGATGCTGTGACTGTACCTGATCATGGAGATGCTGCCATTGATTTTTTTTACCATTATTTATTGAAGAGTTCCTTAAGCAAAAATCAAACTTTGAGTTCCTCATGGCCTGGACAAAGGAAATATTTTTCTTCAGCCTGCTCCCTGTTGGTCTCCTGGCATAACAAGCTGCTATTCCAAAAATTCAGGGACTTCTTTTGTTCGCCTGTCTTGTAGTTTTTTTTATTTTTTTTATTTTTATTTTGATGGATTTCAGTTTATTTGCAAGATCCTTATCAGATGGAGCCCTATAAAAGGGAGGGCAGTTGTTCTTGGGCCTTCTCTTGCCAGCTTAAAAAAAATCACAGAAGTTAACTTCTTCGTCTTTCTCTGCACTTAGTTATTTAAACATTCAATTTGGCAATGAGTCCAAACAAAAAAAAACCAACCCTCACTTATCATGCCAAAAATCAGCATTTCATGAGAGCACTGTTCACGTATGTAACGTTCAGATTTTTCCCTTTGAGCCATGTTCCTAGCTTGGCCCCCATAGCCCATTTACTTGATGAATCATTGTGGTACCTTGTGGGTTGTACTGTTCAGCAATTGAAAGAATGTGGCCTATCTGGGAAACAAGGAACAACACGGGAGATGACTGGTATTTCTCTTCAAGATGTACCAATGTTAGGTCCCAAGTATATCTTTATTAGCCTGTTAAGCTGTTGTTCCCTGCCCTCCCCCCCCCCTCCCAGAAATCAACACTTTGTTTCAATAGCAGAGGCCTTTCATCCATGTGTTTTACCTTTTGGTCTAGATTTTCTTTAAATGAGTTCTCTGTTGAAAACCAGCTATATGTATATGTATATATTTTACAACTCTGAAATTGCATTTTAAGCAAAATTCGATGAAATTCTTGCTTCCCATTGAATTACTAAAAATGTCACATCACAAGAGCAATCCAGAGCAAACCAGAATTTCCCGAATTAGGATTCTGGAAATGCCTCGCTTGTTTTCATTGAATATAAGGACACAATTTTCATGAAGGATATATTATCTTTTTTTATAGCTTCAAAGTAAAAAAAAAGTTACCCAATGCCGTTAGTCATTTTATGTGTGTATACCGTAAGCAGTATTTGAATACACTGCTCATCCTAACACTAAACACACGACTAGAGTAAGAGCAAATGCATTTGCAGTGGAGCAAGGTATCTGGGAGCAGCCTACAACTGCACTAAGATTCCTGGACTGTACTCCTATGTTGGCAAAGGCGTTTGTAGCCTCTGGTTAAGTCTGCCAGCTTTTCCCTTGACTGCTGCTGTTTTACAGGACTTCTGCCTGGGTTGAGTCAGAGCCACTTGAACAACATCCACTTTTATTGCCAGTCTGGAGAGGGAAAAATAAACCAAAATCAGTGGTGGAAAGTGTTTTGCTTTGGATTTGTTGTATCTAAGATATCTACATGTGTACATAAAAGGAAGCAGAGATGAATTGTACTTTATAGAGCTTTTCTGGACGAACACTAACCTCTGTGTCCGTGCAGTTTCCATCCTGCCACTAAATTTTGTGAGAGTAAACTGCATGAACATGGCTGCCTACTTCTGGATATGTGACTTAATTGACATGAACAAGATAGCTTATGCCAGGAATAGTGTTTTCTTTGCTACACAGTCTTTGCCAGCACATGAAATGAGTTTTATTTTGTTAGCTGACTTCTATGTATAGTGATAGTTTTTTCAATATGTGTAATTAATCTGTTTTGAAACACCTTCATGGCTTAGTGTCAGCTGCAGAGTGTCTTCATAGTCACATTGGGTCACACATGGCAAGTGAGGAGGGAAGAGATTATCTTTTGGGAAAAGAACCAGTGTCTGCATTTTCCTAATCATATCCGCGATTTCTGTGTAATTGGGTCATTTTATTTCACAAAGCATAAGCTACTGCTAGCATGCAAACTTCAGACATCTCTGACCTCTTTTGAACTTGCCAGTTCTGAAGTCTTCTGTTCTGCATTTCAGTTGTGCTTTGATTATGATGACTTTGAAAGAACTGTTCTTTGATGGAACCTTGTATGAGGCATCTCTCTTGAAGCAAGTTAAAACCTGTGCTTTAAAACACGGTGTTTGCATCTTAATCAATACTGAGGCACAGTGAATTAATCTGTGTGTAGCCCTGAGGGGATCTTCTTGGTATGGGGTTACTTTCTATGTCTGAAAGACCTTACACCTGCAAGGAATAGAAGCACAATGGTGGTGTGGAGCTCGTGAGTGTGCATGGGAGCTCAAATCTGTGCTGTCCACATGTGTATTTCCATAAATACAGGCAGGGAAATTTCTGAACATCTCTGGAAGTTAATCATCTGGGCTACTAAACTGTGCATAGGATTATTAACTTGGTCTGAATGAGTGAGCTGCTTTTGGATTCAGGAACATGCCCTGACTGTCTTGATATCCTCTACTTCTCAGTTCAGCACAACTCTTGCCGAATACAAGATTGTCAGGTTTCTGTACTTTCTTGCTTTCCTGTGCATTGCAAAAGCTGTTGTGACTACTGATTGAGTCAAACAGGAGACTGAAAAGTGGTGTGGCCAGTAGGATGTTCCTATCCTTTGAGGAAAGAGGAGGGCAGATGATACCTTTTGAGTTACTATTCATGTTGAAGACTGCTTAACATGAGCAGTTGCCATTAGCTTCTCTACAGTTAAACATGTTCATTAATAACAGTTGCATTTCTATATCAGCCCACCTGCAGGAAGGTTCAAGGCAAATCAGTATCTGGCTATTTATTAATGGATTTTGCTCACTCTTCTTCTGCTGTTTGTTCTGCTTTGATTTCTGTAACAAAATAAATATTTTTTTAAATTATTTTTTTTAAGCCTCACAGACTAGATGCAACAAAACACCTGAGTGCGCAGGCAGTTTTTAAATACTGGAATCCCACTGAAGCCAATGGCATTTAAGCATGATCTTTGCAGAACTGGGATGTAACTGGGGCATTCAAACAGTAAAGAATGAGATGAAAAACGTGGCTTTCCATTTTACTACCATCCTAAAATGAGTGCAACTATTTTTACACACAAAATAAAGCCGTCTAATATGAAGGTTGTGACCATTTTTGGTGCCTTTCTGCCTGCTCATATACATCTTCCAGACTTTGGAGGTCTTAGTGTGACCTAGCCCTGCTGTACTGCAAGAAGCTCTACAGTCTGCTGCACGTAAAGCTAAGTTTTAAAATTCATATATTTGATATGGCTTCAGGTACCGTGGAATGTAAAACTCTGAGGAAAAACACTGGAGGAACTAAATCCAGATGTTACAAACGTATTGGCAGATCTGATTATCCTCTTCTTACACATGCTTAACCTGATCAGCTATTAGATTATGGAAGGAATTCTCGAGCACTGTCATCTGTTTCGAAGGATAGATTGCATGTGGAATGAGTCTTTCCTCCCAGTACCAAGAGTAGCCAGTGCCTGCAGACCAGAGATGTTATCTCTGGTCATTTAACTGGCATTGTTTTCTGTGCACAACACAGTGTCATTAAAACTGGTTTTTTTGTTTGTTGTTTTGGGGTTTTTTCCCCCATTTTGTTTTCCTTTTGGTTATTCTATGAAATTTGCCATGCAGCTGAAATTGGAAGTTATCACTGTATTTCTAGGGTTATTTTTTTCTGTTCTCCATTCCCAGCAATGTTCAAAAAATTGGAAAAGCCGTGATCTTTTCTGAAATGCCTTTTTAAGTAAATTTGTAGAATCATAGAATCGTTTTGGTTGGGAAAGACCTTTAAGATCGTTAAGTCCAATCATTAACCTCACACTGCTAGGTCTGCCACTGTGCCTGAGCTCCACATCTACATGTCTTTTCAATACCACCAAGGCTGATTATCTTGGCACATTAGATGTTCACGTACACACCTGTGTATGCAGTGCCTGCCTTGTCATTATGTTCTGGTGCCCTGATTCTACCAGCGGACCTGCATGAGTGAACCCTTGCAATGGGGAGAGGAGTCCTGTGTGCATGTCCCTAAATTTGCCTGCTCACATAATCAGTGGCATCAAACAGTGGAGCACTGTAGTTTTCATTCCCTTTGTCCATGTGGGTGATCCCAGCGACCCTGGTGAAGATCTTGCAGTGAATAACTCTGCTAAGGTTTATATGTGGTTACAGGCTTTAATGCTGTACTTCTCACTTACTTTTAACTTTTCTTTCCTTTTTTTTTTTTTTTTTTAAAAGAAACCTTTAAGTCTTCCACTGGTATTGATTTTTATTTTGGGCATTTTTATTATTATTTTAAACCTTGTCTTGCTGCTGCTTGTCAGAATTCAATGATCCAGAGAGAAAATGCCTGGTTTGAGGTTGGAGAAGGTGTAAAGTTTCTGTTGTTTGTAGGATCTAAGCAATTATTGATAGACCCTCCAGTTCTAGAAACCTTTGAGGCAGTAAGGCAGAATGGAAATACTGTTTTCCTTATTGACTTATTCACGAACAGGCAAAGGGGAGCGCAATCAGATTCCAGAAATACAGGAAGTATCTTGCTCAGTGCCAGTTTGGCTATGTATATTTAATTTATCTGTCTCGTATTGTGTGCAAATGTGAACATGTCATTATAATCTGTGCTCATTCATGAATGCAGCTGTATGCTCTGCTTCCTTTCCTTTCTTTTTCCAGCCAATCAGAGAGAGCAAATGCTAGGATGTATGTGTGGAAATGGAGCTGTCATGAGAAACTGAGAATAGCACCCTCCACTGGGTGTAGGTTGTGGTACTGAAGCAGTGGAGTACTTCATCAGAGGCTTCATGTTGAACATAATCAACTGTAATCAATTTTGAATGGGTTTAGGGTTAAACAAGTGGTCTCCTTGAGGCTGGTGAGACCACTTCAGGAGATACTTAAGTGTTTTGCTGAATGAGAATTGGCTTGAAGGCTGGCACCAGGACACTCGGAGTGGATTTGGCAACCACAAAACACAGGCAAAACAGATGCTGAAATGGTCTGATTTAGGTTTTTCGCAAATGGGTAACTGTTGTGTGTCTGAGTGTCCCATTAGCTTGCCAGTTTGAACACTGAAAGTAAATGTTTTCTCTTAACAACGAATCCTTCTTCTATGAGGATTTTAACTTTGTCTAAAGGCTTACCAGCTTACTGTTACAGCTCCTCCTGCCCTGCCTGACAGTCATATCTCTGGATTTATTTATTCAGCACAGATTATTGGGTTCATGGTGACAGACACTGCTATGTGTTTTCTACTCGGTTGCGTGTATTTTCATTAAAACTGCGCCTCGATAAAATGTATCTGAAGAGAAAGCTTTCCTATGCAGCCCCTGGTTATAAAAATAGAGTGATTATTTTGTGAATGAAGAAATATTTTTTCCTAACATAAACAGAATTGTCTAAATCCATAGATTAATCTTAAAATGAAAGTGTTATGTCATGCGTTTTGCTTGTCATCTGCCAGAACAAAATCCACAGATGTTTTTTGCAGGAACCTGCTATAGCCTGAACCGTGATGTGGGACATCTGTAAAGCAGCTGCTTGTTTTTGTCATTCTTCCTCAAATACCCAGGTTTTGTACTGTGATAATTTTAGCACTTTGAATGCAGAACAATGCTTTGTCCTTATGTAGCTTGGTAGCTAATTTTGAACATACATGAAGCAGAAATACTTTTGTTTTGTGGCTGAGAAAATGATGATGAAATGGCGATCTGCTCAGAGTTGCTCCTGAGGTGGCAGCAGTGGGGAATGAGGCGTGGGGTCAGGGCTCATGGCTGCCAGGACAGAAGCCATCTGCTGAAGTGGGACAGCTTGGCTGGCGGGCTGCTGCATGACATGGCTGTACATGCCTGGGGTGGTAAGGACAGGTCTGTCAGAGCAATGCGGGTGGGTGAATATGGAGAGAGGTAGGGAAGAGTGCCAGGTTCAGACATGTGTGAAGAAGGGCGTATGGAGATAGGAGAAAAATCCAGCACCTCTGGGTGAGGTGGTGCTGCAGTGCCTGGGGCAGTGGCATGACGGTGTGGATAAATCTTCCCAGAGCCAGCCTAGCTCTTCAGGGACAGCCCTCTGGATCAGGCCGTTCTCCACGGCATGGCCCCGGGCCAGTGGGCAATGCCCAAGCTGCGTCTGGTGCCCCCAGCCTGGGCAGGCTCTGGGGAGCTGGAGGACTCCCTGGGAGGAGAGGCTGCCAGAAAGTGAGAGCGAGACCCTCCTGGGGCAGTGCAAGGACCACCTCTCCCTTGGTTCCCCAAGCCAGGCCTGTCGTGGTTATTAACAGTAATGAAACATTGCTTATTAGGAGAGAAACCCAACTCACTCCTCATTTTGAACTAAAAAATGAGCTGGAAATGGGAGACGTCAAACTCTATGAGCAGGGCCTCATTTCAGGGCAAGAGCAGTGAATATCTCTTCAAGGCCAGTTTTTGTTAGAAGACTTTCATAAGCATTTAATTATTTATTTTCTAAGAAAAGGTAAATGTGTAAGAGCTCGTATAGCTGTAACATTTCCGGCTGCAGGGAGTGCCTGAGCCTGTGGGAGAACAGCAGAGCGAATGGCTGTGTGAGGTGCGAGCAGATCAGTGACCTGCTGGGCATGGTGGCAGAGCTGAAGGAGGAAGTGAAGAGGCTGAAGAGTGTCAGGGAGTGTGAGGGGGAGACAGAGCGTTGGTGTCATGACTCAGCCCCCCTGAACCAGGCCCAGCAGTCAGGCAGGGCTTATGATGCAGAGTGCTCCCTGTCCCCTCTCCACCTGACCGAGCCTGATGGCTCACAGGACAGTGAGCAATGGTGACAAGTTCCTGCACGGTGCAAGTGATGTGGGAAGCGTGTCCCAAGGGTAACTGTCCTACCTGCCCAGGTGACCCTGCAAAATAGATATGATGCCCTGCAAGGGGAACCAACTGGGGATGAGGGTGATGGGTCACCTAACTTGGAGGTGCCACTGAGGCCAAGTCAGACCATGCCTCACACCAAAACCTCTTTGCTTAGAAAAAAAAGGCGGGTCCTAGTCATAGGTGACTCACTTCTAAAGGGAGTGGAAGGCCCTATATGCAGGCCAGACGCACTTCTTAGGGAAATCAGCTGCCTCCTTGGGGCCAGGATTTAGGATATATGGAAAAAACTCCCTACCCTGGTTTGGCCCTCAGATTACTACTCATTCCTGATATTTAAGTAGGCAGTGATGAGGGAGCCACCAGAAGTCTAGGGGCAATGAAGAGAGACTTCAGGGCCCTGGGACAGCTGGTTAAGGGATCAGGAGCACAAGTGGTGTTCTCCTCCATCCCATCAGTGCCAGGGATTGATGAGGGGGTAAACAGGAAGAGTCAGCAGATTAACTCCTGGCTCCGAGGCTGGTGCAACCGGCAGGACTTTGGTTTTTTTGATCATGTGTTGATCTTCAGGTCACCAGACACACTGGCAAAAGGTGGGGGAAGCCTAACCCAAAGGACAAGAGCTAGCAGGGGTCATTGCAAGGGCTTTAAACTAGGTTTGAAGGGGGACGGGGGTGGAACCAGAATAAAGCGATGCCTGGGAGCAGCATGCCAGTGCTTGTGGGTAATAGTACTGGCAAGCTCTTGCAGTCTGCTGTCTCAGTGAAGGTAGGGGATGGTGATTCAAGTAGTAGCAGAGACATGAGAGGTAATGATAGGTTGGAAGCCACAGAAGAGTCTGAGAGTGGTCAGGTGGGAATTAGGGCTTGTCCCCCCAAAAAAGTGGTGGGACAATTAGCCCAACTTAAGTGCGTCTACACGAATGCACGCAGCATGGGCAACAAACAGGAGGCGCTAGAGGCCATGGTGCAGCACGAAAACTATGATTTAGTTGCCATCACAGAAACATGGTGGGAGGAGTCACACAACTGGAGTACTGTGATTGATGGCTACCAACTTTTCAGAAGGGATAGGCAAGGAAGGAGAAGTCGTGGGGTGGCACTCTGTTAGAGACAAAATTAAATGCCTTGAACTCGAAAATGTGAATGACAGCATGAAGTGTTTATGTGTAAGACTTAAGGGGAAGGCCAATAAAGGAGACATCTTAGTGGGAGTCTGTTATAGACCCCCCAACCAGGATAGAGAGGCTGACAAAATATTCTATAAGCAAGTGGCAGAGATCTCACGATCGCTCGATCTTGTTCACATGGAGTTCAACCTGCCAGATGACTGCTGGAAATATAACACGGCAGAGAGAGATCAGTCCCAGAGGTTCCTAGAGTGTGTGGAAGACAACTTCCTAACACAGCTGGTATGGGAGCCAACTAGGGATAGCGCCCTACTGGACCTGCTGCTTGTTAACAGAGAAGGTCATGTGGGGGATGTAAAGGTTGGAGGTCGTCTTGGGTGGAGTGACCATGAAATGATAGAGTTTACAATTCTTGGAGAAACAAGGCAGGGTGCCAACAGAACTGCCACCCTGGACTTCTGAAAGGCAGACTTTGGCCTGCTTAGGAGCATGGTTGAGAGTGTCCCTTGGGAGGCAACCCTGAAGGTCAAAGGTGCCCAGGATGGCTGGTCATATTTCAAAGAGCAACTCTTAAAAGCTCAGGAAAAGGCCATCCCCAGGTCCCAAAAGATGAGCTGACGGGGAAGAAGGCCAGCATGGCTAAGTAGGGAGCTTTGGCTGGACCTCAGGAACAAAAGGAAAGACCTCCAACATGGCCTGTGGAAAAAAGGGGTTGGCAACTTATGAGGAATACCAAGATGTAGTGAAGCTGTGCAGAGCGAAAATTAGAAGGGCCAGAGCTCAAGCGGAACTTGACTTGGCCACTACGGTTAAGGACAATAAGAGGTTCTTTCAGTACCTCAATAGAAAAAGGAAGACTAGGGAAAATGTTGGCCCGCTGATGAACGAGGCGGACGCCCTGGTGGTGGAAGACACAGAAAAGGCAGAGGTACTGAATACCTTCTTTGCCTCGGTCTTCACTACTACAGCAGTCTCTCGTGAATCCTGAACTGTGGAGGCAAGAGGGAAGGTCTGAGAGACAAAGACTTTCCCTCGATAGAGGAAGACTGTGTTGGAGACCACTTGGCCAAACTGGACATCCATAAGTCCATGGGCCCTGATGGGATGCACCCGTGAGTGCTGAGAGAGCTGGCAGATGTTATTGCTGGGCCACTCTCCATCATCTTTGAAAAGTCGTGGAGAACAGGAGAGGTGCCTGAAGACTGGAGGAAGGCCAACATCACTCCAGTCTGCAAAAACGGCAAGAAGGAAGACCCAGGAAACTACAGACTGGTTAGTCTCTCCTCCATCCCTGGGAAGGTGATGGAGCACTGGCACAGGCTGCCCAGAGCAGTTGTGGAGTCTCCTTCTCTGGAGATTTTCAAGACTGTCCTGGATGCAGTTCTGAGTGGTGTGCTCTAGGGGATGCTGCTTTGAAGCAGGGGAGTTGGACTAGATGATCTCTGGAGGTCCCTTCCAACTCTGAATATTCTGTGATTTACTGATTTTGAATGCAAAAGTCAGTGCACACTAAAGTTTGGACAATTAGACAGTGATAACACTGAGATAACACTTGAACTGAGCAATTAGCTAAGAGTATCGCAATTACTGAAATAATTGTTGCTCAAAGAGGTGTTTACATATCCAGGTCTCCATGAAGTCCTCGGGGATCACAGCTTGCTCTTGATGTTACACAGTCAGACTTGAACTGCAACAGAGTTTAACATTTATATCGAGAAGTTTCTCAGATGTCAGTGTTTTAAGCATCAAAAATTCAACCACAACAATAAATATAAAAAATCCAGAGAAACAGCTCTGAGTGATAGGAAACCTGAGCTATGTCTAAAGCCCTCAGTGTCAGGGGAGAAGCTGTTTGGAAGTTCACTTCATCAGGTCCCAGCTTGAAGCCTTCTGAAAATTGGTGGAAGGATTCCTAGTGATAACAGCAAGCTTTGAATTGGGCCCAAGGTGAACTGTGGGGTTTTGCTACTTTTATGGTACACGTTAACAGTACTCCCTTGATTTTTCACATGCAGAAGCCTAAGTGGTTTACACAGCTGCAGTATTGGTGCAAGATTTTGGTCTGACGTGAAGTGCATGCATCTGCCACTTCCCTGCAGTTCCCAGAAGGTGTTGCTGAGTGCTGGTTGAGGGTCCTGGGGTGCTAGTGGCTGACACGCCAGAAGGGTGGTGAGAAGGGTCACAGGAGATGCAGAGTCTCATCTTCAGGCGGTCTGAACGTTTTTGAGCAGTGTTGCAGCTGATGCTGTGGGAGGGCACTGCCCTTCTGTAGATGGACCCTACGCACTAAAGCTACTCCCGTGGAGCAACTGCAGATACATGGGCTAGGTTTCTCTCCTGGGTTTTCCTGAGGCTGGTGGAGTAAGTTTCACTGGTTTCTGGGCAGTTTATTTGGATTTTTTTATAAGAAGTGGAATCTGTTGACAGATGCTGACAGTAATTTTGGGCAGACGTTGTTTTGGTAGCTCTTTTATCCTTATGCTAAATCATCGTAGTCATTAACATCTCTTGGGTTTGCTTTGTGCAGAAAATTTGTGTGCTTTGCATATGAAATTAGTAGCTTATTGAGGTGCCTGAATTATTTAATTTAACCTAACTTTAAGCAGCAGCTTATGCAGACCGTGGTCTCGGATCTCAACAAATGGTGATGAAATATCTCAAATTACAGCTATGGGGATACCATGTGTGAGAAGCTCCCATAGCCTAGTGCTGAGCCTCCTTAGTACCTTAGTATCTTAGAAAGATTTCCCAGAGGGGAATTTTGTATGACCCCTTCTTCTTAGAGAAGGGTTATCTAGAATTTCGACTAGATGTCATGCTCCGAAGCTGCTGATTTTAAATAGATGTTGCTTAAGGAAATTTTGAAGGCTTTCTTGCCAATTGCTGTGTATTATTGATGTATTACTTGAATGGTGGTGCTCCAAATGTTTTCTGATTTTTATAAAGTGTTTTCTACCTTTATTTTAAACATTAACTGTTGCATGGGTTTTTCAAAGTACAGAACTATACTATCTCTTTCTTTTAACCACCCCAAGAAGACTGCTTGATACATTCAAATCAAAACCACAGTTTGGTAACTTGTGCTTGCAGGTAGTATACCTCAGTGGTTTGTTCTTGGTATGAAGATTGTACAGGTTGTAAAAGAGGGATGTTCTTGAGTTATGCACATTTTACTTCTGCTGTTTGGCCTAATGGCTGTTAACAGCCACTGACACTATAGAACCACTTTATAGTGAAACCTTTGATGCGCCCCTTCATCTGTACCTCCTGTGTTCTCTCTGCTCAATAGATCAACTTCATGGTAGGTGGGCTTTCCATAACAGAGGAGCTGTGACTTGACATGTGCAACATGGCATTGCACAATGTTGCTCTAGGAGCAGTGAGAGAGCTTTACTGTGTCACTTGATTATCAAATCATTTTGCCCCTTCTAAATTCACTATAAACTGGGTCTGCTATGAATCTGAGCTGAGAAGCCCCTGCTGATGGCATTGCATAGATTATCGTATCCTAATATTGCATGTCTTTTCGCAAAGCTTTCTTTTATTCTTAATTTGCATTTCCTTTCTTGCTGCAGTTTTTTTTCTCTATTTTGTATTGTAGGATCGGGATATTCACCCCTTGAAGATGACGAAGATGTGTATGCACGCAGTAGATACAAAGGTGAATGCTTTGCTTATGTGCTAAAGAGGATCAGCTGATCGCTGAGAGAAAGCTTTGTTCTTTTTTTTTTCATGGATTATAAAATCTTGCTGATCCAGCTCCATGGTTTATCTCATGGATTTTTACATCAAGATTTAATTTCTACTTTTTTAAATAGTGGAAATTAGACCAAGTACTGATCACCGGTCTGTTGTGCACCTGAGTAGTAACTTTTGCACTGCTTTGCTCTTGGAAGATCAGGTTGTTAAATCATGGAAATCTAGGAAGAGCTTCTCTTTCTTCTTCATACATTCTAACAAAACCATCAATGATAATTTGACTCAAACCCTGGGCCTACTGATGGTAATGTATAGAAGTACATGCAAGAGAGCTTGATTTTCATGACTTTTTTTCCCTGTAAAATTGTCCACATTTCAAGTTACTCTGCTACCTGAAATGACAAGTGAAGCGTGTTTAATGAATGAATGTGTGCTTTCCAAAAACAAATTATGTAGCTGAGTGAATGACCGAATGTTTATAAAGCAAATCCGGGTTTTCTTCCCTATCCTAGAAGATTTTGCCATTCAGCAAGATTGAGAAGGTTTTTGCCACTACCTGTAAATCTTTGATTTACTATGTCCATTTTCTTAAAAAGTCTGCTTCTGTCTAGGTACACCTCTCCTCTGCTAAAATCACTCAGAAGCCTAGACAGTAAAGAAATTTGAAATGATAACTGTGGTTCTTTTTAGTAAACTTATCTGTAGACATGCTATAATTGTAATGCAATAATTTTGATTAATTGAAAATACTGGGCATTGGTGTTTTGTTGTACATTATTGATTCCTTGCAAAGAATCAATGGGCCTTCTAAGAGGTAAGTCGTAATGTAATTCAGATGTTTATGAACAACAGAGAGGAAGGCACAGCTATGCCTGTGTTGCTGTTTTCTAAATGTCTTAAGTTCCTCCTAGTAAAACATTTCAGTATAAAATTTTGCTTTCAACACCTGCAGAAATATTTTTCTGAAGCTTTATTTAGATAAACTCACTTTTCTTTGCCTTTTAACATGTAACCCTCTGCAGACACATAGAAAAAGAATTCCAGAGATCATGAAGATAAGTCAATGCCAATTCATGCCAGGGCAGGCAAGTAGTTAAAATGCGGATTCTTTATAAATTCCTTTTATATGGTGATCCAAAATGGATTATACTCATGTCAGCCAAAATGTCACCAGGGTAAGTGAAACATAATGACTCATTCATGCAGATATTAAAAACTGCCCCGAGTTTGGAAGCTCTACTGCCAAATGTTGAAGATCAGACAATGTGAATCTAAGAGTATAAAACATTGGTGCAGAAAAGGCTCACTCTTCATTAGCATACTTATTTAAGTTGGTATTGGGGGGAAGGAGGTAAAGAAAGATGAAGCAAGGAAAAATGGGCTGAGTAGCTATGTTCAGAGCTTCTCCTTATATGTGCAGTCCAGCATTTGGGGTATGGCCCATTGCTCATCAAATAAAACTTCCCAGTAACAAATAACTAAATTTTCTTAACTGATGTTAACGTATGTAAGCAGCACTGTTTTTTCTTTGCACACATACTCACTAAACAGTGCAGACGAGCACACAAATTCATTCTCTTTGGCATCTGCAAACAAAACATGGCAGTTTATCGTGGAGGACGAATCCTACCAAACCCTTTTGTCTTTGTCTGGATGTTTTTCAACTTGCTTAGCTTTCCAGAGAAACATTGCTGAGACTTTCTATGCCTACAGCATTTTTGAAGAGTTTTTCCCTTCCTCCCTGGTGAACCCTTAGCCTTTTTGGATGGTGTACCAGCAAGCAACAGTACAGCTGATCACTTTGCATGCTGCTTGTGAAGGAAATGCTCAGCTGAGGCTGGTGTTTAAACAGGACTGAGAGGCTGCAGGAAACAATGCTCTAGAAAATGCTTTCCTTCCTGCCACTTGGCATGGCTGTCTTGGATCATATATGATGAGGAAAGGCTTCCTGAATACAGCAGTTCATGTGTTTATCACAGCTCTAGTGCCACTGCTCTGATGATCCTCATTCCTAATATGTTTTCTCAAATACTGTAATGATCAAAAGGGAGCCCTACCTAAAAACTCAAATTTCAATTAGGTGAACAGAGCCCAGTACAGATAGTGAAGCTCCAGAAGAGGTGCTTGGGAAACCTGTAGCTTTTCTTATTCCCAAAGCTTTTAGGAACACGGCTGATTTCGTCTTGAGGCAGGGAACAGCTTGTGTGACCTCTTGGGGCCTCATCCAGCCCTAAAATTCCATAAATACTCCATGTAGCCTTTGAAAACCAATATGTGCCTTCACTTAAAAATAAACAAACTTTGATCTAAAACGTTGTTGTATCATTTGATGTGCTTTCAGCCACATAAGCTTTTCAAGTCAGCTGGGTTTTTTTTAGTGATATCAGTTCGTCTAAACCCACATATATGCCCCCTTATAAACACTGCCTCACCCAATTTCTTCTAATAACATTCAGTTCTAGAGTAAGTATAGTAATGTTTTAAATCAAACAGAGGTATCTCCTAAGCTCTTGAAGTTATGTGCATCCAAAGACATGTCTGTTTTTATTTTTCTTTCTGGCAGTTTCATTTGCTCTAGTAAAAGATGTATTATCCCTCCCTAGGAGCCTTGCTTTGTTTCTCTCTATAGACCACCGTAGCTGCAACAACACTACAGGAAGGGCTTTTTTGGTATTCCATTTGTGTGTTAAACTGCATTTCTTAGCTGTTAGCCACTTTTTTTGGAAATGTGTGTGCAGCTGTTTACTCAAGGTAAGCATGTTTGTAAAGCCACAACAATTTGCAGAAAAACTGAGGCAATTTTCAGTACCTGAAACATCTGCTTTGTCTGTTTTTTGTTTATTTGTTCATTTTATTAGCCTCTTGATTGTGTTGCAAAGTGTGTTTGTCTTAACGGCCTTTAAAAAGGAAATCAGCCATGTGCATTTGCACCTTATATATGTGGAAGACCTGTGGCATTAATATCTTGGAACTGATTTGCTGAAGGATTACCTAGGTGCCTGGCGCGAAAGCTCAGCCTACCTGAGTCTTCAGCCCCCATGTTGTGCCCCTTCAGTCAGTGTTCTCCTAGTAACTTCAGGTTTAAACCCTCCTGCAGAAAACTGAGGCCGCTTCCTTAGTTAAGGACATCCTACAGCAAGTGGGAAAAGTGATTTTGTTTTTGTTCTTCTGCTTTATTTTTTTTTTTAAATTAAAAAAAAAATATATTACGTTTAGGGTCTTATGGCATGAGAAGAACAAGTGGGATAGAAAAGTTAAAAATTTTGGGGATGAGACCACTGACAGGGAGATTATGGAAAAGCTGCTGTTAGCTCAGGAGAAGGGGAATTTCTTCAGGAGGTGAATGAGACAGAGGCTTCCTCTGTGATTCCAGCATGCCTGGCTTCCCCTAGAGAGTGGTCCGAGATGATGCTTAAGACTACAGCATTGGCAGTGGGGTGGGCAGTAAGGAGGCCGCGCAGGTGGGTGCTGTGGTCACTCATTATCTCAGCAGTAGCTGATTGACTTCTGTTCCTGTTAGCTCAGACCCCTCACCTGTTCTCCCAGTTTTATTTTGGTTAACAGCAAGAAAGATAGATGTGAGCCACTGTGATACAGCCCTTCAACAAAGTGGCCCAAGTCAGCTGATGGGTTCTTTTTAATGATGTCTTTTGGCATCTGTGGGATA
Organism: Podargus strigoides; assembly: GCA_028020825.1. NCBI lineage: Eukaryota > Metazoa > Chordata > Aves > Caprimulgiformes > Podargidae > Podargus > Podargus strigoides. The sequence continues at coordinate 9,105,935 of CM051641.1, read as the reverse complement.
TAGATTAGGGTGAAGGACAGGAAATAGTTCTAAAAAAACAAAACCCCAAAACAACTCTCCACCAACCTACTTTTTCATAATTGTAAGGTAAATAGTGGAGGATGTAGTTGACATTCAGTACTTTTGGAAATCAGGACCATAGATGGAAAAAAACAGAGATGGGATGATTGTGTGGCTGAGCCAAAAAGCTGAACTGCAGTCTGTCCCTAACCTGCTGTGTGCTGTTACAGTGGTCTGTTCATTTCCCATGCCTCAGTTACTGCGTGTTTCATGGTGCTGGGAATAATGTCTTTTACACATCTTTGTAAGAGTTTTCACACGTATTTGTGAAATACAAAAATAAGCGTGTCACAGTACAATACAATTGCTTCAGAAACAGACTAGTCTAGAGGAAAGTGCTCTTTGATCTAGTCAAAAAATTGACAATCTCTGATTTTAGTCTTTGGATGCTATTAGTGTTAATTCAGGACCAGCCCAGCAAAATGTAGTTTCCATTGGTAAAGTGTAAATATGTCCTGGAGACATTGCACCCTATATATAAATATCCCATATATAGGAAATATAACAGGCTGTATTGATTCTTCTTTATTTATGTGTGGGGCTGATCCAAACTGTATAGAAAAATGTACATTAGTAACTACAGGAATTAAGAGCTAGATGTGAACATCTACCAAAGATGATTGAGAAATTGTTTTCAAATGTCTCCTGTGACTGTGTAAGAATGGAGGCAGTAACTCATGTGGGTTTTTAGTTTGGGTTTTTTTTCCATCTTTCTTGCAGACTTCGAGAGTTTTGTCATGTACCTTCTGCATGTCACACAGTGTCACACAGGATTTCAGAACCTGTCATCTCTATCTTTTTGCCTTGCAATCCCTCCCTCCCTCTCGATAAGACCTTTTCAAATCTTGGAGCTGAGGAGGAGAAGGCTTAGTCAATCCTTGTGTAGGAAGCTCCTACTGAGAAGAAAGACTGGAGAAAAAGCACAGCTTTCTTGGTACATCCTGTTGTCAAAACTAAACAAAGATTTTGACACTTTGGCTGGGAAGGGGAAGTCTTTATTTGATTCTGCACCCACCAGTATCACAGTATGGTGTTAAATCCTCACAAAAAGACAGTACCCATATCCTGAGTATTTTAAAATGTAGCCCTAACCAGTTATTAAAGGTTCAGTTTTATGTACATGCATTTCCCTTTTTCCCTATGAGTTCAGTAGGAGCATTAGCCATGAAGTCCAGCCAAATCCTGGACTTGGCAGATCCATCCATGTCACTGTCCTGCATCCAGGAGCAACTAGAAGGTGGTTCTCATACTTCAGGCTACATTTCCATGATATTAGGGAAAGGTAGTCCTCCACCTGTCTCTTGAGGTGGAGTATAACATATGAAGTCCAGAGCTTTGAGAATGTTTAGAACTGGATTTAAATTTCTGCAGCTTGGGTTCCCTTTTTCTGAATATAAAGTATATAGTATGCTCATGAACAAACATCAACAACCTCTGAAGGATTTCACATTAGGAAGTGTAGGGGGTTGTGCTGTCAAATATATGCATTGTGCCTGAATGCATGTTGCACTTGGAAGCCACAAATTACTACCAAAAAGAGTGGAATAAGGTCAGATCTTTCTCAAAAGTTCTTCACTTTGTTGGATTGGGCAATTGCCTTCAGGTTTAACCATGGCAATGGTATTGTGCCCATTTGCTGGTAAAGGCTATTTTATTGGCAATATAAAGACCATTTGAATGTTTCAGTATGACACTGCAGAACTGCTGAGAACAGCGAGAGAGTTGCTGTTCTTGCACACTTCACAAGTTCCAGTTCAGCTTTAGTCCTGGATGCTAACTTGGAAAGTAACTGCAAAGCTGGAGCTGTGCTTAAACCCTGAATGGTTGTTCTGACACATGGAGGATGTAAGGATTTATGTAAGTCACATCCTTTCTAACTGTGAGAGAGCTTGAACTATCACAGAATTCAGCCAAGGCAATGTCCTTTACTGCACAAATTATTATGGAAGATGTTTTAATTTTAAATGGGCAATGAGAGAGCTAAATGTTGTAAGTATTAGAACTACAGCTAGACCAATGAAATTTTCCTAGGTCAATGAATTTTCCTAATGAAAACTTTTGTTACCAGAGAGAAGTTAGATGTATCCGTTTAAAAAATATGAGAAGGGTCCGGTTGTCATCAAACTGTCCACATGGTGGCACAGTTATTCCATGGACAAAAAAACCATACACACACACTCTCTCTTTTTTTCTCCCTCTCTCTCTCCCTCTCTCTCTCTCTCCCTCTCTCTCTCTCTCTCTCTCTCTCCAGTCTTTAATG